>OZ012739.1:353404509-354020878 GCA_963859935.3 Lathyrus sativus | reverse complement strand
GAGAATCTGTAAAAGAAAAAGGCCAGAAGATCAGGACTTGGATCCCTTTTGGAAGATTGCTCTCAGATCTTCTCACTGAAAATGGTTTAGTGGCTGCTCTGTATGATGCTGGGGTTACAGAGGAATTGGAGTTCATTATGGGAAAGCCTCTGAACGCTAAAAGTCTTCTGAGACTCAAGATTGTAGATGAACTCACTACTGCTCCAAAGAGGTTAAATATGTCTGATTTGAATAAGAGGGTTCCAGTATCTGACTTTCCTCTATTCTTTGCTGAAGAACCTAAACATATAGTACTGATGTATATAGAGGAATGCAAAAAGGAAGGAGTACCTGTTCCAGCCAATGTGTTTCAGCTTGTCAAACAACCACTACCAGATGCAGGAGAAGAAGAAGAAGTACCACTTCAGAGGAAAAGATCTCAGCCTGCAGCAGAATCTGAACCTGTCCAGAAGAAGGCTAAGATTGCTGAGAAACCCAAGAATCTCTTAAAGAGAAAGGATTCTGAAGAAGCTGCCTCTGCATCTTCCAAGAGGATTAAACTAAAAGGTACTAAGACTTCTGTTATTTCTAAAAATGTTGTTATTAATGATTCAACTATTAAGTCTGTTCCCAAACCACCTGTTACTCAAACAACTTCTGTTGCTGCCCCTAGTTCTGTCTCTCCTCAAAAACAAAACACTACTTCTGTATCAAAAACACCTCAACCCAAAATACACATCAAACACTTCATTCCACGTCCACAACCAACAGAACCACAACCAACAAAACCACAACCAACAGAACCACAACCATCAGAATCACAACCATCAAAACAACAACAAACACCTGAAAAACAAAACTCTGATCCACCATAAACAAAAGATCAACCAGAAAAAGACTCTGTCATACAACCATCAAACATTCCATCTTCTGAACCTGTTGCACCTGTTACTTCTGAACCCACAAAAGTAACTTCTGCTCCTATTTCATATGAACCACCTTCCCAACAATCTGATATTCCTTCAGAACCTTCTCATATCCCTGAGACAGAAGTTCTTGATATCACTCCATTAAAAACAGTGTTTCAAGTCTCTTCTACCTCTTGTACACCTACAACATCCTCCAACTCATCAGAATCAGAAATTCATCCAGATTTTCTAATTAATCCATCTGACAAATACCCTGTGCATGAACCTGAACCTGAATCAACCTTACCTGCTAAAACTCCCATTTCAGACCCTTTGCCTCCACCTGCACCATCATCTGAGATGATTGTTCCCACTTCCAATCCATCATCATCTGGTATATCTTGTGCCCAAGTGTCTTCTCTTTATCATAATTTATCTTATGGTTTCAAACTGAAAGATTTTTATGATAGAGTTGAACCTTCTGAACCCCTGAAACCTCTGAAACCAAAACTCAGACAGGCTCTTCCATCTGTAATCCTTTCATATATTCAATCTATAGATCCTTAGCAACAATATCTGCTACATCTGGTAAAGCTGTTGTTTCAGTTCTGCAACCTGCATCTGATAACAAAGTTGCATCTGATAAACCATCAACCTCTGCTTTCATACCATACTCTAATGAATCCTTTGATATTGTTTACCCACGCACAAGACCACAACCTAATCTGCTTAATGCTTTAAACAGATCCTTACCTCAAAAACCAGAAATTCCTTTCATTCCTTATTATCCCCCTCCTCTAATTTCCATCCCAAAATCACTGATACCACCTACTCCCAAACCTAAACATATGACTCTGGAAACCTTGCTTAAACCACCACCCAGACTTAATATTGATCATTTATTTCAAACGTTTTTGCAAGAAATACAAATGTCTTTAGGTACTGTTCAGAAGAGATGCTCTGAAACTATGGATGCAAATGAAACTGACATCATCTGGAAAGGATTTATCAATAGATTCAACACTGTTGCTTCCAATCTGAAGAACGTCTGTTCTGATGATGCAAAGCTCAGAGCTGAAAGAACTCAATTCTGAATTGTCAACAAGACTGAACCTCTGCTTTGTTTGGATGCTCCTCCTCCTCCACCAGAACCAACTGCCAATGCATTGACTATGACTCTGGTAGAACCCTCTTCAGGATCTCCAGAACCTATGGCAATTGACTCTGTTCAGACTGCAGAACCTCCATCTTCTTCATCAGAGATAAAAACAGAACATCCAGATTTTGGAGACAAGATTGCTGCTCTGGAGGCTGGTCAATCTGAAATAAAATCTTGGATGGCGAAGCAAGACAAGAAATCTAAGGACATGACAGAGTGGATGTCAAAACAAGATGAGAAGAATGAGACAATGACTAAGTGGATGTCAAAGCAAGAGCAATCATCATCTGAGATCACAGACCTATTGAAGATGCTTTTGTCAAAACATTCTTAGATTTTTTTTATTCTCATGTTTGTGCATCTGTTGTTTTGCATCTGAACTTTATTGTTATATCTTCTGATATTTTACCTATGTACTCTTGCTCTGTTATTTTGAATGAATCAGTGTTTCTCCATTGAATTATCTATTTATTATTCCTTCTATTTGTCTTTATTAAAAGTTTTTACTTTTTGCTTATGACAAAAAAGGGGGAGAAAATAAAGATCTGAACTATTTAATATAATTTCACTAGAATGAATCTTCAGACATATCTATTCTTTCTAATATCTAAATTGACTATTTCAGAACATTTGATAAGAACACTCTATAAAAGAATCTCTGAGTTTCTCAGTTCATTTGCTTTTTTATCAAACTCTGAATCTTATATCTGCAAGATATTCTGACCCTTAATTATTACAAAGACAAACAAGATCTGACCCTGAAGATTACTCAAGAAAAAAAGGGAAGTTTCTATTCCTTTTTTTTTCATATTTAACTCAGGGGGAGATTCATCATCTCAGGGGGAGTTATAATTCTTTATGTTCAGTTAAATAAAATTTCTGATACTTTTTGTCATCATCAAAAAGGGGGAGATTGTTAGAACACAGATTGGTTCTTAATAATAACTCTTTGTTTTGATGATAACTTATGATAAAAGAATTACCTTACTCATGACCTTGAATTAGCTGTGATAGTTTTCGTGTTAAAGATCTAGAGGCACTATTTGTATGGTTCAAGATTTGAGGTGTTCAGTGATCATAAGAGTCTGAAATATCTGTTCAACAAGAAGGAGCTAAATATGAGACAGAGAAGATGGTTGGAATTCTTGAAGGATTACGATTTCAGCTTGATTTATCATCCAGGAAAGGCGAATGTAGTAGCCGATGCTTTGAGCAGGAAAACAATTCATATGCCAGATTTGATGGTGAAGGAAATGGAACTAATTGAGCAGTTCAGAGATTTGAGCATGGTTTGTGAGACAACGACAAATGGTGTGATGTTGGGCAAGTTGCAAGTGAACAACGATTTCTTGGATATGATTAGAGAAAACCAAAAGCTAGATGTGAAGTTAGTGGATTTGATGCCTGGAGTAGGAAGTGACTCCGATAGTGATTTTAAGTTGGATAGTACAGGTGTGTTGAGATTCAGAGGCAGGATTTGTGTGCCAGATAATGATGAACTGAAAAAGTCAATTCTGAGTGAAGGACATCGTAGTAGTTTGAGTATCCATCCAGGAGCTACGAAGATGTACCACGATTTAAAGAAGTTATTTTGGTGGTCCGGTATGAAAAGGGATATAGCTCAATTTGTTTACGCCTGTTTGATATGTCAGAAGTCGAAAGTGGAACATCAGAGACCTTCTGGATTTATTCAACCGTTGGAAGTTCCGGTTTGGAAATGGGATTGTATAACCATGGATTTTGTTACGGGTTTGCTGAATACGGCGAGAGGATTTGATGCTATATGGGTAATTGTGGATCGACTTACGAAGTCTGCATATTTTTTGGCGATTAATATCAGCTTTCCGTTGGTGAAGCTGGGAGAGATTTATATTCGGGTAATTGTGAAGCTACATGGTGTTCCGTCGAGTATCGTGTCGGATAGAGATCCGAGGTTTACTTCAAAATTTTGGAGGAGTTTACAGGAAGCTTTGGGTACTAAGTTGAAGTAGAGTTCGGCTTACCATCGGCAAACCGATGGTCAGTCAGAGAGGACTATTCAGTCGCTGGAGGATTTGCTAAGAGCTTGTGTATTGGAAAAGGGTGGTGCGTGGGATACTCATTTACCGTTGATCGAGTTCACGTACAACAATAGTTACCATTCTAGTATTGGAATGACACTGTTTGAAGCTTTATATGGTAGAAGATGCATAACTCCTCTGTGTTGGTATGAAACAGGTGAGAAAGTGGTATTGGGACCAGAAACTGTGCAGCAAACTACTGAGACCATTCAGATGATTCGTGAGAGAATGAAAGCGTCTTAGAGTAGGTAGAAAAGTTATCATGATAACCGAAGAAAAGAAGTGGAATTCAGTGAAGGAGATCACGTGTTCCTAAGAGTTAACCCAGTGACCGGTGTGGGTCGTGCATTGAAGTCCAAGAAGCTAGATCCTAAGTTTATTGGACCGTATCAGATTTTGTAGAGAATTGGTGTTGTAGCTTATAGGGTGGCGTTACCGCCTGAACTGTCAAATTTGCATGACGTGTTTCATGTGTCGCAACTTCGAAAGTATGTCTCGGATCCATCTCATGTGATTCAGAGAGATGAAGTTCAAGTCCAAGAGAATCTTACCATTGAGACGATGCCGTTGAGGATCGAAGATCGTAAGATGAAAAAACTCCGAGGGAAGGAGATATCTTTGGTGAAAGTGGTTTGGGGAGGTGCTGTAGGAGGCAGTGTAACCTGGGAATTGGAAAGCAGGATGCAGGAAGCGTATCCGGAATTGTTTCCATCAGGTAATTTTCGAGGACGAAAATAATTAAAGTGGGGGAGAGTTGTAACACCCATTTTAATTATTTAGTCTTTTTGGTGTTATTTTATTTTGGTGTGTCCTTATGTGGGAGTGTGTCTGAGCGCATTGGTGGATGTCCTTAAGTTATAGGGATTATTTATTAAATATAGAGTTTAATATTAAGATAATATAATTAATAATGATGATAATTTAATAATTAATATTAATATTATTATTATTATTATTATTATTATTATTATTATTATTATTATTATTATTATTTGTATTATTATGAGATTAAATAAAATGAGGATTTAGAGATATAAGAAGGGGTTTTGGGGGTAAAGAGGAGAACACGATAAAATCAGTTTTTAGAGAAAGGTTGAGAAGGAAGAACAAGGAAGGAGAGAAGCAAGGCTAGGGCTACCCAATCTTCAGAGTTCTTCAGCAATCTGAGCAATTAATCGAGGTAAGGGGGAGAAACTGATTGGGATTGGTACTTTACATGAATTGGGTAGAGGGGATTCCTTAACCCCATAGGGATTTGATGAACAAGATGAGTATATTGTTATGTTTATGATTGTTGCTGCTATTGATTAATTTGTGCATGTATTGTTGTGATTTTGGTGAGTTTCTGCGTAACGTAGCAGAGTTGTGATTTTGGTGAGGTTTTGTGTAACTTCTGTGGTTTTGGTAATGACCATTGTTAGAACATAGATTGGTTCTTAATAATAACTCTTTGTTTTGATGATAACTGTTAGGAAATTTATATTTAAGAATTATATACTCTAAAATTTGTTTGAGAGTTTTACTGCAGATTGAAATAATATTAACTCTCTAGAAGCAAATCTGTTTTGAATACAAGAAGTTATTCTGACTCTGAAGCGCCAGATGCACCTTACAGAAGAATCTGTTTGCTTCTTACAGAAGATCCTGAGCGTAGTCTCCAGAAGGATCTGAAGCAAGAAGCTCCAGAACATTCTGAGTCAGAAGCATCTGAAGATAGTCAGAAGCATCTGAAGATAATCAGAAGCATCTGAAGCTGAAGCATCTGAAGCATAGAAGAATATTGATTGAAGAGTTTCTCAAAGCATTAGTCTACAGAAGTTTCTGAAAGTACCTACGCTGCCAAGTACTGAAGTTCTGTGTCAAAAATGCTCTGATGATCAACACGCTGTAAGCACACCTGCTGCAGAAGACTCTGATATAGCATAGTTCTGAATCTCATTAGAAGACTCTGATCCATTCAGACTCTGAAGAACTTGCTGAAAACTGAAGAAGCAATTTTCAAGAATATATCCGTTGGAGCTTTTCAACGTCTCTTTCCTCATTTGTGCTAGACACACTTACACAGACAAAAAGGATTTTTCTGTGCCATCTACTTCTAGGAAAGGTCACTTGATGTGAAGACAAAAAGGCTTAGACCTTTTGGGACTCTCTTTCCAACGCTCAGCTTGCATGGATCAGCTGCCTATAAAAGGAGAACTTCACCACATTCTTCAGTTACACACTTTGCTGAAAAGAAATCATTATATTCTAAAGCTCTCATTCATTCTTATTCTTCTTAGAATCTCTTTGTACTTAAACTTAAGAGAAAAATCACTGTTGTGATAAAAGCTTTTTAGAAGCATTAAAACTCTTGTATTTAATTTACATTGATTATAAAGGATATTCCTTAAGAGGATTCAGTTAGAATCAGTAGCTCTTGAGAAGACTAAGAACTGTTGTTCTTAGGTGATACTATTGTAATCAGTTTGATTTAATAGTGGATTAAGTCCTTGTTGAGAAAGGCAAATCACTCTAGGAAGGGTGGACTGGAGTAGTTGTTAAATGAACCAGGATAAAAATAACTGTGTGATTATTTTTAAGTCTTAATTTTCCATACTTATTCAACCCCCCCTTCTAAGTATTATCTCACCTTCAACCATGAGTTTTGATTCTGGAGAGAAAGTTTGAGGAACAATTGGTTAGAGTAGGGTATAATTGTTGTAGTAATAATAGGATAGAAAATGAATGAAGGGTAATAGGTTGTAATTGAGCAAGGTAACATTTTTGGACAGTGAGGGTTTTGAGTATCACAGACGCTCGCTAGCAGGTAGCAAGCATTCGCTAGGCGAGCTAGGTAGCGAACACTTCCAGTAGCCACTGTCTGCCTTCGCTAGCATATTCGCTAGGCGAGCAGGTAGCGAACGTTCGCTACAGCATCGCTAAGCGAGCAGGGTGTCGAGCGTGACAGAACTTGTTTTATTTTTGTGGTTCCATCCAATGTTGATATTTTGTAGGATCCCTTTTGTCATGATGGGTATAGGGATGATGTTTGATTGTGAAGAGTGTATACTGGGTGTTAGAATATGAATTTCCATGATATTTGATTTAATTGATATGATTAATTGGTATTATACATACATACATACATACATATATATATATATATATATATATATATATATATATATATATATATATATATATATATATATATATATATATATATATATATATATATATATATATATATATATATATATATATATATATATATATATATATATATATATATATATATATATATATATATATATGATGTATGGTGATGTGATCAGGAGGATCGTGTGCACTTAGTGTGCTTGAATTTATTGGTTGTGTATGGTAATGTGATCTGTAGGATCGTGTGCACGTAGCGTGCTTGAGCTATTTGTTGTGTATTTGTTGTCATGCATATCATGATGTTTTGGTGGGATGAAGTCATTGCTCAGGAGGAGTGTATGCGATCATCCGTACTCCTTTGTGGAGAATGGTGGGGATAGATCATTGCCAAGGAGGGGTGTATGTGATCTATCCAAGGTTCGATTGAATGAACCAATGAGTCGGTACCGCATGCATGGTGTTGAGTTGCATATTTGCATTATTATATGTGGTGTTTGATGTTGGACAGTAGGTCATGGTTGGTGCATGATGGATGATATTTTATGTGATTGCTACCTTTATTTCATGTATCTTATTACCGATAATTTTGATCATGTTTTCTCACCCCTTTGTTGTTGTTGTGGTCTGTGCTTCTTCGGAGGTGCAGATAATCCAGGTACTTAGCTAGCTTGGATAGTGGTGTGTGAGTCGAGTCTTAGGATGCTCTGATACGTAGCACGGGACTTGGGTGTTTATTTGTTTTATGTTGAACTTGTTTTACTCCTGTGACGTATCATATTTGGTGAACTTATTAATGAATAATTTTATGTGAATTGGACGGATGGTCGAGAATATTGGATCAATGATTATTTCCGCTGTTTATTGTGAAAATCAAATAATGAAGATTTATGTTGAATTATTTGATGTGATATCCCACTTTTGAGGGGGAACTCTGATGTTTATTTGAAATAATTGTATTTTATTTAATTATGGGGAAGTGGGGTGTTTCATTGTCGAGGCAGCTAACAAGAATATCAAGAAGATTGTGTAGAAGATGGTTGTAACCTATAAGGATTGGCACGAGATCTTGCCCTTTGCTCTAAACAGTTATCGTACTTCGGTGCATAAATCAACCGGGCAACTCCTTTCTAACTGGTGTATGGCACAGAGGTATTCCTACCATTAGAAATTGAGATTCCTTCTTTGAGGATATTATCTGATGTGAAGCTTGACGAAGTTGAATGGGTGCAAACCAGATTGAATCAGTTGAGCCTGATTAACAAGATATTGGAAGCCATTTCTCACGGCCGGTTGTACCAGAGTAGGATGAAGAAAGCCTTTGATTAGAAAGTGCGTCCTCGGTGCTTCCAAACAGGTGATTTGGTGTTGAAAAGGATCCTTCCTCTTTAGACAGATCACAGGGGCAAAATGGACTCCCAACTATGAAGGCCCATATGTGGTAAGAAAGGTTTTCTCTAGCGGAGCCTTATTGCTATCTATCATGGATGGTGAAGATTTTACGTCCCCTGTGAACGCAGACGTAGTCAAAAAATATTTTTCTTAAAAGAGTCCCGTTGGACAAAAAAAAAAGTCCAGGCAAAAATGGGGCATCCTGATGAACCATAAAATGAAAAAGTTCGGGAAAAAAAATAGGGATAAAAGAAAAAAGAATGAACCCACAAGGATGAAAACCTGAAAAGGAGACCTCGGCAAAAATGGGTATCCCGGTGGATTGAAAACCCGAAAGGGCGATCCCAGAAAAAGTTAGGGATTTAAAAGCAAACAACTATGGGCTGTGTTCGATCTATGAACTTATTCAATACATGGTTATCCCGAGGGAAAGGAATCAATCCAATCAGTCTTTTCAGAAGGCGAAGCATGGTGAACAACGAATACATACAGGTCCTAGCTGAATCGACACATGGGGGATATCTGATCCCACATTACCAACATTTGTATATTTTTTTTTGCTTTTTGCGCAATTACCTCCTTTCAGGAATTGAATCCGAATTGTAATTTTCCTATTTACAGGCCTTTCATCAATAAAGTATTCATTTCAATCATAGAGCTTTTTATTTCTTGTTTTTACTATTACTGTTTTGTTTGCAAAAACGTCTGATATTTTTGATGAACATTACATGTGAAAACATGAGGCTTTACAATGCATAATGAAAGCAATGGATTTACTTGAGCGATAAGTGTCATGAATGGTAACCTAGGTAGCCATTTCACACATGGGGCATCTTATTGTTTCTTGTTTGTTGCAGGACGACATAATCCTCTCCCCAGTAGAGCTTTTCTCCCCGACGGTGAAGTTCTAACAACAGTGCACGGTGAATTATTCCTCCCCTAGCAGGAGTTCAGAGTTGTATTTCCCAGCCGAAGTGGATTCGTACTACCCAGCGAGTGTTCGAGGGCTGACTACTTAAGATTAAATGCAGTCAGGCATTTGTTCAACAAAGATTTTTGTTTCCCCACAGTAGAGATTTTGTCTTCCCTACAAGATCCTGTCATTGAATCAGAAGTGTTGTCACCAGCAAAGGTGTGTAACGTATCTTCAGTAGAGCATAGTTTCTGTCTCCCCACAGAGGCTAATCCCCAACAGAGTGGATTTATTCTCAGCATATTCCAAGCATAGTAAGGTTGAAGGATATTCCCTCGGCGGCAGGGTGGATTTCAATTCAGTATTACTCTCCAGCAGAGTCGACGCCTTGACGTCCTACCCCAACAAGATCAATATTCGTAAACTCCTTCCCCGAGTAAAGTTTAGTGCTGATTCCATCGACAAGTACATCAATGACAGATTGATATCTCCGGCAAAATTCAATGATCATTGGCATCTTTCAGGATCAATTTTCGGGACGAGCTCCCGACGGATGGTATTCTCATTTTCCTCAGGGCAGATGTTTACGCAGAGTTTGTTTATTCCTCACTAGAGTGGAGTTCTTTGTAGATGTTCATTACATTACCTGTGTAGGGGAATCGTTAACAGAGATTACTTTCATCTCTTCGTCATGATGGAATCTTCAGTAGAAGTCTCTGATATCCCCAATAGGGTGGATTGTTACTTTTATGTCCCCAGCAGAGTAGATTATTATTCTTGTATTCCAAGCAGAGTGGAACCTTCAGCAGAAGCTTGTTATCTCCACCAGGTTAGATTTTTCAGTGCTATTCTTGATTCCCCATTGAGTGGAGTTTTGGCGTATTCCCCAGTAGGGTGAAGTTTTTGGAAGAGCGATCCAGGGCGTATTCCCCAGCAGGGTGAAGTTTTTCCAAGAATGCCATCCAAGGCGTATTCCTCAATAGGGTTGGTTTGCTGGTTTTCTCAACACTCTTATGGGTTGTGTTCCTTTGCATTTGCATTTTTCATAACATCCTCCCAAATGCATAGCATTTCCATTTTGTATGGAGCATTACGCCATTTTTAAACATATGCATCTGAAGCATAAGCCAGGCTTGATAACTTGGGTGCCAGTTATGTCTGCGGCAGATGATGGTTGAAATTCTGGTATGCAGATCACATGTGTTCCAAGAACATTGATCTCTGCTCAACAAGGACGAGGACAGATCATGACCAATTTAAATTTCTTTAAATTGTCCCGATGTCATGACCAATGTCACGACCTCTGTTGTGACATCTGCAGTCTGTCATACTATTTATCTAACCATTTAAATTACAGAATTGTAAATGCAGAAAGATAAATAACACAATAATTATTCACCCAGTTCGGTGTCAACAACACCTACATCTGGGGGCTACCAAGCCAAGGAGGAAATTCACTATTAGTAGAATCAATTCAAAGCCAAACCTCCAATTTGCACTTCTCACTTAATCTCTATCCAATGACACTTCAGCCTAGAGACACTCTAGTACCTGAGTATACCCACTCACTCCCCCTCAATCACATAACAGTGATATCAAAAAATTACATAATTTAATATGAAGAGACATTTCATACTCACCTTGATCTTGCTTCACAGCTTTGATCAAGGAACTCGCACACTCTTGCTTCACAGCTTCGAGTGAGACACAACCTAGAATCTACCTAACCAAAACAATCATCCACCAGATAATTGCTTGGATTACAAGTATTCCTAAACAGACTTTGCATGTGAAGAACAACCCTCTTCACTTACAATTATGTCTACTACAATGCATGGTACAATGCAAAGGGTGACTTACACACAAGGGACTCTCAACCCTAGACCTCTATTTTACACTCTGATTTTTCTTGATGTGAGTGCTTGCTTTTCTTCTGATCCTGCTTTTTCTTTTATAGGCGTGCAGACTGGGCTTGGGATGTGCAGAAGTAACAAATATTAATTTTAATAAATTAAAACTAATTTCCACAATTCAAGGTGTTGTCCGATTAGGTCATGACATGGTCAGCATTGCCTTGAATCTCTCCTGAGATAACTCAGAAGTCATAACATGTTTCCTGATATTTAGCCTGATATAAGTCAGGTATCATAACAGAAAAACAAACTCAGCCCGTCTGATGTCATACGATCCATGTCATGGCATTCAGTATGACATTCAGCTTTTGCTCACTCTTAGCTAACCAACTTGCTCTGCTGCACACTTCTGCTGAATCTTCATCATGACAGTCTTGGTTTCTCCAATCTTTTCCATAATAATATTAGAAACAAGTATCTTCAAGTTTCCTAAGAGGTCTCCAAGCTCCTTTTATGAATACCAATACAATCTGTTCTTGTTCCTAATCCATCTCCTTGACATATTTACTGATGAGGTATTTTCAACATGGTTTCATCAATCCAAACCAATTCTGTCAGGAGATATACACTAGCATCCCCTGCTGTACCAAACATGATGTCATATGATCAATGTCATGACATTCATGACATCAGTTCTTCATGTCATTAGTTCTGTCATCTGCTCTTGTTAGCTCCTGCTGCACCAGATGTAATGACACCCTGTTTACAACACATGGCAGCATACTTCACTTACCACAACTCACATTGTTGTGGCTGCACACCTCACACTGCCTGTGAGGAACTTCATCACAACTTAAACTGTTGTGGCTGCACACCTTACACTGCCTGTGAGGAACCAGGCTACTGCTAACCCATAGCAGTGCCTGTTGTGCCAGACAACTATGTCATTACTCTGGTGATGACATCCATGACAACTGTCCTTTCTTCAGCCTCTGCTAGCTCTTGCTTGCTATTGCAGTGCCTGTTGTGCTAGACAGCTATGAGACAGCTATGTCATTACTTTGGTAATGACATCCATCTCAGTTGTCCTTTCTTCAACCTCTGCTGGCTCTTGCTTGCTGTTGCTGCACTCGACCTTGATGTCAGCCTCCATGACAGCAGTTCAGCTATTCATATGTCATTACTTTGGTAATGGCATCCATGTTCAAACAACATAACAACAGTACTTTCACCAGCTCCTACTTGCTCCTTTAGTGATGTCATAACTATGGTAATGACATCCTGCTTAACATTTGCACATAATCTTGTTTTACCATAATTTATCCAATCATAGAACCATGGAGCCAACAAACTCCCCCTTTGGCAAATTTTGGCTAAAATAACTTATCAGGACATTCGGCAGTAGTTTACACTAACTATCATGCTCCCCCTTGATAGTTGCATCCAGCAACAACAACACCAATGCTTTCTTTTGCTCCCCCTTGGTTTAGTCAAAACTTTGACAACAAATGGGGTACTTGTGCATACATCAGCTCAATTAGTACATACAGTCATCTCACAAGCTGCTTGACCTCTAACAATGACTGTACCACTTTAGCAGCTACACACCAGACAGGTACTCATCTTCCTCTGTCAGCATAAACATTGCTCCCCTTGAAAGAGAGAACCCACGCACATGAATAATTTCTTCATCATCTTCACCCAGGAAGCTTTACACCCCTTGATTCACAACCCATACTAGAGCAAATAGCACAGGAAGTTGCAGGATTCCTATCTGAAAGCTTTCTCAGATTTCAGCTTTGACAGAAAATCTTCAAGATGTCATAGTGAAAATCCTTCCATATGCACAAGATCAAGGTTGCTGATGTCTTGATCTTTACCTTCATCAGTCATTTGGACAGAGGCCCAAATACCTGACTTGGTTCATTGTCACCTCATGACAGGCCCAATATGACTACCATGTCATCTTCACCATGAGCTTGGTGCAGTAACCCAATGTCACAACCTCTTGTCTGACATTCTGCCTTCCTCAAGTCCTAGATTTGTTTGAAACCACAAACAATCTTGACACATAACTGCACTCTTGCAACAACAGATCCTGGATAGAAGTAAAATTCTCCTATATCAATGGTAACCAATGCACATGAATGGAAAACATAAGACGCTTCTTCATGTCTTCAAGAACTCATTCTCTGTTCAACCTACATGTTGAACGCATTCACATACATCATGCTTGAATCAGAAGCAATTAGTACTCCCATCAAACAGAAGCTCTCCCCCTATCTTTGATAACAGTTGCTCCAAGATCACCACATTACCTCTCATGACCAACTCTATGCTTATACAAAGAGAAGGCACCAAACTGATTCACCTCTTGCTAGAGTTACTTGTAGCAGAAGAGACCACTTCTCCACAGGTATTCTGGCCTAAGGCTGAGTACAAGATAGACACCGCATAGGGACTTTATCATATCAGAATGCACTCAATACCTTCACATCATAATCCAAGATAGTCCTTTTACCTCATCATTCTCCCGTATGACAAGATACAGTACTTCTTAGCCAAGAAGTGAATCACAAGTTCTACAAGAGATCTTCTCATATCAGATGGTTCATATCACATACACACCATCCCATGGTTCTTTATGTGCCCATACTGGACTTACTGTTGCCTAGTAGTCCAACTGAAGATCTTCACAGCTCCACCAGCTTGATCAACTCCATCTCCACAAGAATGTAGTTTTCTATACACAGCTTAGGGCTTCTACCACAAGCTCCAATATGTGAACAGAACCAGATCCTCCTTTGACCAATTACCCTTCTGCAAAAGAGTAATTTGTTCCAAGCATGAACAGTCCCAGAATCTTCTGTGGTCTTCAAATAACTACCCTTCTGCACAAGAATAGTTCTCTAAAGGCACACTGCTTAAATAACCAAATGCCACTGTTTGGTGATTCAGCATTTTTCAGAGCTCTATAAAGTCTGCTAATCCACTAGGCCACTTTGATCTTCACATTCTTCTTGCTCCAAAGCAAGGTATCTACTCCTTCACACAGCTCCCGCAAACTGCATGAGATGAAGCACTCATTTCATTCATACCTGAGAAGATCAACTTATCTTTAAATGATGTGCCACACCATCACTTGAGGCCTTGGATTTTCTGCTTGATGGCACAACTTTGGTTGAGACATTCAGCTGGAGAGTTCAGGCGTTCATTCTGCCACTTGGAAGATTCTCTTCACTCAATCAGATCCAGAGTACATAGGCTTGATAACCAGTTGGAGTAGACAACCTTAATCCTGCTTTTTTGTACCACAACAATTATCTTGAAGTTCATTTACTTCATGAAACTCCTCTTTAGAGAAACCAAACATGCCAAAGCTTGATTCTTTTAGAGAGGAATGATCACAGAAGTCCTTACACAAGGATCCCCGCTTTCCTTAAGTATATACTTCTTCAGAAAATCAAGGATACCTGCCACTTATCCTTGACCCCCAAGCTGAGTAGGGTCATATACTCCTATGCACTTAGATCAGAAATAAACTGACCTAAGCAGTGCTATCACCAACACCATCTTCTAGACACGTTTCTTTCCAGGAAACTTTCTAGCTAATAGATCAGGTGCTTCTAGTAGCAACTAGAACACAACTGCTGCACTCCAATACTCTTATAGAGCATATTGTCTTCATCTTCATTCCCATCAGCACTCCATTCTAGTCTAAGTTTCTTGCCAAGAACCTTACTAGACTGAGTACAGATCCAGCTATATCTCCCTTAATCTGTGGATCAACAGAGTTCTGCTGATTGGATGTCACAACATCTAGTTGAACTTCATATCCAAGCATATCAGGGCCTGATGCTTGTTCAACAACTGAGGAGGCAACTTGATCATCAACTCAGGATAATTCATTAAATATTTGAGAATATCTCAAATAGCAAAGAATCTTAAATCCTTATGTTGGCTCATTCTCTGAACTTCATGGATAACCAATTAAATACGTGTGTAGTCCATAAATAGCAATTGGTCTTAAATCCACACAATTTCAGGAATACCAGGGCTCAAACATCAAGGCTGCCACCCTTGACTCAACCTCTCTATGACTTCCTCTGCTGATAGATTCCTTGCAAGTGGTGAAAATAAATCACCTCCCACACAACAGAACACCTTAATCACAACTTCCAGCAATCTGCCACACCCATACATCAACCTGTATATGAGCCATTCTTCTCCCAGGGGCATTAGAGTTCTTTTATCAGAGAAATATGCAGCGGAACCACCAAAAGAACATGCCCTAAACATGATGTCAGATCATTCAACATGTCATAACAGCTCCTTATATCAGAGGGCACAACACCAGATGCATGGACTCCTTCACTCCATAAGCTGTAGCTCAGCAAGATCATCAAACCAACTGCAGCTTTTCCTTGTTTAACCACCAGAAAGTATCTCCCAAGATCTCATCCAGAACAGATAGGATGCCCGCTCTGATACCAATTGAAATTCTAGTATGCAGATTACATGTATTCCAAGAACATTGATCTCTGCTCAACAAGGACGAGGACAGATCATGACCAATTTAAATTTCTTTAAATTGTCCCGATGTCATGACCAATATCACGACCTCTGTTGTGACATCTGCAGTCTGTCATACTATTTATCTAACCATTTAAATTACAAAATTGTAAATGCAGAAAGATAAATAACACAGTAATTGTTCACCCAGTTCGGTGTCAACAACACCTACATCTGGGGGCTACCAAGCCAGGGAGGAAATTCACTATTAGTAGAATCAATTCAGAGCCAAACCTCCAATTTGCACTTCTCACTTAATCTCTATCCAATGACACTTTAGCCTAGAGACACTCTAGTACCTGAGTATACCCACTCACTCCCCCTCAATCACATAACGATGATATCAAACAATTACATAATTTAATATGAAGAGACACTTCATACTCACCTTGATATTGCTTCACAACTTTGATCAAGGAACTCACACACTCTTGCTTCACAGATTCGAGTGAGACACAGCCTAGAATCTACCTAACCAAAACAATCATCCACCAGATAATTGCTTGGATTACAAGTATTCCTAAACAGACTTTGCATGTGAAGAACAAACCTCTTCACTTACAATTATGTCTACCACAATGCATGATACGATGCAAAGGGTGACTTACACACAAGGGACTCTCAACCCTAGACCTCTATTTTACACTCTGATTTTTCTTGATGTGAGTGTTTGCTTTTCTTCTGCTTCTCCTCCTCCTTTTATAGGCATGCAGACTGGACTTGGGTTGTGCAGAAGTAACAAATATTAGTTTTAATAAATCAAAACTAATTTCCACAATTCAAGGTGCTGTCCAATTAGGTCATGACATGGTCAACATTGCCTTGAATCTCTCTTGAGATAACTCAGAAGTCATAACATGTTTCCTGATATTTAACCTGATATAAGTCAGGTATCGTAACAGAAAAACAAACTCAGCCCGTTTAATGTCATACGATCCATGTCATGGCATTCAGTATGACATTCATCTTTTGCTCACTCTTAGCTGACCAGCTTGCTCTGCTGCACACTTCTGCTGAATCTTCATCATGACAGTTATGGTTTCTCCAATCTTCTGCATAATAATATTAAAATAAGTATCTTCAAGTTTCCTAAAAGGTCTCCAAGCTCCTTTTATAAATACCAATACAATCTGTTCTTGTTCCTAATCCATCTCCTTGACATATTTACTGATGAGGTATTTTCAACATGGTCTCATCAATCCAAACCAATTATGTCAGGAGATATACACTAGCAGCCCCTGCTGTACTAGACATGATGTCATACGATCAATGTCATGACATTCATGACAGCAGTTCTTCATGTCATCAGTTCTGTCATCTGCTCTTGTTAGCTCCTGCTACACCAGATGTAATAACACCCTGTTTACAACACATGGCAGCATACTTCACTTACCACAACTCACATTGTTATGGCTGCATACCTCACACTGCTTGTGAGGAACCAGGCTACTGCTAACCCATAGCAGCGCCTGTTGTGCCAGACAGCTATGTCATTACTTTGGTGATGACATCCGTGATAATTGTCCTTTCTTCAGCCTCTGCTAGCTCTTGATTGCTATTGCAGTGCCTGTTATGCTAGATAGCTATGAGACAGCTATGTCATTACTTTGGTAATGACATCCATGTCAGCTGTCCTTTCTTCAACCTCTACTGGCTCTTGCTTGTTGTTGCTGCACTCGACCTTGATGTCAGCCTCCATGATAGCAGTTCAGCTATTCATATGTCATTACTTTGGTAATGGTATCCATGTTCAAACAACATGATAGCAGTACTTTCACCAGCTCCTGCTTGCTCCTTTAGTGATGTCATAACTATGGTAATGACATACTGCTTAACATTTGCACAGAATCTTGTTTTACCACAATTTAGCCAATCATAGAACCATGGAGCCATGGAGCCAATAATGGTTTTATTCAGGAGATTTTCACGTTATCCCCATTAAGGTGGATCTTTTGGTTGTTCATCTTATTTGGGTTCTCCCCGAAAGATTCGTTTGTTTAAACTTCTCTTTCCTCAGGTGAATCGTCTGTTAAACATCTTTTTCCTAGACAAAGTCATTTGGTTAAACTTCTCTTTTCCCGTCGGAGCTTGCTTTTCAGGTGGTGAGTCGGTTAATTTTATTTCCTTCCTATTCCAGGTGTGTCATCCCAACTCTTGGTTGGTAACCCCGAGCTTAGTTCGTAAGTTTTGTGGTTGTTATCCTAACTCTTGGTTGGCATCCTTTGCTTCATTCCAACTTTTGGTTGGTAAAGTTTGTGGATGTTATTCCAACTCTTGGTTGGTAATCTTCATTTCGTGGGAGTTATCTCAACTCTTGGTTGGTAACCTTTGCTTCATTCCAACTTTTGGTTGGTAGTCCATTGGTGGTTGGATGTTATCCCAACTTTTGGTTGGTAATCCTCTTCTATTCTCTGACGGAGTTGTTATCCCAAATTTTAGTTGGTAATCTATGGCTTGTTGAATGTTATTCCAACTTTTAGTTGGTAAGGGTTTTGTTGATGTTATTCCAACTTTTGGTTGGTAACCTTTGCCTCGATCCTAACATTTGGTTGGTAATCCATCGGTAAGGTCCTTTTTCCCTGGCAGAGTCGTTATTCTAACTTTTGGTTAGTTAAAGTTTTTGATGTTATCCCAAGTTTTGGTTGGTAGTCCTTGGTTTCCCCTGCGGAGTCCGTCATCCCAACTTTTGGTTGGTAGTCTTCATTGTGGTCAGTTCGCCTTCATTCGGCATTCCAACGATTCCAACTTTTGGTTGGTAGCCTCTGCTTGATTCCAACTTTTGGTAGGTAATCTCTAGCTAAGTCCAAAGCTTTGTTGACGATATTCTGACTTTTGGTTGGTAGTCTTCCTTCCCTGGATGTTATTCCAACTTTTGGTTGGTAGCCTTTGGTTTCCCCTGCGGAGTAGTTATCTCAATTTTTGGTTAGTGTTCTTCGTGATGGTGAGTTCGCCTTCGTGCGGTGTTCCAATGTTATTCCAACTTTTGGTTAGTAATGCCCAACTTAGTCGTCTTGTTGATGTTATCCCAACTTTTGGTCGGTAAGGATTTGTTGACGATCCCAACTTTTGGTTGGTAGTTTTTGTTTTGGTTTGTTGATTCCAATTTTTGGTTGTTAGTATTCCTTTTTTGGTTCATTTTTTGGGGTTGGTGTCTTTCCCCGCAGAGTTCGCCTTCAGTCGGCGTTCTGGTGATTCTAACTTTTGGTTTATATCCCTAGGGAGTAACCTTTATCCCATCTTTTGGTTGGTATACTTTGATTATTATCTTCTGGTGGGCACTTGTTCCCCACAAAGTTGTCTATTTAGGCTTCCCTTCGTCCCCAGTGGAGTTGTTTGTTCCCTCAAGTTGTAAGTTCGTTGAATGTACGCCCTGTAGGTTCTTGATTTGAATTTTGTCCCCAGAAGGTTACCTTTGGTCGTCTTTCTTGTTATCCCAACTCTTGGTTGGTATCCTTTGGTTGTTATCCCAACTCTTGGTTGGTATCCTTCGCTTTATCCCAACTCTTGGTTGGTATTCTTTGATTGTTATCCCAACTCTTGGTTGGTATCCTTTGGTTGTTTATCCCAACTCTTGGTTGGTATCCTTCGCTTTATCCCAATTCTTAGTTGGTATCCTTTGGTTGTTATTCCAACTCTTGGTTGGCATCCTTTGGTTGTTTATCCCAACTCTTGGTTGATATCCTTGGTTAGTCTCCTTCTCTTCATGCCAACTTTTGGTTTGTATCCGGCAGGTTTCGTTCCAACTTTTGGTTGATGTTTTGTTCATATTGGATTGTTATCCTCAACGTGTCGCATCCCAACTTTTGGTTGGTATTCGCTGGTTTGCATCCCCACAGGTTGCAAATTTCTGGGTTCTTTTGGTATTCAATCGCCATGCACCTTGAATGTCAGAAAGTCGTTGCTATCATCCCTTCAGGTTCAAGTTGATTGAATAGGGGCAGTTGTAGCACCCAAAATTTTCCTTATTGTTTCTTGGTTTACTGGCTTATGTTTCTCTGCATTTTGCATTTCCACATATCATAGAATTTGTTCTTGAGGACATGGGATCAAGGTATTTCTGTGGCTCAGGGTTCCCTTTCGTTGCAAGAGTTCAAATAGTGAGCATCAGAGGCTCTAACATTTATTTTGCCCAGTGATCGAGCGGTCGATTTTATTCTATTCAGCAGATTATTTTCAGCTCAAGAGACGGTATACATGCTATCTCGGGATTCTCACAGTTATAATATCTAATGGCAAGTTTCAGAGGCTTAACAGAGCTTAGAACATGTGGCAACGGGTGATCATACAGGATTCCCTCCATTTGGCGCCAAAATTGGCATTTTTTTGAATGTTGTAACCGGTTACCACATATGGGTAATCGATTAACTTGGGCAAAATTTTCCAAGAAATTTGAATTTTCAGCATTGCAAATTTTCCAATCATTTTCAACCATTGATTCCACATGATCATTATTAGAAGGATCTAGAATTGTTTCAATTTTCACCATTTCCCTCCAAATTTCAAACACTCTATTCTTAATTCCACTCCTAATTTCCATTCCAAATGCTAATCCACATTCTAAACCATATTTTGATTCCAAACCTAGAGTTTATTTAAGTGAATTTGCTCCAAACCTCACACACTTACCTTCATTTTCAGATTTCACATTCATTCTTGAGAATTTGCTCTCCACTTTTTCACTCCCAAAAGCTCTTTCCACTTGAGTGCTTTGATTCTTCATTGGAATCCTTGAATTCTAGAGCTAAACCTCCATCATTCATCTCCATTATCTTTAATTCATCACTCAATTTTCGTTTGGATTTGGATCTGAATTTGGAAGCTAGATTGGAAGTGCTTTTTTGGATCATTTTTGCTTGATCTTGCTTGTTCTTCATTTCTACCATAAGAAAGCTCTTGGATCTTGAAGAATCTCTGGGTTTCTAGCTTGGATCTGTTAGTCTCAAGTGAATCAACACTTACCAAAACAAATCTCAGCTTTGAAGGTTGGTAATTTTAGATCTAATTCAGTTTTGAACTTATTTGCCTAATCACAATGTAGATCCATGACTTTTGATGCTTTTTGATCCATTTTGATGATTTGGATCTTTGTGATTTGATATTTCAGTGTTTGATTGTGTTTACATGATGTTAGATCACTGATATTTGATGTTAATTTTGTGTTTGATTGATTGCATGTTCATGTGATTGATTGGATAAGCTGTTTGGTGCTGAAAACTGGTTTTGAAAGGATTTTTTGTGTTTTGGTTCAGTGGTAATCAGTTACCACATATGGGTAACCGATTACCCTTCATAAATTTCACGTTCCAGGCTGTTTTTACAATAGGTAACCAGTTACCTGATTACAGTAACCGATTACCACTGAATAAAATGCCTTGTTTCTTTCATTTTCTTGCTTGTTTGGCGTTCTTTTCAAATCTAAACTTCATGGATTGATATGATGCATTTATGTGGATTGTTTTTGACATATTTCATCAATCTTGAATGTTTGATCTCGATTCTTCGACACGTAACATCCGGTTTCCGTTTGAATGCATGACATGCTAATGTTGCTTGATTGATGAGTGATCACATGCTTTGCTTGCTTATATCATGTTAATTGATTATTATTGTTGATTGTCTTGTTGGATGTTCGATGCACGTTTGTGTTTATTTCCGATTCCGCTTTGTTGCGCGCTTGTTTGATCGTTCGATCGTTCATTTTGAATCGAAAAGCATGTCGATCCTATTGATTCTTGTTGATGCAATGTTGTCGATCAATATGTTTGATTCTTGAAGCATGTTCATACTGGCATGATATCTATCCATGATTGGATTTTTGCTTATGATTAATTGCATTCAAACATGCTTGCTGCACTACTTTCCACAACTGTTGTTATCTTGAACTTGCATGCTGTCTTTGCCTTGCTTGTATGCTGGATTTTATGGTTGTCTTGTGCAGGAGGCACTGTTGTAGCTGCTGTTTTTGCCTTGCTTCCTTGCTTTTTGCCTTGGCTTTGCATGTTCCCTTAAGTTTCTTATTCCAATTTAATTTTCGATTAAATTTGGAGTAAGATAGACACTAGGAGTGCAATCCAAGCATGATAACAAGTAGGCTAGTCCCTTTAACCTCAACCTTAAGTCTACTTTTGCATGCTAACATTAGGATAGAATCTCCTTTTGCATCCTGACTTTAGGACCACTTTGCATGACAATGTCAGGGCCGAGTTTCCCTTAGGCCTTCCGTGTGTCTCTCATCTCATATCAAAACACCTTCTAACTCATCTAATAAATACGATGAACACGGTACGGTACGAGGCTTAAGCACATGAGAAATGTAAAGTGGGGGGTTTCTCCTCACTTGTCTAAAGTGTTTAGTGTATGCCCTTTGGGCGATATGCGACGTATTCGCTCCTATGTCATAGTCTTTAGTGCAATGTGAATCACAAAGCTAACTAATTCACTTCACTAAAACTCTCAAACCAAACTTCAAACCTTTTATCCCTCGGGATTTGTGTTTCAAAATCATTTTCAGAAAAGAGTACGTTGCTTTTCCGTTCGATCTCAAACAAGCATCGACCCTAACTGCTGAAATGGGAACTTAATGTCGCTCATAAATACACTTAACCAACCTGTGGTTTCGTTACCCTAACTACGTTTGCTCTAATTTCTCATACAAGATGAGGATACGTAGGCATAAGATGGTGATATCTAAGCGAGCAACCTTCCCCTATCACCCGTAGTTTTCAGAACTACGTTGACTCTGACTTTCCGATTGCACGAGGGAATACGTAGGCATAGGGCGACGATGTCCTATTGAGCCTCTTTCTTTTTTCTTTTGTTCTCGTTTCCGTTTAGCAGTAGCTATAGATAAACACACCCTTTGATTAGACAACAAGCATGGATCTTGTTGAGTACAACGGACGTGAGGGATGCTAATACCTTCCCCTTGCGTAACCGACTCCCGAACCTAAGATTTGGTTGTGATGACCTTGTCTTTTCCCATTCTTCAGGTTTTCTTTGATTGTTTCCTTTCCCTCTCTTTGGGATAAATAACATTCGGTGGCGACTCTTCTGTTTTTCCGCCGTGTATTTTTCGCAATTGCGACAAGGGTTTGTCAGGTCGAGCGCCTAAAAGCTGAAAAGGAGAAAACTAATAAATACCATAAAAAAAGAAAAGGTTATGTATATAGACGTAGACAGATACACCTCAGATGTAGGCGAAGACAGTCTAGATGACAGTGAAGTTAATGTGGCTTATATAAAGCCAAGACTTCTATATACTTGCAAACTGTTAAAACCATCCAATGGAAAGAATCCCGTTGAAGCTAGCAAAAATGAAAAGTTCATGACTAGGACTTACACTTTTGACATTACAAAATGCGATGAAATTTTTGATTTGTTAGTCAAAGATGGTCAGATTTTAGTTCCTCCTAGTTTAAAAACCCCTCCTTTGGAACAAAGGAAGAAAAGAGGATTTTGCAAATATCATAACTTCTTGGGTCATAAGACGTCTCCATGTTTTCTTTTCAAGGATTTGGTGCAAAAAGCGCTGAATGATTAAAGGTTGCATTTTGGAGAAAAGCTAAAGTTAACTATCAAAGTGGACTTGGATCCCATGCAGATGGAAGAAGTCTACTATGTTGAACCCCTTGAGATTTAATGGTTGAAACTACTGACGGCTCCAACATGGATGTTGATAAAGGAGAGCGGATTTCTACTATTGCTAACTCTGATTTTCAGGAGGTTTACCCCTAGTCTGACGAGGGGTTAATATATTTCTTGGAGCGTTGCAAATTGAATGACTATAAAACCATGTTGTGCCCATGTTGCAGTACTGTCTACGATGAAGAAGCTGCTGAAGAAGTGGAGGGGTCTTGGAGGCCCAATGATGGTCGAGGATGTGGTGGAGGTCGAACTACTAGATACGATCCTCACTAGGGGGATGGTCCCGTCGAAGTGAAAACTACAGGAGGTAGTTTCAACAGCCTCGATATAATACTTTAAAGTCATCTGCTGACACACCAAAAGACAAGGACAAATGGGTGAAATCTACTAACCGGAAGGGGGAAAGCAACGCAAAGTGGAAGTAGGTTAACAAAAAACCTAGGGTGCCAAATGTCAAGAAGGAGGCGAATAAGATATCCCACATGCCTCCAACTTATGAAGGGAAAAATCCAATGAGACGCACTCAGTGGACGTGTTACCAGAGGAGGAAGAAAGATGAGAGAAAAGCTGCTGGTGAGAAGGATGGCTAAAAAGCTCATCCTAAGCAGGCGAAAAAAAGGTTACATTTGCAACCTAATACAGATAAGATGCAATATCTTCCCATTAAGGGAGGATGTAGGATTAAGGAGAAAACTCCAGAATATTCTCCCCAATTTGAGGATGAGGTTGTAGACTATACCCCTCAGCTTGTCAAGGAAGATCCGCACCAGGAAGATCTTGGATACCTTGTGGAGGCTAAGAATGCCTATGTGCCTTTTTATTCACCTCAACCTGAGTCCAAAGAGCCCGAGTACACTCCTGGATCAGACAATGAGGTAGTCGAAGACAACTTTAGCGAGGAGTCAGAAACAACCTTAAGATCAAACAGACATCAACCTTGCATTAGAGGGTTGCCATCTGGAGAAAGGATGGCATTACAGAAAACATGGAGGCTGATCAAAGTTATTATAAGGATGATATAGGCAAAGTTGGCAAGAAGGATTTCGATAGAAATTTTGCGAAGATACCTCCATGTTATGCTGCTGAAGAGGTTTATACCTCTGAAGGGGATTCAAATTACTCACTAAACTTGCATCCAAATTATGGGTTCATCTAGGATAAAGAGCAGGTTGGTACAAATCCTATCGAATAAGGTGGTCCACCCCATTGGGTGGTAAATGGTAAATAAAGATGCTAATTAAGTCACAAGCGCTGGCTAGGATTTCAACCTATATGGCTAAAAATAGGTTGAAGTCGGCTCTAGAGGCTGATTTATCTCAAAACATGGTTGGCGAAGCCACTGTCGACAACTCTGGAAATCTCAGAGAAGGCCCTATGGGCCAAACAATAGCTTCAGAAAGTCGGAGGCTTGACTGCATTTACGACAATGAGCCTTTAGAGTTTGAAAAAGACCCTCTTGGAAAAAGTATAAAGATGCAGGCCCAAGACCCATTGGAAGGAATAGACATAGGCGAAGCAACATAAAAACAACCAAGATACATTAGTGAAAATATCAATCCGAACTTGAAGCACAAATTGGTCGAGTTGCTGAAGGAGTACAAAGATTTGTTTGTGCGGGATTATAATGAGATGCCAGGTCTGAGCAGAAACATGGTAGAGTTAAACCTACCAATCAAGCCATCAAAGAAGTCAATGAAGCAACTTCCAAAAAGATTTGCGCCAGAAATCATGTCAAAGATCAAATAGGAGATTAAAAGGCTTCTCAAAAGCAATTTTATAAGGACAGCCAGGTATGTCAAATGGATAGAAAATATAGTCCCAATAATTAAGAAAAATTATACACTTAGCGTTTGCATAGATTTTAGAGATTTAAATAATGCTACACCTAAAAATAAGTATCCTATGCTTATGGCAGAGATGCTGGTCGACTCAGCCGCAAGTCATGATTATCTAAGCATGTTAGATGGTTACTCTGGCTATAACCAAATATTCATAGTCGAAGAAGATGTCCCCAAAATGGCATTTCGATGCCCAGGTGCCTTAGGCACGTATGAATGGACAGTGATGCCCTTTGGTTTAAAAATGTCGGGGCAACTCATTAGCGTGCCATGAATTCGATGTTTCATGATTTCATTGAGACCTTTATGCAGATCTACATAGATGACATTATTATAAAATCTTCCTCAAGTGAGGATTATTTAGACCACCTCCGACAATCCTTTCAAAGGATGAGGAAACATGGTTTAAAACTGAATCGTTTGAACTGTGCTTTCTGTGTAGGCGCTGTAGATTTTTTTAGGATTTGTAGTGCACAAAAAAGGCATAGAGGTCAACCAGAAAAAGGTGAAACCAATCATAGATCTCAAGCCTCCTTCGACAAAGAAACAACTTCAATATTTGTTAGGGAAGATTAAATTGAGGAGAGTCATCTCAAATTTAAATGGCAAAGTCTTATCTTTTTCGCCATTACTTCGACTTAAGAAGGATAGTGAATTTAACTAGGGAAATGAATAACAAGAGGCCTTTGACAACATCAAGCAGTATCTGAAGAAGCCTCCAATATTACTACCTCCAAGTAGAAATAAGAATATGAAATTGTACATAGCCACATATGATTCGACCACAGGCAGCATGTTAGCACAAGAGGATGATAATAGCGTCGAAAGAGCCAAATGTTACCTTAGTCGAATTCTAATAGATGTTGAAACTAGGTATAACTCAATTGAAAAGTTATGTTTATGCCTATACTTCTCTTGTACTAAACTAAAGCATTATATAAAACCAGTTTATGTTTATTCGCATTTTGACGTCATTAAGCATATGCTTTCAAAACCTATTTTACATAGTCGAATAGGGAAGTGGGCGCTAGCACTCACAAAATATTCTTTGACTTTTCGCCCTTTTGAAAGCAGTAAAGGGCCAGATAGTCACAGATTTCATTGTCGATCATTCAATGGTCGACATCATTGAAACATATGTTGGGACAGGGTGTTGGAAATTGTATTTCGACGGTTCTAAGCATAAAGATGGCTCAGGAGTAGCTATTTTCATACTTCCGCCTAAGAACATACCCACCAAGTTTAGATATAAGATCAAGGGGGCATGTTCTAATAACGAAGTCGAATACGAGGCTTTAATAATAGGCTTCCAGATTCTGCTAGACTTGGGGGAAAAAAGAAGTAGAAGTAAAAGAATATTCATAGCTGATAATTCGACAATTGAGAAAAGAGTATAAATGCATAAAGAAACACTTGATGTTATACTTTATACAAGCCAACCATTTTTTAAAGCAATTCAACTATGATATAATCGACCAGACCCCGCAGGTGGAAAATCAGGAGGCTAACGACTTAGCTCAAATAGCCTCAGGATATAGAATTTCAAGGGAAATATTAGAAGACATGGTCGAGGTTAAAGAAAAGTTAATCTCAGAAGAAGACGCTCATGCCACCTCGTCAATGTCAAAACTCCAGGGGGCAGATGAGTTTGAAGATGTACAGAGTTTGGATAATCTGAAAGTTGATAGAGTAAGAGATTATGAATTTTTTTCATTGACTCATCGTCTGAAAATGACTAGCGAAGACCCATAGTGGATTATCTACAAAACCCAATAGTGGCGGCCGATAGGAAGATCAAGTAAGGAGCTTTGAGCTACGTGGTAATAGGAAATGAAATCCTGAAAAAGAATCCTGAAGGACTCCTCTTAAAATGCTTAGGTGAAACTGAGGCCTACTTGGAAATTTCTAAGGTTCATAAAGGGTCATGCGGTTCACATCAAGCATGTCACAAAATGAAATGGAACTACTACAAAACGTGTAAACAACAACGACAAGTTTACAATGGATTCATATACACCGTTGTAATAGTTTAAAATTTTCGCGCCCTGGATTTATAAACAGTAATTTAATGACAGTTGTCTTAAAAAACTGTAGTAATAAATGATGTGTAGTAAACTTCGATTCATAGCAACTACATTTTTTCCATTTTTTATAGTACATTAAGCGTGTGTCACTTAAGTCCATTATTTAAAAAATAAATTGTAAATGATTTTACAACAGTGAAGTAAAACAACCATTGTAAAATTTGAAAGTTATTTAACCAGGGTTTTACAATACAACTGCTGTAAAATTTGAAAATTGCATCACAGTTTTTCTTTCTAACTATGATGAAAAGTGATAGTTTTTAGTATATAAGTGAAACTATCTACAGTTCAGTACATAGCAGTCGTTTCTTAAAAACGAAAACCCTAACATAGCTTCATTCTTCTCTCTCATAACATAACCCTAACATTCATGTCATCTTTTAAATATACTTCAACCTTCAGATACATCTTCAAATTCGTCTTCACCAATCGCTAACTTGAGGCTCGTTCATTAAACTTATGCTTCCATTTTGTTTACATTTCTTATTAAAAATGGGTTCTCATTTTTTCATTTGGTGAATGTTCTCATTTTTTCAGATTCGTCTTCAACACCTTAACAAGAGAAATACATATGGTTTGTGTAGTTATGAAGAAAAATACAAGAAGTGTGAAGCTATTGTGTAAAATTTATTCACCTTATATTTCTTCTTCATAGCTTCATAAAATAGATGTACTTCATAATTTGTTCGACATCCACGATTAATTTTTTTAAAAAAAGGTGTATCTTGAAACATTACATAATATCTTGTGTTATTGTGTGTTGTTGATTAATGTTGTTGTTGTTGATATATATGTTTTGTGTAGCTATGAAGAGAAATACAAGAAGTATGAAGCTATTGTGTTAACTTCATTCACTTTGTACTTTTTCTTTATAACTTCATAAACTAGATGGACTTCATAATTTGTTCGACATCCACGATTAATTTAAAAAAAGGTGTATCTTGAAACATTAGTGTTGTTGTTTTTGTTTATTATATCTTGCATTCTTGATCCTTTTGAACCTAGGCCATTAAAATGTCTCAACAGTCCGGTTATAGCCATGGAAGCAGGTCCTCAAGTCATTCAAAGTGCGTATACAAGTGTGGTCTCGATGCTCCATTGATGACAACATGGACCGATTCGAACCCAGGCTTCCGTTTCTATGGTTGTGGGATGTATAAGATTCAAGGATACAAAAAATGCTCTCACTTTGCTTGGTTGGATGAGGAGATGGATCATAGGGAAAAACAAATAATTTCTTTACTGGTAAAGAACATGAATGAGAAGAAGGAGATAATTAACACCTATAATGCCAAAGAGGACAAATTGAAGTTGAAGGTGAAGATCCTGAAGAAAAAGTTGAAGATTACTTGAATTTTTTTATTTATTTTTAATGTTCATTGCATTTATTGTAACAACAATAATGAAATAGGTTATAGTTGATTATGTTTGTATGTTGACTGATGGCATAATGGTTGATGTACTGGTTACCTTAGATTCATGTGATGATGTTATGGTGTATTGAATATGATACAATTAATATTATTATGATAACTTTATAAAAAATGTGAGTTGTATTTTCTACTGTGATATGGTGAACAATAATACAGGTTAAAAAATGGGATTAATTATAAAAGTAGGATATTATTTGTTAATTCTGCAAAATATTTAACAACGATTATATATCATAACCGTTATAATATCTCTTGCGCTAACCAGGAAAAAAATATTTTTATCACAACGGTCTTTTGGAAAACCCGTTGTGATAGGGTGAGTGTTTTCCAAATTATTACAACGGTTACTGGGCTGTAATTGTAAGTATCATATATACAACGACACTCTACATAACAATGCCTGGGCCCGTGTGATTATATATCTTTCCCAACCGTTGTTAAATGGGTTTTCCGTAGGAGTGTGGTTGCCTTATCGACTAGGAGTGTATTGGCTATCTATGCTGAAACATTGTATAGATTTTGCCAAAGGGTGTCTAGAGTGTCAGAAGCATTCAGGTATCCAACATGTGTTTACCAACGAATTACATTCAATTATAAAGTCATGGTTATTCAGAGGTTGGGCATTAGATATCATTGGCGAGATTAAGCTCGTTTTGGCTAGGGGGAACACATATATCTTAGTGGGAATAGATTATTTCACTAAGTAGATATAGGTTGTTCCCTTGCCTAATGTCGACCAAGAAGAAGTGATAAGTTTTATTGAGAACCATATTATATATAGGTTTAGAATCCTTGAAACCATCACAATAGATCAGGGTTCAGTATTCACAGGGTGCAAGATGAAGGAGTTTGCTTCAACAACAGGGTTTAAAATCCTAAGTTCGACACCATATTATACTCAGGTCAATGGTCAAGTCGAAATGACTAACAAGATATTGATTAGGCTGATAAAGAGGCATGCGGGGTAAAAGCTAAGAAACTGGCATAAAACCCTGAATTAGGCCTTGTGGGCATGTTGTAACTCCCCAAAGGAATCAACTAACTCTACACCGTTTTGACTGGTGTATGGGCATGATGCAATATTACCTTTTGAAATTCATCTCCAGTCGGTCAGGATTCAAAGACAGTTCGAAATCCCAACTAAATATTATTGGGGAATAATGTTTGATGAGTTAGTGCAATTAGATGAAGATAGATTAACTGCATTCGACATTTTGATGGGACAGAAAGAAAGAGTCACCAAGCCTTATAATAAGAAAGTAAACCCTAAATCATTTAATGAAGGAGATTTGATTTGGAAAGTTATATTACCTATGCACCGGAGAGATATATTTTTTTGGAAAATGGTCCGTAAATTGGGAAGGATCGTTCAAAATAGTGCAAACGTTTTTAAACAATGCATATGAAATCGAGGAATTAACATTGGAAGGTCGAATCTTGCGATTTAATGGAAAATATTTGAAATTTTATAAGCCTACGTTGCAAGAGATTCTTATAGACTTGGAATAATAAAAATATCTCGATAATAAAGAAGGCACCAAAAGAGTTACCCTTCAGTAAAATTCCAAATTGTCTATAAAGACATTATCAAGGTTACATCAAAAGTAGTAGCATCGCCACAAGCGACAAACACAAGTAAATATAAATAATAAGCTATAATTCTAAAAAGGAAAAAAATGACTTAAGTTGTTTATACTGGACTTTGGACGAGCACGATCGACGTTCAATATACGAGATGATAGAGTCATGTCTTGAGAGCTCAAGGTCAAGGGCAGCAAGCGTCTCTAAATACTTAATTCTTCTCTTGATCTCTTCATCTAGTTGAAATTGGATGACTCTGTGTAGACTGCCTCAGCAGCTTGGATTTTCTTATTCAGTTCCTCAACTTCCTTAGTCCATGCTGCAATTTTTATGTCTAAAGCACTAATAGCATTATTCTCCAAGCGAAGTTTGTTTTCAATATCTTCAGCTCGACGATCTGACTTGCTAGCAAGTGTCTAGGCTTTGGCTCTCTCAGTTACCTTGGACAATTTTTTTGGCTCTAGTCTCTTAAAGGCGTTGGAAGTCAGATTGCATTTGGTCCAAAGGATGGCTAAACGCGACCACAAAATCAACCACTTCAGCTGCGGCATCTGGAACGTCCAGTTTCTTCAATAATTTCTTAACAATGTAGCCATAGACAAAGTCCTTTTCTAATGCTGCGAAAAGATCAGCATCTCCAATTAGAGCTGTTGCACCCCAAAATTTGACCAACCTTTACTTTCTAACTTGGCTTATGTTTCATATCATTTAGCATTTGCATTTGCATTTGCATAGCATTGGTTCTAGACAGGGGATCGAGAGGTTGTATTTTTCATTCAAGAGAGAAGATTTCTTGTTCAAGCTCAAGCAAGGGTATGTGTTTGCAAGTTATCAAGGGTACATCATCAGAGTGGGTTTCAAAACTCCTTGAGGGGAGAAAGTATGTGTGTGGGCATCACCTCCTATCTTTAGGATGATTGGAGGTACATGAGGTCATCTCCTTAGAGGATACATGGTTCAAGAGCTAAATGTGCATATTGAGAGTTCTTTATGGAGTGTGTATGGTCATTCAAATCATCTGTAAGAGCCTCAGTCAATGGATAAGAGGTTAGGGTTCCATCTGGTCAACCAACAGTCAACTGTGGACTTGAGAAGGTTCAAGGCTTGGTTCTATGTCATTGAAGCCATGGGAAGTCATCATAGGTTACCTCTAATGTTATGAAGAGATCAAATCAAGAAGATTAAAGGGTTCAAGAAGTTACTAAATTAGGGTTTCAGTTGATTTCAGTGTAAAATCCCCTCTTTTAGTCTCTAACTTCAAGGATGAATTTCATTATGATGCAAGTCCAAACTCATTTTCCCATAAACATGAGACTTGTTCAACATCTTTCAGGCTTTCTTTTGAGTACAAGAACTCATCCATTAGGTTTGTACATCTCAAGTTATGGTATCAACAAGTTGGTGTCATCAGATGAAGAGATTTTAGAGGTACTTAAAGTCAACTCACTTCAAAGACATTTTTCACAAGGAACCAAGCTCCACCTCACTTTTTATCAAACATGAAAGTTGTTCCCCTCTGTCTTAGATTTCCAAAAAGTCCTAGAACTCATCATTATCATGTGTGGAACACAAGTTACGGTCTTCACAAGGCAATGGTAGTTTTGGAAACTTCAGCATAAGTCATTCACTTCAATGACCAATTCCATGAACTTCAAGGCCTCTAATCCAAATTTGTGCAACATAAGAGTTGTGTCACATTGCCTTAACACTCTCTTGAACTCAAAGTCCATGATGTTGTATTATTTATGTGATCATTTGAATCAGGATGAGCTTGAAAAGTTGATTTTTGAACATGATTTGAATTCCTTCCATTACAAGTCATCAGGTGAATTGGTTTTTGTTTCTTTGGAATTATAATATCATCATATAATGGTCATGATGCTCTTTACTTCATTTGTGCCAACATGAGATGATATTACAAGTCACTTTTTCAAGTTTCATGCCATAAGAAGTCATTGTCCAAAACCTTGCACCAAGTCATTTTTAATAACCAAAATCAACATGATTCATTCCTACACACCCTAGTGTTCCATTTGCTGACCTTGAATCAAAGGAAAAGCACTAGAACCCGTGTGTGCATATGGATTGCATTTTTTTTGGCAAAAATTAGAAATCAAATGATTCACTCATTATGGGTCTGCATGAGTGCCATAAACCATCATATATAAGTTGATAAAGAAAACCCTAATGAGAGAATGCAAGGAGCTGGCCAAAATAGAAGGTTTCCATCAAAAAAATTCAGAAAACTCTCTCACTTAGAATCACACTTTTCCTTGGATATTTCTTCAAGTTATTGCTCAAGTCATCTTCACTGAGGATCAAGGAAGGGATTAGTAGCATCAGAGCAAAGCTTACAAGGCGTTTTAAGAGCCAACTGAGCAGCTCTGTTAGATAAGCTTCAAGCTTCTGGAACTCTCATTTTAGCCTTGCATTAGGGTTCATATCTGGTGCATATGAAGTCCTATCTAGTATAGGTCATGTTTGGATCATTTTCATGTTTGCTTGAGTGAGTTTCAGTTTGTGCACTAAGATTTCGTGGCTTGTTTTCTCATGGTTCCAAGGACCTTTTTCAAAATCTAAGCTCATATTTGGATTCTACATAAAAAAATCTTTGAAATGGTGTAAGATGTTTTCATTTTTATGAAGGTTGGAGGCCTGAGCTCCGGCGACCCTCTCAGAGAAGACGACCGGAGCCCTAGCTCCGGTGTCTGAGGTGAGGGGATGATGTGGCTGGGGAAGACTTTTGACCAGGGGATGTGTCGCCCATGTGTGTGGCTAACTTTGCTTGTGTGTGCGTTTGAACCTAACGTGTATTAATGAAACGCAGCGTTTCATTTGGTTCTGGGCCTTGGATTTTTGCTAATCACGCCCCCCATTTTAAGGCCCATGCGCGTGTTGTGAAGGAATCCAGTTCTCTCTAATTTTACTTCTGCACCCCTCCTTCATGTTTATTTTATTTTTATTTTCTTTTATTGCAACTTCAAATTAATTCATTTAAAAATAGTTTTAACTTTCACAAAAATCCCAAAAAATACTTTTATGACTTTTCATTGTGTTAAGTTATTTTTCAATATTTTTATTATTTTTCTACTATTTTTAATATTTTTAATGCAATTAATGATTTAATGTGTTTCATGGTGTATACCTTGTTTTGAACATGATCATTTACCATAATTAAAAAACCCCTAGGACTAAATTTCCTCTCACACTTAGGTGATTGATTGAGGTATTTTTGAGGGTTGGTTTAAGGTATTAATGATCATGATTCAATTGTTTTTCATTGACTTTTTGTGGACCCTCGATGCTTGCTCGACAAGTTGGACTTGTTGCCTTCTTGGACTTAGTTGGTGATGCCTTGAGTTGACTCTTGCCTTGAGTTCTTGCACACTGATTTTTTTTATTCAACTTGCTTTGGGTATTTTATTTGGAATTTATTGGAGTCTTATTCTATTTTTGGTGTACATTTCAAATTCAAGATGTTTTGATCATGTGTACACATCCTTTCTTGACCTAGTTGTTGGGATATGATCATGAGTGATCCTTGAGCACCTCTTAAGCCTTGTTGGCTTTTGTTAACATGCTTAGGGTGATTCCTTGCATGTTTAGAGGTCAATTACATGTGTACCTTGTGCCACAAGTTATGTTTTGATCTTGTCTTTCCACTTGTTTGAAGTGTGAGATGTTTAGATGGACTTTGGTCCTCTAATTGAACTTGATCATTCTTGTGCTTGCCTTCCATTTTGATCTTGAATTTGAGGTATACCATTTGTGTTTCACTTCTGCCCTTAGCGGTTTTGATGATTGTTCATGATGATTTGGTGGTGTTGACTTCACTTTGAGTTTGTCATGAACATTTGCACTCTTTTGAGTTGTTTTGGTGAATTTCTGTACTTGGTCTTTGAGTAAGTGTTTGGTTGAGTTGATTAATATGTGGTGGCTGCCCCACACTCTTTCCTCCCTCACTTATTTGTTTGTGCTTTGTATAACACCTTTGTTTGTTGTGATGATTGATAGTACTTGGTTGTAGGAGTTTACTTCTCCCATTTCATCTCATTTCCTTTTACTTGTTTAAGTCTTCCCTTTTCATGTTTGCATTTGTGCTTGCATTTCATATCTATTTTCATCTTGTATCGACTTGTTTAAGTATTTCATTTCATTTTCATCTGTGATTGGTTATGTTTGGTGTTTACTTGTGCTTTTTGCGATGATCCCTTAGGATTCCTAGTCCCTCTATTTAAGATGGGAGTAAGAGAGACATTAGGCTTTCAATCCTTTACATGATAACATTAGGTCGTTCCCTTTTAAATCCTAACTTTAAGACCATCTTGCATGACAACATTAGGGTTTATCAGTTCCCCTTAGAGTCTTGTGTCTTCTCTTCTCATCTCAGAACTTCTTAAGACACTTAATAAAGGATAGCAACTGTTGTACGCTACGAGCCTTAAGTACATAAAGAATGATGAGTGGGGGGCCTCCCCTCACATTGTATAGAGTGTTTAGCGTATGCCCTTTGGGCGATATGTGACGCATTCGCTCTTATGTCATAGTCTTTAGTGCAACATGAGTTTCAAACTAGCTCAATTCACTTTTTAAAAAAAAAACACAAACTAAATTCAAACCTTTTCATCCTTTGGGATTGTTTCAAACCTTTTTTTCAAAAAGAGTTTGTTACATTTCCGTTCTACAACAAACAGGCATCGCCTTTAACTGCTGGAATTGAAATGTAACATTACTCATAAAAACAATTGAACCAACCAGTGGTCTAGTTTTCTCGAACTACGTTTGCTCTGATTTCTCATACCAAATGAAGATACGTAGGCACAAGCCGACGATGTCTTGGTGAGCAATCTGTTAGAACACAGATTGGTTCTTAATAATATCTCTATGTTTTGATGATAACTATTATGAAATTTTGTAATTAAGAATTATAAACTCTAAAATTTGCTTGAGAGTGTTTGTTGCAGATATTAAAATAATTATCACTCCAGAAGCAAATTAGAACTGAACATAAGAAAAATGCTAGACTCTGAAGCGTCAGATGCATCCATTAGAAGATTCTGAAGCTGCCAACAGAAGATCCTGAGCGCTGTCTCCAGAAGGATCTGAAGCAGAAGCTCCAGAAGGATCTGAAGCAGAAGCTCCAGAAGGATCTGAAGCAGAAGCTTCAGAAGAATCTGAAGCAAGTCAGAAGCATCTGAACCAAAGAAGAATTCTGTATGAAGAGTTTTCAAAGCATAGTTACTACAGAAGATTCTGAAAGTACTAAAGCTGCCAGTATTGAGGATCTGACTCAAATATGCTCTGAACTTACACACGCTAAAAGCACACCTGTTGCAAAGACTCTGATTCAGCAAAGCTCTGATCAACATCAGAAGGCTCTGATCGAATTAGACTCTGATAAATTTTGCTAAAAATTGAAGAAGAAGAATTCAAAGATTATGTTCGTTGGAATAATCTAAACGACTCTTTCCTTATTTATGCTAGACACAAGAACACAGAAAAAAAAGATTTCTCTGTGCTTTCTTCTTCTAGGAAAGGTCACTTGATGTGAAGACAAAAAGGCTCAGACCTTTTGGACACTCTTCTCAACGTGAGGTTCTCTGGGATCAAGCTGCCTATAAAAGCAAGTCTTCACCCATCTTCTTTAGTTGATGTTTGAATCTGAAAGAAATCAATATTCAAAGCTCTCATACTATTCATATTCTTTCTAAGAATTAATTTCTTTGTTCTTAATATTAAGTGAAAAATCACAGTTGTGATAAAGCTTTTTAGAAGCAATTTAAACACTTGTATTTGTTATTACATTTGATTGTAAGAAAACCTTAAGAAGATCTAGTTAGGATCAGTAGTTCTTGAGAAGACTTTGAACAGTTGTTCTTAGTGCTTACTATTGTAATCAGTTGATTAAATAGTGGATTAAGTCCTTGTTTGAGAAAGGCAAATCACTATAGGAAGGGTGGGCTGGAGTAGTTGAGTTCAACGAACCAGGATAAAAATACTTGAGTTTTTATTTCTAAGTTTTTATTTTCATACTTATTCAACCCCCCTTCTAAGTATTTCTCACCTTCAGTTGGCATCAGAGCTCCGGTTCTGTGTGTGCTACCACTTCACAGTGACAATGAAGATCCAGTGAGAAAAACTTTGATATATATATATATATATATATATATATATATATATATATATATATATATATATATATATATATATATATATATATATATATATATATATATATATATATATATATATATATATATATATATATATATATATATATATATATATATATATATATATATATATATATATATATATATATATATATATATATATATATATATATATATATATATATATATATATATATATATATATATATATATATATATATATATATATATATATATATATATATATATATATATATATATATATATATATATTTGGTTGTTACTATGGATGATAATACAATATCTAACATTAACAACAAATATGAAGAAAGGGACAGAATCAGCACCAAACCCCCTATGTTTGATGGGGAGAAATTTGATTATTGGAAAGACAGGATTGAAAGTTTTTTCCTTGGATATGATGCTGATTTATGGGATCTGGTCATAAATGGATATGTTCATCCCACTGATGGGAATGGCAAGAAAGTAGACAGAAAATCTATGACAGATGCTCAGAAGAAGGAATTTAGAAATCACCACAAGGCCAGAACAACATTGTTAAATGCAATATCTTACACTGAGTATGAAAAAATTACAAATAGGGAAACTGCATTTGACATGTTTGAGTCCTTAAAGATGACTCATGAGGGAAACTCTCAAGTCAAGGAAACAAAGGCTCTGGCTCTGATCCAGAAGTATGAAGCCTTCAAGATGGAAGACTCTGAATCTGTTGAAGCTATGTTCTCCAGATTTCAAATACTTACAGCTGGACTAAAGGTTCTGGATAAAGGATACTCTACTGCTGATCGTGTGAAAAAGATCATCAGAAGCTTACCTACCAGATGGAGACCTATGGTGACTGCGCTGAAAATGGCTAAAGATCTGAACAAGATCTCCTTGGAGGAACTAATCAGTTCACTAAGAAGTCATGAAATTGAACTTGAGGAAGATGAACCTCAAAAGAAAGGTAAATCTGTTGCTTTAAAATCTAATAAATCTGCTAAGGCATTGCAGGTAATAGAGGAGAGCTCTGAAGAATCCTCATCTGAAGATGAAGATGAACTATCCATGCTGTCTAGAAGAATAAACAAACTCTGAAAGCATAAAGGAAATAAGTTCAGAAACTTCAGGAAGCCTGACCAAAGAAAAGAATCTTTTGGACACAGAAGATATGGCAAAAAGGAGGTTGTCTGTTATGAATGTAAAGAACCTGGATATTACAAAAATGAATGTCCAAAGGTGCTGAAAGACAAGCCTAAAAGAAAATCTGATAAGAAGAAAAAGGTTCTAATGGCCACCTGGGATGATTCAGATACATCTGAATCTGAATCTGAGTCAGAAGAAGAATGTGCCAATGTAGCTTTGATGGCAGACATAGAAGATCAGGAGGAAGGAACTTCAGGTTCTGAAGCTGACTCTGAATCTGACTCTGACGCTGAAAAGGTAATGGCAAAACTCACTAAAGAAGAACTTATCAAAGTGTTATCAGAAGTTCTAAAGAGCTATAACAATATTAAGCTCAAATACAAGAAGCGTCAAAGCAATCTTGTATCTGAGAATAATATTCTCAAATCAGAAGTAGCTGAGCTAAATGAAAAGAACTTAAAATTGAAAAATGATTCTGAATTAGCTCAACAAAACTCTGATTCTGAAACTGAATCTGAATGCAAAAATATTTTGGAAAAATATGATTATAGCTTTCAGAAGTTTCTTGCTAAAAACATAGACAGAAGCAAAATGGCTTCTATGATCTATGGAGTTAGCAAAAATAACAGAAAAGGAATTGGATATGAATCTTCCTTTGTAAATGATTTAAATCCAAAACCTATTGATAAAATTATCATCAAAAAGACTCCTTTATATTCCCACTTTAAATTTGGTCACCTGAATGATATTGAACAAACACGTTCTGAAAAGAATATTCATGTGTTTAAATCTAAGGCTAGTCAGAATAAACCTTATGTTGAAAAACAGAAGTTTAGACAAACCTTCAGAACAACTAACCCTAAAGGACCCAGGAAGATCTGGGTACCTAAAAGTAAAATAATCCCTGTTGCAGATGTTCTTAGCAGCAAGGTCAGGACGCCAATCATGGTACCTGGACTCTGGACGCTCGCGACACATGACAGGAGAAAGGTCTATGTTCCAAAGTCTGGAGCTTAGATCTGGAGGTGATGTGAAATTTGGAGGGAATCAGAAAGGCAAGATCATTGGATCTGGCACCATTGGAAATGGTAAACTTCCCTCTATCACTAATGTTTTACTTGTAGAAAGATTAAAGCATAACTTATTGTCCATAAGTCAATTAAGTGACAATGGTTATGATATAACCTTAAATCAAAAATGTTGTAAAGCTATTAGTCAGAAATATGGATCTATTCTATTTAGTGGAAAGAGGAAAAACAACATTTATAAAATAAATCTTTCAGAACTTAAGGTTCAGAATGTTAAATGCCTCTTGTCTGTTAATGAAGAGCAATGGGTCTGGCACAGAAGATTAGGGCATATTAATATGAGACGTATATCTCAGATTAATAAACTTAATCTTGTCAGAGGACTTCCTAATCTGAAGTTCACCTCAGATGCTCTTTGTGAAGCATGCCAAAAAGGGAAGTTTTCAAAATCATCTTTTAAATCAAAAAATGTTGTTTCTACTTCCAGACCACTAGAATTACTTCATATTGATCTGTTTGGAACAGTGAAAACTGCATCCATCAGAGGCAAGAAGTATGGATTAGTCATTGTTGATGACTATAGTAGATGGACATGGGTAAAGTTCTTAAAACACAAGGATGAGTCACATTCTGTGTTCTTTGACTTCTGTAAACAAGTCCAGAATGAAAAAGATTTCAAAATTATAAAAGTCAGAAGTGATCATGGTGGTGAATTTGAAAATAAATATTTTGAAAAATATTTTAATGAAAATGGCATTGCTCATGATTTTTCCTGTCCTAGAACTCCACAACAAAATGGAGTTGTAGAGAGGAAAAATAGAACTCTGCAAGAAATGGACAAAACCATGATCAATGAGACTAATCTGGCAAAACACTTTTGGGCAGAAGCAATCAACACAGCCTGTTACATTCAGAATAGAGTGTCTGTAAGACCTCTTCTGGAGAAGACTCCATATGAACTGTGGAAGAACAGAAAGCCCAACATTTCATATTTTCATCCTTTTGGATGTATTTGCTATATGTTAAATACTAAAGAAAATCTAAACAAGTTTGATTCCAAAGCACAGAAGTGTTTCATGCTTGGATATTTCGAATGCTCTAAAGGCTAGAGAGTATACAACACTGAGACATAGATTGTGGAAGAATCTATTCATGTTAGATTTGATGATAAGCTTGGCATTAAAAAGCCAAAGCAGTCTGAAAACTCTGCAGATAGAGAAGTAGTCTTCACAGAATCTAAAGACTCAGAGGCAGACAAAGCTTAAGTGAAGGAACCAGAAGCAATGCCAGATGTTATTCATTTAACTTCTCAGATGAACAATTTAAACATTTCTGAAGAATCAACTGTTAGAGGATCATCTTCCAGAATCAAAGCTTCTCATCTAGAGAATGTTATCATTGGAAAGAAGGATGACCCTATCAGAACAAGATCCTTTTTAAGATCATTTGAAGCATCATTATTTGGACTGGTGTCAGAAATTGAACCAACTTCTGTAGATGAAGCTCTGCAAGACAATGATTGGATTATTTCCATGCAAGAAGAGTTAAATCAATTCACCAGAAATGATGTGTGGGATTTAGTTGAAAGACCAAAAGGATTCAATATAATTGGAACTAAATGGGTCTTCAGAAATAAGCTTAATGAGAAAGGAGAAGTTGAAATAAATAAGGCAAGGCTTGTTGCTCAAGGGTACAGTCAACAAGAAGGTATTGATTACACTGAAACTTATGCTCCAGTGGCAAGGTTAGAATCTATACGCCTTCTTATTTCTTTTGCTGCACAATATAACATTACTCTATATCAGATGGATGTTAAAAGTGTCTTTCTAAATGGCATTATAGAAGAAGAAGTTTATGTCCACCAGCCTCCTGGTTTTGAGAATGAAAAATTTCCAGATCATGTTTTCAAACTAAAGAAATCTCTGTATGGTTTAAAACAAGCTCCCAGAGCTTGCTATGAGAGATTGAGCAATTTTCTTCTGGAGAAAAATTTCTTCAGAGGCAAAGTGGACACAACACTCTTTTGTAAATCATTTAAGAAAGATCTTCTAATTTGTCAAATATATGTGGATGATATCATATTTGGATCTACCAATACTATGCTGGGAAAGGAGTTTGCTAAATGTATGCAGGCAGAATTTGAAATGAGCATGATGGGAGAATTGAGATTCTTTCTGGGAATTCAAGTCAACCAAACTCCAGAGTGAACTTACATACATCAGACCAAATATGTTAAAGAACTTCTGAAGAAATTTAACATGATTGATAGTAAGCTGGCAAAGACTCCCATGCATCCAACTAGTTCACTAGGCAAGGAAGAGGTAAGTAAGAAAGTAGATCAGAAACTCTATAGAGGTATGACAGGATCTCTTCTTTACTTAACTGCTTCTAGACCTGACATATTGTTCAGTGTATGCCTATGTTCTAGATTCCAATCAGATCCTAGAGAATCACACTTGATAGCTGTCAAGAGGATTCTAAGGTATCTGAAAGGTACTTCTAATGTGGGTTTGTGTTACAGAAAATCTGATGATTTCAAATTAGTTGGATTCTGTGATGCTGACTACGCTGGAGACAGAGTGGAAAGAAAAAGTACTTCTAGAAGTTGTCAATTTCTAGGAAGAAATTTAATCTCTTGGTACAGCAAGAAGCAACCCACAATTGCACTATCAACCACAGAGACAGAATATATTGTTGCTGCTGGATGTAGCACGCAGATGCTCTGGATGAAAAGTAAACTAGAAGATTATCAGGTATTTGAAAGTAACATTTCTATATTCTGTGATAATACTTCTGCTATATGTTTGTCTAAAAACCCCATTTTACACTCTAAGGCAAAACATATAGAAATTAAGCATCATTTCATCAGAGACTATGTTCAGAAGGGAATTATAAATTTAGCCTTTGTTAATACAGATCATCAATGGACAGACATTTTCACAAAACCCCTTGTTGAAGATAGATTCAAATTTATTCTGAAAAATATTGGTATGGATTTGTGTCCAGAATAATATTTGTCAGAAGCAAATTTTACAGATGCAAAAATGTTTAATGTTCTGAAGTATTTCATCTAATCAATTATTCATTTCCTTAAATTACTTTGTATGTGAAACTCTGAACTAACAATACTCAGAGGATCTGAACGTTGATTAACGTTTCATTTCTCAAGAGAATTCAGAAGCACATGCAAGCAAACACGTGTCACTCTGAATCTGCAAAGGTGGCGTGTACACTACTAAAGAGACGTTTGAGGTGAAGTTTGAATAGTGAAAATCTTGATTTTCCCCTCAATTTGTCAGAATCAATTAATGCTTGAAATGATTTTTATTCCTTTTCATTAAATGCTTTGTGTGAACGTGCTTTTATCTGACTGTTTGTATGCCTAAGTGTTCACTATAAATATCACACTTCTCACCACATTCACACTTTTAACATCTCAATTGTTTATGCATTTCTGTCTCCTTTTCTCTCTTCACAAAAACCCTAAGCGTTTGACAAACTCATCTTCAATGACAACTTCTTCATCCACTGCTGCACAATTTCAATCTACCATGGCTGCAGTTACTTCTGCAAATATGGGTGTGACTCCTTATACGACACCAAAGAGAACTCTGTTAACACCTGTTGAAAAACTGGAGGTTCTCTGTGAATCAATGGTGGAATTTGATTCACTGGATGAGAATGGGTTTGAGTTTCGCTCCATTATAGATGCTCAAGGATGGGTGAAATATTTTGATAGACTTTTTGGACCAGTTTACCCCCTTTTAGTGAAAGAATTCTGGATCCATGCTGCTGTATACCCTAAGTTCATTTTATCTTCTGTTCTGGGTAAAGAGATAATCATCACAGAAGATCTGATCAGGAAACTCATTGGATATGAGGAAACAGATGAAGTATCTCACTTGCCAGCTGGGCGTGTAGATATGGATGAAGTATATGAGGAAGTGATGACTGCTGGACAAGCTTCTAATAAGTTCAAAGATCTGAAGCCTGACTACAAGATCTGGGCTAAGATTTTCATGGGATGCATTCATCACAAAAAGTCTACAAACTCTCCAGACTATGTCAACAATGAACAACTCTACTTTATGTATTGCTTAACTCTGAGCACCAAGGTAGATCTTCCATATATTCTGTTTATGCACTTATGGAATCATATAAATGCCTCTAGATAATATATGAAAGAAAAAGGTCAGAAGATCAGAACTTGGATTCCTTTTGGAAGGTTAATTTCAGATCTTCTAACAGAAAATGGACTAGTGACTGCTCTATATGCTACTGGAGTCACAGATGAACTGGAATTCATTCTTGGGAAGCCTCTAAATGCCAAAAGTCTTCAGAGACTAAAAAATAGTAGAAGAAATCACAACAGCACCCAAGAAGCTGAACATCACTGAACTTAGTCAGAAGAGAATCCCTGTAGATGACTACCCTCTGTTCTTTGCTGAGGAACCCAGAGAAATTATAGTAAGTTACATTGATGCTTGCAAGGCAGATGGAACGCCCATTCCTGCAGATATTCTGAAGAGAGCAAGGGAACCATTGCCTATTGTAGAAGAAGAGATGCCAAGAAAAAGAAGTCAATCAGAAGCAGAAGATACACCTGTTCAGAAGAAGCCCAAAGTTGCTGAGAAGCCTCAGAAGCTTATCAAGAGGAAAGCATATGAAGATACTCCTTCTGTTCCAGCAAAACGAATCAAGATTAAAGGTAACAAACTTTCTGTATTTTCTGTAAATAATACTGTAGTAAATGGTTCAACAATTAAGTCTATTCCTAAACCACCCTCCACTAAAAAACAATCTGTTACTGCTCCACCTCATACATCTGTTCCATCCCCATAAAAATATTCTGTACCAAAACCAACAACAACAAAACCAAAAATTCAGACTCCACAACCAGAAGTACCAACAAAACAATTTGCACCACAACAACAACAAAAAGAAAAACCATCTGAACAACCAAAAGAAAATCCATCTGAACAACCAAAGGAAAAACCATCTGAACACCAACAACAACCACAAGAAAAACCATATGTATCACAACAAACACAACAACCAGAAAAACAATCTGAACCACAAACACAATAACAAGAAAAACAACCAGAAAAACCACCATCAAACACATCTAAACCCACTGCATCTGTTCCAGTTATCTATGAACCAATAAAAGTCACATCTGATCCACCTTCATCAGAACCACCTGCATCTGAACCCCTATCCAAAATATCAGACTCAACCAAACCATCTGGAACTAATATCCCTGAGACAGAAGTTCTAGATGTTACACCCCTTAAAACTGTCTTTCAAATATCCTCTACCTCTTGCACACCAACCACATCCTCAAATTCCTCAGAATCAGATATTCACCCAGATTTTCTGGTATCTCCATCTCACAGAGATTCTGAAGTAAACCAACCAGAACCATTTGTTTCTTCTGGAACCCTTATTCCCAATCCTACCACAACACCTAACCCAACTTCTGAAATCCTCATTCCAAATCCTATCCTAACATCTACACCAAGAACATCTGTAACTTCTGCCTCGTGCAAACTATTCTCATCTTATCTTCACAACCTTTCCTATGGTTTTAAACTCAAAGATTTCTATGACAGAATTGAACCATCTGACCCTATCACTCCATTCAAACCCAAACTTACAATCATTCTACCATCTGTGCTTCTGACTTATATTAAATCAATGTCAGTAGTAGGTTCATTAGATACAATATCATACTCTGCTAAATCTGCAAAAGTTGTTACTTCTGCTAAACCTGCTACATCTGATTTATCTTCTAAATCTGATAAACCTAGTAAATCAGCCTTCAAACCTTACTCAGATAAACCATTTGATGTTGTTTCTCATACCTCAACTGCCAAACCATGTTTGATGAATGCTCTGAAAAGATCAAAACCTGACAAATCCTCTGAAATTCCATTCATACCCTACTACCCTCCTCCTCTGATCTCCATCCATAAATCCATCTTTCCACCTACTCCCCAACTCAGGCCAATAACCTTAGAAACTCTGTTACACCCTAGACCTAGACTAAATGTTGATAATTTATTTACATGTTTTTTTACAAGAAATACAGATGTATTTAGGACCTGTATAGAAGAAATGTTCAGCAACAATGGATGCAAAGGAATCAGATATCATTTGGAATGGCTTCATCAACAGATTCAATACTGTAGCATCCAATCTGAAGAATGTATGTTCTGATGATGCGAAGCTCAGATTTGCTGAAACAACTAGAAGTTTGTTCTGGACTGTTAAGAGATCTGGACCACTGCTTCTTACAGATGCTCCTTCGTCATCAGAAGAAAATCCTGAATCTGCATCTGAAAATAATCCTCTGGCTATGACTCTGATAGAACAACCTTCTGGCTCTACTGCTCCTAACTCAAACACTCCTATGGAAATTGACTCTGTTCAAGCTTCAGAAACTGTTCCACCTTCTTCATCTGAGATTAAGAAAGAACATCCAGATCTTGAAGATAAGATTGCAGTTCTGGAAGCTGGTCAATCAGAAATCAAGTCATGGATGGCTAAACAAGATAAGAAGTCTGAAGACATGACTCAGTGGATGTCCCAGCAGGATCAGAAGAATGAAACAATAGCTAAGTGGATGTCAAAACAAGAACAGTCCTCTTCTGAGATCATGGATCTGTTGAAGATGCTTTTGTCAAAACACTCTTAGTTTATTCATTTTGTTTCTTCTGTAGTTTGCATCTGATGTTTGCATATGTATTTTGAATATCTTCTGATGTGTGTAATTTTGCTCTGAATTGAATGAATAAATGTTTCACAGTTTTTCTCCACATGATATATCTCATTTGTTGTCTTTTCAAATTATTACTTTTTGCTTATGACAAAAAAGGGGGAGAAAATATAGATCTGAACTGTTTAATTAAACTTCACCAGAATGAAACTTCAGACATATCAACTTTATCTAATAAAAATTCTAAGTATTTCAGAACATTTGATAAGTACACTCTGTAAAAGAAACTCTGAGACTATCAGATCATTTTGACAATTATCAGACTCTGACTGTGAAATATGCAAGACACTCTGATTCTCAAATGTTAAAGAACAATCAAGCTCTAACTTTGAAAAATACTCAAGACAAAAGGGAAGTTTCTATTCCTTATTTATACTTAATTCAGGGGGAGATTCATCATCTCAGGGGGAGTTATAATTACTCTATTTTCAATTAAGCAAAAATTTTCTGATGTTTTTGTCATCATCAAAAAGGGGGAGATTGTTAGAACACAGATTGGTTCTTAATAATATCTCTATGTTTTGATGATAACTATTATGAAATTTTGTAATTAAGAATTATATACTCTAAAATTTGCTTGAGAGTGTTTACTGCAGATATTAAAATGATTATCACTCCAGAAGGAAATCAGAACTGAACATAAGAAATATGCTAGAGTCTGAAGCGTCAGATGCATCCATTAGAAGATTCTAAAGCTGCCAACAGAAGATCCTGAGCGCTGTCTCCAGAAGGATCTGAAGTAGAAGCTCCAGAAGGATCTGAAGCAGAAGCTCCAGAAGGATCTGAAGCAAAAGTTCCAGAAGAATCTGAAGCAAGTCAGAAGCATCTGAACCAAAGAAGAATTCTGTATGAAGAGTTTTCAAAGCATAGTTACTACAGAAGATTCTGAAAGTACTAAAGCTGCAAGTACTGAGGATCTGATCAAATATGCTCTGAACTTACACACGCTAAAAGCACACATGCTGCAAAGACTCTGATTCAGTAAAGCTCTGATCAACATCAGAAGGCTCTGATCAAATTAGACTCTGATGAATTTTGCTGAAAATTGAAGAAGAAGAATTCAAAGATTATGTCCGTTGGAATAATCCAAACGACTCTTTCCTTATTTATGCTAGACACAAGAATACAGACAAAAAGGATTTCTCTGTGCTTTCTTCTTCTAGGAAAGGTCACTTGATGTGAAGACAAAAAGGCTCAGACCTTTTGGACACTCTTCTCAACGTGAGGTTCTCTTGGATCAAGCTGCCTATAAAAGCAAGTTTTCACCCATCTTCTTTAGTTGATGTTTGAATCTAAAAGAAATCAATATTCAAAGCTCTCATACTATTCATATTCTTTCTAAGAATTAATTTCTTTGTTCTTAATATTAAGTGAAAAATCACAGTTGTGATAAAGCTTTTTAGAAGCAATTTAAACACTTGTATTTGTTATTACATTTGATTGTAAGAAAACCTTAAGAAGATCTAGTTAGGATCAGTAGTTCTTGAGAAGACTTTGAACAGTTGTTCTTAGTGCTTACTATTGTAATCAGTTAATTAAATAGTGGATTAAGTCCTTGTTTGAGAAAGGCAAATCACTCTAAGAAGGGTGCACTGAAGTAGTTGAGTTCAACGAACCAGGATAAAAATACTTGAGTTTTTATTTCTAAGTTTTTATTTTCATACTTATTCAACCCCCTTGTAAGTATTTTCTCACCTTCACAATCCCCCTATCACCCGTAGTTTTCCGAACTACGTTGACTCTGACTTTCCCATTGCACGAGGGAATACGTAGGCATAGGGTGGCGATGTCCTATCGAGTCTGTTCTTTCCGCTTACCCCCGTTTAGCAGTAGCTTTTAGATAGTTTTCATCCATATATTAGACAACAAGCATGGATCCCATTGAGTACAACGGACGTGAGGGGTGCTCATACCTTCCCCTTGCGTAACCGACTCCCGAACCCAAGATTTCGTTGCGACGACCTTGTCTTTCCCTTTCTCTTAGGTTTTCTTCGATCGTTTCCTTTCCCTCTCTTTGGGATAAATAATGTTCGGTGGCGACTCTTCTGTCTGTTTGTCGGTCGTCTTTTTCGTAGTTGCGACAAAAGCCTTCACTTGTTGGATGATAGAGTCGAATGACTCAGGGCCATAAGTTCCACCGAAAGTATTTGAAGAGCTAGAGCCTCTCCCATTCGAACTACCTTGGCTCCTCAACAACAATTTCACATAGGCTCTATGGCCGCTCGCCTTCAGAGCATCCAATTCTTCCCGTGTGGATAGAATGTTAGTTGGAGCAGTTTTGAAGGCAAACAATTCAGTTGGTTACTTCTTTTCACTATTGGGGGCATCTTTGAGAATTTCTTCTTTGGCACCAAGAAACGTGTTGCCATATTTTTAGGTATCTTCAGCTTCTGGATCGACTTGAATTTTATCACCCTCTGGTGGAGGTTGTTCGTCGGTATATGAGTTCTTTGGAGAGTTGTGGGCAGTATCCATAAATTTGTGCGCTTCGTCATCAGTAGGAGAAGTATCACTGGTTGATGTATTGCTTTCTGATGGTATAAAGGTGAGGTCTTTAACATTGACAAGCTTACTAACTTTCCTAGAGCAGGCTTGTTGGCATTTGTCTGTTGAATATGTGAGCTGGTGGTTGGCGTAAGCCTAGCAGTCAAAGCCACTTCAGGAAGCACTTTAGGTTTTTCATGCATAATAAATACCTGATTAGCATGTTATTAAAGCAATAGACTAAAAGAACCAAAAAGAAGGTACCGTTATCTGCAAAGTATCGCCATCAAGACTTGAGTTGGCACCTTCGTTCGGCGGTAACTTCTTTGTTGCTGAAGTAGTTTTCGCCACATTAATGGTAGTGGCTTTATTTTCTTTCTTAATTTTTGGGAACATGAGCCACTTTAGGGCTGGCAGGAATTCTCCTCATCCCAGTACCTCTAATCTTCTTCTTTTGGGGAATGTGCTTTGGGGAGAGATCTTCTGCGTTAGCAAGATCAACACCCGTAGCTCCGAAAGCGCCTTCAACAATTTGATCTTCACCCTGAAAGAGATAAAGTGTAAAAGTAGGAGACGAGCGTAAGACAGAAGCAATATAGCAGTACTTTATATGGCTATCATGTTTTATACCTGAGCAGGGTCTAACGAAGTTCTCTCAATAACTTGTTTAAGAAGAGCTTCAGCCCTCACGTTTCCCCGGGTTCTCTTCTTAAAAGCGATATTTGTTATATTGGAAGAAGGTAATATCAAAGAACCCAGAAGGTTAGAAAATTTTAAAATAGAATGGAGAATAATTTAATGAAGTAAAACTTGAGTCTTTCCTCACCTTCATGTATGGGCGTTTCAACCCTGACATCCTGAATGTCGACATGAAGGTGACCTCGGAAACTGCATAGATCTTGTTTAGTCAGAGTCACACGATGCATAGGCTTTTGACACTCATTCTTATGATCCTTCAAAAATTCCCCGCAAACATACTGCTGTGGAAACAGAGGGGTGAAGGCTAGAGCTAGATCACTAATTGGCAGTGGGGGAAATTTCAGAGTATAAGATTTGAGGGAGAAGTTGTACCTATCTCTAACATAATGATGAATATTTAATTCAGGAAGTTTCGCTGTTAATTTATCTTTAAGAGTTTTAACTGCCTCGCTGATCGTCTGTTTAAGATCATTTAGATCATACACAATTTCAAAGTACTTTTGGAAAGCTTGAATTTCTTTAACATGAATCGATATACCTTTCTTGAACTGTTTCTGCAAAGAAGCGAAAACGTCAGTTATATGTTGCCTTATAGTATCAGCATCAAGGAATTCTTTGTTGTAGAACTCCTGCCACCATGTTTTGAAGGCAGAGGTGCAATAGAACTGGGGTTCTAAATTGGAAAGCTTGAGTTGTGGTCACTGCCAGAATGGCGGGTAAACTTTTGTAGCTGTTCATCCTCAGAATAAATGAAGGTGCTGAGATAAAGTTCACTTTTCTTGCTGTAGAAAGGACGAGGTATAGTCTGGCAAATGCCAAATTGCACGACACCAAGTTTGGCTGATAAGCGACTATCCTTACATGTTCTTTGGTAGCTTCTAGACAAAAAGAGAGGAGTCTCGGAGTGAGGAAAGTTGATCAAATGCTCTTATTGCCTTTGTCCTTATTACCATTGCCTACGAGTGGTCGAGTGAACCACTCAGGACCATGCATCTGTCGGGCGAAAGGAGCCATGGTGGGTGTATAATTATGGCGCCTTATGAACATGAGCAAGTATAAAGCAAAAGTATCTTGATCTGCTTTGCTCTTATCATAAGGAGTAAGGAGGCTCAATCGAACTCCTTCGCTTGTCTGTTGGATGATAGCTGGGTTATTGTCATTAAGACACCTAACCTTTAGTGAGGTTTCAAAGGTGGCATTAAGCCACAATTGTAATTGCCAGAAGGAGCCAGCAAGAAGAAGTTTATCTTGGGGCCCTATGTTTCTTAGAATTTCAGTGGCTTTGCTTAGTGCATGGTATAAATAGCCTAAGATCAGTTGGCCAAATTTAACTTGTTTTCCTTCATGAAGCTGGTTGGCAAGAGTCAAGTACCTCTTTGCTACCTTTAAGGTTTTACTGCAAAAAACGTATCTGGACAGCCAAAAATCCAGGAAAGAGATGTGTTCCTCCATGGTCACATCAGGATCGCCCTTAACATGGTGATCTTCAATAAATTTGGTGAAGCCAACACGATTCTCGTCAAAGTCAATAGTATCTGAATCAAGCTCAGAGGGATCAAAATCCTCCCCATCTGGCCGAAGGCTAGTTATGGCCGCCACGTCGAAGAGCGTGGGTGTTAGCATCCCACATGGGAGTTGAAAGGTGTTGGTTGTGCTGTCCCAAAAGTATATTGCTGCGACCAACAAATTTTAGCAATATGATGGCCTGATTCTCGATAATTGAATTAATTTGAAGATACCTAATTCCTTCCAAGTGGTGCCCATTTTGTTCTCTACCTTATCTAACAAAGGAATATATTCCTTACTATGAGTTAGGGGTGCAGAGCAAAAGACTCACAGATAATTGACTAGATATCCTAAGTCTATGGTTTTCTTGATGTTGTTCACGGGTTTCGTCCTATGATATGAAGGAAATAATTCATTTGACTTAGAAAGATCATCTTTACTACTGTTGGGAACAAAAAGTATGTACCAGAACCTCCTAATCTTGAGGAAAAACTTTGTAACTTTAAAACTCAGGTACTGATCCCTTTCTCTTTAGATGTTCCGAAGCTAAGAAATCAAGATGCTAAGAAGATTAATGTTGGCTACTTATTCATGATTGGAGGTTCTCCAATCTTTTGGAGTTCAAGGAAGCAAGGAATAATATCATTATCATCTTGTGAAGCTGGATATGTAGCAACTTTTTATGCAGCATGTCAAACTTTGTGGATAAAAATGTTGCTAAAAGAGCTCAAGGTTATGGAATTGTTAGCTGAGATTTTTGATCAGAGAAGAAAACCCAACCAACGGGTGTAACACATGTGAAAGTTATGGTTCACCCATAACTTGGACTTAGAATAATATTGGTGTTGTTGAGAAGTCATCGACACCTATCCCTTCTATCAGTTGGACATGGCGTCGCAACAAAGATGGTTAAAGAGGTGTTTATTTGGGCGTAATTATATCACGTTCAAAATTCAGATAACTGCCTAAGTTCTTATCTCAAAAGAGACACGTGGAGACGGACAGAAAGGAGAATTGCTGCGTGCAACATTACACGTGGTGTGCTGGAGGGAAGAGGACGTTAGATGGTAGTTACTGCAGATTTGTATATATAGTAGTTTATTTGATTGAATTAGAGGTGTTCGTTGTTTTACAAAATTCTCACTAAACAAACTCAAAGTATCAAGTGTAAGAGAAACGAGAAAATGACTGAGAATGTGTAAGCATAATGGAACACCATTATTTTACCTTTCATGCAAGGCTTTTAAGATTCAATAAAGTCATTAATCTTAGTTTATATTTTTGTTACTTTCCATTGTCATTTTCCAGTTTTCCTTTTTATCTTTATTTTTAAGTTTACCAAATACTTGTTGTTTTTCATTTCAAAGTTTCTTGTAAGAAGTTTTGAACAATTGATTCCTTGTGTTGTGTAGACACATGTTCTTTGATTGAGTTGAATTCAATCATACTAAGAGACAAGATAATTACGAAATAAATAGGAATCTTAAGCACTATGTCCTAGAATTCACTAGTTGATCCTGCAAGTAAACCGTGAGTTTGGAGACTAGTGATTGTTTGTCATTTTTCAGGGTAAACAAGAACATAAGAAGATGAAGTTGTTTGTAGATAAAAAATCAGCTATAAACTTAGTTAACCACCCTATGTGCCATGAAAGGGATAAGCACATGAAGAGGAGGTATCACTTTCTTAGTGAATAGGTAAATAAAGGGAAGCTCAAGCTGAAGTATTGCAGATCAGAAGTGAAGCTAACTGACATACTCACAAAATCATTGAAGAAGACAAGGTTTGATGAGTTGAAAGAACTTATTGGAATGAGAAATTTAGATAATATGAATTAGATGGAGTGTTGAAGATGTATAATTCATATTATAATTGTTCTAGTAGTTATAAAGTTTGTAAGATTAGTTACAAAGTTTGTGAGATTAGCTACAGTGAGATTAATTACAAAGTTTGTAAGATTATTTACAAAATTTGCGAGATTAGTTACAAAGTTTGTGAACTAATTGAGACTTGTAAACATGTATATATACATGTCACTATGTTGTAAATAACAACTATTCTCTCTCAATAATAAAATTTTTACAATAGTATTTTCTTACAACCAATTTAATATCTTTCTTTCTTTACTCTCAAGAAACACAAGATTGTTCCAACAATTGATACTAAAATGTCAGTTTTTCTGCACCTTAGATTATTACTAGATGGGTAGGCCCAATCTACAATATTTTATTGACAAATACCTGAAATCTAAGAGTGTACTCATCCTAGGTTTTTTGAGGTTCTTACGGGTGTAAATAATTTATATATTGGATTAATCTATATGAACTATCGGTTAGAGCCGTCTCAAGATTTTGAAAGTTTTAGGTAGGTTATCCTCAATTTACTTGTGCTAAAATAAATATAGATTTTATTCAATTACAATTAGCTATGTAGGTTAGCTCAATTTACTTGAACTAAAATAGAGGCTTTATTTAATTATAATTTAGTTGTGACAATATTTTGAAATCTCTATTTACAAGTTCTGAGTATGTGTCCTAGTTCAAAGACAGGTGTCTTAACTCGTTTTATACGCTTCAAAGGTGACCATACAAGATGAAATTGATCTCTTGGATTAGTTGGTATTAGAGCATGATATTGAGTTTTTAAGCAAATAAAAAATTATAATATTTATATTTTGTTTTAGAAATAAAGAGGATTGAACCAAATAAGTACCGCTAAACAAGGCCTAGCTGTTTGTACATATTACAAATTATAAACATGTGAATAACAAAACAAACTACGATTGATTATCTTGCATACGCATATAATCTCCATATGATTGAGCATGATTTTCCTCATGATGAGCATAAGCATAGCCTCCATGGCTGGATATATCAAGACCAGCAAGTTCATCAGCCACAGGAATTCTTAGTAACTTGAGTTTGTGCAAGGCATAGAACATAGGCCCCATTGTTATGCTAACAAATCCAAAGATAACCAAAATCTCAACCACTTGAGCTCCAATCAATCCCCATCCACCTCCAAGTAGAAGACCATAGGGTCTTTTCACTGCCACCCCAGCATTATATGTTTGAACCACAAACCCCTCTTTGGCAAATAGCCCTGTAAACAATAATCCCCAAATGCCACATCCACCATGTAATTGAGCTGCCTCTAATGGATCATCATAGTTTAGTTTTAGTGCCAAGATGTTTAGGCCGATTAATACCCAAGCCGAGACGAATCCGCATATAATAGCGGCCCATGGCTCGACAACCGAGCACCCGGATGTGATGGCGACGAACCCGCCAATCAAACCGTTGCATACATCCATTGCATCCCAATGGCCAATTAATAATCGACGGCTGAACAATGTGACGATCCCCGCGGTCGAGCCTGCCAATGTAGTTGTCACGGCCGTCCGGCCTACCGATGTCCAATTGCCTTCATCAGATGTGTTAGGGTAGGCCGCGAGAATTTTGTCGAATGAGCCAGGATTAAACCCGAACCAACCGAACCATAACAAGAACGTCCCGAGAACCACAAGCGCGGCATTGTGTCCGCGGAAAGGTACAGCCTTTCCATAAGCATCAAACCGCCCGACCCGCGGACCTTCTATAATAGACCCCCAAAGTCCCGCAATGCCACCAACCAAATGCACCACTCCACTCCCAGCAAAGTCAATAGCCCCTGAGCCCAAGAACAAATGACTTGAATTTGGACTAAGCCAACCACTAGATGACCAAACCCAATGTGCCACAATTGGATACACAAAGCCAGTAAGAAAAAATGAAAAAACAAGATAAGCACTGAATTGTGTTCTCTCAGCAATGGACCCACTAGTTATACCTGCCACAGCTATAGCAAAAGCCCATTGGTAAAGAAAGAATCCATAGTCATAATTTTCATTTGGAATATTAGCTAAAGCAAACAAATTGGTTCCAATGAAAGGGTTGGAATTGCCATAAGCAAATGCAAAACCAAAAAGATAGAAAGAGATGCTGCCTACCACTGCATCAACTACATTGGTAAGCATTATGTTCATAGCATTTTTGGCCCGGACAGATCCTGCACATATCATGGCAAATCCTAGCTGCATTACAAAAACTAAGTAAGCAGAGAACAGAAGGTAAATTGTGTTGATAGAATAGGTGACACTTTGTTCCCATGAAACCTCCATGAGAGTGTGTTTGGTGATAAAAGGGAATAGGATGAAAGAGGAATAAAAGAATATGATAACATTTATATCAATGTACATATGATAGAATTGATAGAATGTGTATGTGCGATGGTGGTAACTTTGAACGGTAGCTAGCTACATAGCAAGTTGTTGTAGTTGGACATACAAGTTGGTTAATGTTGAGTGGTTGTGCATTCTAATTCAACCATTTTTAGTGATGGGTAGCAGATAGGCTTATCAAAATTGAGGTATACCTCAAATAAGATTGTCTCCACAACATAGCAAATTACAATTTTTAATTGTTGTTGGAAGAGATGTGTACATTTACTATTACATTTATACCTCAAAAAAGATTGTCTCATTTAAAGGATATACCTAGTATGTCATCCTCACATTAAGTCAATAATAGTATACTCTCTCACAATATAAGTCATTTCATAAAATGACACACAAGTTAAAAGCAAAATATAGTAATAATAATCCTAAACTTTCAAACAAGCAACTCAACATGAACATTGGATTAAAGATATTAATAATGAAATACACGCTCTTGACCTTTATGTTGGCAAGAAATTCATTGGCTGAATTTATAAAATTAAATATAAATATGATAGAACCATGGAAAGACATAAGATTAGATTATCGCTATATGCTTTGACCAAATAGAAGGTATATATATTTGTTAGGATTTAAGTGTGAGGGATTAAATTTCATATTGGTTAAGAATTGAAGATACGTTGAATTTATAAGAGAGGTGATCCATATACTACTATAAAATATACACTTCGTAATATGTTATTACCTTGACTATTCAATCAACCAAATTAATTGGTGATATTTAGGCATATTAGGAAGATTCTAAAGTCTCACATTGATTGGAGATAGAGCATTGAATTAGTTTATATAGAGTGACACCCTAACCTTAACAACTGGTTTTGTAGGGTTGTGTTAGGCCAAACTCTAATATGGTATCCGAGTCTATCAATCGGACCTTGGACAACCCACCGCCCAAAAAGAGTGCTGGGCGTGAGGGGGAGGGGGGGGGGGGGGTGTATTAGGAAGATCCCAAAGTCCCACATTGGTTGGAGATAGAGCATTAAATTAGTTTATATAGAGTGACACCCCTCACCTTAACAACCGATTTTGGTCATGGGTTTAAATTCCAACACCATTATTTTTGGGTTATTACTTATTTTTTTACTTATTTTTAAGCCACATTTCACCACGGTTGGAATTCCAACCGTAGTGAAAAGTGGTGCCTTATTTTCTTAAAAGATATATAATGATCTTAGCTCAGTCACTTTTTCTCTAGACGTACTTGAACAAACTTCATCTTGTAGATCAAAACTTCTTCCATTTACGACACACTATTCCTTCACTGAACAAAACTTGAAAACATAATTTCTTCCATAAACGAAACTAAAAAATTAATATTTCTTCCATTAATGAGTTTCAGAATTCCATCACCTCTTCTCCAAATTGAATGAAGCATGAAAAATATGGATTCAACTTAGTACTGTTAGTTGTTGTTTTTATTATTATGTTAGGTAAAATATTCTTGTTTAACGATTCTATTTATTTATTTTGTTGTTGTTTTTGTTTTTGTTTTTTTCGTTGTTGTCATTGTTGTTGTTGTTGTTTTTGTTGTTGTTATTTTTGTTGTTGTTGTTGTTGTTGTTGTTGTTGTTATTGTTGTTGTTGTTATTGTTATTCTTGTTGTTGTGTTAAAAATATTTAATGTTATATATTGTGATGAAAGTTATTATTGTAGTAAGGAAAAATACGTGGCAAATATGAAAATTGGGTTGATTGACCTTTCATTGCAGTTGTTTATTACAATCGTGATTATATGTAGTGCGCTTTTCAGTTTACTACCACGATCAATATATCGTGTATGTGAATATCCTACTTACAATCATACGCTACCTCACCATAGTTGCTCAACCGTGATTATAGGGCTTTCACAACCGTGATTATAGGTGTTTTCTGTAGTAGTGATAACCCATTATCTTAAGGTTTTGAGTGGATATGTGGTGTCAAAGTCTCTTAGATCCATGAACGTTTTTTCTATTAACACTCCCGGCGCTCCCCAACAAGTGGCATCAGAGCCCTGATTAGGCTCGACGGGGGAGCGAAAGTGGATCCTAGTGTGAATTAAGGCTAGTGATGTGGGTGACTCACACTTGTGTGGGGAGATTGTTGGGTTTCAAGTATGAAAGTTCTAAAAGTTTTACATTGGCTAAGAATGAAAGAAATTTTGGGTTTATAAGAGAGGTGACTCATACCCCTATTGCTTTAAGGTTTTTGGAGGATATGTGGTGTCAAAGTCTCTTAGATCCATGAACGTTTAGCCCATTAACACTTATGACGCACCCCAAACTCCCTAAAAAGTGGTATTAAAGTATGGTTAAGCTTGGTGAAGAGCGAAAGTGGATCCTAATGTGGACCAAGACTAGTAATCTGGTTGACTCAAACTCGTAGAGAGGGATTGTAAGGACTCAAGTCTGAGTGGCTAAGTATCACATCTACTAGAAATGGAGAAAATGTTGGGTTTACAAGAGAAAAAACTCGTACTCCTAATGCCTTAAGGTTTTGGGTGGATATGTGGTGTCAAAGTCTCTTGGATCTTGGACGTTTGGTCCATTGACACTTCTGGCACTCCCCAAACTCTCCAGCAAGTGGTATCTGAGCTCTGTTTGGCTTGGCGGGGGAGTAGGTGTGGATTTTAGTATGGATCAAGACTAGTGATGCAGGTGAATCACACTTGTGGGGAGAGATTGTTGGGATTTAAGTGTGAGTGGATGAGTCTCACATCGACTAGAAATGAAATAAATATTTGGTTTATAAGAGAGGTGACTCATACCATAATTGCCTTAAGGTTCTGGGTGGATATGTGACATCAAAGTCTCTTATTGTTAGGATTCAAATGTGAGTGGTTAAGTATTTGAATCGTAGTTAAATGGAGGTTTTTCTTATCGTCTCCAAAAGGATTTTCCGATATCTTGATACTTGCTTTCAATAGTTTACAGTTATAAGAAAAAAGGTTTCAATTTTTGGTTAATAAATTGTCACGATTTTTGGTAGTATAGCTTATAAATTCTAAAGTGTTTGATTAACAAAGTATATCAAAATTAGTTTTTATCTACCCTAACTTATACGTATTCTTTCAATCTTGTATGTGAAGTCAGATCCGATTAATATCATCGTGTATTCTCTCAACACCATCTATCTCTAGAGCGGTGTCGTGAGAAATATTGTATTCATCGCTACACGATCTCTCCAATAACAACCAATATAGTAAACTTTAAGTTTAATATAAAGCGAATATCAACCATAGACCGATCTCTCCAATCTATAAATTGATAGATGAATATTTTAGGTCAAGTTCCATAAAATCTATGTCTAGAGTTTTACAAAACAAGAATGGATCATTAAGAACAAAAATATTCATCATATATTAATCATCACTTGTTTACATACAAGGCCAATCAAAAGAAATACATAAAGTTAAGGTAGACTACCTCTACCTTTAATACAAGAGAAGTTGGCTACCCATAACTATGGTAGCTTGCTTTACAAGTAAAAAGAGAAGATGAATGAGCATCCACGTTGAAGATTCGAACTCGGATACGAATCCAACTTCTATTTACAAAATGTCACTCTTTGGTGAAAAAATGCTAAAAAATGAGGTTTCTATGTGGAAAATGGTTTATTATCCCCAGAAAGTGTGAAAAGTACTTATATAGTACAACTAGAATCTGCCAAGTTCGCCCAACAAACTCTATTTTATGGCACTTGAGGTGCCTCTGAACATTTAAACTGCCCTTGAAGAAATATCTGAGTTTTCCCATCAAACTATTCTTCACCCTGCGAGCTACTTCGCTACAAGTTCGCACAACCAATTTAGGGTCCTTTAGTTACTGCCTCAAAACTGGGATGGTTCGATGGTCCTTCGCTGCAACCTCGCCTAGCGAACATTCGCTTCAATTTTACCCAATGAACTTATAGTCCTTTTCTTTCTGCCTATGTCGCTACTGCGAAAATCGGCGCCGGCTATGACAGAAGAGTCGCCACCGTGCGTTATTTATCCCACAAGAGGGAAAGGAAACGCTCAGAGTAAACCTAACGCAAAACGGGAAAGGAATGGTCGTCGCAACCAAATTCCTGGATTCGATAGTCGATTACGCAAGGAGAAGGTATTAGCACCCCTCACGTCCGCCGTACTCGACGGGATCCACGCTTGTTTTCTGGTACGGATTGTTATTCTATCTACGCTAAAGGTCAAGGGACAAGAGGAAAGAAAACAGAAAAGAGACTCGATAGAGCTTCGCCGCTCTATGCCTACGTATTCCCTCGTGCAATGGGAAAGTCAGAGTCTACGTAGTTCGACTAACTACGGATAAAGGTGGGAAGGTTGCTCGCTAGGATACGACATCCTATGCCTACGTACTTTCATACAGCATGAAAGATCAGAGCAAACGTAGTTCGGGCTACGGAGGACACAAGCTTGTCTGACTGTTTTTTTATTACCTTCAAAAAGGGTTTTTCTTGATTAAGAGTCCAAGCGGACAAAAATGACACTTTGATGTTTGTTTTGAATCTTTTACGAAAGAAGTGTTTTTTAGTTTGTTTGCAATCTCCGACGCATTAGAGACTATGATTTGAGAGTGACTACGTCGCGTGTCACCCAAAGGGTGCCACACTAAGCAGCCAGACTACTGGAAAGAAGCTCTCCAGCAACCCTTTCTCAAATAGCTTAAGGTTCGTAACGTACGACGTCGATTAACCTTATTACTGTGTTTTTGAGTTATTTTAAGATGAGAAGAGAAAGAAGCTCTAAAAAACCTAGGGTTGAAAAGGGAGTAAAAACTAACCTAATGTTGTCATGCATGGATAAGAATCCTAATGTCTGTCATAATTTCCTCCTGCACAGAGGAAATCAGAGATCCTAGGGGATAAACAGCAAAGAAAGCAAGCAAATACAGTAAAATGCATGCAATGCAGCAATACAAGCGAGGCAAGGGAGTCCGACTCAACCTCGAACCTGGGAAAACAACAGGCAAAGTGAATCAACATTCACTTCAAACCTAGGGGGCAAGCTGCACAAGACAACAAACAATACAGAAACCCAAAATAAAACAGAGGAGGCAGCCCAAGTAGCAACACCAAACTCCTACATCAAATAGCTCAAGCAACAGCTCTGACAGCAACAGTTGATTGAACAGAAAAAAGTTGACAGCAACAACCTTCATCTTCATGAACCACTAAACCTTCAATCTTCAACAAGCACCAAGCTTCAACAAGCTTCCAGCTTAAACCCTAGCAAACTTCAACCAGTCAACAGCTTCAACAAGCTCCTAACTTCATCTTCAACAAGCAGCAAAACCCTAGCTTCAACAAGCAACTAACTTCAACAAGCACAAACTTCACCTTCAACAAGCTTCAACAAGCACTAAACTTTCTCCTTACCAAGCTTCAACAAGCACCTCCAAGGGAGAATCATTCAACAAGATCAAGTTGAAGTGTTAGGAAACTCAAGGACAACCAAGGGAAGCCATTAAGATCTTAACACTGTAATAGGAAGGCATCCTCAAAATTCTACTCTTAAAGCATGCCATTCATCCCTCCAAAGGAGATATGTGACTTCTTTAAGAGGAATTTATGTCATTGGATTGAATGGAGATGAACAATATACTCCATGTTTGAAGAAACAAGCAAAACTGATCTAATGCTCTTCCTAAAACCCTAGTTTCCCTAAGCTCCTGACAAGCATCCACAAGAGGAAAAGGCTTCATCTCCAAGCTCCTCCAAGCTCTTCAAAGCATCTTCAATTGGTCTTCATCTTCATCCAAGCACAAGAGCACCACCACCCTAATCTAAGGGGAACTATTGAATTAAACTAGTCAAGTTAGTGTGTTAGAAACACCTAGAAGTTAGTCCTAAAACTAAATCTAATTAAAATACCAAAAATGATTGTAAAATCCTATAAAAAATTCTAAGGGTTCCTAAACCTCTTAAGAATATCTCCATACAAAAACCAGGGGGTTAACCATTCATTAAGACCTAAAACTATGCCCTAAACCTAAGGGTACTATCTTAAAACCCTAAAATTACAACACCTAATGTTCAATGTTCAAAACAACCTAAAATTATCTCACAAAAATATGAGAAAATTGCTAGAGGTACATGCATTTCTAAGCTAACTACACCAAAAGAATCAACTCAAAAATCCACACCAATTACTCGTACTAAAATCAGCAAGATCACATATCAAACAAATTCAAAATAAAAGCAATTAAACTTCAAAAAATGAAATTAAATTCTAAAATGCATGAATTAATAATGTTAATTTTCCTATTTGTTATAAATTTAATCCTAAACTATACGAAAATATGAAATTAAAAGAAAATAGATGAAAATGAATAAATGCGCGTGCTGAATAGCAGTATTATCATGTTATTAATCAGGCTGGGCCTAGAATGGGGGTGCGCGTAGAAACTATGACTAAGCCCAAACCATACTAAAACAAATCATAAAATAAAAGGAAAATTGAAAAATGCTTGTGGTGAATAGCAATCAAAACTAGTGTAATTCTTCATTGGGCCTCAGTGCAGGGTGTGGATAGTAAGTGTTGACTAAGCCCACCCAAAACGTTTAATGAAGCGCTGTGTTGCAATTCTAGTTCAAATCTCTTCAGAAATCTCAATGCACTCGTGGCCTTTGGATCTAGGTTTCAGTCAAGGTCAACAAGCCATCCAACGATTAAAACTTTATCTTCTCCAAAATATTCAAAATTGGGAGGGAAGTGTGGGACGGTGGCCTGAGCTTTGCGCCACCGTCGTCTCCGGTTAGGTCATCCCCAAAGTTCATCAAACAACAAAACTGAACATCCTATCCTACTCAAAATCAACCCCTGAGCACAAATGTGACCTCCAATTTCATTGATTCTATCCCTAACTCCAAAACCGATCCAAAGTTCAGACATGGCTCAAATCGTGAATCATTCAAAACCTAAAATTAAAGATCCTAAACTCATCTACACGCATCAGGCATGAGTTCTTGCTATCCAAACATGATCAAAACCTCAAGAATCTCAAGATATTCCTCTCAACAGAAATCTGGTTACAACCTAAAGTGTCACGAATCCCTCAATTCTTGTACTGAAATCCACCTAAGCATCATCACTAACCTATCCACATACTCCTAATCAATTCACTACAATCTAAGCCATAAATTGTAAAATGCAAACCTGGTTTAATGTGATGAACAGATGATGATATTGCTCGATTCAGCCTCCAATTTCTTCCAGATTCACTCAAGAACACACTCTGAAGCTACTCCAATCAATAATTTGCCTTGAACTTCCCTCTATCTCCAAACCCGATTCTGGTATGCAATGAAGAAATTTCAATTGCTCTCTCTGATTCCTTGCTCAATCCTTGCCAAAAAAACCATCTGAACTCATTGCAATGGTTATATATAAGTTGATGGAAACCTCTAGAAAGTTCTGTAACTACCATAATGAGAAATTAAAAATCTCATATTCCTTGAAAATCTCATATGCCACAGTTGGGAATTGCTCTGTTCTAGCTCTCAATTTCACTTAAAATTCTCCCCTTATGACATTTAGAATTGAATGGGGATGGTAACTGCCTTGCTTTTGATCCCATGGTGTTGAATTGATGTGTTGCTTCCACCTTAAGTCACAAAAGGGAAGTGTGTGTAAATGACCTCAAATCCAAAATGTAACATTTCCATCATTCTCAAAATGCCTTTTCTGATCAAAATGACATATAGCATGAGCTTGTTTGGCCACAACTCAATTAATTCCAGTTTTTGGCCTTTTAATGACTTTAATTTCCTCCCTTTTAAGCCATTTCAAATGAATTTGTGTTACAAGCCAAAACAAACTCTCATAACCACTTGGTTGCACTCAAAACATCATTTTGAACAAGTTTCATGTTGAACAATTTTCCATTTGAAGCTTGCAAGTTGGAGTTATGGACCTATGATCACAAATGACCTATAATCACCAATACCCAAAATACCTCTGGCTTGCAAAGATCATAACTTGAGTTCTACAAATCCTATCAAGGACTTATAGTACTCTATGGAAAGCTAAGATCATGATATAAAACTCTAATGTTGGCCAAAGATCCATTTGAAAACTCCTTGAAGGGCAAAAGTTGCTTGGAAGTCAAGTGACTTTCACATATAAATTTCATAGTCATCTGATGACCTGTAACTTGCAAGGACCATAACTTGAGTTCTATAAATCCCCTTGAGGGATCCTAGTACTCAAATTAAAGGTATTGAGATGCTCTACAAGTTTCATGTTGGCCAAATATCCATTTGAAACTTGTATTTTGACTTAGGTGGCTTTAAAGTTAGGCACTAAACAGGGGATTTTACACTGAAACCCTAATTTAGCAACTCCCCACCTTCTTGATTCCTCTTTACTTAATCATGGCACAACACCACACATGTATCAACATACCAATCCATGAATCCCATGACCTCAAAGTAGGCTTTAGATGCTCTTCAATTACTCAACTGACCTAGGATTGACCCAGATGAAACCCTAGTTGACTGCACCTCAACTGTGGCTCTCATACTTGAATCAATGACTTGTCTCAGCTTCAATAGGGCCCTCTAGGAATTCCATGAGATCCATACACACCTCAAATTCACATTCCATGTTTCATATCCCACTGATGATGCTCAATATTCCTCAAGATAGGAGCAAATCCCACATGTAGGCACTTAAACATCTCAAGACTTCAAATCACTTCTTGATGGCTTGGATGATCTCATAATCTTGGATAACACCTCTTGCTAGGCTATTTTGATAAGAATCACACTTGAACCCCTGTTGGAGGCATGCTATGCTATGATATGACAATGATTGAACTATGTACATGATGTAACTATGCCAATGAAATGCAATGAAATATAACTCAGGCAAGAAAAGGTTGAGCAAATTTTGGGGTACAACAGCTGCCCCTATTCAAACGGCTTGGACCCTACTGGGTGAAGAGAGAACAACCTTCAAACAATCGAGGTACGAGACGGTTGAATACCAAGAAACCCGGAAATTTGCCAACCGCAGAAATAAACTGGACTGCTTGGGGATCAACATTCCCTATCTGAATCCGGTTGTTACAGCAACAACTGATCCAATGTCTGATAATAATTCTGATTTCACCTTCAACCACCTATGTAACGCCACAGGTACTGAACAATTTTTTGCAAAAACACCTCCGTCCACAACTGGACTAACCTTGTCAACACAAGAAGAGAAACAAATTCGTCAACACGAATAGAGATTCTGTCGTCATAGGAGTAACCTTGTCCACATCTGGACCCAAATTTCGTCAAATCACGAATAAATACAAATCTGTCCACGTCAGGACTCACATTTCGTCAACCCGAAGAAATCTCAACAACACAGGAATAGAACTTTGTCCATGTTAGGACGCTTGTTTCGTCAACACAAAGAAATCCCCTCAACAAGAGCAAAACTTTGTCCATATTAGGACGCACACTTCGTCAACACGAAGAAATCCCATCATAAACTTGTCCACGTTAGGACTCCACATTCCATCAACACGGAGAAATCCCGGCGATTTCGCTGGGGATGAGTTGTCTGCATCTCATCAACACGAGGAGATCCTATCAACATAGGAATAAATTGTTATTTGCGTCTCGTCAACACGAGGAACTCCTATCAACATAGGAATAAATTGTCCACGTCAGGACTCACATCTCGTCAACACGAAGAAAGATAAATTTGTCCACGTCAGGACTCACATCTCGTCAACACGAAGAAAGATAAATTTGTCCACGTCAGGACTCGCGCATCTCGTCAACACGAGGAACTATAAACTTGTCCATGTCAGGACACACATTTCGCCAATACGAAGAAAGATATCTGCTGGGGATAAATGGTCCACGTCAGGACACCATTTCGTCAACACGAAGAGTAATCAAATTGTCCACGTCAGGACTTCACATTCCGTCAACACAGAGAAATCAAATCTGCCCACGTTAGGACTAGCACATCTCGTCAACACGAGGGAATCGTCAGGACTCATATCTCGTCAACACGAGAAACTCCTATCAACATAGGCAATAAAATTTTGGCGATTTCCGGGGAAATAATTCTGTCAACCAGTAAGAAAATACATCCGTTTATCCGTACGGGAAGATACTCGGAATGCGGTTTCTCTACTTATCTCCGCAGTAGCTAACTCCATTGGTCCCAACCCCCAAACCTTTTAGCACTGACGTGACAGCGACTTTGAGGCGGACTCTACTGGGGGGTATTTGGAAACCAAACTGTCGGACGCCTGTTCCGATAACCGGCGACAGCTTCTGAAATTTTGATTCATGAAACCCTTTGACGCTGACGTAACAGCAAATTTGAAGAAAATAATCCGCTGGCCGGATAAGAGAAACTTCAACAAGCAACTCTGTGGGGAAAATAGTAAGATGAACCGTATCATCACACGTCTCGCGGCGAGACCTCGAATACCTGGTAATAGGTCTGAGCTAGAACTCCATGCTCCTGCTGAGAAAACACACCTGAAAGCGAAAGGTTAACCAACCTGATTTATATTTCAAAATGCGTATGTTTGAAAATGGCGTAATGCTCCGTACGACACGGAAATGCTACGCGTTTGAGTAGATGAAAATCTGACGATATATGCAAATGCAAAGGCAGGCTCAAGCTGCAGGGGCCACTCTGATAATGATGTCTCAACAACATGAATGCTGAGGATAAAACCAACTCCGCTGGGGAGAACAAGTATCATAAGGTATTCCGGTAAAATAAATGCCGGAAACACAATCAACTTTGCCGGGGAGAGATTAAACATCAATTTCCACTGGGAGGAAAGAACAAACACCCTGCTGGTGAACAAACTTAGCTGGGGAAGAAGCGACACTTCTAGGCAAAGCACACTGTCTGGGCACAGTTTACACATTTAGAGTTACCACTCCGCTGGGGAAATCATCCCGACGGATGCAAGACGACCTGTGGGGGAGCAAGAAAACCATCCTTCGCGGATACAAACCTTCCGAACCAACAACTTGGTTGAATATTGCGGGAATCTCCCATGCTGGAGATTGAACGTGCACATCTTCGATTCGCTGAGGAGCGCAACCTCTGCGGGGGACATTGATTTTGACTTGCTGGGGTTAATCCTATGGACAGCTTTCCATGAGGACACTCTCTTGGGGAAAATAATTCCCTCCTTCGGGAAGGGATAAATGTCATTTCAACTCTCTGGGGATAAGCTGCGACTAGCTGAGGAATGACATCAACTGGAGTCAGGTCTTACGTCAAGCGACCTTGGCTGGGGAATACAATTCCTGACCGTTTGCTCCAAAGGTAAGAACCCTGCAAAACACAAACGAGACAAAATAGGCCTATACAACAAAATCTATTCGGGTTAGCATCGGTGACATTTCTTCAGTCAATTTAAAGTTTTAGCAATTATTGGCAAGGGCCAGCAAGATTATGTAAGTGCGAGTTTATCAAAAACATCGGCGTCTTTCACAAACAAAACAGTAAAGAATAAGCATCAAGTACTGAATAACATGTTTTATTGATAACGGGCCTCTGAATAGGCAAAGTTTTGTACACTGGATGTAACTCCTGAAAAGAGGAAGTTACGCACAAACACACATAAATATATGCACAAGAAGCATAAAGAAAATACAAAACAATATTTGTATACATGTCGGCAACGTGGCACAGACAAACACCATGAGCTGATCCTCCTATGACTCGCCTGACTCTGCGCTTTCCCGGTACTCGATCTTCGGAAGAGATTGTTCTTGGATAAACGGCCCCCAGGTACTCCCAAACCCCTAAGCAATGTCGTATCAAATCCGGACCGCAGTCATTTGCTTTTTTCAATCCCTAACTTTTGCGTGAACCGCCCTTTGCGGGTTTTCAATTGACCGGGATACCCTTTTTTGCCGAAGTCGCCCTTTTCAGGTTTTTGACTTCGCAGGTGTACATCTTTTCAATTTTATCCCTAACTTTTGGCCGAACCTTTTATTCATTTTTTATGGTTTGCCGGGATGCCCCATTTTTTCCTGGACTCTCTTTTTACTGTCCAGCGGGTCACTTTTAAGCAAAGTATTTTTTAACTGCGTCCGAATTCACAGGAGACGTAAAGTCCTCACCATCCATGGTGGATAGTAACAAGGCTCCTCCAGAGAAGACTTTTCTGACAACGTAGGGACCTTCGTAATTGGGAGTCCACTTGCCCCTGTGATCTGATTGTGGTGGGAGAATCTTTTTCAAAACGAGATCGCCCGTCTGAAAGCTTCGAGGGCACACCTTCTTGTCGTAAGCTTTCTTCATCCGGCTCTGATACAACCGACCGTATGCTAGAGAAGCCAGTCTCTTCTCATCCATTAAGCTGAGTTGATTTAGTCTATCTTTAATCCATTCTGTCTCGTCGAGTTGGACATCACGTAAAAACCTCAGGGAAGGAATCTCGACCTCCAACGATAACACCGCCTCCATCCCGTATACCAATGAGAAAGGGGTTGCCCCGGTTGATGTGTGTACCGTCGTACGATAACCGTGCAAAGCAAAAGGTAACATCTCGTGCCAGTCCTTATACGTCACAACCATCTTCTGAACAATCTTCTTTATGTTCTTATTGGCCGCTTCGACAGCGCCATTCATCTTGGGCCGGTAAGGAGAAGAGTTGTGATGCTCAATCTTAAAATTCTGACACGGCTCTTTCATCATTTTATTATTCAAATTTGAACCGTTGTCGGTGATAATCTGCTCAGGGATTCCATATCTGCAGATAATATCTCATTTGATAAATCTGGCTACCACTTGTTTGGTCACATTGGCATATGATGTTGCTTCCACCCATTTGGTGAAGTAATCAATTGCTACCAAAATGAACCGGTGTCCGTTTGATGTTGTAGGCTCAATCTTGCCGATCATGTCAATTCCCCACATCGAGAAAGGCCACGGTGATGACATCACATTCAGAGGGCTCGAAGGCACATGGATTTTGTCCGCATAAATCTGGCATTTATGACACCTCTTTGCAAACTTGAAACAGTCTGTTTCCATAGTCAACCAATAATAACATGCCCGCAACAACTTTCTTGTCATAGCATGCCCACCAGCATGCGTACCAAATGTACCCTCATGTATCTCTTCTATGAGCAACTTCGCCTCTTTCTCATCTACACAGCGTAGCAACACCAAGTCGTGGTTTCTTTTGTACAGGACACCGTCCAGATTCAGATAGAAATTACCAGCCAATCTCCTGAGAGTCTTTTGATCTCGAATGGATGCTTCAGCCGGATACTCCTTGTTCTTCAGGAAATTCTGGATGTCAAAATACCAGGGCTTACCATCGGGAGCCTCGTCAATGGCAAATATGAATGCAGGCCTATCAAGACGAGAGATAACAATCTGGGGAGCCTCGTTCCAGAAGTTAACTTTATACATTGAAGACAATGTCGCAAGGGCATCAGCCATTTGATTTTCTGCTCGTGGCACGTGATGCAATTCCACCTTGTCAAAGAAAGGCAACAATCTCCTTGCATAATTCATATAGGGTATCAAATTGGGCTGATGTGTCTCACATTCTCCTTTAATCTGATTCACCACTAGAGCTGAGTCTCCGTATACATCCAGGTTCTTGATTCGCAAATCAATGGCTTCTTCCAGACCCATGATGCAAGCCTCATATTCAGCCTCATTATTGGTAACAGGAAAGGTCAATCGGGCAGTAAATGGGATGTGCGACCCATGAGGAGTAGTGATAATTGCCCCTATTCCGCTACCATAGGAATTTACAGCTCCGTCAAATATCAACTGCCATTCGGAACCCAACTCTGGTCCTTCGTCCGGCAACGGTTCTTCACAATCTTTCATTTTCAGGTACATGATATCCTCGTCAGGAAAATCAAACCTCATCGATTGGTAGTCCTCAGCCGGCTGCTCGGCAAGGTACTCTGACAGAACGCTACCTTTAATAACCTTTTGCGAGGCATATTGGATATCGTATTCTGTTAGCACCATCTGCCATCGGGCAATTCTTCCGGAGAGTGCTTGCTTCTCAAACACGTATTTGGTTGGATCCATCTTTGAAATTAGCATGGTTGTATGATTCAGCATGTATTGCCTCAAACGTTTGGCGGCCCAGGCTAGCGCGCAACACGTCTTCTCGAGCATTGAGTATCTGGACTCACAGTCGGTAAACTTCTTACTCAAATAGTAGATGGCATGCTCTTTACGTCCGGTCTCGTCGTGTTGACCGAGAACACAACCCATACTTTCCTCAAGAACCGTCAAATACATAATCAAAGGTCTCCCGGCCACTGGGGGTATCAAAACAGGAGGTTCCTGCAAGTATTCTTTTATCTTGTTGAACGCCTTTTGACAATTTTCATTCCAGGTCAACACCTGATCCTTTTTCAACAACTTGAATAACGGATCGCATGTCGCAGTTAGGTGAGATATGAACCGAGCAATGTAGTTCAACCTCCCTAAAAACCCACACACTTCTTTTTCTGTTTTAGGCGTCGGCATTTCTTGTATAACTTTTATCTTTGCAGGATCAACCTCTATTCCATTTTCGCTCACAATAAACCCCAACAGTTTACCCGATCTCACCCCAAAGGTGCACTTGTTAGGGTTCAGCCTCAACCTGAACTTCCTAAGTCTTTTGAACAGTTTCAGCAGATTAACCAAATGCTCCTCCTCCGTCTGGGATTTAGCAATCATATCATCAACATAAACCTCGATCTCTTTGTGCATCATGTCATGAAAGAGAGTCGTCATAGCACGTTGATATGTTGCCCCAGCGTTCTTCAGTTCGAAGGGCATCACTTTGTAGCAAAATGTTCCCCAGGGAGTAATGAAGGTAGTCTTCTCCATGTCTTCTGGCGCCATTTTGATCTGATTATAGCCTGAGAAGCCGTCCATGAAGGAGAATACGGAGAACTGAGCAGTGTTATCAACCAGCACATCAATGTGAGGAAGTGGAAAGTCGTCTTTCGGGCTCGCCCTATTCAAATCACGGTAGTCTACACACATTCGCACTTTACCGTCTTACTTCGGCACTGGTACTATATTAGCGACCCATGACGGATAGGTTGTAACGGCTAGGAAACCAGCATCCCACTGTTTTTGAACTTCCTCTTTGATTTTCACAGCCATGTCTGGTCTGGTTCTTCTGAGTTTCTGCTTAACAGGCGGACATTCCTCTTGCAACGGCGGACGGTGCATAACCATGTCCGTATCCAACCCAGGCATATCCTCGTACGACCAAGCAAATATATCACTATACACTCACAGTATCTCAATCAGCCTTTGTTTGATGTCGCTCTGCAGCGCAACCCCTATACGGATATTTCTCACACCTTCTTCCGACCCCAAATTGATAATCTCAATTTCCTCCTGATGAGGCAGAATGATTCTCTCTTCCTGTTTCAACAAACGAGTCAGCTTCTCTGGCAAGTTGCTATCCTCAACAATCTCTTCCTCTGCTTGGAATACCGGGTGCTCGAAGTCGAAATGAGTCATAGGCGGTTCGTAGAGGATGTCATATGAAATATTAGTCTTGCAAAGGAAATGGTTAAATGTTTCAAAATGCAAACAAAGCAAATAACCACGTTGCCATTTATTGTTAAAGTAAAAACAAGAAAAATAGGGATCACAATATTTGTATATGAAAAACGTCTTTATTTCATGATTAAAACAACGCAATACACATAACCAAGTAGCCCTAAGGTAAAATCACTATGCCCCGGGTAGGACATAGGATTATTCGACAATTGACAAAACAAATCATTACTGTTTAAGAGTCACTGGGACAGTTTCCCGGATGGACCAGTTGCAGAGACTTTGTCCTAGCACGCTTGGCTTGATCCATGCGTCCATATTGCAGTCACTATCTCCGTCTTCAACATCGGAAATAGCGTTGATCGTCTTAAAGCACACCCCGCTTGGCGTGATCGTTATCGGTCCCTTGAACCTGGGCGCTCCTGAAGATGACGCTGACGACGTCGGTCGATACCCTAGCCCAAACTTGTCATTCTTCACGGGAATCTCCAGTACCTGCCCCCAACCTTTAGTCTCACCAGTCTGTACTAAAGCCTGAGCTTCCTTGTAGGATGACACTGCCACCTCTGGCATTTTTCTGGGACCCTGAGCTTTGTCTTTAATCCGCAACCCTTCGAAGGCTTGACAAGGTGTCTCATGTATTTCTCCATCGACCTCAACATATCTGAATGATGACAGGTGACTGACCAAAATGTCCTCCTCCCCGCAAACGGTAACAACACTATCACCCACCATGTACTTCAACTTCTGATGCAATGTGGACGTTACGACCCCTGCAGCATGGATCCATGGGCGCCCAAGAAGGCAACTATAAGCTGGATGGATATCCATGACGTAGAATTCGGTATCAAAAACTTCTGGCCCCACCTGAAGCGGTAATGTTATTGACCCAAACACTGATCTTTTCGTCCCGTCAAACGCCCTCACAACCAAATCGCTGGGCGTGCAGATAATTCCCCGTATGTCCAATTTCATCATGGCTTTCTTTGGCAATACGTTCAACGTCGATCCAATATCCACCAATACACGCGACATTACAGTGCCCCAGCATTCCACCGATATATGCAAAGCCATGTTGTGCTCTCGACCCCTGGGTGTTAGATCAAAATCTATGAAACCCAGGCTATGTCCAGCATTGACATGTGCCATTATCCCCTCTAACTGATTTACAGAAACTTCTTGAGGCACAAATGACGTATCCAAAATCTTTAGCAAGGCGTTCCGGTGGGCCTCGGAACATAAAAACAACGACAAGATAGAAATCTTTGACGGCGTCTGCTGTAGGTGTTCAACAATTTTTTAGTCGCTTTTGCGAATCATTCTCATGAACTCCTCTACGTCCTTGAGTGACGTATCCTTTTCTTTCAACTGAGTAGGCCCACTTTCATTTACTTTGGCTTTACCTTTGGCCAATCTCTTTGCTTCTATTTCAGGTGAGGTAAAGATCCTTCCGCTACGGGTCATGCCCCCCGTTCCAACAACATTATCAACAGCCCCAGCTGGCTGGCTATTCACCACAATCTTTTCACCGTTGCAATATGCTTCTAATCTGTATGTCCACGGGACAACTTTCGTACTCTCAAAGGGAACAGGCCCTGCTTTGGTAATTGTAATAGTTGGGCGCTGGGCGGGCGCCGTTATCGTTATAGTCTTCCTCGGGATCGTCACCGTTGCAATATCATTCTACTTATCACATAATGCCTCCACAGGCTTCTCAACCGCAGTTCGATCAAATTGCAAGGTGCCTTCGTCGATCATGGCCTGAATGCCCTGCTTCAAATCAGTACAACCCTCAGGCTGGGTCCAACACTCTAAACAGTATTCATCACAACCAGGGAATACTCCCCCTCTGAGCAACCTGCTTTTCACCTCACTCAATGGTGTCTTCAGTTCGTTAACATCCAACACCAAGTTCACATTTTCTTCTGTCAAGATGGCATTTTCCCCATGATTAGGCATAGGCTGTTGTACAATATTGGGCCCCACCTGGCCAAAGTTGATGGCTTTACTGTCCAACAAGTCTTGAACTTTATGCTTGAAAGCATGACAAGATTCTACATCATGTCCGGGCGCCCCGGAATGGAATTTGCAATGCTTATTAGCGTCATACCCATAAGGAAGTGTCGGTCCTGTAGGCGGTTCCAATGTTCTTTTCTCGACCAAATTCAACCCCAGCAGTGTCTGAAGAAGCTCTGCATATGTCGATGGAGGCTTATCAAATACCCTCTTCGGCTTTGCATTCTGAAACCTTCTCTGACCCTGATTCTGCCTTTGCTGCTACTGTGGTTATTGTTGCTGTTGTTGCTGTTGTTGTGGTTGGATTGGAATAGTAACACTGGCTATTTGCTGAGGTTGGATGTACTGATTTCTACCTCTGCCCCGGCCTCTACCACCAAATACAGTGCTGGTATCACCTTGTCTTCTTCCGCTGAACGCTTTTCTCGCACCCCCAACTGAAGTAGATTCGCCTGCCTGAATCTTTCCAATTTTAATTCCATTTTCGATCCTTTCTCCCATAAGGATCATATCGAAGAAGCTACCCATCGACATATTGAATAACTTGTCATAGTACATTCCTGTAAATGTCCCCACAAACATGTCATTCATCTCCCTTTCAACCAAAGGAGGGTGCACCCGAGCTGCCATATCGCGCCACCGCCGCGCGTACTCTTTGAAACTTTCACCACTTTTCTGCGACAGACTCTGCAGCTGAACTCTGTTTGGCGCCAAATCGCTGTTATATTTGTAATGCATAACGAAAGCATCAGCCAACTGCTTCCAGCTTCTAATCTGAGTGGGCTCCAGTCCCATGTACCATTCCAATGATGGTCCCGATAAGCTATCCTGAAAGAAATGCATGAGCATCCTTTCATCATTGGAATATGCAGACATTCTTCTATAATAAGAACGTACATGGACCTTTGGGCAGGTATCCCCTTTGTATTTGTCGAATGTTGGAGCCTTAAATTTTAATGGCACCCTCAGCCCTGGTACCAACCCCATAGTAGTCATATCTAACCCAACGAAGTTCTGATTAACCACACCTTTCATCTGCTCTTCTAGCATTCTGATCCTCTGAATAGGGTCAATGGGGCCCCCAGGTCCCATACCTCTTCCCGAAAAAGCGTCGTCCTGGTGATCCACATTCCAGTCATTGCCATACCCCTCGTAACCCATGTTACGGCCAAATCCTTGCTGATTGAACATAGGACCCTGTCCTCGGTTGCCGAACCCTTGATTGACCCCAGCAGGTCCAAAACCATTGTTGAAAGGAAATGCTCCAGCGCCGTTGTTATTCACATTACCGAATCCACCATTACCATGGCCATACCCGTGATTATTGCCGTAACCGTCATTACCAAAGCCTTGATCATTGAACCCGAAGTTCCCGTCCTGATTGACATTGCCATACCCATGGTTTCCAAAGCCCGCATTGTCACCGATTCCTTGATCGAAATCCCCAGTGTTGCCTTTGTTGTTAACAACATGCCCATCACCACCATTTCCAGCATTGCCATTACCAGCGCCAGCACCTGCACCAGTACCAGTGTTTTCGTTGACAGTCACAACAGTTGGAGTAACTACCGGTATCTCATCCTCCCGGCGAGGAGTTCCAACAGAATTGTGGTCAGTATTGCCATTTCCGTTTGTCCGCGTCAGCAGCGGCTGCACCAAGGTCTGAAGGCTCTCTTGGCCCTTGGCCATGCTCTCCATAGCTTGCATGAACAGAGTCAGCTTCTCACGGATTTCCTGCATCTCGGCTTGAACTTGATCCATTGCTTTCTTACAGTTGTTTCTGGTTGAGTAGCGGTGGATTCTTCGGTCGTCAATCCTGAAAAACCTGTGAGATGCAGGAAATAAGATACAGATTCAACAAGTAACTGGCAATGCAAAAATGAATATGCAGATGCAATATGTGTCTGTGCGTTAGGGAGATTAACCCCTGATTCTAGTGCCAAAGTGCCAGTGCAGTGACGGTGCTAAGGAGCTTGGATTCATCCCCCGAGAAAACATCTCATATATTGCTGGAAAGCCCATCAAGGCAGAAATACAATATCACTGAGTGTACAATAACAAGAAGGTATGACCTCAACCAACAATCCTGGTGATGGCCAGCACAATGCAAATAAAGCATATACAACAGTGCATAAGGTAATCAAGTGCGACCATATGCTCGATACTCCTCTAACAATTTCTTAGTCTTGGGATGATCTGGCTGGGAAAGCAACCCTTCAACGAGCAAGTCTCTTTGCCTGATAACACGCTGGAGATCCCCAATGGATTCCTCCCAAGCACCCTCTCCAAAGCATTCCTCCAGCTTCCGCTTCTGGGATGCATACTCTTTCTTACGCTTGACAACTTTGTTCAACGAATTCTGAACGTCGTATCTCCGCATAACCTCTTCTTCAAACTTTTTCTGGCTAGCCTTCAACTGATCTTCCAGTTCCGAGATCTACTGCTTCAGTTTGTCTTCTCTTTCTTTATTATTGGTCAGTGTAGCATTCCAGGTTTTGTTGAATGTAGAGATCTCCAAGTAAGCCATATCAAGTGCTTTCTTCTTAGACTCCAGCATATCATGGGAGCTCTTGAAATCTATCCCCAAACGTTCACACTTCTTTCGTTGTTCAGTCAGTTTTGTGCCTAACTGATTCACCAGCTTTGTTTGTTGCTCGAAGGAATATACGACTTCATTCCTTTTGCTCCTGAGTTGCACTAGCTCTTCTTCCAACTTCTCGTTGGCTTTCATCAGCTCTTCTTTCTCCTTCATAACCTGCTCATACCTCTCAATAGACATGTTGCGGTGGAAATAGGATATCAAATTATCAATTAATTTGAATCGCAATTCAATTCACAACCGCTCTTTGATTTATCCGAAGGAAAAGGTCAAAAGAGGGAAAACCTATTTTTGCATCGTAAACACAATGCGGGGAAAGATCTAGGGTTCGGGGGTTGGTTAAATTTAGGGAAGGTATTAGCACCCTAAACTTCTGTAGTACTCTACAGGAACCTTTTGTTCAAATGTTTACTATTTGCTTTATTTATTTGCTTAAGGTATATATACAAAGGATTAGAAGTGAGAAAGAAGACCTAAGGGGTTAATTCTAAGTTTACTCGGCAAGACATCGCATCTTGTGCCTACGTATCCTTACGGGAGTGGAATCAGAGTAATCGTAGTTCCCCTCAAAAGGGAGGTTAGAGACTTCTTGACTGTGGTCAAGGTCTCAAGGGGAATAAACGCATCTTAAGGACACGCTTACGTGGAGTGTAGAAACTCCAAATCTCTACGTTGTAAATTGTTAAGTTGTAATTAGGGTTAAATTAGGGATTCCACGGCGGGAAACCCTAAAATGAGCGCGGCGGCTCTTGGCCCTAATGCTAGGGGTAAAATTGTAATCTTACCTGCGGCGAGGCATTTGTGAAAATTAGGGTTTGTGAGGTTGTAAGGGTTTGAAGTGGAGGACTATTGACACGGCGGTCAAACGGCTAGACCTAATTCCTTCGGAGGAGTGAAATTAATGGTAAAGACGCGATAAACATACAATGGCAGAACATAAAGTGCGGAAAGATAAATGCGACAATTGTCTCGCAAAATTACACCCCATAAGCAGTTACAAATATGATAATAAAATCAATTGAACTTAGTCAGTTTTGATGAAGACTGTAAGAGTTTTTGATGCTTGTCGATCCCCTGTTTTGTTGCTCCTGAGGGTCCTTTTATACTTGATTTTTTTAAATCTTTTTCAATCTCAGATTTGATTTGAATATCTCAATCTTTTTCAATCTCTGATGAATTTTTATGATGATTTCAGATTTGATTCAATGATGGTGATGTTGATATTTAGATCTGATTTTCTTATGATGATGATATGCTCTGATTGATTTGATTTTGCTCCATCTGTGATTTATTGTGATTGGATTTGATAAAAAAAAAAGTGTTGGGATTTAAATTTAAAAAGTTAGCAAAGAAAATAAAAGTTTCAAGTTAAATAAAAATTAGAGTTTTAAGTTTAAAAAAAATGAGTTAGAATTTTAAAATAAAAAACATTTGAATGTTGATTTTAAAAATGTTAGAATTATTTTAAAAACTGTTAGAATTTAATTTTAAAAGGAATTTAGATCTTAATTTTAAAAAAGAAAATAAAATGGCATTAGAATTTAATTTTAAAAGGAATTTAGAATTTTAATTTGAAAAAAGATGGTGTCAAAAAAGATTTAGATTTAATTTAAAAAAAAGGATAGATTTAATTTATAAAAAAAAGGTTAGATTTAATTTTTAAAATAGTTAGAAAAAAAGATTTAATTTTAAAAAGAATTTAGAGAAAAAAAGATTTAATTTTAAAAAGAAGTTAGAGAAAAAAAAGATTTAATTTTTTTTAAAAAGTTAGAAAAAAAGATTTAACTTTAAAAAGAAGTTAGAGAAAAAAAAGATTTAATTTTATAAAAGTTAGAGAAAAAAAAGATTTAATTTTTTTAAAAAAGTTAGAAAAAAAGATTTAACTTTAAAAAGAAGTTAGAGAAAAAAAAGATTTAATTTTTTTTTAAAAAGTTAGAAAAAAAGATTTAACTTTATAAAAGTTAGAAAAAAAGATTTAGCTTTAAAAAGGAGTTGGAAAAAAGATTTAATTTTAAAAAGAAGTTAGAAAAAAAAATATTTAACTTTAAAAAGAAGTTAGATTTTTATTTTAAAAAAGGTATTAGAATTTGATTAAAAAAATGTGTTAGAAATTAATTTAAAAAAGGTTATAAAAAAAATTTACTCTTAAAGAAAAGAAAGAAAAAAAGTTAAATTTTAATCTAAATCCTAAAAGTTAGTAAGAAGAGCTTAAAATGATTTAAATAAATAAACTAAATAGAAAAAAAAAATTAATAAAAAACATTAGTAAAGTTATAAAAAAAATTTAATTAAATTATTATTAGTTAAAAAACAAGATTTAAAAAAAAGGTTAATTTATTAAGTTAATCAGAATTTAAAATAAAAATAAAAAAGAAAGGGTAAAATTTGGGGTATTACAGTTGCCCCTATTTAAATAACTACACCGGATGATTTGAGTGGCGGAGACTCGAGAAATCATGGTGGAGGGATTTAAATATAGATAACCGAAAATTTTGCCCTTATATGTGGCGATATGCAATGTTATAGACAAAACAAGAACAGACTAATGCAGACAATGCCATGAATATGATATGATGCGTATGTTGAAATGATGAATGCGAAAATGCTGACGAATACGACGACACAGGGACAGACGCTACGAGAAGAACACACTGGGGAAAACGACGCGCTGGGACACAGCACAACACCGGGGAATTCTAAAATGATGGTCAACTGGTGCGAACACGACCAATTGTCATTTTTAGAACGGGAACGAGATTCTCAAATGGAGATGGCACCTGTGAGACGACCTCCACTAGGGAATCTAAAAGTAAAACTGGATCATGTACGACTGCAAGATCGGTCACAGAATGCTGGAGCATTGAGCAAAGAATAACATCCAGGCTTCTGTAACCTATCCCTCGTGACAGGATCAAACGGACTTTTCGGGAATCCGTAGCAAATATACAGGGTAAAAACCGGCTGTATGCCAAAATAAATGGACTTTAAGAATAAGATCCTTAAATGAAGATGGCACCTATGAGATGACCTCCACTTGGGAATGTCTAACAATAAGACTGGATCTACACGGTTGTAAGATCGATTACAGAATGCTGGAGCATTGAGCAAAGAATAACATCCAAGCTTCTATAAACTATCCTTCGTGATGGGATCGAATGGACTTTTCAGAAATCCATATCATATATACAGGGTAAAGACCGGCTGTATGCCAAAATAAATGGACTTTGATGGGAAATGCCCTGATAAGCTTCCCGAGGGATAACTGTCACTTATCGTTGGAAGGGACTTATGTGCAAAAATGGATAAACACTCAAATAAAGAGGCTGCTGCTTATCTGATAAATAAATCTTCTCGCATTTAAGGTCGGCGCCTGGAATACGATTCTGATTTTTCTCTTACTGAAGGATAAATAAACTTCTTCATGCTTCAAGATCGTGCTCTCCTGAACATGAAAAGGGCTAACTGAACTTCCTCATACGTCAGAATCGTGCTCTCCTGAATATGATTCGGCTCTTTCTTGTAAATGAAATTCTTCATACTTCAGAATCGTGCTCTCCTGAATATGAAAAGGGCTAATTGAACTTCCTCATACTGCAGAATCGTGCTCTCCTGAATATGATTCGGCTCTTTCTTGTAAATGAAATTCTTCATACTTCAGAATCGTGCTCTCCTGAATATGAAAAGGGCTAACTGAACTTCCTCATACTTCAGAATCGTGCTCTCCTGAATATGATTCGGCTCTTTCGGATAAATGAAATTCAGAATCGTGCTCTCCTGAATATGAAAAGGGCTAACTGAACTTCCTCATACTTCAGAATCGTGCTCTCCTGAATATGATTCGGCTCTTTCGGATAAATGAAATTCTTCATACTTCAGAATCGTGCTCTCCTGAATATGAAAAGGGTGAACTGAACTTCCTCATACTTCAGAATCGTGCTCTCCTGAATATGATTCGGCTCTTTCGGATAAATGAAATTCAGAATCGTGCTCTCCTGAATATGAAAAGGGCTAACTGAACTTCCTCATACTTCAGAATCGTGCTCTCCTGAATATGATTCGGCTCTTCGGGTAAATGAAATTCTTCATACTTCAGAATCGTGCTCTCCTGAATATGATTCGGCTCCTTCTTTTACTAAAGGGTAAATGAACTTCTTCATAATTCAGAATCGTGCTCTCCTGAATATGATTCCGCTCAAACCTCCCCGTACTTCAAGATCGTGCTCTCCTGAATACGATTCCGCTCAAACCTCCCCGTACTTCAAGATCGTGCTCTCCTGAATACGATTTGGTTCAAACCTCCCCATACTTCAAAACGACAGGGAAAATGGAAGCCCAACTGCTCCATGGAGATGGCCATTTGCTGCGAGTCATAACGAAGATAGGATCGGCTTCTTAGGTGAGAAATGTTGCATACCGATGTTGTAAGATGTAAAGTGTTGTACCGATGTTGTAACATGTAGGATTGTAAAGTGTTGTAACATGTAGGATTGTAAAGTGTTGTACTGATAGATTTTCCAAGCGTGAACTGTCGTGTATCTGTAAAGGATTGTAGTTGATTTTCTTGAAAGATAGTGCAAAATAAATGCACGTCCGGGTACAGTGATAAACTTCTCAAGCGAGATAGTCGCGTATCTGTCATGGTATGGTGAAAACCTTTAGATGGTGCAAAATAAATGCACGTCCGGTTGGGATTGACGACCGACAAGACTGAGATTCAATCTAGGATCGAGCTAGAAAGAAAACTGGTAATCAAGACTCCATCGAGGGAATGATCTCGGAGGGTAAATATCTTATCCTGGTGAGGAAAGATAGCTGAAGTAACCGTCATCCACGAGGATCGAGCTCTGTGGGGAAGCTGGAAACAAGTAAGTATTTTATGCTTATGGTTGACAATCTATTTGGAGAGAATGGGCAAACCCCAGTTACTCGGCGGTAACGACCAATGATGGAGACACGATGAACCTGTGAATGCTAACGCATATGTTGATGCATATGTTAATGTGAATGTATGTTAATGTCTATGTATGTTAATGTTTATGTATGCAAGATGTTATGAAATGAGTATGTAATGAGTATGTAATGAATATGTAATGAATATGTAATATGTAATGAATATGTAATGAATGTGTAATGAAATAGGCATGTGATGCTTATGCCCCTGTGTATGCTGACGAAACTGACTAGAGACGGGACGAGAGATGAAATAAACATCTCGACGGAAATACCCTGCGTTCTCTGCAACCAATACGTCAATCATGGGTAAGAAAGATCAATGGTAGAACCAAATCTGGTTTTAAAGTTCTGAATTCTCTGGGGAGAAGGTAATCTGCTTGGGTGTACAGTATCACGTCTTCACATGGGGAGAAGAAAACCTGAGGGACACTTTTGAGTTACCCAAGAAAAAGTTGTCAGCTTATAGTCTCTCTGGGGACTGTCACTGGGAGCATGTCGGTGAAATCTTTGATGTGTTAGGGACCACCGGCTCCATCCAAAGTATTGTCGGCTTAAAGTCTCGCTGGGGACTATGATGAGGCAATAGTTTAAGAGCCTGTTGCAACACTGAGATTTATTGGGGAATGAAGGCCGCTGCGAGTAAAATCCATCGGGTGCATGGAAAAAATTGTGAAGCCACATAGTTTTGATCTTGAAGGACCTTATAGTAGTCGCCATTTGTTTCTTCCAAAACATGGTGCCCTAGAATACTTGTGTTGTGAGGTATGGTCATCTCAAGAGGATTTTATAGAGAAACATGGAGTCTGGTTGCCCCACTGTTTTCAAACTCTTTGAGAGATTTGTCAGGTCTCGACGTAACTGGCACAAATTAATCGTGTTACGACGAAATCTTTGAGAAACAGCTCTTGAGAATGTCAGCCTCGCGTTGGTGAGCGAACTGGGAAACTGCCTGCCCCTGTTTAGCAGGACTTTCAAGTTCCATGGGTTATGTTCATATGTAAGTCTCTAAGATATCAAGCAAAGTTGTCATGCCTGAAATGCCTATCCTGAGCTTGTCAATGTACACATATATTTGTCCTGAATTTTTGTTTTGAAAAAAGATATCGCGATAACTTGTGACCGAAATCACTAGTCAGGATATAAGTTTTAATTATAATGTCAACATGAATTTTTTTTTTGAGCATAGCTCGTAGGAGTCAGGAAACGTGATCTTGTCAAGTATGCTTTCAACCGAAGTCCTACTTCAATTAGGTCTTTTAAAGGTTGTATCGTGGCTCGGTTCACGGTTTAAGAAACAAAGGATAAAGGCTCAAAGTTATATTTGTACCCACCCATTCTTCGTGATGTTCTCCAATCCTAATTCAGTTAACCGGATACGAAACGCTCATATCTCAAGCGGATTTGCTATGGTCGAGAACTTATCAAGGCTTTGGACATGGCAGTCACTCACCTATTTCTTTTGGCAATTGGTCACACGACCTTGTTCTTTATAGGGGTTCTAAAAACTACTGGTTTGTTGTTCTTATTCCCTAACTTTTGCCTAGACAACGTCTTTTGATTTGACTTTGGAGTCCAGCGAGATGCCCCAGTTTTGCCTAAGTCTCCTTCATAGGTTTTGACTTAGCGGGCTTTTATTATTTTTTTGAATATTCTTTTATGCACAAGTCGTGTAAATCTTTCGAAAGGCTCGTGACTGCCCCACTCCTTAGGTAACCGAGGGATAGCCATTGTATTGGACTTCTTAAGATGCTAAGGATAAATTCTCGAAGGTTGCTCTTCCCTTTTTGAGGATCTAAGCGCTCGATCGGTTTAACTGAAACCTACCCTGCCCCAGGTTAAGATGAGGGTTCTAAAAAAAAAACTCCTACTTCAAGGCTCAAAAGAGGTTAACGAGGGATTAACATCCTTATATCTCCAGTGTTTGGGATTTGAAACAATGCCCTACATCATCAGCGGGTTTCAATCGAAAGCATACGACAAGGAATCTGCCGTTTTGGGTTCGTCATCCTCCCCCCAATTCTCCATCAGAACAAGAGATCGGGTAAAGTTGGCATTATAATTTATGAAAAATATATTTTGAATGAGTGAAACGAATGGATTTATTCAAGACAAACCTATGCGTTGCATTAATTAATCAAAGATAAACAAATTCGTACATGCTAAATATGCTTAATCAAAGAGAAATGCATATAAATAAACAAATGAACTGTCGGAAAAATCCTTCTAAATGTTTATGAAATCTTGCATTCGAGAGTAACAGTTTCCTTTGGCGGAGCCTCAATGGAAGGGACGTCGGGTTTACGATCACTGTGAGCCGTCATGGCTTGCCCCAGTTACGCTGGTCACATCTTCAACAGTTTTCAGTCGTTGCTTCAAAATAACTTTCCCAGATTCTTTGTTGATCCCGGTCATATCATCTTGAGGGTTACTGAAATGAAGCGAGCTAGGCCTTTGAATAATTACTGGATTCGGCTGATTTGCTGAGAGGTCAACATACTTTGCAGAATTCGAACTCGACAAGTGAGGGACCCCGAGAGGAGTCTCGATCTTCAGCTGAGCATCGCTAAAAGACAACTTCTTCGTTTCTAGCAAATTTCTGACAACCTTCTTAAGAGCATAGCAATTCTCTAGATCATGGTCGGGCGCACCCTCATGAAATAAACAATGAGCGGTAGCGTTGTAACTTGCAGGTAATGGATTAGGTGGAGGACCCAAAGCACGGGTGGTAATCAGACCTTGTTGTACCAAATGGGGGTATAACTCAGTGAAAGTCATCGGAATTGGAGGACAAGGCTTATACTGACTCTTACGGGGATAAGGAACCTGATCCTGTGATTGCTGGTGAATAGGAGCGTTGGGCACTCGTTGACTGTCGACAGGAACTTGCATAGGCGAATAACCGGAAGGTTGTTGATAAACTAGTGCCTGATATACCGGAGCTGACTGTACAGGCTGGCATGTAGGAAACTGCTGATCGAAAGGAGGTGCAACAGTAGCTACATAGGGTTGTTGAACATATAGAAACGGATAACCTTGAACATAACTCTGCTGATATTGTAAAGGTTGAGGAGTAGCCTTTTTGCGGTTCCTTGAACGTGTAGGTCCTTTACCATGGTCGGAGTTAGGAGTTTTGCACTTTGGAGGGGTAGCTCGTCGAACTGGTTGAGCACTGGGAGGCACCAAACCGGATTGAAGACCGTGAGGAGGTACATTCTCGACAGTAACAGCTGGTTGAGGTTCCATAACGGTATTAGTCTTAGAAACAACAGTAGACTGAGCATCCACCTTCACACTAAGAGCTCGTAACATCTCCAAAATCTGCCCTACACTTCCTCGAAGATCTTCGAATTCATGGCTGACACGGTTGATCTCTTGGTTTTGATCTTCCATTCTTTTGAAGGGTCGTATTGATGCAGAGAACTCAGGGTGACAAAACTGGAGGGTGAGAGAACCGAGTATGAGAAATCGGGAGACACATGCAATGCAAAAGTATGATGCTAAAATGTGAATGCAAATGAAGATTTCATGGAATTCAAACATTTACGAATGTCGTGGGGTACCAAGGAAATCTTTTTCTTGTTTTTTTTCATTTTATTTTTTTATTTATGGTATCCCGCGATATCCATAAATGATGTTTGAACTCCATGAAATATAATGCAATGAGATGCTTTATGGATGCAATGCATGAAAACACACAAAGTCCTAGGTTAAAGGAACGTGAGCGGAGTCAAGGTCTACCCATCCCAAAAGGAGTGTACTATAGGTTAGTTGTACCTGCCGAACAAGGTTCTACAAAGTGCCCAAAGTCATCAGCCCATCTTTCGGATATTATCAACCTTCCGACTGACTCGAGGGTGAATAATATTCTCAAGAGAACCTCTTTTGAGTGTAGTATCGCGTAGCAACCATTGTAGGACTACTCCCACATAGTTCCCGCACTACGTCCTAAATAAGGCCAAGGTGGTGTAAAGGTACTACGGTTCCCAATATCACAGACTCCAATCGACCATGGAAAAAGTTTTCACGATTACTCGTTCAACCGAACCATTTTCGAAAGGGTCTCAACTGAGCGGTGATTCTCGAATCAGCTTGGTCGGGATTCACTCCCTATAAGCCTCATCGAATATATCCCCATCCTATAATAATGTCACTAGTCCGGGCGTAGGACTTATCTCACAACATAAGGAACAGTCCCAAAATCAAAGTATAGTATATACATGCAAATGAATAGTAAAACAAATAGCAATAAATATGAACAAATTAGGGATAACCCTCAAAAGTTTTAGATTCCCCAGTGAAGTCGCCATTTTCTGTTGCGGTGGAAATAGGATATCAAATTATCAATTAATTTGAATCGCAATTCAATTCACAACCGCTCTTTGATTTATCCGAAGGAAAAGGTCAAAAGAGGGAAAACCTATTTTTGCATCGTAAACACAATGCGGGGAAAGATCTAGGGTTCGGGGGTTGGTTAAATTTAGGGAAGGTATTAGCACCCTAAACTTCTGTAGTACTCTACAGGAACCTTTTGTTCAAATGTTTACTATTTGCTTTATTTATTTGCTTAAGGTATATATACAAAGGATTAGAAGTGAGAAAGAAGACCTAAGGGGTTAATTCTAAGTTTACTCGGCAAGACATCGCATCTTGTGCCTACGTATCCTTACGGGAGTGGAATCAGAGTAATCGTAGTTCCCCTCAAAAGGGAGGTTAGAGACTTCTTGACTGTGGTCAAGGTCTCAAGGGGAATAAACGCATCTTAAGGACACGCTTACGTGGAGTGTAGAAACTCCAAATCTCTACGTTGTAAATTGTTAAGTTGTAATTAGGGTTAAATTAGGGATTCCACGGCGGGAAACCCTAAAATGAGCGCGGCGGCTCTTGGACCTAATGCTAGGGGTAAAATTGTAATCTTACATGCGGCGAGGCATTTGTGAAAATTAGGGTTTGTGAGGTTGTAAGGGTTTGAAGTGGAGGACTATTGACACGGCGGTCAAACGGCTAGACCTAATTCCTTCGGAGGAGTGAAATTAATGGTAAAGACGCGATAAACATACAATGGCAGAACATAAAGTGCGGAAAGATAAATGCGACAATTGTCTCGCAAAATTACACCCCATAAGCAGTTACAAATATGATAATAAAATCAATTGAACTTAGTCAGTTTTGATGAAGACTGTAAGAGTTTTTGATGCTTGTCGATCCCCTGTTTTGTTGCTCCTGGGGGTCCTTTTATACTTGATTTTTTTAAATCTTTTTCAATCTCAGATTTGATTTGAATATCTCAATCTTTTTCAATCTCTGATGAATTTTTATGATGATTTCAGATTTGATTCAATGATGGTGATGTTGATATTTAGATCTGATTTTCTTATGATGATGATATGCTCTGATTGATTTGATTTTGCTCCATCTGTGATATATTGTGATTGGATTTGATAAAAAAAAAAGTGTTGGGATTTAAATTTAAAAAGTTAGCAAAGAAAATAAAAGTTTCAAGTTAAATAAAAATTAGAGTTTTAAGTTTAAAAAAAATGAGTTAGAATTTTAAAATAAAAAACATTTGAATGTTGATTTTAAAAATGTTAGAATTATTTTAAAAACTGTTAGAATTTAATTTTAAAAGGAATTTAGATCTTAATTTTAAAAAAGAAAATAAAATGGCATTAGAATTTAATTTTAAAAGGAATTTAGAATTTTAATTTGAAAAAAGATGGTGTCAAAAAAGATTTAGATTTAATTTAAAAAAAAGGATAGATTTAATTTATAAAAAAAAGGTTAGATTTAATTTTTAAAATAGTTAGAAAAAAAGATTTAATTTTAAAAAGAATTTAGAGAAAAAAAAGATTTAATTTTAAAAAGAAGTTAGAGAAAAAAAAGATTTAATTTTTTTAAAAAAGTTAGAAAAAAAGATTTAACTTTAAAAAGAAGTTAGAGAAAAAAAAGATTTAATTTTATAAAAGTTAGAGAAAAAAAAGATTTAATTTTTTTAAAAAAGTTAGAAAAAAAGATTTAACTTTAAAAAGAAGTTAGAGAAAAAAAAGTTTTAATTTTTTTTTAAAAAGTTAGAAAAAAAGATTTAACTTTATAAAAGTTAGAAAAAAAGATTTAGCTTTAAAAAGGAGTTGGAAAAAATATTTAATTTTAAAAAGAAGTTAGAAAAAAAAATATTTAACTTTAAAAAGAAGTTAGATTTTTATTTTAAAAAAGGTATTAGAATTTGATTAAAAAAATGTGTTAGAAATTAATTTAAAAAAGGTTATAAAAAAAAATTTACTCTTAAAGAAAAGAAAGAAAAAAAGTTAAATTTTAATCTAAATCCTAAAAGTTAGTAAGAAGAGCTTAAAATGATTTAAATAAATAAATTAAATAGAAAAAAAAATTAATAAAAAACATTAGTAAAGTTATAAAAAAAATTTAATTAAATTATTATTAGTTAAAAAACAAGATTTAAAAAAAAAGGTTAATTTATTAAGTTAATCAGAATTTAAAATAAAAATAAAAAAGAAAGGGTAAAATTTGGGGTATTACAAGACACAATAGTTGACTCTTCAACCACGAGGGGAGCAGGAGGTAATACTGCAGGAAACGACATCAGCGCCTGCTTTGCCCTATCTTGGATCCAGACTTGGTACGGAGGATAGGCTTGACAATCATTCTTACCCAACAATGGCTTACCCTTCTTGCAGATGTTATTCCAAGCATGCTGAAGCTTGGATAACAATTCTCCCTTCAAATCACTTGTGAAGTACAGAGATTCCTGCACTTCCTCCTCTTTTGGCGGGCTTCTCAAAGCATAACCGAATTGCCTGATCAACAATGACGAATTGTAGTTAATGCACCCTTTCCTCCCAATCAGAGGAACGTTAGGATATCCTGTGCAGCTGTAGATAATCTCAGATCCCAGTAAATCCCTATCAAACCAGACAACATCTTCTGAAGAAAGCCCCATCAGACGCTCAAACCATCCCACCGTAGCTACAGACTCAGCAAAGATACCCTTCTTGGGCAAGTGACCATCAAACCACATATACAACAAAGGCGCACAACAAGAGATGTTCTTGCCCCTCCTATTCTCGTTCTTATAATGCAGAGAGTGATAGAAGTCTCCAATCAGTGTAGGCACAGGATTGCCTGAAGCAAATATATGGAATGCATCCAAATCAACAAAGTCAGGCATATTAGGGAACAGTACAATGCCATATATACACAAAGCAAGGATAACATTAAACACAATCCAACAGCCACTCTTGGCATACTCTTGTGCTTTCCCAACCAAGAACTTGAGAGAAAAACCAGAAACTCCATTCCACGAGGTTAACAGCAACTCCGAGGAGTCTAAATGCAAAGCAACGGCCAAGTCCTCCAGTTTGGGCTCAGCATCCATATGAATGAAGGGTACCCTATTCTGAATGGTTAACTCCAAGATCTCAGCATATTCCTCCATGGTCGGAGCCAGAATGAAGTCAGGGAAAGTAAAACACCTCAGCGGGGGATCATAAAACTGCATTAGTGCGTACAATCCGTTCAGCTCATACGTGGATGGTTTGCAAACCAACCTAAGCAGCTTCCCATAACTCTTCTTGAAGCTTCTCTTCACATCATCATCAGCCAAGGATATCAGACCAAGCAAAGAAGAAACATCTGGAGTAGGCAACTTGTATGCCACAGTCTTCTTCAAAGTATCCATAACAGCAGCAGACAGAAATCCGGGCAACTAGAATCAGAGGGTATGAAATGCACCTGCAGCACAGACACACGTTAATGATATGCAAAATGAGTATGCAACAATGCAATATGCAAACATGCAACAGGGATCAAGTGATATATTGCTGAAGAGATCCATCCACAATATCTGTCTCAACAGACCCATAATACTGCTCAAACATGGTCTCAACAGACCCATAACAATGCTCCAACCTGGTCTCAACAGACCTATAACAAAGCTCCAACCTGGTCTCAACAGACCCATAACACTGTTCTGATGAAGAACCCCAAGTAACCACACATACTGATCCAATATTGAGAAAACCGGGTAGTCTGGAGGTCAAGTTTCCTGCATGTCCCAATCCCTCTCACAGGTAGGTGTCCTATCAACTGACACAAGGAATGGCATCCTATGCGGTCGTCGGCGTCACAGACTTTCAAGACTGATGATACGATACCCAGAAGGTGTGGCATCATCATGTCCTGAAGAGGCCTCACTTAGCCAACTCCCAATTGATCGGTCCCCAGAGTCGACAATCCAACTGACCAACAACCCCCTCAACCCAAAGGGTTGAAAAAGAAGTCAACCAGAAGAACCTCGTCCGAGCATGGATTTTGCGGGACACTAGTACATGCAAAGCATGCACGCGCCCACTACTTTCCACAACTAATTCTAGGTGCACTCAAGCCCAGGTCCGGCTTATCTCTCAATCTGACCCCCTACCCAGCATAACAACAATAATATAATGCTGAAAGTAAATACAGAAAGGTAAATCCATACAAAACCCACGACGGGAAAACAAGCGCTAGGATTGACTCGCGTAGGGAACCGTTGGAGTCCCCAGCAGAGTCGCCAGCTGTCGCTACTGCGAAAATCGGCGCCAGCTATGACAGAAGAGGTGCCACCGTGTGTTATTTATCCCACAAGAGGGAAAGGAAACGCTCAGAGTAAACCTAACGCAAAACGAGAAAGGAATGGTCGTCGCAACCAAATTCCTGGATTCGGGAGTCGATTACGCAAGGGGAAGGTATTAGCACCCCTCACGTCCGCCGTACTCGACGGGATCCATGCTTGTTTTCTGGTACGGATTGTTATTCTATCTACGCTAAAGGTCAAGGGACAAGAGGAAAGAAAAGAGAAAAGAGACTCGATAGAGCTTCGCCGCTCTATGCCTACGTATTCCCTCGTGCAATGGGAAAGTCAGAGTCTACATAGTTCGGCTAACTACGGATAAAGGTGGGAAGGTTGCTCGCTAGGATACGACATCCTATGCCTACGTACTTTCATACAGCATGAAAGATCAGAGCAAACGTAGTTCGGGCTACGGAGGACACAAACTTGTCTGACTGTTTTTTTTATTACCTTCAAAAAGGGTTTTTCTTGATTAAGAGTCCAAGCGAACAAAAATGACACTTTGATGTTTGTTTTGAATCTTTTACGAAAGAAGTGTTTTTTAGTTTGTTTGCAATCTCTGACGCACTAGAGACTATGATTTGAGAGTGACTACGTCGCGTGTCACCCAAAGGGTGCCACAATAAGCAGCCAGACTACTGGAAAGAAGCTCTCCAGCAACCCTTTCTCAAATAGCTTAAGGTTCGTAACGTACGACGTCGATTAACCTTATTACTGTGTTTTTGAGTTGTTTTAAGATGAGAAGAGAAAGAAGCTCTAAAAAACCTAGGGTTGAAAAGGGAATCAAAACTAACCTAATATTGTCATGCATGGATAAGAATCCTAATGTCTGTCATAATTTCCTCCTGCACAGAGGAAATCAGAGATCCTAGGGGATAAACAGCAAAGAAAGCAAGCAAATACAGTAAAATGCATGCAATGCAGCAATACAAGCGAGGCAAGGGAGTCCGGATCAACCTCGAACCTGGGAAAACAACAGGCAAAGTGAATCAACATTCACTTCAAACCTAGGGGGCAAGCTGCACAAGCCAACAAACAATACAGAAACCCAAAATAAAACAGAGGAGGCAGCCCAAGCAGCAACACCAAACTCCTACAGCAAATAGCTCAAGCAGCAGCTCTAACAGCAACAGTTGATTAAACAGCAAAAAGTTGACAGCAACAACCTTCATCTTCATGAACCACAAAACCTTCAATCTTCAACAAGCACCAAGCTTCAACAAGCTTCCAGCTTAAACCCTAGCAAACTTCAACCAGTCAACAACTTCAACAAGCTCCTAACTTCATCTTCAACAAGCAACAAAACCCTAGCTTCAACAAGCAACCAACTTCAACAAGCACAAACTTCACCTTCAACAAGCTTCAACAAGCACTAAACTTTCTCCTTACCAAGCTTCAACAAGCACCTCCAAGGGAGAATCATTCAACAAGATCAAGTTGAAGTGTTAGGAAACTCAAGGACAACCAAGGGAAGCCATTAAGATCTTAACCAAGTTAGTGTGTTAGAAACACCTAGAAGTTAGTCCTAAAACTAAATCTAATTAAAATACCAAAAATTATTGTAAAATCCTATAAAAAATTATAAGGGTTCCTAAACCTTTTAAGAATATCTCCATAGAAAAACCAGGGGGTTAACCATTCATTAAGATCTAAAACTATGCCCTAAACCTAAGGGTACTATCTTAAAACCCTAAAATTACAACACCTAATGTTCAATGTTCAAAACAACCTAAAATTATCTCACAAAAATATGAGAAAATTTCTAGAGGTACATGCATATCTAAGCTAACTACACCAAGAGAATCAACTCAAAAATCCACACCAATTACTCATACTAAAATCAGCAAGATCACATGTCAAACAAATTCAAAATAAAAGCAATTTGTAATACCCCAAATTTTACCCTTACATTTAGTCAGTTCATTTCACATAGCATTTCATTTTGCATCCATTAATCACTAACCAATCATATGAGTGCGTTTTATTTCAGGAATTACCACAGGGGCATTTTGGTCATTTCACGTGGAGTCTGTAATTTTGAGACAAGTGGGACAGTATTCCTGAGAGGAAGCAGATACTGCTAAGGTTATTTGGAAAGCAGGAACTCAGTTTGAGTTTTGGTCAGATTTAATCCGGTTACGGTAAGCAGTCAATTAATATAAAGAGAGTGGATCTCATTCATAATATTGTCCAATACAAAAAGGGAAATGAGTTTAGATATTTGTGAATATTATTCGTGAATATTTATAATTTACAACTAAGAGGTGAGTTTAAATATTTTTGAAGCTTTATTCATAAGTATTTGCAATTTACATCTAAGGAGTGAATTTAAATAATTTTCGAATTATTATTTACAAATAAGAAGTGAATAAATATTTTTGAACTTTATTTCATAAGTATTTAGTTTACAATGGAAATGGATAAATAATTTTGAACTTTATACCCACTGGTTTACAAAAAGGTTCATTACATTGGCTATCTATTCTAAAAAGTTCTAAGTCCTAAGCTTCTAAGTGTTCTTCATAATCTTCCTCCCTTGAGTTCTTCACGCGACTCTGGATCACCTGCACATCAAAGCAAAAACAAACCACAGGAAAAGAGGTTAGAAGATTGTTTGACACTCTCAGAACATTGTCATCATCGAGTGTCGGGAGGGTACGACTAAAGCCGCATCCTACTCCCGTTACCAATCTGAGCCACCGGCGTCAGATCAGGTAGTTATTGTTCTTATCGTAAGGGACATCCGAGAGATAGAGAAAATAAAAGAAGTGGGGCTGATTCGTTTTGCCGCGATTGGATTTCCAGACTGATACGAGAATAAGGCAACATAGGCAAGTTTTGATTCAGACCCGGATGCCGGCGGGTCTGAGTCATTTTGGTTCCGAAACTTCCACACCTGAAAAGTCATAAGCCCCATCAAAACATAAACAATTCATGAGCAGTATTAACCCTGGACCAGTAGGTGAGGACATGGAAACCAAACAGAGGATTGAAATGCAAGCCAAAATTGCAAACAGAACACCAGATGCAATGCATCGGGAGGCAGGTTTATGCGCAAGGAGGGGTCCTACAAATCTGTCGTGACAGAAAAACATGCAGCAGTATCCAAAGAAACAAATCTGCATCTGCAAATATCAACAGTTCAGGTCCAAAGCAAACCAGCAATTCTGCAGACGTGGTTGCCACAAAACACCAAAGCCAGGGCTCAGCTATTATACATCACGGCCCCTCACGAATTCATGAGAGGAAGAGATCAGGGTACGAGGAGCAATGTGTTATACCTCAAAGGACGAAAGGATCACGTATTACACCAGCATAAGCAAATCAACTCAGGTTGAAATCCTCAAATATCCAAAGCACATCGAAAACAAAGCCACATGAAGGGCTCAGTCGAAACATCATGGCCCAACACGCAGGTTCTGGTTTAGTCACGTAAGCATTACCCTCGCGCTGAAAATGAGTATCAATGGAAAGCATATCTGGGTAACACGTGCCGTAATCCCGCTCAACTACACAAGAAAGTCGAATGTTAGAAAGTTGATAGCATCAGTAAATAGGTGGTTCGAAAACCAGAAGAGTCAAGTTCGAATAGATCATGAAAGAATCAGATTACCACAAGGAAACTCGAATGGGAGCATAACAGATAGTTCAATTAATTGAAGCCTACCAAATCCGAACCAGGTATCCAATGTGAAACTGAAGCAAAACATGATATCCAATTGATCAAAGTAAATCCATTTCCTAAAAAACAAGTCGAAGCAGATCCAGTTGTGTCAAACAATCAAAGACAAGGCAAGTAGCAATAGGAATGGTAGCATCATGTTCCGATGGCTCAGACAGAGCGTCATCATCGCCGTATACCCCTTCTCGACATTTGGTTCGACCAAAGCCTTAGCACCAGTTCTGAAAGAAGAAGAGGAAAAGTTAACTGCATCAAAGATTGCCAAATCGAAAACGCATCAGTACAGTCCCAAATTGAATTCAAACAGGACAAAATAAATTAATCCCGATATCAAACAGATCAAGTAAAGGCAACCCAATCAGAAAATGATCAAACACAGTCGAGCTGGCAAGGGAAAGTTCCAAGTCAGATCCAAATGCATCAGGAAACATCTCCTTCGGAGCCAATCTGAATCAATTGGATTCAATCTGAATCAATCAAACAAATCAATCGAACGAATCAGTTCGAAATCAAATGAATCGGTATAGGCAAACAAATTAACGTCAGATGAAATCATGATCACGTCAAAATACCAATCAAGTTCTAAAAGAGGTAACACAATCCAATCAAATCCATGAAGAAATTCCAAAAGAAATCAAAAGCTGTGCGAAATCCGAAAAGGGAAGGTTTCCCAAAATCAAATGGCAATCGAATCATATCAGAAGAGAAAAAGAAATCAAATCTCAATAACGCAAATCCATTGTCAACAAAGGCCCAAAAAGAAAAGAGAGTCAGAAACTATAAGAAGGGGACGTTTTCACCTATGAAAGGACCCTAACGGAGGATCGCGAAAACCCTAGACCAGAAGCGGCGAAGCAATCCTCGTTGAAACCCTAGGGAAGAAACCATTTATCGAAGAAACCCTAACATCACGAGGAGAGAAGGTTCTCACAAAAAAGGCGGCCATCAGACGAACGCAAATCACCATCATCGGCCATTAACGAACAGTAACCGTCACCACAGTGCCACAAACACAGAACAGACCCACCGTAAGCCTTCGTTCCATTATCAAGCATATTAACGATGTCTTTTTTCTGTTTTTTTAGCGTGGAGAAGAAGATATGAAGGGAAACATGGCGGAGACAAGAGAAAACGAGAAACGAAACGAGAGAGATGCGCCGCGGGAGGGATTAGGGTTTTGGAAACCCTGATTATCCTTTTTTGTTACTTACATCAACCGGGTTGGGTCCGGAGGTGATGACCGGCCCAACCCCTTATGTTTTTTTATTTTTTTTATTTATTTTGTCATTTTTAAAATTATGTTTTTTATTTGTTTTAAAACCTTTTTTGTGAAGATGTTATAAATAAATAAAACCCTTTTTTTTAATATAATAAAAAACTTTCTTTTAAAAAATAAAAATTAAACTTTTTTTTAATATAAAATTAAAACTTTTTGTAAATATAAAAATGAAAAACTCTTTTCTTAAATAAAATAGAAAAAAACTTTTTTTAAAATACAAAAATAAAACTTTTTTTTAATTAAATTTCTTTTGCAAGCTAACATTTAATTAATATTCTTCAAATAAAACAATAATAAAATTTCAAAGTTGCACCTTTTTCCTAACTCATTTGATCACCGCCTAACTCTGCCTACTAATGCCCTTTGTTCATTTTGCAGCTCATTACCTTTACCGTTACTTATCACTTTTTATTACTATATTGTAACCGCTTCTCATATGTAACCTCGCGAACCAATAATCGCGCTTTAAATTTCTGCCTTTAAATTTCTGTTTGTATGGTTTTAATTGCTGTCATTATTCTCTGTTTGCAATTCAGTTATCTCACATTCATCAATCATTCCTGTCACACTACACACATCCGAAGGTTAGGTCTAGCTTTTGGTCGCCGCGCCAATAGTCCTCAACTCCAACCCTTACAAACTACAAACCCTAAATTTTCATGCATGTCTCGCTGTGGACAAGATTACAATTTTACCCCTAGCATTAGGTCAAAGAGCCGCCGCGCTCATTTTAGGGTTTCCCGCCGTGGAATCCCTAACCTAACCTAATTTAACCCTAATTACAACTTAACATTTCAACGTAGAAATTTGGAGTTCCTACACTCCACGTAAGCGTGTCCTTAAGATGCGTTTATTCCCCTTGAGACCTTGACCACGGTCAAGAAGTCTCTAACCTCCCTTTTGAGGGGAACTACGATTACTCTGATTCCATTCCCGTAAGGATACGTAGGCACAAGATGCGATGTCTTGCCGAGTAAACTTAGAATTAACCCCTTAGGTTTATTTTCTCACTTTTAATCCCTTTATACATATACCTTAAGCAAATGAATAAAGCAAAAATAGTAAACATTTGAGCAAAAGGTTCCCGTAGAGTACTACGGAAGTTTAGGATGCTAATACCTTCCCTAAATTTAACCAACCCCCGAACCCTAGATCTTTCCCCGCATTGTGTTTACGATGCAAAAATAGGTTTTCCCTCTTTTGACCTTTTCCTTCGGATAAATCAAAGAGCGGTTGTGAATTGAATTGCGATTCAAACTAATTAATAGTTTGTGATCCTATTTCCACCGCAACAGAAAATGGCGACTTCACTGGGGAACTCCTTTAACTTCTGAGGGTTATCCCTAACTTGTTCATATTTATTACTATCTGTGTTATTATTCACTTGCAGGTATATATTGGTGCTTTGATTGGGGGACTGTTTCTTGTGCTGTGAGATAGGTCCTAACCCGGATCTAGTGTACCTTAGGTAAATGGCAATAGACCAAGGAAACTGTACGACGTATATCGATACGGTTGATCTGGTGGCCATAGTTAGTGCGACTTCTTGGTTGGTGCTTATATTCCTTAAGTCAAGTTGAGGATAATATTGAGGCTGCCATATGTTGTCAATGCACTAACTGACTTTTAGAACCCTAGTTAACTCATCTTGGCCTTTAGAAAGTAGTGAGGTAACCGACTTTGGTGCAGACTGAAGTTGGTTGACACTCGATACTACGCTCATTGAGATCTTAAACTTGGAGGGTTTTGGTTGGCAAGTAAGTTGCCTTCTGAACAACCACCCTGGTGAAGGATCAATGATATTGAGATCCCTTAGAACCTGGTTACTTTTGTAGGACAGGATGAACCATCTAACTTCAAGGGAGGGTACTTGCCTTTGAACCTCATGCGAGCCTTTAACCTAGGACTTTGTGTGTTTTCATGCATTGCATCCATAAAGCATCTCATTGCATTGTATTTCATGGAGTTCAAATATCATTTATGGATATCGCGGGATACCATAAATAAAAAAAATATAAAATGAAAAAACAAGAAAAAGATTTCCTTGGTACCCCACGACATTCGTAAATGTTTTGAATTCCATGAAATCTTCATTTACATTCACATTTTAGCATCATACTCTTGCATTGCATGTGTCTCCCGATTTCTCACACTCGGTTCTCTCACCTTCCAGTTTCATCACCCTGAGTTCTCGGCACCAATACAACACCAGAGCTCAAACTCGGAAAAGAATGGAGGATCAGACAAAAGAGATTGATCGCCTTAGCAATGAACTTGAAGACCTTCGAGGGGGTATGGGGCGTATGATGGAATTGTTACATGTCATGAATGCTAAGATGGATACCCAGTCCACTGTTGTTTCTGAGATTACCGGCGTTACTGTGGACCCTCCACCAAGTGTGACCGTAGCAGGGGACCCACCTTATGGTCTTGCTCCCGGTTTTGTGCCTCCTCAAGCCACTGTTCCGATTAATCAACCTGTTCAGCAAGTCGTGCCCTTGTTTTCTGAAGTTTCTAGGGGGGCTCCTATCTTTGCACCACCTGTTGTACACACTCGTGCGCAACCGTACTTCAATGAGACAGTTTTTGATAATCTTGATGAGAATGTTGAGGGTTATGAGAAACATGATAAGCTTCGTGAGGAAGTAAACACTATCGTCCAGAGATTGAAAAAGGTAGAGGGTGATCAAATTTTTGGGACCGCTGCAAGGGATGTTTGTTTGGTCTCAGGTTTGGTTATTCCCCCGAAGTTCAAAACTCCGAACTTTGATCGTTATGAAGGTGCCACCTGTCCTAAGAGTCATTTGATCATGTATTATCGCAAAATGGCTGCCCATGTTGAGAATGATAAACTGATGATTCATTGCTTCCAAGACAGTTTGAAGGGTGCTTCTTCCAAGTGGTATTTAACTTTGGACCAGTCTCGCGTTAAGAGTTTCCAGGATTTATCTGACGCTTTCATCAAACACTACAAGTACAATATGGATCTGGCTCCTGACCGAAGACAGTTGCTGAGTATGTCACAAAAGAATTCTGAGTCATTCAAAGAGTATGCTCAAAGGTGGAGAGAGACTGCTTCGCAGGTAGAACCTCCTTTGACCGAGAAAGAGTTAGCTGATTGGTTTGTCGACACAGTCCGTCCAGAATTTTATGAGAGAATGGTGGGTAGTGTGACTTCAAATTTCTCCGACATCGTTGCTGTGGGTGTCAAGATTGAATTGGGTATGAAGAGTGGTAAAATGACAAACAATCATGGCGCTTCTAAGGATCAGCCGAAGAAACCTCCGTATAGCTCCCAGAAAAAGAAGGAGAGTGAGACTAATGCTATATCCTCTGGTAGACCAAGGGAACGCTTTTATCGGCATCCGCAAGGTTATGCTCAACCTCAAGGGTACCCAGTCCAATATGCTCAACAACCCTATGTGGCAGCTATTACACCTTCTTTCAATCAACAGGTTCCCATGTATCAACCTATGCAACAACCTCCTGTTTATCCGCCTCCTGTCAACTACCTACAGGCACCTAATACTCCTGCTCCTCAACAGCCAAAGAGTCCGGCTCCTCGCCAGAATATGCCGAACAGGAGAACGTATAAACCTTGTCCGCCGATTCCAATGACTTTTACCGAGTTGTATCCCTCTTTGGTCAAGCAAGGTCTCATCACCACTCGGGCTTTGGGTCCGCCTCCTAATCCTCTACCCGCCAATTACAACGCCGCCGCTCATTGTTTATTTCATGAGGGTGCGCCTGGCCATGATCTGGAGAACTGTTATGCTCTCAAAAATATTGTCAGGGATCTATTGGAAAAGAAGATTTTGTCATTTGAAGATCCTCAACCAAATGTTAAGAAGAACCCTTTTCCTAACCATGAGAGTGTCAATGCCGTTAGTGTTGATTCGGGGGATGGTTATGCCCTTGATGTTGAACAGATTAAGACTCCTCTCAAGATGTTCCACTCGAAACTGTTTGAAGTTGGTTTGGTAGATACTTCCCACGTTGCATGTGTAAGTTGTGAAGCCAGTACTAAGGGTTGTGTGTTGGTTCAGAATGATGTTCAGAGGCTGATTAATGAGGGTGTTTTACAAGTGACAAGCCAAGCCAAGAAGGATGTAGTCGCTGTGGTTGAGCCTGTCTTCCATCAGCCTGAATCAAAGGGTAAGGTACCAGTGTTTAATTTATCAGGGGCAGGCTCCGCCAACCTCGTGTTCGATATACCGAGGTCGTATATCCCTGAAGTGAATCAGCCTAAGCCTATAGTTATTCGAAGACCGAGTCCGTTTCCTTTCAGTGATCCTAAAGCTGTGCCTTGGAAATATGACGTGACGATGATTGACAAGGAGTCTGGGAAGGTTATTTCAAAGGAAGAGGGTAAGGACACGGTGACCAATATCGCAGAGGTAAGCAGGATGACTCGCAGTGGTCGCGTGTATATTCCCCGTTCTAATGAGGATCCACCTAAGGAGATCACTAATATCCCAGTGCCTGCCAAAGACAAAGGTAAGGGAGCCGTTACGAATGATGAAGATACTGAGTTTTTGAGGATCATCAAGAGAAGTGACTATAAAGTTATTGACCAACTTCATCAGACTCCTTCCAAGATCTCAATTCTATCTCTGTTAATGAATTCACCCGCTCATAGGATGGCCTTGCAGAAGGTTTTGACTCAAGCACATGTGGATCAAGATATTAGTACCAGTCGGTTTGATAGTGTGATTGCCAATTTAACCGCTTGTAACACCCTCAGTTTCAGCAATGAAGAGTTACTGAAGGAGGGTCCGAACCATAATCGTGCTTTACATATATCGGTAAAATGTCAAGAGGACAATTTAGCGAGAGTACTAGTGGACACCGGCTCTTCTCTGAATGTTCTACCCAAGAGGGTTCTTGATAAATTGGCTTGTAAAGAGACTGTGTTAAAACCTACTCCTTTGGTTGTCAAGGCTTTCGATGGCTCTCGCCGATCGGTAATGGGGGAGGTTGAGCTTCCTATCCTGATTGGTCCGCAAGTTTTTAATATCACGTTTCAAGTCATGGACATTAATCCCAACTACAGTTGTTTACTCGGAAGGCCGTGGATTCATGCCGCTGGGGCAGTGACCTCAACTTTACATCAGAAGATGAAGTTCGTGATCGATGGAAAGTTGGTTATTATACACGGTGAGGAAGATCTGATGGTCAGTAACCTGTCTTCTTTCCGTTACATCGAGGCCGATGAGAATGCTTTAGAAATCTCCTTTCAAGCACTTGAGATCGCCAATGCTGTTCTGCTGGAGGTCGAAGAGACAGTGGGTCAGGGTAATCCATCTTTTGCATCTCTGAAGAGTACCAAAGCAACAATTGACAGGGGCATTCCTGAAGGCTGGGGAGAGGTAATTGATGTCAAGACCAAGACTGATCGCTCTGGGTTGGGTTACAAACCAACTCAGAATGGAGCTGCAACAACTGTCGAAGGGCGTCCGAAGGTTATCCAAGAAGTATTTGTCAGCGGAGGTTTCCAAGTCAATGCCATCAGCGACTGTGAAGAAAATGAAGAGCTGAGCAACCTGGTGTTTAAGGGTGATGCAGTTTTGAACAACTGGGAGGCCGTAGAGATCCCTGTTATTTTTCCCTTGTCAAAGTAATTGTTTTTTAAAGTTTCATTTACATTTTCAAATAAAAATCTGTAGCTCTGCCCAAGGCTATAGGGTCGTTTTGTCGGGCCACCTTTCATTTCTAAAAAGATATTAATAAAAGCAGTTTTGTTCAATTCCACTTTGTTTCATTTGCGTTTTTCGTTTTCACTTTTAAAAATGAAATTGGCAACCTTTCTTCCGAAAAATAATAATATAAAAAAACAGCATTTCATTCTTACATGTCTTCGAGCATTTTAATTAAGTAAGCCTTCCATCATGCAGAGATATCGTAAACCTTGTTGGATCCAATGACTTTACTGACACTCCTGACTGGGATGCACCCATCAATCAAGCTGAGGACGAGGGTGAAGAAGATTTTGAAGTACCCGCGGAACTGACAAGATTGATTGAGTACGAGTACACAGAGCTTCAACCGCATAAAGAGCAGGTGGACCTCATTAATCTCGGTACAGATGAGAACAAGAAAGAGGTCAAGATTGGTGCAATGCTGGGGACAGAGATTAGGCCGAGGTTGGTTGAGTTTTTAAAAGAGTATGTTGATGTGTTTGCGTGGTCGTATCAAGATATGCCGGGCCTAGACACGGATATTGTTGTTCACAAGTTGCCCCTTAAGCCAGATTGCCCACCTATCAAACAAAAGCTTCGAAGAACGAGACCCGATATGGCTTTGAAGATTCGAGATGAGGTTAAAAAGCAGTTGGATGCAGGTTTCTTGGCAGTCGCAAAATATCCAGATTGGGTTGCCAACATTGTGCCAGTACCTAAGAAGGACGGTAAGGTTAGGATGTGTGTGGATTACAGGGACCTGAACAAAGCAAGTCCGAAAGACGACTTCCCTCTGCCACATATTGATACACTTGTAGACAATACAGCCAGTTTTGCGTTGTTTTCATTTATGGATGGTTTCTCCGGCTATAATCAGATCAAGATGGATCCCGATGATCGAGAGAAGACTACTTTCATTACTCCTTGGGGAACCTTCTGCTACAAAGTCATGCCCTTCGGTTTAAAGAATGCAGGGGCAACTTACCAACGTGCTATGACCACTCTTTTTCATGATATGATGCACAAAGAGATTGAGGTGTATGTGGACGATATGATAGCCAAATCTCAGAGTGAAGAGGAACACCTAGACCATTTGGTGAAATTGTTTGAACGACTCAGGAAGTATCAGTTGAAATTGAATCCTGCAAAATGTACCTTCGGTGTCAGATCCGGAAAATTGCTTGGTTTCATTGTTAGCCAGCGAGGGATTGAGGTGGATCCTGACAAAGTCCGAGCCATTCAAGATATGCCGGCTCCGCGAACAGAGACGCAAGTTAGGGGTTTTCTGGGACGTCTGAATTACATTTCCAGGTTTATCTTTAATATGACCGCTACTTGTGAGCCGATATTCAAGTTGCTTTGCAAAGGGCAGACAGTTGAGTGGAACCCTGATTGTCAGAAAGCGTTTGAGAAGATTAAGGGTTATTTGCAAGATCCCCCTATTCTGATCCCGCCCGTACCTGGAAGACCGTTGTTTATGTACCTTACTGTTCTCGAGAAGTCTATGGGTTGTGCTTGGATAACATGATGAGACTGGGAAAAAGGAACATGCGATTTATTACCTGAGCAAGAAGTTTACCGATTGCGAAAACAGATACTCACCATTAGAGAAAACTTGTTGTGCATTGGCATGGGCCGCTAAGCGCCTTCGGCAGTATATGGTCTGTCATACCACGTTATTGATTTCTAAAATGGATCCGATCAAGTATATTTTTGAAAAACCTGCTCAAACCGGGAGGCTAGCCCGTTGGCACATGTTGTTATCCGAATATGACATCCAGTATGTATCCCAGAAGGCGATTAAGGGTAGTATCTTATCTGATTACCTTGCAGACCAGCCAGTTGAAGATTATGAACCTCTTAAGCTCGATTTTCCTGATGAGGATATTTTGTTGATTAAAAGAGATTGCGAAGAGCCAGATCCGAGCGAAGGCCCAGAACCAGGTCTTTGGTGGAAGATGATGTTTGATGGTTCCTCAAATTTCAATGGGCATGGTATAGGCGCCGTTTTGATGAACCCAAAGGGTGGATTTACTCCATTTACAGCAAGGTTGGACTTTGAGTGTACTAATAACGTCGCAGAGTATGAAGCGTGTATCCTCGGCCTCGAAGCAGCGATTCACCTCCGAATCAAACTTCTTAAAGTAAGTGGTGACTCAGCCTTGGTTATCTACCAGGTACAAGGCAAATGGGAAACGAAGAATGAGAAGTTAATCCCTTATAAAGACTATATTATTGAGCTGATCAAGTATTTCGACGAGATAGAGTTCGAGCATGTTCCTAGATCCGAGAATCACGTAGCTGATGCATTAGCCATGTTAGCATCCATGTGGAAGGTTAAATTCGTTAATGAAGCACCTCTTATCCATATTGAGCGCAAGGTTGAGCCCGCTTATTGTCTGTTGGTCGAAGAAGTTGAGGTGGATGAAAAGCCTTGGTTTCACGATATCAAGAACTATCTCGTCAAGCAGGAATATCCCGATGGTGCTACTGGTCTGGACAAAAAGACGTTGAGAAGATTGGCGTCCAAATTCTTTATCAGTAATGGTGTGTTGTACAAGAGAAATCACGACATGGTCCTGCTCAGATGTGTTGATAAACGGGAAGCGGACATGTTACTACAGGAAATTCATGAGGGGACCTTCGGGACTCATGCCAATGGTTACGCTATGTCCAAGAAGATGTTAAGGGCTGGGTATTACTGGTTAACCATGGAAGCCGACTGCATCCAATACGCTAGAAAATGCCATAAGTGCCAAATTTATGCTGATAAAATACACGTACCTCCGTCACCGTTGAATGTTTTGTCTTCACCATGGCCGTTCTCTATGTGGGGCATTGACATGATTGGGGCAATAGAGCCGAAGGCTTCTAACGGTCATCGTTTTATTCTTGTTGCTATTGATTATTTCACCAAGTGGGTAGAGGCTGCCTCCTACGCCAACGTGACCAAGCAAGTGGTCGCCCGCTTCATCAGGAAAGAAATCATCTGCCGCTATGGGGTCCCAAGCCGGATAATAACCGACAATGGCACCAATCTGAATAATAAGACTATGAAAGAGTTGTGTGACAATTTCAAGATCACTCACCACAATTCTTCTCCGTACCGTCCTAAGATGAATGGAGCCGTTGAAGCTGCGAACAAGAATATCAAAAAGATCCTGCAAAAGATGGTTGTGACTTATAAAGATTGGCATGAGATGTTACCGTTTGCTTTGCATGGATACAGAACCTCAGTAAGAACTTCGACAGGGGCAACACCTTTCTCATTGGTGTATGGAATGGACGCCGTGCTCCCCATCGAAGTAGAGATACCTTCGCTAAGAGTGTTAATGGAAGCTGAACTTGAGGAAGCTGAGTGGGTTCAAGACAGATTGGATCAGTTGAATCTCATTGACGAGAAGCGTTTGACAGCCATGTGCCATGGGCAATTATATCAGAAACGGATGAAAAGAGCGTTTGATAAGAAGATTCGTATCCGTGAGTTCCGTCAATGAGAGCTCGTACTCAAAAAGATCTTACCAGTACATAAAGATGTGCGTGGAAAGTGGATGCCCAATTATGAAGGCCCGTTCGTAGTAAAGACTGTCTTCTCCGGAGGGTCTCTAATACTTACGACAATGGACGGTGAAGAACTAGCACATCCCGTGAATTCTGATGCAGTCCGAAAATATTATGCCTAAAAACCCGCTAAGTCGAAAACCTGCAAAAGGCGACTTAGGCAAAAGTAAGGGTTGGAAAAAGAAAAAGAAATAATAATAAAAAGCTCGCTAAGTTGAAAACCCGAAAGGGCGGCTTAGGCAAAAAAGAGCGTCCCGGTGGATTGAAAACCCGAAAGGGCGGTCCAGGCAAAAGTTAGGGACAAAGGCATTTCATTGCATCAGAAGGCACTGATTATCTCATAAGAGCCATGTTTCAGTTTCTTTCATCCTTGCCCAAAGCAGGATTCTGGGTTAGTCTTAGTTATTAGTGTCAGTAGGTGTTATTGGATTCAATGTAACCTTTTTCCCATGTTGCCAATTTCAAAATGTAATCATCTGTGGAGCTATGCCTTCAGCAAGCTATCACCCTTTAATAAAAGATACCATCTCGTTACTTACATTCCTTGGTGCATTGCTCTTTATTTTCTATTGTTATGCAAAATGCGTTTATTCTTAAAATTTGAAAATGAAAGGTGCATTGTAGATTTTTCAAAACTGTTTTTCAAAAAAAACAAACAAAATTGAAATGAAACAAATTACTTTGACTAGTGGAAATTCCGACAGGATCTCTTCATTCCCCGGAAATGTCATTATTGCAGAAACACTTTCAAACCATTGCCCAGTGATAGTCCCCAGAGAGACTATAAGCTGACAACTTCTTCTTGGGGTGACTTAAAAGTGTCCCTCAGGTTTTCTTCTCCCCATATGAAGACGTGATACTGTACGCCCGAGCAGATTATCTTCTCCCCAGAGAATTCGGAACTTTAAAACCAGACTTGGTTCTACCATTGATCTTTCTTACCCATGATTGACGTATTGGTTGCAGAGAACGCAGGATATTTCCGTCGAGATGTTTATTTCATCTCTCGTCCCGTCTCTAGTCTGTTTCGTCAGCATACGCAAGGGCCTAAGCATCACATGCCTATTTCGTTATATATTCATTACATATTCATTACATATTCATTACATATTCATCCCATATTCATTACATACTCATTACATACTCATTTCATTAACATACATTCACATTAACATATGCATTAGCATTCACAGGTTCATTGTGTCACCATCATTTGGTTGTTACCACCGAGTAACTGGGTTCGTCCATTCTCTTCAAATAGATTGTCAGCCCTAAGCATAAAATACATATGTGTTTCCAAGTTTCCCTACGGAGCTCGATCCTCGTGGATGACGGTTACTTCAGTTATCTTTCCTCGCCAGGATAAGATATTTACCCTTCGAGATCATTCCCTCGATGGAGTCTTGATTACCAGTCTTCTTTCTAGCTCGATCCTAGATTGAATCTCAGTCTTGTCAGTCGTCGAGCCCCAACCGGACGTGCATTTATTTTGCACTATCTTTCAAGAAAATCAACTACCATCTCTTACAGGTACATGCCAGTTCATGCCTGGATAATTTATTATTACAATCCTACATCTTACAGCATCAACACACGACGTTTCTCACCTAAGAAGTCGAGCCTATCCTCGCTACGACTCGCAGCAAATGGCCATCTCCATGGAGCAGTTGGGCTTCCATTTATCTGCCGTCTTGAGGTACGAACCAATTCGTATTCAGGAGAGCACGATTCTGAGTTATGAAGAAGTTCATTTATCCTTTAGTAAAAGAAGGAACGGAATCATATTCAGGAGAGCACGATTCTGAGTTATGAGGAAGTTCAGTTGGCCGTTTTTCAGGAGAGCACGATTCTGAAATACGAAGTATATTCAGTCATCCAGTTTCATATTCAGGAGAGCACGATTCTGAAATATGAGTATATTCAGTCATCCAGTTTCATATTCAGGAGAGCACGATTCTGAAATATGAATATCTTCAGTCATTCAGTTTCATATTCAGAAGAGCACGATTCTGAAGTATGAGTAAATTCAGTCAGCCAGTCTCATTCTGAAAGTATGAGGAAGTTCAGTTTACCCGTTTCATATTCAAGAGAGCACGATCTTGAAACAGTTTATTTATCCTTCAGTAAGAGAAAAATCAGAATCGTATTCCAGGCGCCGACCTTAGAATGCGAGAAGATTTATTTATCAGATAAGCAGCAACCTCTTTATTTGAGTGCTTATCCATTTTGGCATGTAAGTCCCTTCCAACGATAAGTGACAGTTCTCCCTCGAGAAGCTTATCAGGGCAATTCCCATCAAAGTCCATTTATTTTGGCATACAGTCGGTCTTTACCCTGTATATTTGCTAACGGAGTTCCGAAAAGTCCGTTTGATCCTGTCACGAGGGGTAGTTTACAGAAGCTTGGATGTTATTCCTTGCTCAATGCTCCAGCATTCTGTAATCGATCTTACAATCGTACGTGATCCAGTTTTATTTTTAGATTCCCCAGTGGAGGCCGTCTCATAGGTACCATCTCCATTCGAGGATCTCGTTCCTTTTCTAAAAGTGACAATTGGTCGTTCGCACCAGTTGACTATCATTTTTAGAATTCCCCAGTGATGTACTGTGTCTCAGCATGTCATTTTCCCCAGTGTGTTTCTTCTCGTGGCGTCTGTCTCGGTGACGTCATGTTTCGTCAGCATTTTCGCATTCATCATCCCAGCATACGCATCATATCATATTCATGGCATGGCCTGCATTAGTCTGTTCTCGTTTTGACCATAACATTGCATATCATCGCATATAAGGGCAAAATTTTCGGTTATCTATATTTAAATCTCTCCACCACAATTCCTCGAGTCTTCGTCACTCAAATCATCCGGTGTAGCTATTTAAATAGGGGCAACTGTAATACCCCAAATTTTACCCTTACATTTAGTCAGTTCATTTCACATAGCATTTCATTTTGCATCCATTAATCACTAACCAATCATATGAGTGCGTTTTATTTCAGGAATTACCACAGGGGCATTTTGGTCATTTCACGTGGAGTCTGTAATTTTGAGACAAGTGGGACAGTATTCCTGAGAGGAAGCAGATACTGCTAAGGTTATTTGGAAAGCAGGAACTCAGTTTGAGTTTTGGTCAGATTTAATCCGGTTACGGTAAGCAGTCAATTAATATAAAGAGAGTGGATCTCATTCATAATATTGTCCAATACAAAAAGGGAAATGAGTTTAGATATTTGTGAATATTATTCGTGAATATTTATAATTTACAACTAAGAGGTGAGTTTAAATATTTTTGAAGCTTTATTCATAAGTATTTGCAATTTACATCTAAGGAGTGAATTTAAATAATTTTCGAATTATTATTTACAAATAAGAAGTGAATAAATATTTTTGAACTTTATTTCATAAGTATTTAGTTTACAATGGAAATGGATAAATAATTTTGAACTTTATACCCACTGGTTTACAAAAAGGTTCATTACATTGGCTATCTATTCTAAAAAGTTCTAAGTCCTAAGCTTCTAAGTGTTCTTCATAATCTTCCTCCCTTGAGTTCTTCACGCGACTCTGGATCACCTGCACATCAAAGCAAAAAAAAACCACAGGAAAAGAGGTTAGAAGATTGTTTGACACTCTCAGAACATTGTCATCATCGAGTGTCGGGAGGGTACGACTAAAGCCGCATCCTACTCCCGTTACCAATCTGAGCCACCGGCGTCAGATCAGGTAGTTATTGTTCTTATCGTAAGGGACATCCGAGAGATAGAGAAAATAAAAGAAGTGGGGCTGATTCGTTTTGCCGCGATTGGATTTCGAGACTGATACGAGAATAAGGCAACATAGGCAAGTTTTGATTCAGACCCGGATGCCGGCGGGTCTGAGTCATTTTGGTTCCGAAACTTCCACACCTGAAAAGTCATAAGCCCCATCAAAACATAAACAATTCATGAGCAGTATTAACCCTGGACCAGTAGGTGAGGACATGGAAACCAAACAGAGGATTGAAATGCAAGCCAAAATTGCAAACAGAACACCAGATGCAATGCATCGGGAGGCAGGTTTATGCGCAAGGAGGGGTCCTACAAATCTGTCGTGACAGAAAAACATGCAGCAGTATCCAAAGAAACAAATCTGCATCTGCAAATATCAACAGTTCAGGTCCAAAGCAAACCAGCAATTCTGCAGACGTGGTTGCCACAAAACACCAAAGCCAGGGCTCAGCTATTATACATCACGGCCCCTCACGAATTCATGAGAGGAAGAGATCAGGGTACGAGGAGCAATGTGTTATACCTCAAAGGACGAAAGGATCACGTATTACACCAGCATAAGCAAATCAACTCAGGTTGAAATCCTCAAATATCCAAAGCACATCGAAAACAAAGCCACATGAAGGGCTCAGTCGAAACATCATGGCCCAACACGCAGGTTCTGGTTTAGTCACGTAAGCATTACCCTCGCGCTGAAAATGAGTATCAATGGAAAGCATATCTGGGTAACACGTGCCGTAATCCCGCTCAACTACACAAGAAAGTCGAATGTTAGAAAGTTGATAGCATCAGTAAATAGGTGGTTCGAAAACCAGAAGAGTCAAGTTCGAATAGATCATGAAAGAATCAGATTACCACAAGGAAACTCGAATGGGAGCATAACAGATAGTTCAATTAATTGAAGCCTACCAAATCCGAACCAGGTATCCAATGTGAAACTGAAGCAAAACATGATATCCAATTGATCAAAGTAAATCCATTTCCTAAAAAACAAGTCGAAGCAGATCCAGTTGTGTCAAACAATCAAAGACAAGGCAAGTAGCAATAGGAATGGTAGCATCATGTTCCGATGGCTCAGACAGAGCGTCATCATCGCCGTATACCCCTTCTCGACATTTGGTTCGACCAAAGCCTTAGCACCAGTTCTGAAAGAAGAAGAGGAAAAGTTAACTGCATCAAAGATTGCCAAATCGAAAACGCATCAGTACAGTCCCAAATTGAATTCAAACAGGACAAAATAAATTAATCCCGATATCAAACAGATCAAGTAAAGGCAACCCAATCAGAAAATGATCAAACACAGTCGAGCTGGCAAGGGAAAGTTCCAAGTCAGATCCAAATGCATCAGGAAACATCTCCTTCGGAGCCAATCTGAATCAATTGGATTCAATCTGAATCAATCAAACAAATCAATCGAACGAATCAGTTCGAAATCAAATGAATCGGTATAGGCAAACAAATTAACGTCAGATGAAATCATGATCACGTCAAAATACCAATCAAGTTCTAAAAGAGGTAACACAATCCAATCAAATCCATGAAGAAATTCCAAAAGAAATCAAAAGCTGTGCGAAATCCGAAAAGGGAAGGTTTCCCAAAATCAAATGGCAATCGAATCATATCAGAAGAGAAAAAGAAATCAAATCTCAATAACGCAAATCCATTGTCAACAAAGGCCCAAAAAGAAAAGAGAGTCAGAAACTATAAGAAGGGGACGTTTTCACCTATGAAAGGACCCTAACGGAGGATCGCGAAAACCCTAGACCAGAAGCGGCGAAGCAATCCTCGTTGAAACCCTAGGGAAGAAACCATTTATCGAAGAAACCCTAACATCACGAGGAGAGAAGGTTCTCACAAAAAAGGCGGCCATCAGACGAACGCAAATCACCATCATCGGCCATTAACGAACAGTAACCGTCACCACAGTGCCACAAACACAGAACAGACCCACCGTAAGCCTTCGTTCCATTATCAAGCATATTAACGATGTCTTTTTTCTGTTTTTTTAGCATGGAGAAGAAGATATGAAGGGAAACATGGCGGAGACAAGAGAAAACGAGAAACGAAACGAGAGAGATGCGCCGCGGGAGAGATTAGGGTTTTGGAAACCCTGATTATCCTTTTTTGTTACTTACATCAACCGGGTTGGGTCCGGAGGTGATGACCGGCCCAACCCCTTATGTTTTTTTATTTTTTTTATTTATTTTGTCATTTTTAAAATTATGTTTTTTATTTGTTTTAAAACCTTTTTTGTGAAGATGTTATAAATAAATAAAACCCTTTTTTTTAATATAATAAAAAACTTTCTTTTAAAAAATAAAAATTAAACTTTTTTTTAATATAAAATTAAAACTTTTTGTAAATATAAAAATGAAAAACTCTTTTTTTAAATAAAATAGAAAAAAACTTTTTTTAAAATACAAAAATAAAACTTTTTTTTAATTAAATTTCTTTTGCAAGCTAACATTTAATTAATATTCTTCAAATAAAACAATAATAAAATTTCAAAGTTGCACCTTTTTCCTAACTCATTTGATCACCGCCTAACTCTGCCTACTAATGCCCTTTGTTCATTTTGCAGCTCATTACCTTTACCGTTACTTATCACTTTTTATTACTATATTGTAACCGCTTCTCATATGTAACCTCGCGAACCAATAATCGCGCTTTAAATTTCTGCCTTTAAATTTCTGTTTGTATGGTTTTAATTGCTGTCATTATTCTCTGTTTGCAATTCAGTTATCTCACATTCATCAATCATTCCTGTCACACTACACACATCCGAAGGTTAGGTCTAGCTTTTGGTCGCCGCGCCAATAATCCTCAACTCCAACCCTTACAAACTACAAACCCTAAATTTTCATGCATGTCTCGCTGTGGACAAGATTACAATTTTACCCCTAGCATTAGGTCAAAGAGCCGCCGCGCTCATTTTAGGGTTTCCCGCCATGGAATCCCTAACCTAACCTAATTTAACCCTAATTACAACTTAACATTTCAACGTAGAAATTTGGAGTTCCTACACTCCACGTAAGCGTGTCCTTAAGATGCGTTTATTCCCCTTGAGACCTTGACCACGGTCAAGAAGTCTCTAACCTCCCTTTTGAGGGGAACTACGATTACTCTGATTCCATTCCCGTAAGGATACGTAGGCACAAGATGCGATGTCTTGCCGAGTAAACTTAGAATTAACCCCTTAGGTTTATTTTCTCACTTTTAATCCCTTTATACATATACCTTAAGCAAATGAATAAAGCAAAAATAGTAAACATTTGAGCAAAAGGTTCCCGTAGAGTACTACGGAAGTTTAGGATGCTAATACCTTCCCTAAATTTAACCAACCCCCGAACCCTAGATCTTTCCCCGCATTGTGTTTACGATGCAAAAATAGGTTTTCCCTCTTTTGACCTTTTCCTTCGGATAAATCAAAGAGCGGTTGTGAATTGAATTGCGATTCAAACTAATTAATAGTTTGTGATCCTATTTCCACCGCAACACAATTAAACTTCAAAAAATGCAATTAAATTCTAAAATGCATGAATTAATAATTTCTCAATCCTATTAAATTCTAGACTCTTTAAGGAGTCAGGGGAAAAAAATATAGCCTAAAAATGTTAATTTTCCTATTTGTTATGAGTTTAATCCTAAACTATATGAAAATATGAAATTAAAAGAAAATAGATGAAAATGAATAAATGCGCGTGCTGAATAGCAATATTATCATGTTATTAATCAGGCTGAGCCCAGAATGGGGGTGCGTGTAGAAACTATGACTAAGCCCAAACCATACTAAAACAAATCAGAAAATAAAAGGAAAATTGAAAAATGCTTGTGGTGAATAGCAATCAAAACTAGTGTAATTCTTCATTGGGCCTCAGTGCAGGGTGTGGATAGTAAGTGTTAACTAAGCCCACCCAAAATGTTTAATGAAGCGCTGCGTTGCAATTCTAGTTCAACTCTCTTCAGAAATCTCAATGCACTCGTGGCCTTTGGATCTAGGTTTCAGTCAAGGTCAACAAGCCATCCAACGATTAAAACTTCATCTTCTCCAAAATATTCAAAATTGGGAGGGAAGTGTGGGACGATGGCCTGAGCTTTACGCCACCGTCGTCTCCGGTTAGGTCATCCCCAAAGTTCATCAAACAACAAAACTGAACATCCTATCCTACTCAAAATGAACCCCTGAGCACGAATGTGACCTCCAATTTCATTGATTCTATCCCTAACTCCAAAACCGATCCAAAGTTCAGACATGGCTCAAATCATGAATCACTCAAAACCTAAAATTAAAGATCCTAAACTCATCTACACACATCAGGCATGAGTTCTTGCTATCCAAACATGATCAAAACCTCAAGAATCTCAAGATATTCCTCTCAACAGAAATCTGGTTACAACCTAAAGTGTCACGAATCACTCAATTCTTGTACTGAAATCCACCTAAGCATCATCACTAACCTATCCACATACTCATTTCTAATCAATTCACTACAATCTAAGCCATAAATTGTAAAATGCAAACCTGGTTTAATGTGATGAACAGATGATGATATTGCTCGATTCAGCCTCCAATTTCTTCCAGATTCACTCAAGAACACACTCTGAAGCTACTCCAATCAATAATTTGCCTTGAACTTCCCTCTATCTCCAAACCCGATTCTGGTATGCAATGAAGAAATTTCAATTGCTCTCTCTGATTCCTTGCTCAATCCTTGCCAAAAAAACCATCTGAACTCATTGCAATGGTTATATATAAGTTGATGGAAACCTCTAGAAAGTTCTGTAACTACCATAATGAGAAATTGAAAATCTCATATTCCTTGAAAATCTCATATGCCACAGTTGGGAATTGCTCTGTTCTAGCTCTCAATTTCACTTAAAATTCTCCCCTTATGACATTTAGAATTGAATGGGGATGGTAACTGCCTTGCTTTTGATCCCATGGTGTTGAATTGATGTGTTGCTTCCACCTTAAGTCACAAAAGGGAAGTGTGTGTAAATGACCTCAAATCCAAAATGTAACATTTCCATCATTCTCAAAATGCCTTTTCTGATCAAAATGACATATAGCATGAGCTTGTTTGGCCACAACTCAATTAATTCCAGTTTTTGGCCTTTTAATGACTTTAATTTCCTCCCTTTTAAGCCATTTCAAATGAATTTGTGTTACAAGCCAAACCAAACTCTCATAACCACTTGGTTGCACTCAAAACATCATTTTGAACAAGTTTCATGTTGAACAATTTTCCATTTGAAGCTTGCAAGTTGGAGTTATGGACCTATGATCACAAATGACCTATAATCACCAATACCCAAAATACCTCTGGCTTGCAAAGATCATAACTTGAGTTCTACAAATCCTATCAAGGACTTATAGTACTCTATGGAAAGCTAAGATCATGATATAAAACTCTAATGTTGGCCAAAGATCCATTTGAAAACTCCTTGAAGGGCAAAAGTTGCTTGGAAGTCAAGTGACTTTCACATATAAATTTCATAGTCATCTGATGACCTGTAACTTGCAAGGACCATAACTTGAGTTCTATAAATCCCCTTGAGGGATCCTAGTACTCAAATTAAAGGTATTGAGATGCTCTACAAGTTTCATGTTGGCCAAATATCCATTTGAAACTTGTATTTTGACTTAGGTGGCTTTAAAGTTAGGCACTAAACAGGGGATTTTACACTGAAACCCTAATTTAGCAACTCCCCACCTTCTTGATTCCTCTTTACTTAATCATGGCACAACACCACACATGTATCAACATACCAATCCATGAATCCCATGACCTCAAAGTAGGCTTTAGATGCTCTTCAATTACTCAACTGACCTAGGATTGACCCAGATGAAACCCTAGTTGACTGCATCTCAACTGTGGCTCTCATACGTGAATCAATGACTTGTCTCAGCTTCAATAGGGCCCTCTTGGCATTACATGAGATCCATACACACCTCAAATTCGCATTCCATGTTTCACATCCCACTGATGATGCTCAATATTCCTCAAGATAGGAGCAAAACCCACATGTAGGCACTCAAACTTCTCAAGACTTCAAATCACTTCTTGATGGCTTGGATGATCTCATAATCTTGGATAACACCTCTTGCTAGGCTCTTTTGATAAGAATCACACTTGAACCCCTGTTGGAGGCATGCTATGCTATGATATGCCAATGATTGAACTATGTACATGATGTAACTATGCCAATGAAATGCAATGAAACATAACTCAGGGAAGAAAAGGTTGAGCAAATTTTGGGGTACAACAGCCTCTAACTTGAGAGGGTTCGTCAGGGCTTCACCAGTTGTTCGTCCAGCGAACATTCGCTGCTGGTCCTCGCTGGTTGTTCGCCCAACGAACATGCTAAAAATTCACATTTTCTTTGGCTTCCTTGCCAAATTACTTGTGTCTTACACTTTGATGTTTTATGCCTAATTCCTGCATAATAACATACAAATCAAAGCAACCAAATGTATTTGCAACATAGTTGAAGAATAGCATGAAAACATGGGACAAATCCAACAAATCATAACAAATGAGATGAAAAATTCCAAAAAAATATGGATCAAATTAAAGCATGCTTGGCATTCAACAAACTCTTCCCAACTATATATTTGCTTGTCCTCAAGTAAAGTATGTCTCTCATTGGAAACAAGAGGATTTGCTCAAGCATTTAATTCAACCAAGAATGAATTTATGGCTCAAATTAAACAAAAGAATACGCACAAGAAATGTTCACCACTTTCTAGAATCTAACAATGAAAAAGAATTTAGTTCTTAAACAAATATCATGCAATGTTTCAAATAACAACTAAATTTTCATGCTTGAGTCAATCTAACACTCCTCTTCGAATAAGAAAGAAGAAATTAACGCATTTACAACGACGGGGAAATTTCACTCACCTGACAAGCAATGCAAATGACAATTCAATTCATACATTCATCTAATCAATCAAAATGAAATCATGAAAGCAAGAAGATCACCAAGGTCTTTAAAGGTTGTAGCTTGGTTAGGTTCACAACAAAGGGACATATCTAAGGCCATGGATTCAAAGTTGCCAATGCAAAAGAAACATTCACTATACAAGGTTATGTACACATTACAACTTCATCCAACACTTTCTTTTCTCAATTGGTCACCCTTCCAAACTTCCTTTATGCATATTATTCAATCACTATAATTTTTCTTTCAAACAAGCATGTTTTTTCTTTGTCTTTTTCACAATCATATTCACAATTTTCTTTTCAATACTTGTTTGAAAATTTTCAATTTTTTTTAGTAACCTACCACTTTTTTTTTTTACTCTCCCCAACTTGGTTTCAACCAAACCTCAAGTGAATATTCCTTACTTTTTATGGCAAGGAAGACAATTTAGAAAAATTTCAAAGGTTCAAGAAATTGTTTTTAGAATCTCACCAACTTCAATGATGAGCTATCTTTCAAATTTTGAACAAATACCAAGTTCATCATTAAAACTAGGATCTAAACTATTAAGCTCAAATAGGTTAGCAAATTCTCACTACTCAAGAGGAAATTACTTTTTAAGATATGGTTCTGCTCAATATCTAATGCTTCCACAAAATCAAAATAATCACAATATTATGTATGAATCAAATGTATTAACAAAGCTTATTAGTCATCCTATACATATAGTAAACAATGGAGGTTTCTCACAAATTTGAGGCTATTGGAACCTAAGTGAAACAAGCATTCAAACACATTTGTAAATTGAAACAAAAATACATTTTCACATAGAAAAAATTCTTAAGCATTCTAGCATCCTAGAAAGAGGTAACCATGTACCTTGCTTGCATTTACATGATCAAATACTATCATCACCGTTCAAACTTGGGAGAATCTTTATTGAATACTTTTAGCAAATAGAAATCAATCTAGAAGTTCTCGCATTCAATCACCAAAGAAGGAAAAGTTAAATCCAAACAAGCTACTACAACCATATAAACTAGAGTTGAACATTCTTGAACTAAAGAATTCAACTCTAAACAACATAAAAAAAAACTAAAGTTGAACATTCGTAGACTGAAGAATTCAACTATTATAACACTAAAATGTTATGGTGTAAAACACCAACAAAAGTGCTAGTACCCAAAAGTGGTACGTAAATACAACATTATCCAAAATAATCCACGAAGTGGATATTGTACAACACCAAATAAAAATACAATAAAAATAACACAAATATAGCAATGATCTAAGATAAATAGAAAACTTAAATTTGTAGCAACCAAAGTAAGTAGCCTAGAATCATGCTCAAAACATCCAAAACTAGTCTTCATCAGACTCGGTCTCCTCATCCAAATCGACCTCCTCATTGTGAGGGCAAACCATCATACAACATACGATCTTGAGTTTCGATGATGACAAATTACAACCATGGATGAATCGGCATTATGGGTTCCGCCTCTACAAAGACAAATGCAAATATTACATCCACCATATCCTTCCTATATCATTTAAAGTGCTTTACTTAATACAATATATACGAATAATATATGGTTATGACTAAATGCATAAAAACCAAATAAATAACAATGTTTGCAAAATTTCAGGCCATGAGTCGACCATTGAATCAGCGAATGTATCTGCGCTTTTCTCATGGGTCAGCGCGGGAAGGCTATGAGTCGACGCATGAAGGCTATGAGTCGATGCATGAAGCTCTTGTTTTTCTCACAGGTCAGCGCACGTCGACTTATGGTCGACGCACACTGCTGCCCTTTCAAATCTGTCCAAATCTGCAGGCTATGCGTTGGCGCATAGACCTGCTATGGTCGACCGTTCGTGCGTTTGTGCTATTTTTTGAAGACTTCCCACTATGTTTGAAAAGCTGTTAAGTTTGGTTTTTGGTTGGTTACTATATATAGTATCTTTGTTCATTTTTATCAGTAACAATTGTGAATTTGAGTCAATTGTCACAAATCAGGAAAAGTGAAAGAGGTGCCATCAATGTTCATCAATCTTCATCTTTTACAACCCACAACACAACAATTACACACAACAATTCTTGGGGTGGTTGTGATCTTGTTCAACGTGATAAGGTCCGAAGCCGTGATCGGAAATCCGGTTCGGGGTGATTTTGAAAGCAGGTTTTTCTTAGATAAAACCTAGCAGGTTTTACCCTCCAAGATTTGGAGATTTTAGGGTTTTTCGGTACGGATCATCTCTACTTACTTCAGCTAAGTGAAGGTGATTGAGAAGCGGTAGTCTTCGTCAATATAGTAGCGGAAATCAGTGAAGCATTCAAGAGTGTTTCGGGTTCGATTTGTTTGTGCACGAGATCAGTCGGGCCGAGGGTTTGAAGAACTGAAGGTTATTCAACAAAGGGGCTGGAATCGGAGGTCTACTCATAACAATCGGAGAACTTGATTTGACCGAATCAAGGCGCAAGAAGCGATAACATCATCAACTTCAAGAGGGCTTGATTGTACATTTTGCTTATCAATTCTTGTATAAACATTTCTACATTACAGGTGATATCTAATATATTGATCTCAATTCTATTATTAGAATTGAGGGCAGACGTACCCCGAAGCGAGGACGGTGGGGGAACTGCCTCAACAAATCTTTGTCTCCTTTACTTTTCAGCACTTTCAATTTTGGCTTAAAATTTAAGTGATTTTAGTATAAGCAGTTATATCATAAGCTGGGTTGATTTGAGTAAGTACTTATTACTGTTTTGAACTTTAGTGCAACAATACATTGCACAAGGAACTTAAAGCATCTTACTCAAGCCAAACCACACTTGGAGTGTATTGCACACCAAGTATTTGATAAATTGCCTACACCAAAGTTTACTTAGTCCATTTGCCTACTTTGTGGGCATTATAGATCATTGGTGTTATGTCTACTAATAAGTGATAAAATCAACTGAGAGTGTGACTAGTGTGTTGAATCAAATTTTGCTCATTATCATTTCCATAAGGCTAGACGCATATCCGGTCTTCTAATAACAGTTTGTTCTTAGACGTAATTTTTCCACGGCCGCTTCCGCAAATTTAAAACAAATATTTTGAAAAACCAATTTTTAATTGGTAGCGCCGACTGATTTTAATTGGGATCTATTCAACCCCCCCCCCCCTTCTAGATCCAAGCCATTGTCTAACAAGTGGTATCAGGAGCACCGGTTCACTCTGTGCTTCAAGTATAACCTTGATAGAAAATGGCGAACGAACCTAAATGGGCTTATAATAGAGCTCCCGTTTTTAATGGAGAAAATTATAGTTATTGGAAGGAGTGTATGCGGGTGCACATAAATTCCATAGATAGAAAAGTATGAAATGTTATTATCAATGGTCCAATGGAAATAACCATGACCATTGAAAATAATGAGATTGTGCCTAAGCCCGAAGCACAGTGGACGGATGATGATGAAAAGAAATACAACTATGATTGGAAAGCCAAGAATATTTTGATCTCCTCGTTAGGAGTTGATGAATACTATCGGGTTTCTCATTATCTTACGGCAGAGGCTATATGGGATTCACTTCAATTCGCCCATGAGGGGACAAATGATGTGAAGCTTGCTAGAATCAACACACTAACACAAGAGTTTGATCTCTTTTACATGGAGCAAGGGGAAACCATTACAGACATGCAAAAGAGATTTACTCATCTTATCAATAGGTTGCATTCACTTGGTAGGCCAGTGGCCAATGATGTTGCTACTAACAAAATTTTGAGATGTCTTAACAGGGAATGGCAGCCGAAAGTAACTGCCATCAATGAAGCAAATGACCTCATAATTTTGGACTTAACAACATTATTCAGAAAGCTACAAGAGCACGAACAAGTGTTCCTAAGCCTCGACCAACATGAAAAGAAAGAAAAGAAGGACAAAACAAAGACTATTGAGAAGAAATCTATTGCTCTCAAGACTTCCTCCTCGAAGTCTCAATCTAAGGAGCACAGTGATTATTCATCAAGTGACGATGAAGAAGATGACAATAGTGAGGATATGGGGCTGTTTGTAAAGAGCTACAATCGGTACGTGAGAAAGAACGACATTCAACACTTAGCAAAGAACCTTGTCAACTTCCGAAAGCAATCAAGGAACTCGCAAAATAATGACACCAAAGGAAGTAAAACCAGAGGATCATGCTACAAATGCAGAAAGCCCGGTCATTATAAACCGATTTGTCCTTTAAACAAAAAGGGCAAAGAAAAGGAATCTATTAAATCACATAAGAAGTCATCAAAACCGAGAAGAGCATATATAGCTTGGGAAAGCGATAGCGACTCCTACTCTGATGATGAAAGATCAAGTGATGAAGAAGAATCTGTGAACTTATGTCTTTCCGCACACCAAAAGAATAAGAAAAAATAGGTACGTCACTCTAAATATGAAAAATCCTCAAATATGTCTCATTTCGAATTACAAGCCGCATTTAATACTTTACACGATGAAGCAAAAGAAGCCTTTAAGAGACTTGCCTCAAATAAAAGAATTTTTACTTACCTAGAGCACAAAATTAAAGAGTCCGAAGGAAACTTGAGGAACTTAAGGCTTCCATGGTGGAAAGTAATAAATCGGATTGTGAGGATCCTAGCAGATTCTTCAACTTTGGATGTGATACTTGTTATATTTGGCAAGGTGAAGTTAGAAACCTAAAGGCCAAACTTAACAAGGCTCTTGAGCCCAAAATTACATTTGCTATCGATAAAGCTGATTTTAGAAAAAGTATGGTGAATCCATATCAAAAATACACATATGTAATAAGGGATCAAGAGAGCAAATGCAATTCTAAAGTTGACTTCTCATGCTTATATTGTTACAAGAAAGGCCATTACAGTGCTAAGTGCCGATTTTGGAGATTTTTGGTTCCTAAAGGCATCTATCAATGGTTGCCCAAATGCAACCACTTTGTCACTCACAAATTAGGACCCAATATGCCATTGGGTACCTCCTCTTGTTAATTATTTTTTCATAGGCACAATGTGTCGAGACCACCGAGAGAAGATGGGTTCTCGACAATGGATGTTCAAGACACATGTCCAGAGACATATCCCTATTCATAGACTTCGTGGCAAAGAAGAAAGGGTATGTAACTTATGGTGACAATAATCGTGGTGCAATACTTGGTAAAGGTAGTGTAGGTAACCCTTTTTCCACTACTATTTCCGATGTGTTTCTTGTCGAGGGTCTCAAACATAATCTACTTAGCATTAGCCAATTATGCAACAAAAGATACAATGTATCTTTTTCAAAAGAGTGTTGCAGAATTGTGCATAATGATGACAAGAAGAATATGTTTAATGGCCTAAGAGTGAACAACGTCTATATGCTAGACTTGAATGAGGTATCGTTAACAAGTAACAAATGTCTCATGACAATGTGTGAAGACTCATGGTTATGGCATAGGCGTTTAGCACATGCTAACTTTGACTTGCTAAATAAAGTAGTTTCAAAAGATCTAGTCTTAGGTCTCCCCAAAATAAAATTTACCAAAGATCACCTTTGCGATGCTTGCCAAATGGGAAAGCAAACGAGGATCTCTTTTAAATCCAAAAATATTGTCTCAACTACGAGACCTCTCGAGCTTCTCCATATGGATTTATTTGGGCCATCTAGAATTAAAAGCGTAGGTGGAAACTATTATGGGTTTGTAATAGTGGATGACTTCTCTAGATTTTGTTGGACTATCTTTTTGGCTAGCAAGATCGATATGTTCGCCGCCTTTGAGAGATTTGCCAAATTTTCCCAAAATAAATTAAGCACAAACATTGTGTCAATTAGAAGCGACCATGGAGGTGAGTTTGAAAACCATTTGTTTGAAGAATATTGCGGTAATTACGGTGTTGATCATAACTTCTCCGCTCCACGGACTCCCCAACAAAATGGGGTGGTGGAGCACAAAAATCGCATTTTAGAAGAGTTGGGAAGAACAATGATCAATGAAAGTGGACTACCGGAATATTTTTGGGCCGACACCATAAGTACGGCTTGTTATGTTTTGAATAGGGTGCTCATCCGCCCCATTCTAAACAAAACACCTTACAAGCTTTTAAAAAGGCACAAGCCAAACGTGTCTCACCTACATGTTTTCGGTTGCAAATGTTTTGTCTTAAATAATGGAAAGGAAAATTTGGGTAAATTTGACTCTAAGGCTGACGAAGGTATTTTCCTTGGATACTCTCAGTCGAGTAAAGCCTATAGAATCTACAATAAAAGATTACTTACTGTCGAAGAATCGATACATGTAACATTTGATAAATCTTATCCGAGAAATGTCGAAAAAGGTAGTGTTTTTCATGGCGCAGGTACTTCTACAGAAGACATACTCAAAGATGCCGAGCCAGGAATTGATCAGCCTGACCAAGCTAAAGTTGGGAAGGAAAAAGATGTCCACCATGAGGAAACCGAGGAAGTTCATCCGCCTCCAAAAGATGATCTCCCTCAAGCTTGGAAGTCTTCAAAAGACCATCCAATTGACAACATTCTCGGAGACATATCAAAGGGTGTTACCATCCGATCTCAGATAAGTAACTTTTGTTATCACTTCGCTTTCGTTTCACAAATAGAACCTAAAACCCTAAAGAAGCCTTACTTGATGAAAACTAGTTTTTGTCAATCCAAGATGAACTTAATCAGTTCACGAGAAATGAGGTATGTGACCTTGTCCCTCATCCGCGAGGACATCGAGTAATCGGCACCTGATGGGTGTTTAGGAATAAGTTGGACGAAAATGGAGTAATAACCCGTAACAAGGCGCGTTTAGTCGCGCAAGGGTATAACCAAGAGGAAGGCATCGACTATGAGGAAACTTATGTGTTGGTTTCCCGACTCGAGGCTATACGCCTTTTGCTTGCCTTCGCGTGTGCGAAAAACTTTAAGCTATTCCAAATGGATGTTAAGGGTGCATTCCTTAACGGTTTCATTAATGAAGAAGTATATGTTGCTCAACCTCCGGGTTTTGAGTCGCACGAATATCCTGATCATGTTTACAAACTAAAAAGAGCCTTGTATGGACTCAAACAAGCTCCTAGAGCTTGGTATGAGTGTCTGAGCAAGTTCTTGCTTGATCAAGGGTATTTGAGAGGCAAAGTGGACACCACTCTCTTCATTAAGCGTAAAGGAAAGCACTTGATATTGGTACAAATTTATGTGGATGATATCATTTTTGGGTCAACAAACATGAATCTTGTGAGAGAGTTTTCTGACCTTATGCAGGGTGAGTTCGAGATGAGTATGATGGGGGAGCTCACATACTTTCTCGGATTGCAAATTAAACAACTTGAGGAAGGAACTTTCGTGAGTCAAACTAAGTATTGTTTGGAACTGCTCAAGAGATTTGACATGGCAAACTCCAAAGCCATAGACACACCTATGCCTACTGTCGCACCTCGAAAATTCATTCGAACATACGAACCTCGCGCAAAAGGCGCGGAAATGCGGTTCGACAGAGTCGCCACCAAACTTTATTTTTCTCGAATAAACGGGAGAGGAAAATATCGAGAAAACCTCATAAACACGGAAGGAACACGGCCGTCGCAACCAAATGTTCCTGGGTTCGAGAGTCGGCTACACGAGGGGAAGGTATTAGCACCCCTCACGTCCGTTGTACTCAACGGAAACCTCTTAATTCGAGTTGTGATGAAAGTTAGCTAAGCTTAATTCTTCTCTTCTGAATACTAGATACTAAAACGGTACTATAAGGGGATAAAGACGCTAAACGGAAAGGGGATGGTTAGAGGATAGGGTGCTCGCCAAGGATTGGGGACCTTGTGCCTACGTATGCTCATTCGGACGAGAATGAGAAATCAGAGCGTCGTAGTTCGACTACGGGAAAGGATGGGGGAAACGGAGGATGAAGGGGATTGTGCTCGCCAAGATCATCACAATCTTGTGCCTACGTATCTTACATTCAAGAGTGAATGAAGAATCAGAGCAGTCGTAGTTCGTGGTAACGACCACGAAAGAAACTGGATCGAATTGGACTTGAAAGTGGGTACGGATGACAATTACTCGAAGCTTAAGAAAGACTTCTCGGGCCCAAGTAATCGGAGAGCGAACCAATGACTTGGAACTCTCTCTTTTTCATCTTGAAGAATAAGGTTGTGTTTGAAAGGGTAAAGTTTAATTGATGACGATTACTTGAAGCTTAAGAAATACTTCTCGGACCCAAGTAATCGGGAGAGCGAACCAAAGATTTGGAACTCTCTCTTTTTCATCGCAAAAGAATGTTGTTTGAATAATTGAGGTTGATCGGATGACGACTACTTGAATCTTAAGAAAGACTTCTCGGACCCAAGTAGTCGGGAGAGCGAACCAAAGACTTGGAACCCTCTCTTTTTCATCGCGAAAATAAAGTTGTTTGAGTTTGAAATGACGTTTGGAAGGATGAGTAGTTAAAGGACGGTTGAATGTTGTCGAGTTGTTAATGTTATTTAAAGGCGTCAATTGCTCACACACGAATAAGATAACTCGCATATAAACAACCGAAAGCAAGATCAAAGACTTGAACCTACTCTTTACACCTTGAAAATAATTGAATAGTTGTTAATTGATTGATAGTTTGTTACGAAAATCCGCTTGACGTTGGATCAAGGGTTTGACTTATTATAGCGTGCAAAGCGTATTGGAATGGAAATGGTTTGAAAACGGGACCGACTTAAATTACGCATCAAGGGTCGAGTTGTAATAGGTTAATGGCGAATGCGTATGAGCACTCGACTTACGAGGTTGTTTGAAAATGGCTCGATGATGAATCGAGAATTAGTTTGAAAATAGTTTGATCCGCTCTAGTCCCTATGGGTGCTCCTAGGAGATAAACTAATAATCAAAGAAATGCGAAACATACATCGGAATGGGGAAGGGGTACATGTAAGTTACACGGGATTGCACGAAATAAAGGGGTCTCATTGTCAGGTAGCCCAAGAGAAAGCCGTGTGTGTGCATTGTGTTCTAAACTACGCCTTGAGCAAAGTCGGGCACGACTTAAAATTAGGATTCCTGCAAATAACCAATGATACAACAGTCCACCAATTTGGCTTTTAGGATTTCGATAGTTTGTTATGTATTTTTGATTATATATGAGTGAGAATGAATAAATATGATAATAATATGAATAAAATGGATAAAAATCGATAAAAATAGAAAATGAAAAGTTTGAAAAAGGTTGGTCTCGGGTTTGTTATTTTTCATCAATAATTTGACAGAAAAATAAGTTTGGGGTATCGTCATCGACCATAAACACGATAGAAATGAATAATAATAATAATAAAAATACTCAAAAGTATACCTCAAAATTATTTACTAAAGAATACTTACAATATTAGTTGAAAATATTAACAAAAGAAAAAATACATAAAATAAATGAAATCTTAACAGAAGTTAACAAAACTGTTTTTTAAAAAATAATTTATAAAAATATTTATATTAAAACTTGTTTAAAATAAATTTAAGAGGGAAGAAAGGGAGTATGAACCGAGGTGTGAGGTGACTGATAAAAAAACGGGTGGGCTCAACCCACTAGGAGCAAGAGGTGACGAAAAGAAAAAATGGTAGGTGCATATAACCAAACACCATGGGCCCATGACCCATCGAGATGATAAATTATGAGAAGAAATAAAAAACCTAAATCTAACTCACTCTTCTCCTGATAAACACAAAACACCAGCTGGACAAAAAGGAATAAAACTCTCGGGAACAAACTAAAACAGGAGAAAAGAACACGGTTCTTCCCAACCAAAATCACATTGAACCAAGAAAAGGGGAATCAAATCGTACTCTCACCCTTTTCTTGCATTAATCTCGTCCTGTCTTAACTCGATTTCTTCTCTCTGAATTTCTGAGTTTTACCTCTATTCGTAGATTCAGAGCTTGTTTGATTTCTCTTCATCTCGTTCGGATCTTTTTTGGTCTCTCACTTTATCTCTAATCTCTCTCTGTTTTCTGATGTGGGTATGAATTTGGTTGAAGTTATTGAAGAGGAAAGAAAAGGTTTTCGAACAGTGGGTTGAGATTTTGGGGTTGTGAAATCGATTTGGGGTTGGTGTGGTGAGTTATGGTGTTTTCGTGGAAGAAGATTGAGATATGGGTATCGGTTTTGAAGGGATTTTCAAGTGGTGTGGAAGAATGGGTTGTTATTGGTGAAAGATTAGAGTATTGATTGGATTTTTGTTTTATTAGTTGAAGGTTTTTGCAAAGTTTGAAGAAGAAGAATGATTGGGGTTGAAGGTATTGAAAGGACAATGTTCAGAGACGGTTGTTAGTGATGAAGAAGAATACTTATGGGTTTCTGGTTGAATGTTTTACGAGGAAGGAGAGGGTCTTAGAAAAATAGGTTTGAAGATGTCCTTCTGGGTTTCATGAAGGTGAGAGAGGTGAGTTTCAGAGTGATGTTGGTTTGAGGATTTGGTGTGTTGAGGTTCTTGTTTGGGATGAACAATGGTCAAAGAAGAGTTTGAGTTATTGGAGGTGGTTCTGGGTTGCTTTTGTGTTGTTGAATCCGGAAGAAATATGGAGAAAAGGTTCAATGCTTGAGGTTCTGTTATTGTGTTTTACAGGTTTTTTGTGTTGAAGGTTGATTGAAGCTGCAGGGTAAGGTCAAAGAAGAAGGGAGAATTTTTATCTTGGAGGTGAAGTTCAGGGAGAAGAAAATGAGTTAAGGTTCAGCTAAAGATATTTTGGAGTTGGGAGAGATGAAGATTCATTTGAGGTCCCCAGAGGGAGATTCTGAGTGGCCATTTTAAAGTTGTATTCCCCCTAAATATCAAGAGAGAACGCCCAGCAGAGGGAGCGCGATGTTGTACAAGGCTCGCTGTCAAGTCCTCTTTGTGGTACAATTTGCTGCAGGTTTGTGGTGCTCAGGCTGCTGCCCTTTGTCTACTAGTGGCTTGGCTGTTATTGTTGTACTATGCTTTCTTTACAGGTTGTTGTTTTTTGCTTTTGCAGGTTATGGGTTGTCCCTTTCTTTGTTGTTGTCTGGTGTGGGGCTTGCTGCGAACAATTGATGTGGCAGGGTAGTATGTAAAATGAAGGCTCTGTGATACTTTGCAATTGTACAGTTTTTCTAAAATAACCTTGGCTTTTCATGTGCAGATTGGTGCGTGAGATGGAGGTCTTGTGATTACATCATAATTTGTCATTTGAAAATGTAAGAAGACTTGGGTATTGCTGCCATTGTAAACTTTGCAGTGAAAAATTGTTTGTGGATTGAAGATAGACTTGTGTTAGTTTTTTTGCTGGTGCCTTGTTGTGGACGTCCTGAAGAAAAATTGGTACAATGAGTTGGTTTTGGGTGAGTGACCCGTAATTTCTTTTGGTCTTTTTCTGGTGCGTGCCCATCTCATTCATGGACTGTAGTGAAAAGTCCTTCTATTATTTGCGTTTTTGTGGATTTTTGCAGGTCTGATGCGGTTGGAACTTTCATTTTGGATGCGGTGAAGTTGCGTTGCGAAGTCGTATAAAATTGAAAATCAGCTTCTATCGTGACGGTTCCAAATTCTCTTGAATGGATTGGCCTTAAATTATTTTGCTGCTGGCTAGGAATTATGGCTTGTATTGGTAGTGGCTGGTGATGTTTCCGTGCGTGACGGTCCGCAGGTTGCAGCTGCTCACGTTTTGAGTTAGTTGAAGAGGATGGGCAGCTCGTTCTTTTTTCCTCAGACCTACTGAAATTGTTGTTATTTTCTCAATTTTTCATCTTAAGGCAACAGGCTTATCGTGGCTCTGCAGATACTTGATGTGCTACTTTTATTCTTTTGTTATGACTTGGTTTATACATTGTTAATGAGCTGCTATGAAAGTTTTCCATAGAATGGAACTATTATAAATTTGGCCAAAGGGCTTTGACTTGTAATGTTCTTTTTCTTCTTTTTATAAATCTCTACACAAGGCCATTAATCATAATAGTGACTGAATGGATCATGCCAATTCCACCTTCTCTATGATTTGAAAATAGTACATAGAACCACACGCCTAAAGTATACCAGCCCATAATCTCTAAGAAAAAATGATGTAAGAACTATTTCCAAATTGAAAACAATCTTGTACATTCCCTTAAACACCTTGATTTCCAAAAACAATATTGACTTATATCTGTGAGTAGTGGTCTTGAAAACATTTGGTTGTAGATATTAGGGAAGCAATGTGACTTCTAAATAAAAAAAAATGGGAATTTTTTTTAGCATCATATCACTTTAAACATCGGATCATGATCCATTACTTCGCCGCCCCTTGAATATGTTTGCACTTCTCATGAGAGTTTGAATAATTAAATTGAGATTTTGCTTGCTGTCATTGGAACATATATTGAAACTCTAAAGTACTTCCTCAAAATACCTTAATCTCACATCTAAACACTTTAGACGCACTGCTTGAAAACCAATTAGTCTCGCGGCTTAAAATAAACACTCCATCATGGCCATCTTGACCAAGAATGAGCTAAAGCATGAAACACTCGAAATTGATATAGCTTGAGAACTTGAAAATGAGGCGCACGACTTACTTGACCAAGATTAGGATTAATTTGAACTTGTCTGAAGCAACTCATATCCTGCACAGTTAAACATGACCTGATAACTTGACTAACATACATATGTCTTGAATAAGCATAAACCCTAATTCATAGCTCAAGCCTGCACCACTTGAATGAATCATATCCGGACCTTGATCTTATAACCAAACTTTGCATAACCGAGATTAGATCAAAAACCACTGAATAATACTCATCACTTGTCTGAGTCACTTTACACAACCTTGAACCACAAGCAGAGGCGACATATCTTTCTTGACTTTCTGAATGGTGTATAGATATACAGATGAAAAGTATACATAGATAGGACAAATTTGGGGTATGACAGATGCCCCTATCTAATTGGCTTGAAACATGTAAGATGAACTACTATAGAATTCATTCTTTCAAAGTGCGAGACAATTAGATATGAAGAAAACCCTAAATTTGTCCGAAAAGAAAATGAAAACTCGGGAATTGAAGAACTGGTTAAAGATAAACCTCTGAGTAAACTGTGGATAACTAGAAAAAGATCGTCATCACCTAAATGATGATGGGACGAAACACACATGGGCCACTACCACCAAAAGGATGATAGGACAAAACACTATCACACAATCTGACACTAATGACTATGACAAACCCCCCGACAAAAGGATGACGGAGCGAAACTCACACCAAACACTATCAAGCAATCTATCATTAATGACTATGATAGACCCCCCACCAAAAGGATGACGGAGCGAAACTCACACCAAACACTATCGCACAATCTATCATTAATGACTATGATAGACCCCCCCACCAAAAGGATGACGGAGCGAAACTCACACCAAACCATATCACACAATCTATCATTAATGACTATGACAGACCCCCCCACCAAAAGGATGACGGAGCGAAACTCGCAAAACAATATCGCACAATCTGACATTAATGACTATGACAGACCCCCCACCAAAAGCATGACGGAGCGAAACACACGCCAAACAATATCGCACAATCTATCATTAATGACTATGACAGACCCCCCACCAAAAGGATGACGGAGCGAAACACACGCCAAACAATACCGCACAATCTATCATTAATGACTATGATAGACCCCCCACCAAAAGGATGACGGAGCGAAACACACGCCAAACAATATCGCACAATCTATCATTAATAACTATGACAGACCCCTCACCAAAAGGATGACGGAGCGAAACTCACACCAAACATTATTGCACAATCTGACATTAATGACTATGACAGACCCCCCACCAAAAGGATGACGGAGCGAAACTCGCAAAACAATATCGCATAATCTGACATTAATGACTATGACAGACCCCCCACCAAAAGGACGACGGAGTGAAACACACGCCAAACAATATCGCACAATCTATCATTAATGACTATGACAGACCCCCTACCAAAAGGATGACGGAGCGAAACACACGCCAAACAATATCGCACAATCTATCATTAATGACTATGATAGACCCCCCACCAAAAGGATGACGGAGCGAAACACACGCCAAACAATATTGCACAATCTATCATTAATGACTATGACAGACCCCCCACCAAAAGGATGACGGTGCGAAACTCATACTAAACAATATCGCACAATCTATCATTAATGACTATGACAGACCCCCCACCAAAAGGATGACGGAGCGAAACTCACACCAAACACTATCGCACAATCTGACACTAATCCAAGTGACAGACCCCCCACCAAAAGGATGACGGAGCGAAACTCACACCAAACAATATCGCGCAATCTGACATTAATGACTATGACAGACCCCTTACCAAAAGGATGACAGAGCAAAACTCACACACAGGCCACTACCACCCAAAAGGATGATAGTGAGGTAATTGACAATGATCATGCTTGTTGGATAGAACACATTGGGGAACACCCAAGAGGAAGATTGGATTGAAATGAATCAACGGGGTACGCCCACCGTCTTGCTTGGAGATCACAATTTTGTTGAAATGATTTCATGGTTACGCCCATGAACACTGAAGAGGATGCCCCTGACTGGGTTGAGTTTGTCTTGAAATTTTGTCTTGGTCAACAAAAGGTTAAACAACTTCATGAGGAACGCTCATGGCTTTACTGAAGATGCCCCTGACTAGGCTGAATCTTGCATTAAATTTCTTGGATTTGCCCAACAAAGGGTTTAACAACTTCGTGGAGGAACACGCACGGTTTTGAATGGTACGCCCCTGACTGGGCTGAATGTTGATTTGAAGATCTGATCAACCACGAGGTTGAAATACGTTATGGGAGATACCCATGGTATTGAAAAAGATGCCTCTGACTGGGCTGAATCTTGCTTTGAAGTTCTTGAAGTTTGTGGGAGAAACCCACAGCCTTGTGGAGTATGCCCCTGACTGGGCTGCCGATGGTCTTGGAAATCTTCGGGATTAATCCTGGACCTTGACTTGCATATGTGAATGTTGGATAATAATGATGTTCCATAGCGAATGGAAATGCAAATGCTGACGCGCGGAGATGCAAGAGCTGATGAAGTATGATACGATTGGGTATGCATATGATGCAAGATGCTTATGATAACGAATGCGATGCGTATGATACACATGATTGTGGACGGGTGATTGGAAATGCAGGTGGAAACGCCAGCATGGTGGAATTTTGGTAGTTGCCAATGCGAATTGGACTTCGGGTGATAGGAGGGATTGACTTCCTCGACATGCAGTTTGTTGAAGACGCCATGATTGGAGCAGAAGATGTCCTTGATGCCCCATGTCTGGGATATTTAGTGACTGTGAATTTGCTTCAGAGAGAGTTGCAACTCTGCTTGATGGTCAGGACGACCTGGTCTTGCCCCAGTTTGAACATGGCAATGGTCTTCCCCAGATTAACCAGTTCTGACATATGGAAGTTGAACTCGGATGACTTGCCCCTGCTCGAGCTGTTGAGTGATTTGCCCCAGCCTGCGGGAGGTAGCCTTATTTTATGCCAACCATTGAAAGTCAAGTTCCTCCTTAATTGCCTTTTGTTGTCTAGCACTGATTTGCACCTTAAAATTATACATCCACAAATGGTAATATTAATGCAAAGTTCGATGCAAGTTTTGAAAAAGTATTATTTTATTGAAGTTGTTGTGATAGTGAGACGAATGGACCGTTAGCCTAGACGTTGTGCTAGTTTTGATTGGTGCGAAATATATAGCAAGGATAATGACACCAACGCTGATGATTAGCAATCATGTGAGGAGTCAGGTTACGCAACCTCGCAATAGTATGCTTTCAGAATAAACCTCGCCTCAATTAGGTCTTTCAAGGGTTGTAACGTGGTCTGGCTCGCGGTTATGAAACAAAGTATATTAGGCTCAAAGTATGATTTGTACCCACCCATTCTTCTTAATGATCTCCAGTCCTACGTTCAGTTAATTCTGCACTTATCTTGACGATATAACCTTGATGGTTCAAGGTTTGCTCGATGTGACAATCACCTTATTTTGATGGATGCCAGTGCCCCTCTCGATTGGATGACCATTGCATCTTATTTTGTTTTTGTTGAGGGTTTCGGGGGCCTCTTTTACTTTTGTTTTTGACCCCTAACTTTTGCATGGATTGATTTTGTTTGTCAGATCCATCGGGATTGCCTTGCTTTTTTCCTAAGTCCCTTCTTAAGGTGTTTGACTTAGCAGGTTTTTGATTTTTTTTAGATTTGGGAAGGTTGTGACTGCCATGTCATGGGTCTTTGATGAACAACCGTCTTCTGGGTTTTTCTTTGTTGATTCAGGATTGGATTAACTGAACACTACCCTACCCCAGGTTGAGTGTAAAGGTTTGAATATCCGAAAGAAACTACTACTTCTAGGCTCGAAGTGATTTACTAGGGATTAACTCCTTATATCTCCAGTGTTTAGGGGAATTGAAGCAATGCCTGTACATCATTGACGAGATTTGGTCTGAAAGCATACAGTTCACAATTATGGGTATCTTGTTTTCATCATCCTCCCTCAAATAATGCTAAGCAATAGTGGATAGAGTGAAGTGAACAAATGTGTCATTGATAAGTGAAAATGAGTGAATACGACATAACTAATTCAAACATGCATAAACGATACATTAATGAAAACCAAATACGAATGACAATTGTTCAAAGCATATAATACTTAAACAAACAAAGACAAATATAAGAAATGCGTAATATGAAATGGCGACATGACGGCCTTCTTCAAGAAATGAACTTGAATCTACTTGATTTGATGTTGGCACTAGCTGGTCGGTGGAATTAGATTATTAATATCGTTGAGATACTTCCCATCAAAGATGAGAGCTTTGTTGTCAACCAGGTCTTGAATTTTGTGCTTGAAAGCTCTGTAATTCTCGATCGAATGCCCTGGAGCGCCCTTATGAAACTCACAATGAGAATTTGCATCATAGTCGGGAAGAATGATAGTTGGAGGAGCTAGATATCTCAGAGTAAAGGCTTTTTGCTCCAACAATTGAGTAAAGATCTGAGCATAAGTCATTGGCAACCGATCAAAGACCCGACTTGGCTTTCTCGTCCTTTGTTGATGTTGCTGACGCGGTCTTTGAGCGGCTTGTTGTCCTGGTTCCTTCCTAGTTATGGCGAGGGCTTCGAAGATCTGATCCATCTTTCTATTGAGGGATTCCAACTCCTTCCTGATGGCAACTTGCTCTTGTTGAATCTGCTCCATCATTCGTCTTGGGTTGGCTCTAGTTGCGTACTGGTGTTGAGGAATCAGCTTGATTTACTGGATAGGAAGGAAAGAGAAACATGAGAAACAGACGAAGGAAGTGAAGGTGAGAAAATTACTTAGAAGGGGGGGGTTGAATAAGTAAGACTAAACATCAAGGATTTAAACACAGATATTTTTATCCTGGTTCGTTGAATACAACTACTCCAGTCCACCCTCTCAAGAGTGATTTGCCTTTCTCTGTCAAGGACTTAATCCACTATTTAATCAAACAGATTACAATAGTAACACCTAAGAACAACTGTTCTTAGTCTTCTCAAGAGCAACTGATCCCAACTGGATCCTCTTAAGGAAAACCTTTTACAAACAATGTAAAACTTTTACAAGAGTATGAATGCTTCTAAAAAGTTGTTATCATAACTGTGATATTTCTCTTAAGTTAAGAACAATGTTATAGCAAAATAATATAATAAGAGCTTTGAGAGTTTTGCTTTGATGAGTGATTTTGCTAGAAGTTCGATCTGAAGAAGATGGAGTGGACTTCTTTATATAGGCACTTAGATCCATGAAGTCTTGTTAACGTTGAAGACTGTGCAGAAAAGCCTGGAGCCTTTTGTCTTTACATTGGAGGTTGTGCTGAAACAAGCCTGATGCCTTTTGTCTTCACTTTGCAGAAACTTTCCTTAGAATGGAATGCACAGATAAAACCTTTTGTCTGTGTCCTTGTGTCTAGCACAAAAGAGGAAAGAGCTGTTGAGATAAGCCAACGTACATATTTAAATCTTCTTCACTGAGTAAGTTCAGCTTTCAACATTAGAATCTGAATCTTCAAAGTCTCCAGAGTAGAGATCTTCTGGATCTTCAGAGTCTTGGGTGTTCTTCAGACTGAGCTGAATCAGAGTATGTGCAGCTTGTGTGCTTGAGCGTGTAAATCCATCAGAGCAGAGTCTTCTACTCTTTAGAGGCTCCTGCTTCAGAATCTTCAAAAGTCAGTAATCAGATTCTTCTGGGAACAGCGTTCAGATCTTCATTTAAGATGCTCTTGAACCTATGAAGCCTTTCATAATAACATTTTTCAGATCCAAATTTGCTCATTTAAGAATATTTTCTTTAGTACCTGTAGCAAACAGTCTAGAACAAATTTAGAGTATATAATTCTTGAATACAAAATTCATAAGTGTTATCATCAAAACATAGAGATATAACTAAGAAACAATCTGTGTTCTTACAATCTCCCCCTTTTTGATGATGACAAACATGAGAAATTTTGTTCAATAAAGATTATGAATTATAACTCCCCCTGAGATTAACAATCTCCCCCTGAAATAAATACTTCAATAGAATAGAATACTTCCCTTTCTGATTAAGTATATTTCAGATTCAGAGCCTGATGAAAGAGTTCAGAATCAAATCTTGATGCCAGATAAATATGACTTCCTTTAGTCAAAGCGCCTGGTTATCATCTTGCTTGAATTCTTTTTCAGAATAAATGTATCAGAGTAAGATATCAGAGTTGATTGAATACTTAGATTTTCTTTGGAGGATCAGGTTCTGGTTGAAACAGTCTCAGGGTAACTTCAATGAATTATGTCAGATATATCAATGTAATCTGAAAGACTTAAATTCAAAGTAAGTTAATAAAATGTCTGAATTTCAGTTTTAGTAATTGCTTATAGGTTGAACACTCAGTTTCTCTTTTTCTCCCCCTTTTTGTCATAATCAAAAAGATTTTCAAAGACATAAAGATACAGAAGAAAAGAAGTATGTAGGAGCAAACACATTATCATGCAATTAAACAAAACCAAAGTTCACAGTCAAACAGGCAGAAGCCAAAACACATAACACAACAAGAAACAAACAGCAAAGGCAGTTCATGTGCAAAACAACAAATAAAACTAAGTCTGGCGAGAGGCAATAAGGGTCAGAAGCTCTGTCATCTTGGCAGCTGACTCTTCTTGCTTAGACATCCAGGTCTTGATTTCATCAGTTGTCTTCTCTTGCTTGATCATCCAATCCTTTTTATCCTTCACATCATTCATAAGTTCTGCAACCACAGATGAAGACGGAGCGGATGCAGTAGCAGCAGAAGCTTGATCATCCATCCCTTCAGATTGATCATCCATCCCTTCAGATTGATTTTCATCAGAATCTTGTTCAACCATTTCAGATTCAGTAACTACTGGAGGAGCAGCTTCCAAAAGTAACACAGGAGGAGGAGGAGGCATGTTCATCAGAGTTACCTTGATTAATTCTGCAAATTTAGTCTTAGCAAGCTTAGAGCATTTAGCTCTAACTTTTAAGGCAGCTTTGTTGAACATCCAGATGAAACGCTTCCAAGAAGTATTTGAAACAGTTGGATCCAAACTAGACATGCATACATCCTTAACACGATCATATTCAGAATCTAACTCCCTTTTGAAAATTTCAAACATAGTATTAACACAAGATCCTAGATCTGACTGTACAGACTATTCAGAGGAAAAAGGATTAGGGGTGTTAACAGGAGTAGGTTCAGATGGTTGTGGTGATGGTGGTTGAGAAATGTGGATGTCAGATTGAGGGAGTTCAGATGGTGGAGGAAAAGGCTGAGTTTCAGATGGATTGGTTTCAGGTGGTTGAGGAATGGTTTGGGTTCCAGATGTTTGAGTTTCAGATGGTTGAATTTCAGATGATTGTTGATGAGGTGGAGAGTTTGGTGGAGTATGAAACATGGAAATGTTAAGATGTTCCTTCATAACACTTTCAGAACGAGCTTGTTTGAGTGACTCTGAATCACAATCAGATGAATCAGATGAATCAGAAGATTCATCTGAGTGAACAGATGTTGAAGAAATTATAATTGATTGATTGAGGGGTTGTATATCAAGAATATTGTCAGAAAGATTTGGATCTTCTGAGGGAATTGTTTGTTCAGAGTGTTCAGTTTGAACAATCTCTGGTTGGTTTTGTTCTGAAATAATTGTTTCTGGTTGGAGAGTCTCTAATTGGAAATGCTCTGGTTGTGACATAGTTGGTTGTGAAATTTCTGTTTGAGTGTTTTCTGGTTGAGTTGGTTCTGTTGGTGGAATTTCTGATTGAATTGTTTGAGGTTGTGGTTCAGATGGAATTGGTACAGGAGATGGTTGTAAATATACTGGTTCAGAGGAGAGTGGTTGAGATGAAAGATTGGCAGACTGTTTGGGTTTAGAAGTTCTTTGTCTAAGGTTTGGAGAGAGTTGTGGTGATGAAAGGGGTGAATGAACAGTAGGTGTAGGATCAGATGCTAATACCTGATGAATGGTGTCTCTGATATCTTCCAGAGTGGCTTCTCTAGAACTGATTCTGGCTTTCTTTCCTTCTTTCTTCTTCTTTCTTGAAACTTCAGATGCTTTTCTCTTCTTCTGAACTGATCCTTCTTCAGCTTTCCTCTTACTACGCCTTTCCTTCATCAGATTGGGAAATTCTTCTCCTGGTTTCTGAACAAGATTAGCAGGTAGAGGAATTCCCTCCTTTAGACATTCTGTAATGTACATCCAGACAAATTCCTTTGGTTCATCTGCACTGAATAGTGGAAAGTCTTCCACAGGAATTCTTCTGCCTTGGACCTCTTCAGAGTTTATCTTCCTTAGTTGTCCTTTCAATTCTGAAATGATTTTCATCCTTTTCAGATTGAGTCCATTTATTTCAGATCCAATGATGTAAGTCAGATCTTCTGTAATCTTTGCATCTGTCAGATGCTGTACCAACTTGTTTTCAACAAGGATGTCTGAAATCAATCTGCCCAGGGGTATCCAAGTTCTAACTTTCCCAGCTTTAGCTCTTACCTCCTCTCTGGTTTCTTTGACATGAGTTAGTAGATGACTGAAGATTAGATACGGTAGATCCACTTTGACATTCTGGCAGATGCAGTACATGAAATACAGATGTTCCGAACTCACATAGTCTGGTGAGTTGGATGGTTTTCTGTGAAAAAATGTACTCATAAATATTTTTGCCCAGATCCTATAGATGGGTTTCAGATCTTTAACCTTACTTGATGGCATTCCAGCTTTAGTGATTTCTTTATAAACCCTAGCCATATCAATACGAGAAGAAGCAAGGTTTGAAACTCCATCAGATTCGGTATAACTGAACAGTTGCCTGATCAGTTTCTCAGTAATAACTATCTCCATTCCAAGAACCGATGAATGAATAAACTTAGGACCAGCGCTTGCATGAATCCAGAATTCCTTTACCAGTGATGGATATACAGGACCCATCAATCTTTCAAAGTATTTCTCCCAACCTTGAGCTTTAATGGCAGGAGTTAGGTCAAACCCATTTTCCTTTAATGAATCAAGATCAATGAAGCTTTCACATAGAACCTCAAGATCTGCCACTGGAGTAAATAAGGTTCGTTCTGGTTCTTTGTACATTATAATCTTGTTGGATTTTACAGTAGTGTTTGAAGTAGAAGCCATTGAAGAAGAAGATCTTGGTTTAGGTTTAGGGTTTTGGTAGAGTTTGAAAAGAGAACAGAAACGCATGAATGTGGTGAATGTGGAAAGTGTGAAAATAGTGTGATAGGTGATATTTATAGAGAACCAAAAATCAAGCATAGGGCACAACAAAAGACACATACGCACGTTTGGACAGCATTTAATGAAAATAATCATTTCACTTTAAATTTTTGACAGCTGAGGGGAAAACCAAGAAAAATGAGATTTTCAAAGCAATACCTCAAACGTCAATTCAGTTGAGCACTCCATCGTTTCAGATACTGAGTGACACGTGTTTGCTTTGTATGTGCATCTGATGTCTCTCAAGAAATGAAACGTTTCCAACTTTCAGATCTTCTGAGCTAGTTAGTTCAGAGTTTCACACAAATATAATTGAATAAATATAAATGAACAAATAGTCAGATGAAATACTTCAGATCATTAAACATTTTGCATCTGAGAGGTTGCCTCTGATAAATATTACTCTGGACAAAAATCCATACAAATATTTTTCAGAATAAACTTAAATCTATCTTCAGCAAGGGGTTTTGTGAAAATATCAGCCCATTGATGATCTGTATCAACAAAAGCTAGATTAATTACACCTTTCTGAACATAGTCTCTGATGAAGTGATGTTTAATTTCTATATGTTTTGCCTTAGAATGCAAGATTGGATTTTTTGACAAACATATAGCAGAAGTATTATCACAGAAGATAGAAAGATTACTCTCATAGATCTGATAATCTTCTAACTGACTCTTCATCCAGAGCATCTGCGTACAACATCCAGCAGCAGCAATGTATTCTGCCTCTGTAGTTGATAGTGAAATGGTAGGTTGCTTCTTGCTGTACCATGAGATCAGATGACTTCCAAGAAACTGACAGCTTCCAGAAGTGCTTTTACGTTCAACTCTGTCTCCAGCATAGTCAGCATCACAGAATCCAACTAATGAAAATTCATCAGATCTTCTGTAACACAAACCCATGTTAGTAGTACCTTTCAGATACCTTAGAATCCTCTTAACAGCTGTTAAGTGTGATTCTCTAGGATCTGATTGGAATCTTGCACATAAGCAGACACTAAACAGAATATCTGGTCTAGAAGCAGTCAAGTATAGAAGAGATCCTATCATACCTCTGTAGAGTTTTTGATCTACCTTCTTACTTACCTCTTCCTTACCTAGAGTGCTTGTAGGGTGCATTGGAGTCTTTGCCATTTTGCTATCAACCATGTTGAACTTCTTCAGAAGCTCTTTAACATATTTGGTTTGATGTATGTAGGTGCACTCTGGAGTCTGGTTGACTTGGATTCCCAAGAAGAATCTCAATTCTCCCATCATGCTCATTTCAAATTCTTCCTGCATACATTTAGCAAACTCCTTTCCAAGCGTAATATTTGTTGATCCAAAAATAATATCATCTACATAAATTTGACAAATCAACAAATCTTTCTTAACAGTTTTACAGAATAAAGTTGTATCCACTTTTCCTCTGATAAAATTTTTCTTCAGAAGGAAGTTGCTCAACCTCTCATACCAAGCTCTGGGAGCTTGTTTTAATCCATAAAGAGATTTCTTTAATTTGAAAACATGATCTAGAAAGTTTTCACTTTCAAAACCAGGAGGTTGATGGACATATACTTCTTCTTCTATAATACCATTAAGAAAAGCACTTTTAACATCCATCTGATACAGAGTGATGTTATTCTGTGCAGCAAATGAAATAAGAAGACGAATAGATTCTAACCTTGCCACTGGAGCATATGTCTCAGTGTAATCAATACCTTCTTGTTGACTGTATCCTTGAGCAACCAGCCTTGCCTTATTCCTTTCTACTTCTCCCTTTTCATTCAACTTATTCCTGAAGACCTATTTTGTTCCAATAACATTGAATCCTTTAGGTCTAGGAACCAGATCCCAAACTTCATTTCTGGTGAATTGATTTAGCTCTTCTTGCATGGCAATAATCCATTCATTATCTTTCAGAGCCTCATCCACAGATGTTGGTTCAATTATTGATACTAAGCCAAACAATGAAGATTCAGATGTTCTGAGATAGGATCTTGTCCTGATTGGATCATCTTTCTTTCCAATGATCACATCTTCTGGGTGAGATGCCTTAATTCTGGAAGAAGATCCTCTGACATTTGATCTTTCAGAAATGTGTAAGTTGTCCAATTGAGAAGATAGGTGAATAGCATCTGGAGTTGCTTCAGATTCCTTTTCTTTAGCCTTTTCTGCCTCTGATCCTTCAGAGTCTGTAAGAATCACTTCTCTATCTGTAGAATTGTCAAACTGCTTTGGCTTTTCAGAGCCAAGCTTATCATCAAATCTTACATGAACAGATTCTTCCACAATCTGTGTTTCAGTATTGAATACTCTGTAGCCTTTAGAGCGTTCAGAATAACCAAGCATGAAACACTTCTGTGCTTTGGAATCAAACTTGTTAAGATTTTCTTTAGTGTTAAGTATATAACAAGTACATCCAAAAGGATGAAAATAAGAAATGTTGGGCTTTCTGTTCTTCCACAGTTCATATGGAGTCTTTTTCAGAAGAGGCCTTATAGACACTCTGTTCTGAATATAACACGCTGTGTTGATTGCTTCTGCCCAAAAGTGTTTTGCCAGATTTGTCTCATTGATCATGGTTCTGGCCATTTCTTGCAGAGTCCTGTTTTTCCTCTCTACAACCCCATTTTGTTGTGGAGTTCTAGGACAGGAAAAATCATGAGCAATGCCATTTTCAAAAAAATATTTTTCAAAATATTTATTTTCAAATTCACCCCCATGATCACTTCTGCCTTTTACAATTTTGAAATCTTTTTCAATCTGGACTTGCTTGCAGAAGTCAAAGAACACAACATGTGACTCGTCCTTGTGTTTTAAGAACTTTACCCATGTCCATCTGCTAAAATCATCAACAATGACCAATCCATACTTCTTGCCTCTGATGGATGCAGTTTTCACTGGTCCAAACAGATCAATATGAAGTAGTTCTAATGGTTTAGAGGTAGAAACAACATTTTTTGATTTAAAAGGAGTTTTAGAAAACTTCCCTTTTTGGCATGCTTCACAAAGAGCATCTGAAGTGAACTTCAGATCAGGGAGACCTCTGACAAGATTAAGTTTATTAATATGAGATATACGTCTCATATTAATATGGCCCAATCTTCTGTGCCAGACCCATTGCTCTTCATTAACAGACAATAGGCATTTAACATTTTGAACCTTGAGTTCTGAAAGGTTTATTTTATAAATGTTGTTTTTCCTCTTACCACTAAATAGGATAGAGCCATCCTTTTGACATATAGCTTTACAACATTTTTGATTAAAGGTAATATCATAACCATTGTCACTTAATTGACTTATGGACAATAAGTTATGTTTTAGACCTTCAACAAGTAAAACATTAGTTATAGAGGGAAGTTTACCATTTTCAACAGTGCCAGATCCAATGATCTTGCCTTTCTGGTTCCCTCCAAACTTCACGTCACCTCCAGATCTAAGTTCCAGGCTTTGGAACATAGACCTTTCTCCTGTCATGTGTCGTGAGCATCCAGAGTCCAGGTACCATGACTGGCGTCCGGATCTTGCTGCTAAGAACATCTGCAACAGGAATTATTTTGTTTTTAGGTACCCAGATCTTCTTGGGTCCTTTGGGGTTAGTTGGTTTGTAGGTTTGCCTAAACTTCTGTTTTACAACATAATGTTTATTCTGGCTTGCCTTGGGTTTAAACACATAAGTATTCTTCTCAGAGCTTGTGTGTTTAATGTCATTCAAGTGGCCAAATTTGAATTGAGAATACAGAGGTGTCTTCCTGATGAAAAGTTTGTCAACAGGTTTTGGATTGCTTCCAGATGAAGATTCATATCCAATGCCTCTTCTGTTGTTTCCACTAACACCATAGATCATGGAAGCCATCTTGCTTCTGTCTATGCTCTTAGTGAGAAATCTCTGAAAACTGGAGTCATATTTTTCTAAAATATTTTCACATGACTTAGTCTCAGATTCAGATTCTTGCTGAGTTTTTTCAAAGTCATTTTTGATTTTCAAATTTATTTCTTTTTGCTCAACAAGTTCTGTTTTCAGAAGATCAATCTCAGATTCAAGATTGCTTTTCAGCTTCTTGTATTTGAGTTTGATGTTGTTGTAACTTTTAAGAACTTCTGTTAAAACTTTTGTAAGTTCTTCTTTGGAATGTTTAGCCATTACCTCTTCTGCATCATCATCAGATTCAGAATCTGATTCATATCCTGAGGTTCCTTCCTCTTGATCTTCCGTGCTGGCCATCAGTGCAACATTTGCACATTCTTCTTCTGATCCAGAAGATGATTCAGAATCATCTGAGTCATCCCATGTTGCCATCAGAACCTTCTTCTTTTTGTCAACCTTCTTCTTGGGTTTTTCTCTTTGAAGTTTGGGGCAATCATTCTTATAATGTCCATGCTCTTTGCACTCATAGCATACAACTTCTTTCTTGCCAGATCTTCTGTGCCCAGAAGATTCCTTTCTATGATCAGGTTTTCTGAAGTTGTTGAATTTCTTTCCCTTGTGCTTCCAGAGCCTGTTGATCCTTCTGGACAGCATGGATAACTCATCTTCTTCTTCAGAAGAAGATTCTTCAGAGCTTTCTTGAATGACCTGCAAAGCTTTAGCAGTTTTGTTAGATTTTAATGCAATAGATTTACCTTTTTCTTTCTTCTGAGGTTCATCTTCCTCAAGCTCAATCTCATGGCTCCTCAGTGAGCTGATGAGTTCTTCTAGAGAGATCTTGTTCAGATCTTTAGCCATCTTCAAGGCAGTCACCATTGGTCTCCATCTGGTAGGCAGACTTCTGATGATTTTCTTTACGTGATCTGATGTAGAGTATCCCTTGTCTAGAACCTTTAGGCCAGCAGTAAGGATCTGGAATCTAGAAAACATAGTTTCTATATTTTCAGATTCTTCCATTTTGAACGCTTCATACTTCTGTATAAGCGCCAGAGCCTTGGTATCCTTCACTTGAGAATTTCCTTCATGAGTCATTTTAAGTGACTCAAACATTCCATGAGCTGTTTCTCTGTTAGTAATCTTCTCATACTCAGTATGAGAGATTGCATTAAGCAATATTGTCCTAGCTTTATGGTGATTCTTGAAATCCTTCTTCTGGACTTCTGTCATTGATTTTCTGTCAACTTTATTGCCATCCTCATTTATAGGATGTTCATAGCCATCAATAACCAAGTCCCACAAATCAGCATCATACCCCAGGAAGAAACTTTCTATCCTGTCCTTCCAGTAATCAAATTTTTCTTCATCAAACATGGGAGGCTTTGTGCTGATTCTATCTCCTTCATATTTGTTACAGTTAGATGTAGATGTGTCACCCATAATGACAAACAGATATATAACAAAGTAACTTTTCTCACTGGATCTATACTGACACGGTTAAGTGGTAGCACACGCAGAACCGGAGCTCTGATGCCAACTGAAGGTGAGAAAATTACTTAGAAGGGGGGGTTGAATAAGTAAGACTAAAAATCAAGGATTTAAACACAGATATTTTTATCCTGGTTCGTTGAATACAACTACTCCAGTCCACCCTCTCAAGAGTGATTTGCCTTTCTCTGTCAAGGACTTAATCCACTATTTAATCAAACAGATTACAATAGTAACACCTAAGAATAACTGTTCTTAGTCTTCTCAAGAGCAACTGATCCCAACTGGATCCTCTTAAGAAAAACCTTTTACAAACAATGTAAAACTTTTACAAGAGTATGAATGCTTCTAAAAAGCTGTTATCACAACTGTGATATTTCTCTTAAGTTAAGAACAATGTTATAGCAAAATAATATAATAAGAGCTTTGAGAGTTTTGCTTTGATGAGTGATTTTGCTAGAAGTTCGATCTGAAGAAGATGGAGTGGACTTCTTTATATAGGCACTTAGATCCATGAAGTCTTGTTAACGTTGAAGACTGTGCAGAAAAGCCTGGAGCCTTTTGTCTTTACATTGGAGGCTGTGCTGAAACAAGCCTGATGCCTTTTGTCTTCACTTTGCAGAAACTTTCCTTAGAATGGAATGCACAGATAAAACCTTTTGTCTGTGTCCTTGTGTCTAGCACAAAAGAGGAAAGAGCTGTTGAGATAAGCCAACGTACATATTTAAATCTTCTTCACTGAGTAAGTTCAGCTTTCAACATTAGAATCTGAATCTTCAAAGTCTCCAGAGTAGAGATCTTCTGGATCTTCAGAGTCTTGGGTGTTCTTCAGACTGAGCTGAATCAGAGTATGTGCAGCTTGTGTGCTTGAGCGTGTAAATCCATCAGAGCAGAGTCTTCTACTCTTTAGAGGCTCCTGCTTCAGAATCTTCAAAAGTCAGTAATCAGATTCTTCTGGGAACAGCGTTCAGATATTCATTTAAGATGCTCTTGAACCTATGAAGCCTTTCATAATAACATTGTTCAGATCCAAATTTGCTCATTTAAGAATATTTTCTTTAGTACCTGTAGCAAACAGTCTAGAACAAATTTAGAGTATATAATTCTTGAATACAAAATTCATAAGTGTTATCATCAAAACATAGAGATATAACTAAGAAACAATCTGTGTTCTTACAGGAAGGATAATGCAAGATGCACAACAAATGAGATGCAATGCAAATGATATGCAATGCAAGATGCAAGATCCAGGATCGCAGGATCACAAATCAAACAGTTCTGAGATTAGCTGGGTAAACGGTTCAAGGATCACAGTCACTGCTCAAAGAAATCCCCCACAGGTAGGATTCTAAAACGGGTAGGTGCCTAGAGTCATGGATATCTTTCAAAGATATTACAGCCATGACAAAGCCTCATCATGACAATAATATCCTCAAAATAATCTCCTCTAGGTGAGGTTTTCGTATCTTCCACGCGAGAAAGACTTCTCGGAGGCATCAACTACACAACCATCGACACACGGGTTCTAGAAAAGGTTCTCAGAGTCATAGATCGAGGTTGAAAATATTACTGTAAGGAAGTAATATGTTCAAGGGATCTCATCTGATTGGGGAGTTCGTATTAATCCACAAAGAATTAACACTACCAACCACCATGGATAAAACAGTTAAGGGTCCTTGGGATCAACGATTCAAGCTCGAAAACATTATTGTCGTGGCAAAGACTCACCACAACAACAACATCTCCAAGGAACCTACTCCAAGCGGGGTTTTCGCTTCAACTCAACGTGAAAGACTCCATGCAAGTCTCCACTACACAACCACCATCCTAATCCTAGGGTTATACTCGGACTCGGGTGTAGAGCCATCTCACAAAGTAACCATAAGTAAAACAACCCAACAACGCCACAAGCACAAGTAACCAAGACAAGGATACCAAAAAATAAGCGAGAAGAAAATAAAAACAAAAAGCTAACAACTCGAACTAAGATAGGCTCGACTCTCTCTTGCATGGAGCAATATTCCCCAGCAGAGTCGCCACCTGTCGCACCTTGAAAATTCATTCGAACATACGACCCTCGCGCAAAAGGCGCGGAAATGCGATTCGACAGAGTCGCCACAGAACTTTATTTTTCCCAAATAAACGGGAGAGGAAAATATCGAGAAAACCTCATAAACACGGAAGGAACACGACCGTCACAACCAAATGTTCCTGGGTTCGGGAGTCGGTTACGCGAGGGGAAGGTATTAGCACCCCTCACATCCGTTGTACTCAACGGGAACCTCTTAATTCGAGTTGTGATGAAAGTTAGCTAAGCTTAATTCTTCTCTTCTCAATACTAGATACTAAAACGGTACTATAAGGGGATAAAGACGCTAAAGGGAAATGGGATGGTTAGAGGGTAGGGTGCTCGCCAAGGATTGGGGTCCTTGTGCCTACGTATGCTCATTCGGACAAGAATGAGAAATTAGAGCGTCGTAGTTCGACTACGGGAAAGGATGGGGGAAACAGAGGATGAAGGGGATTGTGCTCACCAAGATCATCGCAATCTTGTGCCTACGTATCTTACATTCAAGAGTGAATGAAGAATCAGAGCAGTCGTAGTTCGTGGTAACGACCACGAAAGAAACTGGATCGAATTGGATTTGAAAGTGGGTACGGATGACAATTACTCGAAGCTTAAGAAAGACTTCTCGGGCCCAAGTAATCGGAGAGCGAACCAAAGACTTGGAACTCTCTCTTTTTCATCTTGAAGAATAAGGTTGTGTTTGAAAGGGTAAAGTTGAATTGATGACGATTACTTGAAGCTTAAGAAATACTTCTCGGACCCAAGTAATCGGGAGAGCGAACCAAAGACTTGGAACTCTCTCTTTTTCATCGCGAAAAGAAAGTTGTTTGAGTTTGAAATGACGTTTGGAAGGATGAGTAGTTAAAGGACGGTTGAATGTTGTTGAGTTGTTAATGTTATTTAAAGGCGTCAATTGCTCACACACGAATAAGATAACTCGCATATAAACAACCGAAAGCAAGATCAAAGACTTGAACCTACTCTTTACACCTTGAAAAGAATTGAATAGTTGTTAATTGATTGATAATTTGTTACGAAAATCCGCTTGACGTTGGATCAAGGGTTTGACTTATTATCGCGTGCAAAGTGTATTAGAATGGAAATGGTTTGAAAAACGGGACTGAATTGACTTATGCATCAAGGGTCGAGTTGTAATAGGTCGATGGCGAATGCGTATGAGCACTCGACTTAAGAGGTTGTTTGAAAATGGCTCGATGATGAATCGAGAATTAGTTTGAAAATAGTTTGATCCGCTCTAGTCCCTATGGGTGCTCCTAGGAGATAAACTAATAATCAAAGAAATGCGAAACATACATCGGAATGGGGAAGGGGTACATGTAAGTTACACGGGATTGCACGAAATAAAGGGGTCTCATCGTCAGGTAGCCCAAGAGAAAGCCATGTGTGTGCATTGTGTCCTAAACTACGCCTTGAGCAAAGTCGGGCACGACTTAAAATTAGGATTCCTGCAAATAACCAATGATACAACAGTCCACCAATTTGGCTTTTAGGATTTCGATAATTTGTTATGTATTTTTTATTATATATGAGTGAGAATGAATAAATATGATAATAATATGAATAAAATCGATAAAAATAGAAAATGAAAAGTTTGAAAAAGGTTGGTCTCGGGTTTGTTATTTTTCAACAACAGTTTGACAGAAAAATAACTTTGGGGTATCGTCATCGACTATAAACACGATAGAAATGAATAATAATAAAAAAAAAACTCAAAAGTATACCTCAAAATTATTTACTAAAGATTACTTACAATATTAGTTGAAAATATTAACAAAAGAAAAAATACATAAAATAAATGAAATCTTAACAGAAGTTAACAAAACTGTTTTTTAAAAAATAATTTATAAAAATATTTATATTAAAACTTGTTTAAAATAAATTTAAGAGGGAAGAAAGGGAGTATGAACCGAGGTGTGAGGTGAGTGATAAAAAAACGGGTGGGCTCAACCCACTAGGAGCAAGAGGTGACGGAAAGAAAAAATGGTGGGTGCATATAACCAAACACCATGGGCCCATGACCCATCGAGATGATAAATGATGAGAAGAAATAAAAAAACCTAAATCTAACTCACTCTTCTCCTGATAAACACAAAACACCAGCTGGACAAAAAGGAATAAAACTCTCGGGAACGAACTAACACAGGAGAAAAGAACACGGTTCTTCCCAACCAAAATCACATTGAACGAAGAAAAGGGGAATCAAATCGTACTCTCACCCTTTTCTTGCATTAATCTCGTCTTGTCTTAACTCGATTTCTTCTCTCTGAATTTCTGAGTTTCACCTTTATTCTTAGATTCAGAGCTTGTTTGATTTCTCTTCATCTCGTTCGGATCTTTTTTGGTCTCTCACTTTATCTCTAATCTCTCTCTATTTTCTGATGTGGGTATGAATTTGGTTGAAGTTATTGAAGAGGAAAGAAAAGGTTTTCGAACAGTGGGTTGAGATTTTGGGGTTGTGAAATCGATTTGGGGTTGGTATGGTGAGTTATGGTGTTTTCGTGGAAGAAGATTGAGATATGGGTATCGGTTTTGAAGGGATTTTCAAGTGGTGTGGAAGAATGGGTTGTTATTGGTGAAATATTAGAGTATTGATTGGATTTTTGTTTTATTAGTTGAAGGTGTTTGCAAATTTTGAAGAAGAAGAATGATTGGGGTTGAAGGTATTGAAAGGACAATGTTTGGAGACGGTTGTTAGTGATGAAGAAGAATACTTATGGGTTTCTGGTTGAATGTTTTACGAGGAAGGAGAGGGTCTCAGAAAAACAGGTTTGAAGATGTCCTTCTGGGTTTCATGAAGGTGAGAGAGGTGAGTTTCAGAGTGGTGTTGGTTTGAGGATTTGGTGTGTTGAGGTTCTTGTTTGGGATGAACAATGGTCAAAGAAGAGTTTGAGTTATTGGAGGTGGTTCTGGGTTGCTTTTGTGTTATTGAATCCGGAAGAAATATGGAGAAAAGGTTCAATGCTTGAGGTTCTGTTATTGTGTTTTACAGGTTTTTTGTGTTGAAGGTTGATTGAAGCTGCAGGGTAAGGTCAAAGAAGAAGGGAGAATTTTTATCTTGGAGGTGAAGTTCAGGGAGAAGAAAATGAGTTAAGGTTCAGCTGATGCGGTGAAAAGTCCTTCTATTATTTGCGTTTTTGTGGATTTTTGCAGGTCTGATGCGGTTGGAACTTTCATTTTGGATGCAGTGAAGTTGCGTTGCGAAGTCGTATAAAATTGAAAATCAGCTTCTATCATGACGGTTCCAAATTCTCTTGAATGGATTGGCCTCAAATTATTTTGCTGCTGGATGAGGATTATGGCTTGTATTGTTAGTGGCTGGTGATGTTTCCGTGTGTGACGGTCCGCGGGTTGCAGCTGCTCACATTTTGAGTTGGTTGAAGAGGATGGGCAGCTCGTTCTTTTTTCCTCAGACCTACTGAAATTGTTGTTATTTTCTCAATTTTTCATCTTAAGACAACAGGCTTATCGTGGCTCTGCCAATACTTGATGTGCTACTTTTATTCTTTTGTTATGACTTGGTTTATGCATAAGCTGGTATGAAAGTTTTCCATAGAATGGAACTATTATAAATTTGGCCAAAGGGCTTTGACTTGTAATGTTTTTTTTCTTCTTTTTATAAATCTCTACACAAGGCCATTAATCAGAATAGTGACTGAATGGATCATGCCAATTCCACCTTCTCTATGATTTGAAAATAGTACATAGAACCACACGCCTAAAGTATACCAGCCCATAATCTCTAAGAAAAAATGATGTAAGAACTATTTCCAAATTGAAAACAATCTTGTACATTCCCTTAAACACCTTAATTTCCAAAAAAAATATTGACTTATATTTGTGAGTAGTGGTCTTGAAAACATTTGGTTGTAGATATTAGGGAAGCAATGTGACTTCTAAATAAAAAAAATGGGAATTTTTTTTAGCATCATATCACTTTAAACATCGGATCATGATCCATTACTTCGCCGCCCCTTGAATATGTTTGCACTTCTCATGAGATTTTGAATAATTGAATTGAGATTTTGCTTGCTGTCATTGGAACATATATTGAAACTCTAAAGTACTTCCTCAAAATACCTTAATCTCACATCTAAACACTTTAGACGCACTGCTTGAAAACCAATTAGTCTCGCGGATTAAAATAAACATTCCATCATGGCCATCTTGACCAAGAATGAGCTAAAGCATGAAACACTCGAAATTGATATAGCTTGAGAACTTGAAAATGAGGCGCACGCCTTACTTGACCAAGATTAGAATTAATTTGAACTTGTCTGAAGCAACTCATATCCTGCACAGTTAAACATGACCTGATAACTTGACTAACATACATATGTCTTGAATAAGCATAAACCCTAATTCATAGCTCAAGCCTGCACCACTTGAATGAATCATATCCGGACCTTGATCTTATAACCAAACTTTGCATAACCGAGATTATATCATAAACCACTGAATAATACTCATCACTTGTCTGAGTCACTTTACACAACCTTGAACCACAAGCAGAGGCGACATATCTTTCTTGACTTTCTGAATGGTGTATAGATATACAGATGAAAAGTATACATAGATAGGACAAATTTGGGGTATGACACCTACATGCGCAAACTTGAATAAAGATGAAAATGGTAAAGACGTAGAGGTAAAAAGGTATAGAGGTATGATTGGCTCACTTCTTTATCTTACTGCTTCTAGACCCGACATCACGTTTAGCGTGTGTATGTGCGCAAGATACCAATCATGTCCCAAGGAATCCCATCTAAAAGTTGTCAAATAAATACTTCGATACCTATCTGGTACTCCGAAGTATGGACTATGGTATTCCAAAGGTAATGATTGCTCGTTGGTAGGATTCTCTGATTCCGATTTTGCCGGCTGCAAATCGGATAGGAAAAGCACTAGTGGTACGTGTCATTTGTTTTCAAACTCCTTGGTTAGTTGGCATAGCAAGAAATAAGTATTAGTTGCTTTGTCAACCGCCGAAGCGGAATACGTTGCTGCCGGTAGTTGTTGCGCTCAAGTCTTATGGCTTAAGTAACAACTATTGGACTTTAACCTTAAACTAGAACGTATCCCCATCTTTGATAATACTAGTGCCATTAATCTCACCAAAAATCCTGTGTTACATTCTCGCACCAAACATATCGAGATTCGCCATCACTTTCTTAGGGATCATGTAGAGAAAGGTGATGTTATTTTTGAACATGTGAACACTAAAGATCAACTAGCGGATATTTTCACAAAGCCGCTAGCTACTGAACCTTTCTTTCATATCCGTCGAGAACTAGGCATTCTCGATATTTCGGATCGGATGTCATAATTGTATGATTCATCTTATTTTCGTTACAATTATGCTTTTGAACATCTAACTAGTTGAAATTATTGCAAGCAAAGTTGTACAATTCTTCAAGCAAACTTGGTATAGAGGTGATATTGTTTCTTTCTTTCTCTCTCTCTCTCTCTCTCTCTCTCTCTACAAATTTCATTCTCAAAAAGTGATATTGTCTGACAAATACTGTATATATATATATATATATGACATTTCTCGTGTATTATATCTGTTTGGATGCTTATTATGGTGTGGCATTCTATTTATGCATCAAATGTATGCTCATATATGCATAAATGTAAAAATCTGCATTTTCTGCCTGTATGAGTCGACCATAACGGGGGACTGATCGACGCACACCTAGAGACGTTTGAATCTGCCAAAATTCAATCAGTATGCGTCGACGCATGTAGAGGTATGGTCGACGCATCACGCGAAAATCTAGATTTTCTGCAAATCATTTCAACTTCCTACGCATTAAATACACTTTATCAGCATGCTATGCACATTTACTCAAAATTCTTTGTGAATTGAACCTACCATGCCTATTGTCTTCTGACCTTCCCTCTTCTCAAAAACAAAAACCCTAAAAGTTTCATCTATAAAAGGAGAATTCCTCCTTCTCTGCAATCATACTCATAACCTTCTCTGCAATCACACTCCTTCTCTTTGCATTCTCAAATTCTCTCCAACCACCATCAATGGCTTCCTCTTCCCGCAGAATTACCGGCAAGCGATCAAGAGCACCTTCATCATCAGCTTCCATACCAGTCACTGTTGCATCCCTAGTTCTTCTAACTCTTGCTGAGAAATTCAACAAAGATATCGGAAAACGGGGGGTTGTTAAGAAGCATGCATTCTACAAGCTCACTATGGAACACATTCATCTTTCTGAAATTTTAGCGTTGCTGCAGTTTCAAGGTATTACCAACTTCTTGGAATGCAACACCAAGTATAGTGAAGACTTGGTGCGTGTCTTCTACACCGGCATCCATGGCAGGTTCGGCGGTAAGTTCTTTCATTCGTAGGTAGGCTCCACAAAGGTAAATCTAAACTCTCCTGTGTGGAGTAAATACTTCAACATGCAACTAGCTGCTGGTGAAAATCCTCTTCCTGAGGTAACTGATTCTTAAACTGTGGCTGGATATGAATTCAAAACGGCTTTAAATTCAATGTTAAAATGGCCATATCCAGAGAATATTGTGAATAGTGATGCGTTTTGGAGAACTGTCACTGCAGGGCAATTACAAACAGATGAGCGAATTCTTCAGTGGATTGTGGCGCGCATTCTGCGGCCAAAGAAAGGAGGTCTCTCCATAGTCGAACAGGCTAAAGTCCATCTCATCTACATCCTGAAAAATCAAATCAAAATTAACTGGCCCTACTACATCGCTAGTCGAATGTTCGCATTACGAGACTCCGCAAGAGGAACTGCTCAAACATATGGGTCATTCATTCAGGAAGTGCTCACAGATGCAAACGTTGTCTATCCAACATTTCCATATACATCCATCTCTTCAGATAAGGAATTTGGCACAAAGACTCTCTCAATGATAGGATATTATTGGTGTCAAGAAAGAAGAATGTACGGCTTTGTTCGCAGAGCAACTACACCTAGAGTGGTTGAAGCGTCTGAAGGCAGTGAGGAAAGTGCAGAAAGTGAAGAAGAAGAACAAGAAGAACCAGATGAAGAAGAATAAGAAGAAGAAGAACCCGCGCATGAGGGATATGACAATCATCATCAAACTGAGTCAACTGGGTACACAAATACTGATTGGGTTCTGTAATACCCCAAATTTTACCCTTTCTTTTTTATTTTTATTTTAAATTCTTATTAACCTAATAAATTAACCTTTTTTTTAGATCTTGTTTTTTTAACTAATAATAATTTAATTAAATTTTTTTTATAACTTTACTAATATTTTTTATTAACTTTTTTTTTTCTATTTAGTTTATTTATTTAAAGCTCTTCTTACTAACTTTTAGGATTTAGATTAAAATTTAACTTTTTTTTTTTTTTCTTTTCTTCAAGAGTAAATTTTTTATAACCTTTTTTTAAATTAATTTCTAACACATTTTTTAATCAAATTCTAATATTTTTTTTAAAAATAAAAATCTAACTTCTTTTTAAAATTAAATCTTTTTTCTAACTTTTTTTAAATCTTTTTCTAACTCCTCTTTAAAGTTAAATATTTTTCTATCTTTTTTAAAATTAAATCTTTTTTTCTAACTATTTTTAAAGCTAAATCTTGTTTTCTAACTTTAAATCTTTTTTTTTCTAACTTTTTAAAATTAAATCTTTTTTTCTAACTTTTTTAAAATTAAATATTTTTTTCTAACCTTTTTAAAACTAAATTTTTTTTTCTAACTTTTTTAAAATTAAATCTTTTTTTCTCTAACTTCTTTTTAAAATTAAATCTTTTTTTCCTCTAAATTCTTTTTTAAAATTAAATCTTTTTTTTTTCTAACTATTTTAAAAATTAAATCTCACCTTTGTCACTTTTTTTGTTCTTTATTATTTTTACTCTAAATTTTTCTATCTTTCATTAAAAAAATAACAAAAATAGTCTTTTATTATTATTTAATTATTATTTTCGTATTTTAATTAAATCATTTTTTTAAAATATTATTTTTTTCACTTTTTTCTAAATTATTCATAAAAATATCCAAAAAATCATAAAATAAAAAAATATTGAAAAATTTTGTTCCTTTTATGATATTTTTATTTTAGGAATCAATAGGATTATTAGTTTTTATTTTAAGTTTATTTTAATTATTTTAAATTATTTAAATTTTATTTTTTCTTAATTAATTATTTAGTTTGGGCTTTAAAATGGGCTTTAGGGACATTATTGACAATTTGGTGTTAACCCTAATTTGTTCCCTATATATACATGTGTTGCCTTGTTGGAAAGGAGGGGAGAATGAAAAAAAAACCTAAGAGGGGTCAGAAGGTTTTCTTCAGAAAAGAGGAGAGAGAGGGAGAAACAAAGGAGATCCCCAGAGAAGAAAGGCGGTCGTTCCCACAACTCGTTAGAAGGATTGGAGCTCTCCAGTGTTCCCTTATTCAAACCTTTTTCACATTTACCGAAGCAAACCTCCGCTTCGTAGGTTAAATTACTAAACCTTTTGCCTTTTCATGTTTATGTGCATATTTTGCCATGTTAATGTGTTTAGGTCCGTTAAATTACTAAGTCCTTTGCATTTTTCATATTTATTTGCATCCTTGCCATGTTAACCTTCATTGTTGTTTAGATCCGTAGATTTTGATATGTATGAACCATGATTGTGTCTTATAGGATTGTTTGCATGTCCATTATTTGTCTGTTTGCATTTGCAATTCTATTGTTATTTTTATTTTATTTTTTATCAAAACATTTTTTTTTCCCAAAAAAAACCTTTTTTGTTCCCGTAAACATTTTTTTCCCAAAAAAAACCTTTTCTGTTCCCGTAAACATTTTTTTCCCAAAAAAAACCTTTTTTTGTTCCCGTAAACATTTTTTTCCCAAAAAAAACCTTTTTTTGTTCCCGTAAACATTTTTTTCCAAAAAAAGCCTTTTTTTGTTCCCGTAAACATTTTTTTCCAAAAAAACCTTTTTGTTCCCAAAAACATTTTTTTTATATATAATTTAAACTTAACATTTTTTTTAAACTTAAATTTTTTTTAACTAAGTAATTCCATTTTAAAATTAAAACCTTTTTATATATATAATTAAAATATTAAAAAAATTAAAACATTTTTTTACATAATTAAAATATTAAAAAATTAAAACCTTTTCGTAAGGAACTCCTTATGTTTGCCGTGTCATTTTGTGTACCTTTTATTTTCTTTATTCCTGCATTCCATTTGCATGCTTGAGGTTGAGATGTGCTTGTGGTGGCCACAGCCCCACACTATTTTCCTCCCTCACTTCATTCTAAGTGTCATTACATATTTTCATATTCTTCATGTTTTCAGAAATGTTTCTTTGTTTCTTTATACCCTCTGCCTTTATTACTTTTCTTATTTTTACCTTAATTATTCCTCCATATAATGATTTGTCATATTTTCACATTTTTTTTACAGTTTTATCCTTCCGAAGGATTAGGTCCAGCCTTTTGGCCGCCGAGTCAATAGCCTTACCCCTTTAATGGATCAAACCCTGTTTAGCCTAGGTGTCCCGCCGTGGGCAAAATTGCTTTTATCCTAGTGTTATGCCAAAAGGGTCGCCGCACTCATTTTAGGGTTTCCCGCCGCGGAATCCCTAACCAAACCCTAATTTTCACAAATGCCTCGCCGCAGGCAAGATTACAATTTTACCCCTAGCATTAGGTCAAAGAGCCGCCGCGCTCATTTTAGGGTTTCCCGCCGCGGAATCCCTAACCTAACCTAATTTAACCCTAATTACAACTTAACAATTCAACGTAGAGATTTGGAGTTTCTACACTCCACGTAAGCGTGTCCTTAAGATGCGTTTATTCCCCTTGAGACCTTGACCACAGTCAAGAAGTCTCTAACCTCCCTTTTGAGGGGAACTACGATTACTCTGATTCCACTCCCGTAAGGATACGTAGGCACAAGATGCGATGTCTTGCCGAGTAAACTTAGAATTAACCCCTTAGGTCTCTTTTCTCATTTGTAATCCTTATGTACATATACCTTAAGCAAATAAATAAAGCAAATAGTAAACATCTGAACAAAAGGTTCCTGTAGAGTACTACAGAAGTTTAGGGTGCTAGTACCTTCCCTAAACTTAACCAACCCCCGAACCCTAGATCTTTCCCCGCATTGTGTTTACGATGCAAAAATAGGTTTTCCCTCTTTTGACCTTTTCCTTCGGATAAATCAAAGAGCGGTTGTGAATTGAATTGCGATTCAAACTCATTAATAGTTTGTGATCCTATTTCCACCGCAACAGAAAATGGCGACTTCACTGGGGAGACCTAAACTTTTGAGGGTTATCCCTAACCTGTTCATATTTATTACTATCTGTGTTATTATTCATTTGCATGTATATATTTGCGCTTTGATTGTGGGACTGTTCCTTGTGCTGTGAGATAGGTCCTACACCCGGATCTAGTGTACCTTAGGTAAATGGCAATAGACCAAGGAAACTGTACGACGTATATCGATACGGTTGATCTGGTGGCCATGGTTAGTGCGACTTCTTGGTTGGTGCTTATATTCCTTAAGTCAAGTTGAGGATAATATTGAGGCTGCCATATGTTGTCAACGCACTAACTGACTTTTAGAACCCTAGTTAACTCATCTTGGCCTTTAGAAAGTAGTGAGGTAACCGGCTTTGGTGCAGACTGAAGTTGGTTGACACTCGATACACGCTCATTGAGATCTTAAACTTGGAGGGTTTTGGTTGGCAAGTAAGTTGCCTTCTGAACAACCATCCTTGTGAAAGATCAATGATATTGAGATCCCTTAGAACCTGGTTACTTTTGTAGGACAGGATGAACCATCTAACTTCAGGGGAGGGTATTTGCCTTTGAACCTCATGCAAGCTTTTAACCTAGGACTTTGTGTGTTTTCATGCATTGCATCCATAAAGCATCTCATTGCATTGTATTTCATGGAGCTCAAACATCATTTATGGATATCGCGGGATACCATAAATAAATAAAAAAATATAAAATGAAAAAACAAGGAAAAGATTTCCTTGGTACCCCACGGCATTAGTAAATGTTTTGAATTCCATGAAATCTTCATTTACATTCACATTTTAGCATCATACTTTTGCATTACATGTGTCTCCCGATTTCTCACACTCGGTTCTCTCACCTTCCAGTTTCGTCACCCTGAGTTCTCGACACCAATACAACACCAGAGCTCAAACTCGGAAAAGAATGGAGGATCAGGCAAAAGAGATTGATCGCCTTAGCAATGAACTCGAAGACCTTCGAGGGGGTATGGGGCGTATGATGGAATTGTTACATGTCATGAATGCTAAGATGGATACCCAGCCCACTGTTGTTTCTGAGATTACCGGCGTTACTGTGGACCCTCCACCAAGTGTGACCGTAGCAAGGGACCCACCTTATGGTCTTGCTCCGGGTTTTGTGCCTCCTCAAGCCACTGTTCCGATTAATCAACCTGTTCAGCAAGCCGTGCCTTTGTTTTCTGAAGTTTCTAGGGGGGCTCCTATCTTTGCACCACCTGTTGTACACACTCGTGCGCAACCGTACTTCAATGAGACAGCTTTTGATAATCTTGATGAGAATGTTGAGGGTTATGAGAAACATGATAAGCTTCGTGAGGAAGTAAACACTATCGTCCATAGATTGAAAAAGGTAGAGGGTGATCAAATTTTTGGGACTGCTGCAAGGGATGTTTGTTTGGTTTCAGGTTTGGTTATTCCCCCAAAGTTCAAAACTCCGAACTTCGATCGTTATGAAGGTGCCACCTGTCCTAAGAGTCATCTGATCATGTATTATCGCAAAATGGCTGCCCATGTTGAGAATGATAAACTGATGATTCATTGCTTCCAAGACAGTTTGAAGGGTGCTTCCTCCAAGTGGTATTTAACTTTGGACCAATCCCGCGTTAAGAGCTTTCAAGATTTATCTGACGCTTTCATCAAACACTACAAGTACAATATGGATCTGGCTCCTGACAGAAGACAGCTGCTGAGTATGTCACAAAAGAATTCTGAGTCATTCAAAGAGTATGCTCAAAGGTGGAGAGAGACTGCTTCGCAGGTAGAACCTCCTTTGACCGAGAAAGAGTTAGCTGATTGGTTTGTCGACACGGTCCGTCCAGAATTTTACGAGAGAATGGTGGGTAGCGTGACTTCAAATTTCTCCGACATCGTTGCTGTGGGTGTCAAGATTGAATTGGGTATGAATAGTGGTAAAATGACAAATAATCATGGCGCTTCTAAGGATCATCCGAAGAAACCTCCGTATAGCTCCCAGAAAAAGAAGGAGAGTGAGACTAATGCTATATCCTCTGGTAGACCAAGGGAACGCTTTTATCGACATCTGCAAGGTTATGCTCAACCTCAAGGGTACCCGGTCCAATATGCTCAACAACCCTATGTGGCAGCTATTACACCTTCTTTCAATCAACAGGTTCCCATGTATCAACCTATGCAACAACCTCCTGTTTAGCCGCCTCCTGTCAACTACCTACAGGCACCCAATACTCCTGCTCCTCAACAGCCAAAGAGTCCGGCTCCTCGCCAGAATATGCCAAACAGAAGAACGTATAAACCTTGTCCGCCGATCCCGATGACTTTTACCGAGTTGTGTCCCTCTTTGGTCAAGCAAGGTCTCATCACTACTCGGGCTTTGGGTCCGCCTCCTAATCCTCCACCTAATCCATTACCTGCAAGTTACAACGCTACCGCTCATTGTTTATTTCATGAGGGTGCGCCCGGCCATGATCTAGAGAATTGCTATGCTCTTAAGAAAGTTGTCAGAAATTTGCTAGAAACGAAGAAGTTGTCTTTTGGCGATGCTCAGCTGAAGATCGAGACTCCTTTCGGGGTTCCTCACTCGTCAAGTGCAAATTCTGCAAAGCATGCTACGCCTATCAGCCGAATCCAGTCATTATTCAAAGGCCTAGCCCGCTTCATTTCAGTAACCCTCAAGGTGATATGACCGGGATCAACAAAGGATCTGGGAAATTTATTTTGAAGCAACGACTGAAAACTGTTGAAGATGTGACCAGCAAAACTGGGGTAAGCCATGACGACTCACAGTGATCATGAACCAGACGTCCTTTCCATTGAGGCTCCGCCAAAGGAAACTGTTACTCTTGAATGCAAGATTTCATAAACATTTAGAAGGATTTTTCCGACAGTTCATTTGTTTATTTATATGCATTTCTCTTTGATTAAGCATATTTAGCATGCACGAACTTGTTTATCTTTGATGCAACACATATGTTTGTCTTGAATAAATCCATTCGCTTCACTCATTCAAAAACGTTTTCATAAATTATAATGCCAACTTTACCCGATCTCTTGTTCTGATGGAGAATTGGGGGGAGGATGACGAACCCAAAACGTCAGATTTCTTGTCGTATGCTTTCGATTGAAACCCGCTGATGATGTAAGGCATTGTTTCAAATCCCAAACACTGGAGATATAAGGATGTTAATCCCTAGTCAACCCTTTGAACCTTGAAGTAGGAGTTTTTCTTTCTTTTTAAGAACCTTCATCCTAACCTGGGGCAGGGTAGGTTTCAGTTAAACCGATCGAGCGCTTAGATCCTCAAAAAGGAAGAGCAAACCTTCGAGAATTTATCCTTAGCATCTTAAGAAGTCCAATACAATGACTATCCCTCGGTTACCTAAGGAGTGGGGCAGTCACGAGCCTTTCAAAAGATTTACACGACTTGTGCATAAAGGAATATTCAAAAAAATAAGAGCCCGCTAAGTCAAAAACCTATGAAGGAGACTTAGGCAAAACTGGGGCATCCCGTTGGACTCCAAAGTCAGATCAAAAGACGTTGTCCAGGCAAAAGTTAGGGAATAAAAGCAAAACAAGAGGGTACAATAAATAGTCCCTAGTAAAGAACAAGATCGTGTAATAGGTGAGCGACTGCCATGTCCAAAGCCTTGATAAGTTCTCGACCATAGCAAATCCGCTTGAGATATGAGCGTTCGTATCCGGTTAACTGAATTAGGATTGGAGAACATCACGAAGAATGGGTGGGTACAAATATAACTTTGAGCCTTTATCCTTTTGTTTCTTAAACCGTGAACTGAGCCACGATACAACCTTTAAAAGACCTAATTGAAGTAGGACTTCGGTTGAAAGCATACTTGACAAGATCACGTTTCCTGACTCCTACGAGCTATGCTCAGAAAAAAATTCATGATGGCATTATAATTAAAACTTATATCCTGACTAGTGATTTCGGTCACAAGTTGTTGCGATATCTTTTTTTCAAAACAAAAATTCAAGACAAATATATGTGTACATTGACAAGCTCAGGATAGGCATTTCAGGCATGACAACTTTGCTTGATATCTTAGAGATTTACATATGAACATAACCCGTGGAACTTGATGATCCTGCTAAACAGGGGCAGGCAGTTTCCCAGTTCGCTTACCAACGCGAGTCTGACATTCTTAAAGAGCTATTTCCCAAAGATTTCGTCGTAACACGATTAATTTGTGCCAGTTACGTCGAGACCTGACGAATCTCTCAAAGAGTTTGAGAACAATGGGGCAACCGGACTCGGTGTTCTCTATAAAATCCTCTTGAGATGACCCTACCTCGCAACGCAAGTATCCTGGGGCACCATGTTTTTAAAGGAAACAAATGGCGACTACTATAAGGTCCTTCAAGATTAAAACCATGTGGTTCCACAACTTTCTTCATGCACCCGATGGATTTTACTCACAGCGGCTTTCATCCCCCATTAAATCTCAGTGTTGCGACAGGCTCCTAAACTATTGCCCAGTGACAGTCCCCAGAGAGACTATAAGCTGACAACTTTTTCTTGGGTAACTCGAAAGTGTCCCTCAGGTTTCCTTCTCCCCATGTGAAGACGTGATACTGTACACCCAAGCAGATTACCTTCTCCTCAGAGAATTCAGAACTTTAAAACCAGACTTGGTTCTACTATTGATCTTTCGCACCCATGATTGACGTATTGGTTGCAGAGAACGCAGGGTATCTCCGTCGAGATGTTTATTTCATCTCTCATCCCATCTCTAGTCTGCTTCGTCAGTATACGCAAGGGCATAAGCATCACATGCCTATTTCATTACATATTCATTACATACCCATTACATATCCATTACATATGCATTACATATTCATTACATATTCATTACATACTCATTTCATAACATCCTGCATATTTACATACATAGACATTAACATACATTCACATTAACATATGCATTAACATATGCATTAGCATTCACAGGTTCATTGTGTTTCACCATCATTTGGTTGTTACCGCCGAGTAACTGGGTTCGTCCATTCTCTCCAAATAGATTGTCAGCCCTAAGCATAAAATACATATGTGTTTCCAAGTTTCCCTACGGAGCTCGATCCTCGTGGATGACGGTTACTTCAGCTATCTTTCCTCGCCAGGGTAAGATATCTACCCTTCGAGTTCATTTCCTCGACGGAGTCTTGATTACCAGTATTCTTTCTAGCTCGATCCTAGATTGAATCTCAGTTTTGTCGGTCGTCGATCCCAACCGGACGTGCATTTATTTTGCACCATCTAAAGATTTTCACCATACCATGGCAGATACGCGAATGTTTTCGCCCGAGAAGTTTATCACTGTACCCGGACGTGCATTTATTTTGCACTATCTTCAACTACAATCATTTACAGATACACGCCAGTTCACGCCTGGAAAATCTATCAGTACAACACTTTACAATCCTACATGTTACAACATCGGTACAACACTTTACAATCCTACATGTTACAACATCGGTACAACACTTTACATCTTACAGCATCAGCATACGACATTTCTCACCTAAGAAGTCGATCATATCCTCGTCACGACTCGCAGCAAATGGCCATCTCCATGGAGCAGTTGGGCTTCCATTTATCTGCCGTCTTGAGGTACGAACCAATTCGTATTCAGGAGAGCACGATCTTGAGTTACGGGAAGGTTTGAGCGAAATCATATTCAGAAGAGCACGATTCTGAGTTATGAAGAAGTTCATTTATCCTTTAGTAAAAGAAGGAACGGAATCATATTCAGGAGAGCACGATTCTGAGTTATGAGGAAGTTCAGTTGGCCGTTTTTCAGGAGAGCACGATTCTGAAGAATGAAGAAATTTCAGGAGCCGAATCATATTCAGGAGAGCACGATTCTGAGTTATGAGGAAGTTCGATTACCCAGTTTCATATTCAGGAAAGCACGATTCTGAAGTATGGAAAAATTCATTTACAACCAAATCATATTCAGGAGAGCACGATTCTGAAATATGAGTATATTCAGTCATCCAGTTTCATATTCAGGAGAGCACGATTCTGAAGTATGAGTATATTCAGTTTCATATTCAGGAGAGCACGATTCTGAAATATGAAGAAATTCAGTCATCCAGTTTCATATTCAGGAGAGCACGATTCTGAAATATGAGTATATTCAGTCATCCAGTTTCATATTCAGGAGAGCACGATTCTGAAATATGAAGAAATTCAGTCATCCAGTTTCATATTCAGGAGAGCACGATTCTGAAATATGAGTATATTCAGTCATCCAGTTTCATATTCAGGAGAGCACGATCCTGAAGTATGAGGAAGTTCAGTTTACCCTTTTCATGTTCAGGAGAGCACGATTCTGAAGCATGAAGAAGTTTATTTATCCTTCAGTAAGAGAAGAATCAGAATCGTATTCCAGGCGCCGACCTTAAATGCGAGAAGATTTATTTATCAGATAAGCAGCAGCCTCTTTATTTGAGTGCTTATCCATTTTTTGCACATAAGTCCCTTCCAACGATAAGTGATAGTTCTCCCTCGAGAAGCTTATCAGGGCAATTCCCATCAAGGTCCATTTATTTTGGCATACAGTCGGTCTTTACCCTGTATATTTGCTACGGAGTTCCGAAAAGTCCGTTTGATCCTGTCACGAGGGGTAGTTTACAGAAGCTTGGATGTTATTCCTTGCTCAATGCTCCAGCATTCTGTAATCGATCTTACAATCGTATGTGATCCAGTTTTATTTTTAGATTCCCCAGTGGAGGCCGTCTCATAGGTACCATCTCCATTCGAGGATCTCGTTCCTTTTCTAAAAGTGACAATTGGTCATTCGCACCAGTTGACTATCATTTTTAGAATTCCCCAGTGATGTACTGTGTCTCAGCGCGTCGTTTTCCCCAGTGTGTTCTTCTCGTAGCATCTGTGTCGTCGTATTCGTCAGCATTTTCGCATTCATCATTCCAGCATACGCATCACATCATATTCACGGCATCATCTGCATTAATCTGTTCTCGCTTTGTCCATAGCATTGCATATCGCCGCATATAAGGGCAAAATTTTCGGTTATCTATATTTAAATCCCTCCACCATGATTCCTTGAGTCTCCGTCACTCAAATCATCTGGTGTAGCTATTTAAATAGGGGCAACTGTAATACCCCAAATTTTACCCTTTCTTTTTTATTTTTATTTTAAATTCTTATTAACCTAATAAATTAACCTTTTTTTTAGATCTTGTTTTTTTAACTAATAATAATTTAATTAAATTTTTTTTATAACTTTACTAATATTTTTTATTAACTTTTTTTTTTCTATTTAGTTTATTTATTTAAAGCTCTTCTTACTAACTTTTAGGATTTAGATTAAAATTTAACTTTTTTTTTTTTTCTTTTCTTCAAGAGTAAATTTTTTATAACCTTTTTTTAAATTAATTTCTAACACATTTTTTAATCAAATTCTAATATTTTTTTTAAAAATAAAAATCTAACTTCTTTTTAAAATTAAATCTTTTTTCTAACTTTTTTTAAATCTTTTTCTAACTCCTCTTTAAAGTTAAATCTTTTTCTATCTTTTTTAAAATTAAATCTTTTTTTCTAACTATTTTTAAAGCTAAATCTTGTTTTCTAACTTTAAATCTTTTTTTTCTAACTTTTTAAAATTAAATCTTTTTTTCTAACTTTTTTAAAATTAAATATTTTTTTCTAACCTTTTTAAAACTAAATTTTTTTTTCTAACTTTTTTAAAATTAAATCTTTTTTTCTCTAACTTCTTTTTAAAATTAAATCTTTTTTTCCTCTAAATTCTTTTTTAAAATTAAATCTTTTTTTTTTCTAACTATTTTAAAAATTAAATCTCACCTTTGTCACTTTTTTTGTTCTTTATTATTTTTACTCTAAATTTTTCTATCTTTCATTAAAAAAATAACAAAAATAGTCTTTTATTATTATTTAATTATTATTTTCGTATTTTAATTAAATCATTTTTTTAAAATATTATTTTTTTCACTTTTTTCTAAATTATTCATAAAAATATCCAAAAAATCATAAAATAAAAAAATATTGAAAAATTTTGTTCCTTTTATGATATTTTTATTTTAGGAATCAATAGGATTATTAGTTTTTATTTTAAGTTTATTTTAATTATTTTAAATTATTTAAATTTTATTTTTTCTTAACTAATTATTTAGTTTGGGCTTTAAAATGGGCTTTAGGGACATTATTGACAATTTGGTGTTAACCCTAATTTGTTCCCTATATATACATGTGTTGCCTTGTTGGAAAGGAGGGGAGAATGAAAAAAAAACCTAAGAGGGGTCAGAAGGTTTTCTTCAGAAAAGAGGAGAGAGAGGGAGAAACAAAGGAGATCCCCAGAGAAGAAAGGCGGTCGTTCCCACAACTCGTTAGAAGGATTGGAGCTCTCCAGTGTTCCCTTATTCAAACCTTTTTCACATTTACCGAAGCAAACCTCCGCTTCGTAGGTTAAATTACTAAACCTTTTGCCTTTTCATGTTTATGTGCATATTTTGCCATGTTAATGTGTTTAGGTCCGTTAAATTACTAAGTCCTTTGCATTTTTCATATTTATTTGCATCCTTGCCATGTTAACCTTCATTGTTGTTTAGATCCGTAGATTTTGATATGTATGAACCATGATTGTGTCTTATAGGATTGTTTGCATGTCCATTATTTGTCTGTTTGCATTTGCAATTCTATTGTTATTTTTATTTTATTTTTTTATCAAAACATTTTTTTTTCCCAAAAAAAACCTTTTTTGTTCCCGTAAACATTTTTTTCCCAAAAAAAACCTTTTCTGTTCCCGTAAACATTTTTTTCCCAAAAAAAACCTTTTTTTGTTCCCGTAAACATTTTTTTCCCAAAAAAAACCTTTTTTTGTTCCCGTAAACATTTTTTTCCAAAAAAAGCCTTTTTTTGTTCCCGTAAACATTTTTTTCCAAAAAAACCTTTTTGTTCCCAAAAACATTTTTTTATATATAATTTAAACTTAACATTTTTTTTAAACTTAAATTTTTTTTAACTAAGTAATTCCATTTTAAAATTAAAACCTTTTTATATATATAATTAAAATATTAAAAAAATTAAAACATTTTTTTACATAATTAAAATATTAAAAAATTAAAACCTTTTCGTAAGGAACTCCTTATGTTTGCCGTGTCATTTTGTGTACCTTTTATTTTCTTTATTCCTGCATTCCATTTGCATGCTTGAGGTTGAGATGTGCTTGTGGTGGCCACAGCCCCACACTATTTTCCTCCCTCACTTCATTCTAAGTGTCATTACATATTTTCATATTCTTCATGTTTTCAGAAATGTTTCTTTGTTTCTTTATACCCTCTGCCTTTATTACTTTTCTTATTTTTACCTTAATTATTCCTCCATATAATGATTTGTCATATTTTCACATTTTTTTTACAGTTTTATCCTTCCGAAGGATTAGGTCCAGCCTTTTGGCCGCCGAGTCAATAGCCTTACCCCTTTAATGGATCAAACCCTGTTTAGCCTAGGTGTCCCGCCGTGGGCAAAATTGCTTTTATCCTAGTGTTATGCCAAAAGGGTCGCCGCACTCATTTTAGGGTTTCCCGCCGCGGAATCCCTAACCAAACCCTAATTTTCACAAATGCCTCGCCGCAGGCAAGATTACAATTTTACCCCTAGCATTAGGTCAAAGAGCCGCCGCGCTCATTTTAGGGTTTCCCGCCGCGGAATCCCTAACCTAACCTAATTTAACCCTAATTACAACTTAACAATTCAACGTAGAGATTTGGAGTTTCTACACTCCACGTAAGCGTGTCCTTAAGATGCGTTTATTCCCCTTGAGACCTTGACCACAGTCAAGAAGTCTCTAACCTCCCTTTTGAGGGGAACTACGATTACTCTGATTCCACTCCCGTAAGGATACGTAGGCACAAGATGCGATGTCTTGCCGAGTAAACTTAGAATTAACCCCTTAGGTCTCTTTTCTCATTTGTAATCCTTATGTACATATACCTTAAGCAAATAAATAAAGCAAATAGTAAACATCTGAACAAAAGGTTCCTGTAGAGTACTACAGAAGTTTAGGGTGCTAGTACCTTCCCTAAACTTAACCAACCCCCGAACCCTAGATCTTTCCCCGCATTGTGTTTACGATGCAAAAATAGGTTTTCCCTCTTTTGACCTTTTCCTTCGGATAAATCAAAGAGCGGTTGTGAATTGAATTGCGATTCAAACTCATTAATAGTTTGTGATCCTATTTCCACCGCAACAGGTTCCATACACAGATCAACCTAAGGATGAAGAAAAATACAACAATCAAGGATGAGGTGAGTGGCAGCACACGGGCTGGACCACTCTGGGAAAATACTATGATCCTTATCATGGATATACTGAAGCACCTCAATCTCCTCAACAATCCAACACGTCTGACATTCTCAGCATGATGCAGTCCATGCAACTCGAACAACAAAACTTTATGCGCACGCAAGATGAGAGATTCACTCAAATTCAAAACCAACTCCAAACACAAAATGAAAGGCTCAACAACTTCTCCACCATAATGGACGCCCGGTTTGAAGCTCTTGTTACCTCCCATGAAGCTCAGGAAAGGGACATTACCAATAGTTTGAACTACTTGAACAACATTACTGTGGAATTCACTGACTTGGCAGATCCTTACCGTCATCCACATTACTATGAAAGGGGACGAGGGCGTGGCCATGGGCATTAGATATTTATTTTCGTTTTATGTTTTTTTTTTGTTGTTATGATGTTTTGTCTTTAAGTTGTTTGGCTTGTCATGAACTATTTGGATTTTCTCAATGAATTTTCTTTCATTTATTTATACTATGGGTATTCATTGCGTTATTATTTTCATTATCAATATTATGTGTGAATATTGGTTTATGATTAGATATTACCTGTTAATTATCCTATTGATTTGAATACTTTACTCTTAATCGTTCTCTGTCTCTTTTTGATGTTGTCAAAGGGAGTAAAGAGATCAAAGCCAAGAAGACCACACCAGTACAAGATTGAAAAAGAAAGGGGGAGCTTATGCTACCATAGGTGTAATATTTCATTTGGGTCTCATTGGTTTCACACAGGTAGTCATCATCAAAAAGGAGGAGTATGCGAGTGCAAATCATCATACAACATACGATCTTGAGTTTCGATGATGACAAATTGCAACCATGGATGAATCGGCATTATCGGTTCCGCCTCTACAAAGACAAATGCAAATATTCCATCCACCATATCCTTCCTATATCATTTAAAGTGCTTTACTTAATACAATATATACGAATAATATGTGGTTATGACTAAATGCATAAAAACCAAATAAATAACAATGTTTGCAGAATTTCAGGCCATGAGTCGACCATTGAGTCAGCGCATGTATTTGCGCTTTTCTCACGGGTCAGCGTAGGAAGGCTATGAGTCGACACATGAAGGCTATGAGTCGACGCATGAAGCTCTTGTTTTTCTCACGGGTCAGTGCACGCCGACCTATGGTCGACGCACACTGCTGCCCTTTCAAATCTGTCCAAATCTGCAGGCTATGCGTCGATGCATAGACCTGCTATGGTCGACCGTTCGTGTGTTTGTGTTGTTTTTTTAAGACTTCCCACTATGTTTGAAAAGCTGTTAAGTTTGGTTTTTGGTTGGTTACTATATATAGTAACTTTGTTCATTTTATTAGTAACAATTGTGAATTTGAGTCAATTGTCACAAATCAAGAAAAGTGAAAGAGGTGCAATCAAAGTTCATCAATCTTCATCTTTTACAACCCACAACACAACAATTACACACAACAATTCTTGGGGTGCTTGTGATCTTGTTCAAGGTGATAAGGTCCGAAGCCGTGATCGGAAATCCGGTTCGGGGTGATTTTGAAAGAAGGTTTTTCTTGGATAAAATGTAGCAGGTTTTACCCTCCAAGATTTGGAGATTTTGGGGGTTTTTCGGTACGGATCATCTCTACTTACTTCAGCTGAGTGAAGGTGATTGGAAGCGGTAGTCTTCGTCAATCTAGTAGCGGAAATTAGTGAAGCATTCAAGAGTGTTCCGGGTTCGATTTGTTTGTGCACGAGATCAGCCGGTCCAAGGGTTTAAAGAAATGAAGGTTATTCAACAAAGGGGATGGAATCGAAGGTCTACTCACAACAATAGGAGAACTTGATTCCACTCGAATCAAGGCGCAAGAAGCGATAGCATCATCAACTTCAAGAGGGCTTGATTGTACATTTTGCTTATCAATTCTTGTATAAACATTTCTACATTACAGGTGATATCTAATATATTGATCTCAATTCTATTATTAGAATTGAGGGCAGGCGTACCCCGAAGCGAGGACGGCGGGGGAACTGCCTCAACAAATCTTTGTCTCCTTTACTTTTCAGCACTTTCAATTTTGGCTTAAAATTTAAGTGATTTTAGTATAAGCAGTTATATCATAAGCTGGGTTGATTTGAGTAAGTACTTATTACTGTTTTGAACTTTAGTGCAACAATACATTGCACAAGGAACTTAAAGCATCTTACTCAAGTCAAACCACACTTGGAGTGTATTGCACACCAAGTGTTTGATAAATTGCCTACACTAAAGTTTACTTAGTCCATTTGCCTACTTTGTGGGCATTATAGATCATTGGTGCTAGTTCTACTAATAAGTGATAAAATCAAGTGAGAGTGTGACTAGTGTGTTGAATCAAATTTTGCTCATTATCATTTCCATAAGGCTAGACGCATATCCGGTCTTCTAATAACAGTTCGTTCTTAGACGTAATTTTTCCATGGCCGCTTCTACAAATTTAAAACAAATATTTTGAAAAACCAATTTTTAATTGGTAGCGCCGACTGATTTTAATTGGGATATATTCAACCCCCCTTCTAGATCCAAGCCATCAATTAACACTCATCAGATCTATAATCAACATCAGTACCAGCATCCTCATCATCTCCAGCCTCCTCAGCGTCATCAACCTCAATAGAATCAGCTACACCTGCCCCATCTCCAAAGTGTGGCCTGACCTCAGGCCTACTAGCACGAGCTAGGAACTGCTCTCTAATCATCACTGAACATTCCATCGAAGGCTCTCGATACTATAGATGTAACACCTACATAAAATTATGTATATCAAGCATGGCTTACTGAGTAGCTTCCATCTAGTCCTAGTTGTAGTTGTATAGCTCCCTCCAAAACGCGTCAAATCCCTGGGAGCCTGCAACTTCAGAACCAGAAGCCTCTCCAGCTCCTGAACCTATACTTGCACCAGCACCAGAGCCTGTCCTCCTCTCATGCCCTTGGGCCTACAAAATTTATCCATATAATTGTCATCAATGGCAGTCAAGATGGTAACCTGACGGAGGGAGGGTAGCTTCACCCTTGAATGCACACATAAAGCCATGATTAAACATGGGAAAACCAAGGGGCAATTAGCTCGCGACCCTGATTTAAATTCTCTCTCAAAAATTGCATGCGTCTCGTCAATGATAATCCTAGCCATATTAATCTGTGTATTAATCAGGATGTTCTGGATCAAGTGTGCAACTGGAATAGGCACAATGGAGGTATGCGACTTCGGCTTAATATTCATTAAAACCAAGAGAAGCACCAACTGTGCTAGAGGTCGCATATCCTCCTTGTGGTATCTTTTTGGAACCCTAGATGGGTTCAATTCCACCAATTTTCCTTCCATTAACAATGCACCATAAATCTTCTCAATGTCTCTGTTTAGCCTCAAAGTCCTATGGTACTCATCCAATTCATCTTTCCCCAAAGTTAGAGGTAAACCTAACACATGGTTAATATTATCCCTATCAAACCTCACCTCTCTTTCGCAAACTTGCATAGTCCAAGAAAATACCTCATTGTCGTGTGAAAGAGCATTAACATAAAACTCCCTTACAAGCTTCATGTTATAACTATCACAAGGTGTAATTAACTTATCCCACTTTTTAGCATGAAGGATTGCATCTAGCGCCTGGTAGGAACCTTGATGATTGATGTTAAACCTCTTCTCAAGAAAGATGCTCTTTTTTTCCAAAGCAACATATCTTGCAGCCTACTTTGCGCCTTTAAATTGATCGGTATCAAATGAAATTAGTTGCGTACGGGATGATCTTCCAACCTTTCTTTTCTTGGAAGGAGATATTCTTAGAGGTGCCATCTGCACAATCATCAAACATAACCAGCAAACTATTAGTTGGGAATTTCAACGCCAGGATTTGATTTAGTATGATGAGCAAAGGAAATGTTTTTTAAGATATTTTAGAATTCAACAGAAGCATTATTGATCCTTAGTCTAAGTGATCCTTTGAAAGAAAGATATGTTAGATTTAAACTTAGAAATATTTCTAAGTTTAAATGGCATTTTGATGGAGCCAATGTTGAAGTTGCGTTCGACATACATTTTGAATTTTGAATAAAGATAATAACTGCATTTTGTCCTTATCTATTTCTCAAAGGTGACGCGTGGAAAGTTGTGGGGAATTGAAGACATGCAAGTAATGATGTATAATTTTTTGGAGAAAAGACCGTTGGTAGCAGTTATTTTCGACGTAGTATAAATAGGAGTCTTATTGTATAGGATTTCGTGTGTTCAATTATTGTACAAATACTCACAGATCACTCAAAGTATCTAAGTGTAATTGAGAAACGAGTTAGTTGAGAATGTATGTCTGAAACACCATTATTTCATTTTAATTGAAGTTACTTTTCAGTTTTATCAATTGCTTCTTTTTCATTGCAATTTAATTTGAAGTTTCTTTATTGCAATTTCTTTACAAAATTATGCAAATTTACCTTTTAAATTTAAACAATCTTCTACAATCATGGGTATTGTCAAAGTGTTCTTAAGATTTTCAAAATTAGTTTGAGCGATAGCACATGTCCTAGGATTCACTGGTTGATCATGTAAAGTAAACCATTTTTTGGAGACCAATAGTTGCTTACCAAATTTCATGGCAAACACAAACAAAACACATGACACATTAGTAACAAAGCAAAGCACACAAGATCAAAATACGAAATCTCAGCATAATTCAAAATTTAAAATTGCTGTCATGTTCACCTAGCCAGAACCAGCGAACACTCACTCCAAGTTCACCCAACGAACTCAAGGTGAACCTTGCGATTTTGAAAAATTCCAGGCTCTACCTATTTAATCTTTAACCCGACAATAATACAATTTATAAAATTCAATCAATGTTATTCATCTCTAGAAAGAGTACCAAGTAAACAACACCAACCACCACATTGTTCATGCAAGGTTCAAAATTCTTAAACTTAATTCATATCAATTTCAACTTTAACCTAAGAAAGTTCAACTCTAAAAATTCTTAAGGTTAGTACCCAAACAAGTCTAGCATTCCAAACCAATATAAATCAACATTCATAACAGATTCACAAAGCCAAGAAGAAAGTTTCAAAATTTTCTCACATTAAGCCTAACCACATGTTTCTAATAAGTATAAGGAATGAATAAAAGAACTCAAACCTTATATGAATTGGATAGAGAGAATGGAGATTGAACTGAAACTTGGAAAAATCTTTCACTTGCACAAATACGGTTGAGAGAGAAGAGAATGTGTGTTTGTGTGTTTTGGTAAGTTAAAGAGACAAAAGAAAAAGGAATGGAAAAAGGGGAAGTGGGGAAACGTTTGCCCCACCAAATCAACCAAAAGGTCAATGGGCCCACAAATTTTGGCCCACATCAAAATATCACTTAAGTGATGTGGCAGAAAATTTATCATTTTTCTCTGTCTCGCTCAGTTTGCACAACAAACTTCCAGTAAACATTCACCTTAGGTTCGCCCAGCAAACTCAAGGTGGATGAGACATATTTTTGAAAAAAAAATATTATTTTCTTCTCATTTTACCATAACACTTTCTATACTAAAATAACACTACAAAAGCATTAAAGATGACAGGGCACTTACAATGTTGGGGTTCCTCCTAACTAGCGTTTTGTTTAACATCGTTTGAGCTCGACGGTCCGAAGGTTTGAAACCTCAGAACTAAAAGCGATTAGATTAGCCACCATATGAACTAACTCTACCAAAAAAGTCCTCAACTGTTGTCATGACCAGTTCTTGGTCCACTTTTCCTAAGGAGTGAAAAATCCCAACATGCCTTCATCATAGCCTCTTTGGCCTCTTCATCCTTTTTTTTAAACATCGCCTCAATCTTTGCACTTTCCTCCTTTTTTCTTTGATGCAACCCTTACGTCTTCGTCTTTCTTTTTCTTCACCGAAACTCTTGCATCTTCCTTTTTCACATGAAAATTACCCTCCAATTGATTTGAATACAACCTTTGAAAAGTGTAAAGCACATTTCCCCATCATTTGTCCTCACCTTCATTATACATTCATCAACATCAAATAATATCCTAGCGGTCTTCATGAAGGGTCTTCCAAGGATTATTGGTGTATCCTCATCTTCTTCCATGTCCATGACTACGAAATCAAGCGGAAATAAAAATTTGTCGACTTTTAATAACACGTATTCAACAAATTCATGAGGACAAGTCCTAGACTTGTCCACAAGTTGTAAAGTCATGTTGGTTGACTTTATCTCCATGTTCTTAAGTCTTTTGACCACGGATAAAGGAATGAAATTAATACTAGCACCCATATTGATCAGAGTCTTGCATTTGAAATCACTACCTATAGTTATAGGTAGAGCTACTCTTTCTGGATCTCCTTCCTTCCGCGGAAGAATGCTTTGGACAATAGCACTACATTTCACATTAAGCTCAATGGTTTCCTTTTCTGTATACCTCTTTTTTTTGTAAGTATGTCCTTCATGAATTTTGCATACTTGGGCATTTGCTCTAGAGCCTCGGAGAATGGAATGGTTATTTGCAACCGACTAAATATGTCCAATAATATTTCATAATGCCTTTCATTTTCTTTTTTCGCAGGAGCATTAGGATACAATAACTTTTTTCATTAGAACTTCACCCTCGTACTCCTTTCTCTTTTTACTTTTTTTCGACTTCTCCTATTTCAACTTCTTTTCTACATCCTTCTTTTCAACTAACTCCTCATCATTAATTTTTTCAACTTCTTCCACAATTTCATCCTCCTTTTAAACTACAACATTTTTTTAAACTCCCATACCAATTGTTCTCTCACTCCTCGTAAAGATGGCTTTGCACGAGTCCTTCGGATTCACTTGAGTATTAGCCGAAAAAGTTTTTTTATGTTGGTCGGCTAATTGCTTGGACAATTGTCCAACTTGAGTTTCAAGATTCCGAATTGCCGTATCCGTACTCTTTTGAGTGGAGATAGACATTTGCTTGAATTGGTTAAAAGTTTTCTCAATATTTGAGCTTCCACCTTGGTTTTGTGGAGGTTGGTTGTAATTTTGATACGGTTGACTGTTAGAAGAACTCGGCTCCATCCTCCACCCTTGTAGGTAACCTTGGATATTACCTCTCGGTTAGTAGCCTTGGTTATTGTTTTGATATGGTGGTCTTGGTTGAAAGCCTTTATTTTGGTTTCTTGCATAATTGGCTTCTTCAATGATCAGTGGATAATAGCCGGTAGGATGATCACCTTTGCACAATTCACAACTTGCAATTTGTTGAACTTTTTTGGGAACTTCTTTCATCTCTTTGATTTTTTATGGAAGCTTTAACATTTTATTTGTCAACAACTCCACTTCTTGCGAGCGTAATTTATTTTGAGCAAGAATAACATCATTCGTTCCCAACTCGATAATTCATGGTTTTCTTTGGGAAGTACCATGATTGTGTTGACCTTGATGAATATTTAGTGCCATCCCATCAATGTTGGACATTACATCTTCCACACTATTTGACATTAGAGAACCACTCGCCGTAGCATCCAAAAGAGTTTTATGAACGAGTTGAAGTCCGTTGCGAAAAATGTGCACTTAATTCAAATCATCTAAACCATGGCCCTTGCACTTTATCACCATAGATTTGAATATCTCCCAAGCTTTATTGTGAGATTTACTTCCTCCTTGCACAGGTACCAAAATCAAAGTCTTGGCATCCATAAATTCAGATTGAGGGAAGAATCGTTCAAGAAACTTCTCCTCCAAAACATTCCTCTTCGACTTCTAGAGCTCCAGTTGCACCCTCTATCTCATAGAACTTCGTGAGATGAGTAAACAAATCCCCATGGTCCATCCTCGCGAAGGTATTTGAATATAAAAGAGCTAGGATTCACATCTTCATCTCAGAATGCCTCCCATTATGGGTGTTGCACACAAACTGAGCGTTGTGTCTTGGACTATTAACACATGGGGTTGAAGTAGAAGCTGGTGGTAGTGGTGGATCAACGATGTTTGGAATAACAATAGGTGTAGATGAAGAAGTCTTTCAGTGCTCTCTTTTTTCTTTGGCAAGTTTCCTCCTCTGCCTAATTCTGCTATTGAGTTTACAAGCGATTCTATCAATCTCAGAATTGAAAAGAAGTTGGTTTGTAGGTACACTCCCTCGCATAAACAGAATCTCCACACTTAACCAAACTAATTAAACAACAGAAGAAAAATAAATAGGGGTAAGATCACAATAGAAAGATCTTAAAATCAATAAACAATTTCAATGCTTGCAATATCGCAACAATCCCCGACAACGGCGCCATTTTGTTCGAATCATAGTTAAAGAGGGGTTTTTTTTATTGTCTCCACAGGGATTGTCCGATATCTTGATGCTTCTCCAACAATGAAAGAGGTTGTATGCAAGGAGGTAGTCAATTTGCTAGAAGCAGGAATGATATATCCAATTTCGGATACTCCTTGAGTAAGTCTTGTGCAAATAGTACCGAAAAAAGGAGGTATGACCCTAATATTAAATGATAAAAATGAGTTGATACCAACACGAACAATCACAGGATGATGTATGTGCATTGATTATAAGAGACTCAACAGGCAACAAGAAAATACCACTTTCCACTTCCATTCATGGACCAGATGTTAGAAAGGCTATCAGGGCAACATTTTTATTGCTTTTTAGATGGTTATTCAGGGTATAATCAAATCACGGTGAACACCAAAGATCATGAAAAGACCACCTTCACTTGCCCCTTTGGAGTATTTGCATATAGAAGAATGATATTCGGCCTATGCAACGCACCGACAACCTTCCATATATGTATGCAAGCCATTTTCTCATACTTGATCGAAAAATGTATTGAGTGGAGAATCATTTAAGCTATGTTTGTAAAACTTAGGCATAATGTTGAAATGGTGTGTGGAGACAAATCTGGTACTAAATTGGGAGAAGTGAAATTTTATGGTAACCGAAGGCATCATTCTTGGACATAAAATATTAGCCAAAGGAATTGAAGTATACAAGGCAAAAGTAGATATCATTGAAAAGCTGCCACCACCAACTAATGTCAAAGGAATCTGAAGCTTTCTTGGCCATGCCGGATTCTATCGACGATTCATCACGGACTTCTCCAAGATCGCCAAGCCATTAAGAAATCTCCTCAATAAAGACATGTCATTTACTTTTGATAAATATTATTTAAATGCTTTTGAAAGTTAAAAAGAAAGGTTAATTACTGCACTGGTAATCACTACACCCGATTGGGCACTCAATTTTAAACTCATGTGCGATGCAAGTGATTATGTAGTCGGAGCTGTTTTAGGATAGAGAAAAACCAAAGTTTTTCATGCCATACACTATGCAAGCAAATTACTCAATGATGCACAAGTTAAATATGCAACCAAAAAAAGAATTGCTGGTTATAGTGTACGCATTAGAAAAATTTCGGTCTTATCTCATAGGATCCAAGATTATTTGTTATACGGACCATGCAGCCATCAAGTACTTAATCAACAAAGCGGATTTTAAACCAAGAATGATCTGATGGATGCTTCTCTTACAAGAATTTGATTTAGAGATACGCGATAAGAAGGGCTCAGAAAATCTTGTTGCGGATCATCTATCCAGACTAGCGAATCCCAAAATTACAAAAGAAGAACGAGAAGTACTTGAAGAATTTCCAGATGAAAATCTACTCGTGATTGAGGAAAGACCATGGTTCGCAGATCTTGCAAATTACAAAGTTGCTGGTATTATCCCTGAAGATCTTAATTGGCAACAAAAGAAGAAATTCTTACGTGATGCCACTCATTATGTATGGGATGATTCATACTTAATCAAAATTGGACCCGATGGGCTATTACGAATATGTGTCACTAAGGAGGAAGCTAGGAGCATCACATGGCATTGCCATAATTCACCATATGCATGCCATTATAGCAAAGAGAAAACAACCGCTAAGGTTTTCCAAGCAGGATTCTATTGGGCTTCTTTATTCAAAGATACACATGAACATGCCAAAAAATGTGATAATTGTCAAAGGGCTGGAGGAATTTCCAAACAAAACAAGATGTCGTTACAAAGCATGTGAAAAGTGGAGGTATTCGACTGTTGGGGGATTGATTTTGTTGGACCTTTTCCTTCATCTTTCATCAATGAATACATCCTAGTGGCACTAGACTACGTCTCCAAATGGGTAGAATCTATTGCATCAATAAAAGCAGAGAGAAAAACAGTGATAAAATTCTTGAAACGAAACATCTTTACAAGGTTTGGTACGCCAAGGGTTTTGATCAGCGATGAAGGTTCTCATTTTTGTAATGCACAACTTGCAAGAGCTCTTAAACATTATGGTGTCAAGCACAAAGTACCTTAACCATATCATCCTCAAACCAATGGCCAAGAAGTGTCTAATCGTGAGATAAAAAGAATATTTGAAAAGATAGTGCCAGCTTCACGAAAAGATTGGTTATTAAAACTTGATGAAGCTCTTTGGGCATATCGTACTGCGTACAAAGCACCAGCAGGTCTTATAACATTTCAACTGGTTTACAGTAAAGCTTGCCATTTACCGGTCGAATTGAAGCACAAGGTCTTATGGGCTTTAAAGGCTCTCAATTTCGATCCGCAACAAGCCGGTGCAAAAAGGAAGCTGCAAATACATGAGCTTGATGAACTGCGACTACAAGCGTAAGAATCTTCCAAATTATAAAGGGAGAAGATAAAGAGGTATCATGACAGTAGAATCCTTCCCAAAGATTTCAAAGTGGGACAGATGGTGTTACTTTTCAACTCAAGGCTGAGATTATTTCCCAGCAAACCTAAATCAAAGTGGTCTGGGTCGTTTCATATAAAAGACGTCAAGCCATATGGAGCAGTTGAATTGGAGGATCCAATTTCAAAGGCAACATGGAATTTCAATGGCCAAAGGATCAATTTATACTTGGGGGATGAGGTTGACAGGCTCACCACAACGATGCCATTACGCGAACCTTGAAAAGCACCACAAATGTCAAGCTAATGACGTTAAACAAGTGCTTGTTGGGAGGCAACGCAATGTTGTAAGTTAGTTTATAGTTATTTTGAAACTTTTAGGGTAGATGGACTAGCCAGCACAGGTGAGGCAACTCTTGCAGAAAAACAAAAATATGGCTAGTTTGCTATGCGAACTTACTTTCGCAATGTGAAAGTTACTACACTTTTGCGACACGAAACACACTTCGCAACATGAAATTGGTCCAGTCAAACCTGCAGTTACTGCATTTACTGACCATTTATTGTGCACCCACCCACCCCCTACCCTAGTAATTCGCTTTGAATGCTTTTCTAAGCATTTTCTTTCTTTTTTCTTATTTTATTCTCCCTCAATTACTTTACAAATCCCTTCACCTCTCCCACACATAAATCACTTTCTCCTACTCTCTTTTGAATTACTCTCAAAATTTCCAGTTTCTACCTTTCTCTCACAGACACTACAAACTCAGGCATGAATCCCATGCTTTATTTTTATGCAATTTATTTGTTTAATTTACTAATAAATGTAAGTATGGTTATATCCCAACTGTCACAAAGATTTGATGAAAAACAAATCCATCTCTCTTACCCTATTTTGTTTCATTGTTTTGTTAAACAACATTTGTACTCATTCTTCTGGTAAGAGCAAAATAATAGGATTTATAAACACTATGAACCACTGAACTAAACAGCAACTGAGAAATCTCAAATCTGCAAAAAATTTGCATGCACAGTTTCGCATCGCGAAACTTAGTTCGCTATGCGAACTCAGGCAGAAACAGAACACTGTTTTTATTAACAAAACTTTGTCTGTGTGTGGTGTTTTTAGGAATGGCTCCCAAAAGGGAAACTTCTCAAAAGAAACAAAAAGTCGTGGGGGAAGGCACTTCGAGGCCAAGAACATTTGATTAGTCTCGCTTTGATGGAGCAATCCAAGAAGAACTCTTCAAGGAACTAGATGCCATGTCTATCTGGCCTGAAAGAAGATTTGAAATCAACGAGGAAGGTGAGTACCGAGCAATTAGTTAGTTGTTAAAGAACAAAAAATGGGAGGTCCTAGTTACTCCTCCAAAGCACCTCAACTACGACATTGTTCGTGAGTTCTATGCCAATGCTCTTCCGACAGAAGAAGAACTTTTTAATTACAACCACTATCAGAGGCAGAAGCATTGATTTTAGCATAAATGAAATCAACAAGTACCTGGGAGATGCTCTGAACGTCCCAGATGGTCATGCCTGCACCTACGAGCTGAATCTCAATGTCGTGCCAAACGTCAAGGAAATTTCCAAGCTGATCTTAACTGAGGACATAAGGTACAAAAAAATGCTTCTGGTGTCCCCACACACTTTCTCCGCAAAGACTTCAACCAAGTCTCTCAGGTAATCTTAATGCTCATCTTGCACAACAAAAGGCTACAAAGTCATACGACTACATTCACTCTAGATACCGCACAATTGCTTTATTTTATTTTGAGTGGAAAAAGCGTATGTGTTACAAGAATCATTGCAAATGAGATTAAGATTGTGGCTGAAAGTGCTCGAGAGGCTGGGACAGGAGCCAAGTCTTCATGTCCACTGGTTTTTCTAGGGCTGATTATGGGACTACTACGTACATCACGCATGTTAATCCCTAACCAGGTACATTCAACATTAAAAGGGATTATATATGATGCATATATTTCCCGATTTTGTAAAGTTGGCACAAAGTAAGACAACCTCAAAGATCCCTTACACCAGCAAATTTAAGCTTTGATGATTGGGACCCTAAATTTAAGGCATCCTTTTCATATACTTGGGATCAAAATGAGGCGACAAACCGTAAAATGACCAGCATTCAAGACTCAATGTACAGGTTGCAGCTGCAGATGGGATGCCCAGAAAATGATGCCCAACAAATCCTCACCCCGGGCGCGTACCACATTCATGTTCCTGGCCTGGGGACAAGATATTTTATCCTAGGGAGAATGCTGGTGTGGGAGTGGCATCTGGTAGTGGAAATGCCGAGTAGAATGAGCAGAATGAAGAAGAAAAGGAGGAATTAGAGGAAGAGGGAGAAGAGGAAGAGGAGGAAATGGATGAGGATTAGAATGATCCAATGGGAAGAAGTCAAGGCTCGCCAAACAAAGTGAAAAATTTAAAAGCTTTCTGTCAATATTTTACTTTCATTTCCTTATGTTTGGATATTATGCATTTTCAAGTTTAAATTTTCAACTGTGGCAAACTATGTGATTTCAGTTATGTATTTTGTTGAAGTACTTTGTGTCATTTTGATAAAGTTCTGTTATTGTATTGTGTATCATTTGGAAAAAGTATGTTTAAGTATTAAGTGATATGGTTAAAATTGTGTTTCAAGTTTCTTTTGTATCTTGTGAGATTGTTCCTTCATCACGAGCATGGAATGCTACTTGTAGCATCATGAACAAAATTAACAAGTATGGTTGAACAAACAACAATGAGAATGGATGGTAATGGTAAGAACCGAGACGAAAATCAAGCAAGGTACATGTTTACTTGCTTTGTAGAATGTTAGCATGATCTTGGATTTTGGTTTTTCATAAAAATTCATATCATGTCTCATTTTACACTGTACGTACTTGCTTGAATCATTAGCAAAAACACAAAAAGTGAGGTGAATTTCCATTGTATACATAAAAATTCAAAATCCTTGTGTTGGACTCGATTGATTCATGACCAATCCAAAAGTTTCGTTTGAGCTATGAAAAGGTATAAAGATGATCAAGGAAATTGTTTGAATTTGAGAAAAACTACCAAAAAGCCAAAAAAAAAAAAAGGAATCTCATCAAAAACCAGTGAGGGAGTGAGTGCTTGTAAAAACCTTTGAAAACCAAAAGGATGAATCGAAAATTTTGAAGAAAAAAAACCACTTATTAAAGATATGATCCATCCCAAATTATTTTGTTTCAAAAACTTGAAACTATGAAGAGATAAAAGAAAAGATTCGCTCATGAAACAAAAAAATTTGTGAAAAAAATTGATGAAATCATAAAGCAAAATGATTTAGAAAGAAAAAGAAAGATACAAAAAGAAAGGATTTGGCATTATAAAGATCATTGGAAAGAAAAAGAAAGGAAAAAGGCATGTCAAAGAAGTGAAAGTTAAGTGGATAGATATTTGAAAGCTAGCCTTAGGAGAAAAACCATCTCCTTATACAACCTGGCCATATTACAACCTTAACAAAGTCCTATGTGATTATATATTCATATGCTCAAATTAGGAAGCTATTTGGATGAAAACATGAATCGATCCGGATGTTGACCAAGCGATTCAAAATGAGAGTCATCACACCCAAAAGAATAAAGCAAGGCAAAAATCTTCATTCTCTTGTATGAAGAAGAGCGTTAGGAAAAAATTCAAGGAAGTGCGTCATTATAAATTCGAGTATATGATGTGATTGTGTGGGAGAGAACTTCATTCCATCCTCATGCTATGATTCTACAAATAAAAACGAACATGTGTCTTTCTAAAACAAATACTCATTTGAACCATTTGAATCTCAAAACGTTGTGTCAAATGCTTGTGAAAACAATTTTTAATCATCCTCTTGATTGAGGACAATCAAGAAAATAAGTTGGGGAGATTTTAATGAAAGGCCATAAGTGATGTATCCTTGTTGAAAAACTTGAACGGATCCCTTACTTTTCTATATTTTTTTGAGCATAAATTAACTAACAAATGATCCAAAAGACATTATGCTTAAATAATTGTAAGATTGCAGGATTTGACAAAAGAATACAACAAGTGAAAACAAAAGAAAATCCATGCCCTGCATATTTCGCATAGCGAGCAAAAAACTTCGTTATGCGAAGTTCGTTACGCGAGATAAAGCAAAGAACAGCGAACAGAAACAGAATAAAAAAGTCCCAAGATCGCTTGAAGTGGAAGAAGCGGAGATATTTCGCATAGCGAAGGTCACTACACGAGAAAAAGCGAACTTAAATAGAAAGAGGCAGAAGAAATCTTATCCAGTTCGCTTGAAGCGAGCCAAAGAAGAGTATGTTCGCATAGCGAAACTAAAGCGAGAAGAACATAAATGAAACAGAATCGAATCTTGCCAAATCGCTTGAAGCGAAGCAGTATCGAAGAGAACTTCACTATGCGATTAATAATTTACATAGCAAAGTATGGCAGTTTCCCAAGGGCGGTTTGAAAATGCTTAGCAACAAAGGAAGCTGACTTTGCTATGCGACCAAATACTTCGCATAGTGAAAGTTCACATTCTCAACTAGTATAAAAAGGCATGCAGCAGAGGGTTGAATAATAATCAGTTTTTAATTTTCAATTGTAATAGTTATAGAAAGTTACTAAGAAGAAGAGTGTGAAGAGAATCGAGCTGGATTCGCATCAAGAATTGAGAAATCATCCTTGATGCAAATTCATCTCCAATTCTTCCTTTTTGTATAAGCTACCATGACAATGGATAGCTAAAGCTATTCTCTTGCTAGAATTGAAAGGAGACCATCATAATCGTATGTATTAGCATTACTCTCCTCTTTTGTTGAATCTTGTTATTCACAATTATTGATTTAATCTTTGTTTGTCATTGTAAAACTAATTGAGTGTGAATTGTGATTGAAAAATACATTCGTATTAAAGCTAAGGATTATTATCAGTTAAACGCTTCGTTCTAGACATAGAACTAAAGAGTTTAACTTTCATAAATTCGGTATTCAATGCAATTGTTTAGTTTACTCGATCGAGAAATCACCGGTTGAACTAACCCAATTGAATTCTCAACAAACATATAGACATATATGTTGTTGTCAGCGAATTAAATAAAGATAATATGAATAACAAGTTTCTTTAAAAAGAGATATCGACAGAAAGCATACGTGCACGGTGGTGGAATTTCAATCCTAACAAGATCTTTGTCAATTGAACTTTATTTTCACAATAATTTCTAGTTTATTTGTTGTTACTTTAAAACAAATCAATATTAAAAATTCTACTTAAAACTGTATCAATTGTGTATTGTTAGTAAGATTGCGCCGGTCTCTGTAGATACGATATTCAATACTTTCTTTTGATTTACTCAACATCAGACGCGTGGATTAATATGCCAAAATTGGACCGTTATTGACATTCCTACTGCTGTTCATGTTTCAAAGTAATTTATTTTTGTTTCTTTCAAAAATCCTTTCACTCTGCCTAAGCTAAAAGTGAATTTGTGAGGGCTTTGTTTCAACTTTTATCATCATCAATAAAATGTTAATCTGTTTATCCATATTTTGTTTTCCCTTTTTGCTTTATTTCTGAAAAATGGTAAAATGAAAAACCCAAAAAATAATAATGTGGTAATCGCTTTTATCTGCATGATATTTGCACTTCTTCTTCATATTCTAAAATCAAACATAAATCATTGTGCAGATTGTTTGTTAAACCCATTGAAAACAATGACCTTATGCCTTCTCCCAAGTTTGAGTTCCCTGTGTTTGGAGCTGAAGATGAGGATATTGAAGAAATTCCAGATGAAATTTCTCAATTGCTTGAGCACGAGAAAAAGACCATTCAGCCTCACGAAGAGTCGGTGAAATTGGTTAATTTGGGTTCAGAGGAAAATATAAAAGAAGTCAAGATTAGGGCACTACTTCAGTCAAATGTTAAGAAGAGGTTAGTAGAGCTTCTTAAAGAATATGTCGACGTGTTTGCTTAGTCCTATCAAGACATGCCTGGTCTTGATACTGATATTGTGGAGCATCGTTTGCCATTGAAGCCTGAATGTCCACCTGCGAAGCAGAAATTGAGAAGAACTTATCCCGACATGGCTATGAAGATTAAAGAGTAGGTTCAGAAGCAGATTGGTGCTGGTTTTCTTGTGACTGCTGAGTATCCTCAATGGGTGGCCAATATTGTGCATGTTCTAAAGAAAGACGTAAAAGTTCGAATGTGTGTTGACTATAGAGATTTGAATAAAGCAAGTCTGAAAGATGATTTTCCACTAACACACATTGATATCCTGGTAGATAATACTGCTAAGTTCAATATATTTTCCTTTATGAATGGATTTTCCGGTTATAATTAAATAAAGATGGCCCCCGAGGATATGGAAAAAACAACATTCATTATACCCTAGGGAACATTCTGTTACAGAGTGATGCTCTTCAGTCTGAAAATGCTGGTGCATCGTACTAGAGAGCTATGACTACTATGTTCTATGATATGATGCATAAGGAAATTGAGGTCTATATGGACAATATGATTTGTAAGTCGAAGACTGAAGAAGGTCATATTGAATACTTATTGAAGTTGTTTCAACGTTTGACAAAGTTTAAGCTCCGTTTGAATCCTAATAAATGCACTTTTGGTGTCCGTTCTGGAAAGTTGATGGGCTTTATATTCAGCCAGAAAGGCATTGAGGTTGATCCTGGTAAAGTTAAAGCTATTCAGGAAATTCCTGCGCCCAAAACAGAAAAGCAAGTAAGAGGATTCTTGGGACGTTTGAACTATATCTCCCGATTTATATCCAATATGACTGCCACATGTACGCTGATCTTCAAGCATCTCCACAAAGATCAGGGTGGTGTATGGACAAAGGATTATCAGAAAGCTTTTGAAAGAATTAAACAGTATTTGCTTGAACCTCCTATTTTGTCTCCTCATGTGAAAGGAAGACCTTTGATCATGTATCTGACTGTGCTGGAAGAGTCTATGGGGGTGTGTTTTGGGTCAACAATATGAATCTGGAAGAAAAGAATTTACCACTTATTATTTGAGCAAGAAGTTCACCGATTGTGAGTCTCGGTACTCAATGCTTGAAAAGACATGTTGTGCTTTAGCTTGGGCTACCAAGCGCCTCCACCAGTATACGTTGAATCGTACAACTTGGTTGATACCTAGAATATATCCAATCAAGTATATCTTTGAAAAGCCTTCTTTAACTAGAAGGATTGTTCATTAGAAAATGTTATTGTCAGAATATGATATCGAGTACCGAACTCAAAAGGTGATAAAAGGAAGTGTTTTGGCTGATCATTTGGCACACCATCCAATTGATGATTATCAACCTATCAAGTTTGATTTTCCAGATGAAGATGTGATGTATCTAAAGGATAAAGATTGTGAGGAACCATTACCTGAAGAAGGACCTGAGCCTGGATCTTGATGGGGTTTGATTTTTGATGGAGCTGTTAATGAGTATGGCAATGGTATTGGGGCAATTATTGTTACTCCTCATGGTTCTCATATTCCTTTCACTGCAAGGTTGGTGTTCACTTGCACAAATAATGCTACAGAGTATGAAGCATGTATTTTGGACTTGGAAGAAGCTATTGATTTAAGAATCAAGATCCTTGATGTATATGGAGATTCAGCACTGGTGATTAATTAGATTAAAAGGGAGTGGGAGACATGTTAACCTGATTTGATTCCTTATCGCAATTATGCAAGAAGGTTGTTAACTTTCTACAATAAGGTTGAGCTTCACGATATACCCAGAGCAGAGAATTGAATGGCAGATGCTTTAGTGACTTTATCCTCCATGATTGTGGTAAATCGGTTGAATGATATGCCGAAAATTGATGTTATGCGTCATGATATATCAACTCATGTGTTTGAAGTTCAAAAGATTTTTGATGATAAACCTTGGTATTATGATATTAAATGTTTTCTTCAAAATCAAGAGTACTCACTTGGGGCATCCAAGAAGGATATGAAAACTTTGAGAAGATTGGCTGGTAGTTTCTTCTTGAATGATGATGTGTTGTATAAGAGAAATCATGATATGGTCATGCTAAGATGTGTGGATAAGAAGGAAGTAGACATGTTGATGAAAAAAATTCATGAAGGATCCTTTGGTAACCATGCCAATGGACATGCAATGGCTAAGAAGATGTTAAGGGCAGGTTACTATTGGCTGACAATGGAATCCGACTGTTGTAAATATGTGAAGAAGTGCCATAAGTTTCATATTTATGTTGACAAAATTCATGTGCCTCCAACTCCTCTCAATGTTATCTCTTCTCCATGGCCTTTCTCCATGTGGGACATTGATATGATTGGAATGATTGAGCCTAAATCGTTGAACGGACACCATTTCATATTGGTGGATATTGACTATTTTACCAAGTGGGTTGAAGCGACATCATATGCCAATATGACCAAGCAAGTAGTGGTCCAATTTATCAAGAACCAAATCATCTATCAATATGGTGTTTCGAGCAAGGTTATCAATGATAATGGGTCGAATCTGAATAACAAGATGATGAAGGAATTATGTGATGAGTTTAAGATTGAGAATCACAACTCTTCTCCTTACAGACCTAAGATGAATGGGGCTGTTGAAGCTACTAATAAGAATATTAAGAAGATCATTCAGAAGATAGTTGTTACCTACAAGGATTTGCATGATATGCTCCCTTTTGCTCCACATGGCTATCGTACATCTGTCTGCACTTCAACAGGGGAAGCCCCTTTCTCTCTTGTTTATGGTATGGAAGTAGTGCTCCCGGTAGAGGTTGAAATCCCTTCTATGAGAGTTTTGATGGAAGTTGAATTGTATGAGGCTGAATGGTGTCAGAGTAGATACGATCAGTTGAATCTGATTGAGGAGAAAAGAATGATGGCCTTGTATCATGGCCAATTGTATCAACAGAGAATGAAGAAAGCATTTGACAAGAAGGTTCGACCTCGTATGTTTAGAGAATGCGACCTCGTGCTCAAAAAGATCTTGACTTTTACCAATGATTATAGGGGCAAGTGGACTCCTAATTATGAAGGCCCATATGTTGTTAAGAGGGCCTTCTCTGGCGGTGCATTAATTCTTACAACTATGGATGGCGAAAAGTTTACTCGTCCTGTTAATTTCGATGCAGTCAAGAAATACTTCACCTAAAAAAAAACAGCTAGCTAAGTTAAAAACCCGAAAGGGCGGTCCAGGAAAAAATTAAAGACAAAAACAGAAATATTTGTCCCCGTAGATTGAAAACCCGAGAGGGAAATCTTGGCAAAAGTTAGGGATTATGGCAAGTAACTTCATTTGGCTAGTCTTGATCGTTAGAATCAACATTTCCTATCAAGGATTTTACTTTAATCATTCTCAGCTGAAGTCTCAAGCACAATTAGAATTCAAAGTTGTCAGGAAGAATAATGCTCATTGTATTTCAATGTAGCCTCTTCCATTGTACTTACCATTTTTCAAACTTTGTAATGATCCATGGACCTACGCCATTTACGGACTACCATTCTATCAATAAAACTTAGGCCTTTGTCCTTTCATTTGCAATTCTTATTTTGTTTCTATTTACAGAGTTTCATTTTATTTTTTATGATGATTTTTGAAAAAATGTGAATAATTGATTTAAATTTTGAAAAAAATAAAAACATTTTCCTTTGATTTATGAATATAAAAAGGAATGTCAACAGTAATCCCAAGAATGGTAAAATCTTGAAGTGCAAAACTTAGTGTTATCTCTTCATTGGAGTTCGCTCTCGTTGATGTTTTCGCCCGTAGAGTTTGTGGAGGTTTCCTCAGCAGAGTTTGTTATTACTCCTCTGGTAGAATTTATTGACGGCTCCCCAATAGAGTTGTGTTGATGTTTTCTCCAGTAAACTTTATTGATATTTCTTCAGCAAAGTTTTGTTCCTATAGATAGCCAGACAAGTGTTGTTCAGTTTTCCCCAGCTAAGTCTTGATTCAAATTTTCTCTAAATGAGTATGTTTCCTTCATCCAGATGATTATGTTATGGTCAGTTAGTTTAGCAGTTTGGAGGACCACCTCTCCTTAATGTTAATGTCCATGCAGAGATTTGTCCTTGCTGATTCCCAGTAAAGGTTATGCATAATTACTTTGGATGTTTCCCAATCAAAGAGAAATGTTGCTTTCTTCTAAGAAGTGTTGATATAGCCGTCACCTATCGGGTTTTCTCTCACCTTGTGTTGGGTATTGATTTAAAATCCCTCACAGCTTGACTTTTTGCTATGATGTTAACTTCTTATTTTCCCTAACAAGTCCAGGATGTTTCTCTTAGAGTTGGATAGTCCTCAGAGTTATTTATTATATCCCCAGAAGAGTTGTGTTATTCCCCAGTGGATTTTGTGTAACTGTTTACATGATTACACTCCCCAGCAGATCCTTTAGTTTCCCGCAATAGACCTCTCCATCCCTTTGAAACAGATTTCGAATGGATTTTCCTTATCCCCAGGAAGAGTCAAGAAGATTTGGGTTTATATTGTTCCTTCAACAGTTTAGCTTCCGTTCTTGAAGCAGAATTCATGTTGTTACCCTCTTTGTGGATTACTGATTATTGAAGATTGATCTTTGGGTTTCTCCCAAAGCAGTATCTTTCCCTCCTTGGCAAGATTTGAGCCTTGTAGTAGGATTTATTTTCCTTTGGTGGCTTTTGTTTATCTCTTGCAGGATTTCTTCATTTTTATCCCTAGCAGGATCTCCAGTGATGTGTCCAGCGTATTGAGATTAGTCGAGTATTCAGTGGTGTTGTGATGTTTTGTTCACCCTTTGTTTATCTTTGTCTGTTTTATCAGCATATTCATACTCATATGCATTGCATGCAAATTCATTTGTTGAGCCTATCATTTCTTGCGTGTTTTCCCTTTCTCTGGTGTTTTTGTCCCTACAGAGTGTGTGTGTCCTCTTTCCATTAGAATGTCGACCCTAAGCAAAAAATGCATATCCTTTCTAATTCCCCACTGAGTTTATGCCTCATGGAAGATGTTTATTTTAGCCTTCCTCCCCAGTTTATTATCTGGATGGAATTGATCCCCGGTGACATATTTCCTCATTAGGTCGAGTCTTGCTTGACCGTTTCTCTCTAATTTGTTCTTGGATTGAACTTTTGTCTCTTGCAACGGTTATTTTAAATTTCTCTGGGTTGTGGAACCCAGATGATGAGAAGGTATTTATTTCTCCCTTTTGAGGATTTATTTTCCTCGGCATAAATATGTTTGTGAATCCCCATCAGAAGATGAAGATTTGAATTTCCCCAGCAGTGTTGATAACACTCTCTTGATAATTTTTGTCTGACAGCAAGTGGTGTCCTCTTTATTTGAGCAGCTTGTGTGTCCCCAGCAAGGTAAAGCTAACCTAGTAACAAGTGGAAGCCTCTTTATTTGAGCATCTCGTGTAATCTCCAAGAATTTATTTGTATCTTCGCAATATATGACAGTTCTCTAGTTCATCCTCAGCAAGAAGTTTATTATGAAATGTTGGATCCTTATTTGACCAACTTTTCCATCAAACGGCATCTATGTGGAAAAGTCCCGGTGAAAACTTTGTTATGAAATCCCCAACAGATGGTTGTCTTTTTATTTGAGAAGTCTGTTGTATGATTTAATATGCCCGTATCTCTTTTAAAAATCCCCGACAGATTTAGTAATCTTTAATTCCTAGCAAATGGCAGTCCCTTCAGCGGAGAAAATTTGTACTTGGTCCTTTTCTGAGTTCAAAAATTAATTAAAAGAAGAAGTTGAACCCTCGTTATTTGAACAAACATTCATCTCCTCATATGAGAATCCTGTTGCGATCCAATGAATATTTCATCCCCAACAGATGGTTGCCTCTTTATTTGAGAAGTCTGTTGTGTGGTTTGAGTTGCCCAGTAACAGGTAACTGATGATATATTTCTCATCCTACCCAGTGAAAGGTAGTCGAGTATTGTTGCGGTGGAAATAGGATATCAAACTATTAATTAGTTTGAATCACAATTCTTAATTCATAACCGCTCTTTAATTTATCCGAAGGAAAAGGTCAAAAGAGCGAAAACCTATTTTTGCATCGTAAACACAATACGGGGAGAGACCTAGGTAAGGGGTTGGTTAAGCTTAGGGAAGGTACTAGCACCCTAAACTTCTGTATTACTCTACAGGAACCTTTTGTTTATTGTATGTCTTTTTATTTTATTATCTGCTTTAATATATATACTAAGCTAAGGGATAAAGTGACCTAAAAGACCTAAGGGTTAGTCCTAAGTTTACTCGGCAAGATTCGCATCTTGTGCCTACGTATCCTGGATAGGGAATGGAATCAGAGTAATTGTAGTTCCCCTCAAAAGGGAGGTTAGAAACTTCTTGACTGTGGTCAAGGTTTCAATGGGGAGTAAACGTATCTTAAGGACACACTTGCGTGGAGTTTCGAAACTCCTATTTCTACGTTGAAATGTTGAATTGAAATTAGGGTTAAATTAGGTGTTCCACGGCGGGAAACCCTAAAACAAAGTACGACGACTCTTTGACCTAATGCTAGGTGTCGCTTGCGCGAAAATAAGGTGCCGGCATGACAGAAGAGTCGCCACCTTTTGTTATTTATCCCTCAGAGCGGGAAAGGAAACGATCGGAAAAACCTGACGAATAAGGGTAAGACAAGGTCGTCGCAACCATTGTCTGGGTTCGGGAGTCGGTTACGCAAGGGGAAGGTATTAGCACCCCTCACGTCCGTCGTACTCGACGGGATCCTCGCTTGTGTGTTTACTTGGACGGGTTGGTTATAATCTATCTACCTATCAAGGTTGGCTGAAAAAGAAAAGAAAAATGACTCGGCAAAGCGTCGCACTTTATGCCTACGTATTCTCATCAGAGAACGAGAAATCAGAGTCAACGTAGTTCGACTAACTACGGGGGAAAGGTTGCTCGCTAGGACGTCGCATCCTATGCCTACGTACTTTCATCTGGTATAAAAGATCAGAGCAAACGTAGTTCGGGAAACTACGGGTAAAAATGGCTCAACTAGGAGGGAGTCTATCAAGTCCTACTGTTATCATGCCATGGATTCATCCTATGGTTGAGGTTTGAACAGGGAACTCCTAGAAGTTGTCATGCATAGGTTTCAACCTAAAAGTCTATCATCAAATCCTTATCAAAGGAAATGAGAGTCCTAAGGGATCATGTCAATGATTCACCAAAACAGACAAAAACATCAGCTTTAACAGTAAAATGCATGCAATGCAAGTGAGGGAGGAAATGTGTGTGGGGTTTCAGCCTCCACAAGCTCATCTCGACCTCAAGCCAGTCATGAAATAACAGTAATCATACTGAAGATAAACAACATGCTATCAAGCAATGAAGTGCCATCAGGCAAACAAAACACACTTGAGAAAGAAAGAATCCACTCTCTAATTCTAACCCTAATCACAGAATCTGAATCAAATCTAAGCAAAGCCCTCAGGCAAAAACCCTGAACAAGAGAAATCATTCCCAGTCTTCAAGCTTCAGAACAAGCTTACCAAAGAAAGGGAGCTAAGCAAGCAGGCTCATAGTGTCTTCCTCAGGAAAGCACTAAGAGGTGGATACTCAGGAGTCATACCCTATGTGGCTCAACCACTGTGATCAGTTTACATTCCTCCTCAGGAGAAATTAAACTCACAAGCAGGCTCCAACATCACTGGATACTTAGGAAATCCTATCTGAACTAGTGGAACTAAATGAATAGACTCATAGGACCTTCCTCAGGAAAGTACTAGGAGGCTTCCACTTAGGAGTTGTATCCCATGTGGCTCAACAACTGTGATCAGTTTACATTCCTCCTCAGGAGAAATTAAACTCACAAGTTGGCTCCAACATCATTGGATACTTAAGCAATCCTAGATAAACTAAGGGAACTAAGTGAATAGACCCATAGGACCTTCCTCAGGAAAGTACTAGGAGGCTTCCACTTAGGAATTGTATCCCATGTGGCTCAACAACATGTGATCAGTTTACATTCCTCCTCAGGAGAAATTAAACTCACAAGTTGGCTCCAACATCATTGGATACTTAAGAAAGAGGTGAGAAGAAAGAATGAAAGTCATTCATAGTGCCTTCCTCAGGAAAGTACCATGAACTTCCCTCAAACTTCAGGCTCTCAAACCTCACAGACTGGGAACAAGACAAGCTCTGGGTCTCTGAGACTTGATCTACAATCTTCTCTTCATGATGCTCTCCATCAAGGTCTCCAAGGCAACACAAGCCCCTCAACAAATTCCTCAGAATAAACCCCAAAGATGAACAGATAACCCACTGAACAGACCAAATCACTAGGCAACTTCAGAAAATACCTAAAAATACTAAACTAATGGGGAAAAATCTAACAAATATTCATAAGGGTCCTCAACACCTACTCATAACATCTACAAAGGTCTCTACCTAAAAATCAAGATGAAACTCAATCAAAGAAAGGGATTCTTCATCTAAACACAATTTAAACCCTAATTAGGATACCCTAAATCTACCCTAATTAAACTAATCAAAATCAATTCTAAAAAATCTAGAAAAAATCCTATAGGGAACTATGATTCATCATCTAATTGCACAAAAAAGAATGGATTAAAAAACCCTAAAGGAAGGTCCTACAACAATTCCTACAAAATCACATACCAAATTAAACAATTAAAAAGCTATTTAATTGGAAAATCTATTAAAAATATTAAACCTAAAAATAAAATCTCAATTTTATTTTTATAATTTTCTACACATTTTCATCTACTCAGGAAAAAAAGAAGAATTGAGAAAACATTTTTTATCATTTTTTAATGAATTAATCAAAACAGACAAAATAAAAGAAAGAAAATAAAACAATTTAAATTAAATGAAAGGAGGGGGTATGAAAAGTACTACAAGCCAGTTAAAAGCGTTGGGCCAACAAAGAAGGGGGGTGGGAATAGAACTCTGGGCCCAGCAGCGGTTTAATGAAACGCTGCGTTTCATGGAATTCAAATCTTCCCTCTCTTTTCTCAGACTCATCCGTGGCCGTTGGATTAGGTGAATTAGTCAAATATTAAGACCCATCCAAGGGCGCTCCTTCATCGTCCCCATCAAAGCCTAGGGTTTGCAGAACCCCCACCTCCATGCGCCAACCTTCGAGCTCACCTATCTCCTTGCTCAGGCCACGGTTTGACTCGATTCCAAAACAAGAAATGCCCTACCAAATGCCTAGAACACAATGGTACGATCAGCTTTTCTTAATTCGACCTCAATAATCCCAACAGAATGCTTCAACACATTGGTACCACCATGCTAACCTGATATCAGTCTTCACCAAATTTCATTCTAAAGGTATACATATGTTCTACAAGTTATGCTAGTTATCATGCACTAATTCTTGATGATTAGAACTACCAATCTACACAGTTCTTGCAAGTCAAAGATTTCTGGTCCTGCCATGGAACCTCATGGAACAGGCTATAACTCTCAGGGATTGATCCTCTACCCTAACACATTAATCCTATGGCTATAAAACTAATTGGAACTCAATAATTTAGGAGATATAAGGTGAAGAAGAAACCTGTCAAGAAGTTATGGTGAGATGATGTTGAGCACGATTCAAGCCTTGGAATTCACTCACAATGGTCCTTCAATGGAGATATGCCTTCTGTTTGCACTTGTATGGAAGGAGGTGGCTTGTAGTGGAAGATATCTTGGATTGCTTCAACTTGAAGAAATGGCTTCAATGGCTATCTCTCCTTCTCTCTCCTCTGACTTGGCTCAAGTTTCACCAACCTCTAATCATTCTTTGATGCACTCTTTAAATAACAATTGATGGATGCTTCTAGATTCATCTATAATGATGTGGAAAGGTAGTGAAAGTTCCATGATATGCCATGTTGGATTTCTCATATACCATGCTCCATGCCTTGTAATTTTGACTCAAAATACCCTTACATGAGTTATTGAGAAGGAATGAATGAAAAACAAGTGCATTTTTTTGGCTTGTGTAGGGTTTTTCAACCTTGCCTTCTTTTTCAAGCAACTAATTTCCAAAGGAACCTCATTTTTTAAGCCTCAAATGAAAATTCTATTTAAACCAAAGTTCTCAAAATGGTTTTTCCAATCAAAATGATATATTGGATGACCTATTTTGGATTTGTGGATCTCCCAAATCACTTTCCAATTTCAACTTTTCAAAGTTATAAGCCTTTTTTAGTTCATTTTTGACCAATCATGGAATCTTGTGCTATGAGCTTTTTCAACAATTTGTGACCTTCTTTCTAGACTTAAAATCACAGTTTGAGCAACTTTCATGTTTTGAGTTTTTCCATTTGAGGCTTGGAAATAGGAGTTTTAGGCATTGGCTAAAATGACCTATAACTGACAAATGACCAAAATACCCCTGTCTTGTTCAAACCATAAGTTGAGTTCCACAAATCCAATCAAGGACTTCTACCACTCAAATTAAAGCTAAGAAGATGCTCTTCAACATTCATGTTGACCAAGAAACCATAGGAATCATCCTACTAGGGCAAAAGTTGTCTGCAAGTTGGGTGACTTTCAAGGACCCAGATTCACACACCTCAGCTGACCTGTAATTTGTCAAAACCATAACTTGAGCTCTGTAACTCCTATCAAGGACTTCCACCACTCAAATTAAAGCTTAGAACAAGCTCTACAACATTCATGTTGTGGGGAAGATGAGATATCAATCACATCTAGAGCTAAAACTGCCTGGAAAATAGGAATCAAATTAGGGTTTTTCACTGGCAATCCTTGGAAACCCTGACTTGAAACTTCTCAAACTCCTCAATCATGATGAGTTGGTCTAGTAATCATCTTTATAGCATCTCTAGGCATCATTCCATGATCTCATGGCCCTTGGATTGAGTCTCAACCTTCTCCAAATCTTCAGCTGATCTAGGGTTGACCCAGTCAAAGCCCTGATTCTACCATTCATGGTTGAATCTTCTGAACTCTTGCATAATGACCTCTCTGGGCTTCATGATGGCTATCAAGACATCTCCTAGGCTTTCTCAAAACATCAAGTTCATTCTCAAAGTCTCAGAATCATCTGAGGAGCACCCACAACTTTCAAACTGTGAAGCACACAACCCTGGTTTCAAACCACTTCCTCTGAAGATCTCTTGAACTTTCTGATGAAGGTATCAACTTCCAAACACTTAATGAATGAATAATCGTTGGTCAAATTTTGGGGTGCAACAGCTGCCCCTATTCAAACGGCTTGAACCTGACTGGGTGAGAAGCAAACGGCTCTCAACCAATCAAGGTACGAGACGGTTGAATATCGGTAAACCCGAAAATTTGCCAACTGCACGAGCACACGGTACTCTGCGGGGAACAAAACTTCGAACACTGCAACACTAGCTGCTTAATAACTAGCTGGAGAGATACTGATCTGACATTGCTGCCGGAAACAAACATCATTCTGAGAGACACTCGACATCGCCGTCGTACCAGCATCATCTCTGCGGGGGATTTAAGGAGTCTGACATTGCCGTCAAACAAATCATAATCTGACCTCGCCGTCAAACAAATGATGATCTCAAACATCTCTGACCTGGGGTTCACCCCTGGTAAATGGAACAAAAGGTACACTTGCGTATTTGAACTTACTCCGCTGGGAGTGAGAGAATTAACCGAGCACACTCTGATCTGGGGTTCACCCTCAGAACCATAACGAACATCGGAATACTGCTGCACACTGCCCGCCGTAGAACTTCAACACTAAAGATATATGAAACCCTGGCCCCTGGCCACTTCCAGCTTCAGCTAGGAAAGATCTTCAAGTACTTCTGAAGATAAACATCCTTGGCCTTCAAGGATGGTAACTCTGCAGGAGGTATCTTCGACTTCAGTCTAAAGCAATGGTCCTTGACCTTCAATGATACATGGATCTGCCTTCAGGCAACTCCACCTCTGCTATAGAGCATCCGAGACTTCAGTCAGGGATATACTTCGGCCTTCAGTCCGGAAAAATGAATCCTAGGTCATTCATAACCTTGGGGGATAACCTTGCCCTTAGGCACCTTCGCTCCAGCTTAAGAAATCTGTGACTTCAGTCAGAGAACTGGTATCCTGAGCCATTCATGACTCTACGGGGATTCAAACACTTTGCCTTCAGGCAAAACTCCGCTTCAGCTGGAGAAACATCTTCGACTTCAGTCAGAAGAAACACTATTCACTTGATCGCGATCAATCATCTCCTCAGGACGACTGACTTGGTCTTCAGACTCACACGAATCACTTTGTTGTATCTACAACCTTTGGAACCTTATCTTCAGCCCTTCGTTGATTCTTCAACACGGAAATCTGAACTCACAGGAACCTTCTGATATCGCCTTCAGGCGCTTACGAAACCCATCTTCAGATTAGACATCGTTGCTGGGGCAGACATATCATGCTGCTGAGGACTTCGAGAATCATCTTGAACAAATAGATCCGTCGGGCATCTTCAAGAATCGTCCTGAACTGATAACCTCGCTGGAGCAAACATTCTGTTAGGAATTCCAGGAATCTTCCTGGGCAACTCTTGCTAGAGGTGCTATTGGGGAGCTCAAGTATCATACTAAGCAAACAACTCGGGAAGCTGCACTGAGGTCTTAAGAATCATCTTAAGCAAATGGCCCTGCTGAGGGATTTTGAGAATCATCTCGAACTGGAGACTTCGCTGGGGATCTCAAAAATCATCTTGAGCGAGTGACTGCGGGGATCACACCGGGGTCTTTAGAATCATCTAAGAAAACAACCTTGCTGGGGAGAACATCAAGAATCGTCCTGAGCAACCGGTCTCTTGGTGGAACACCTGTACAATAAGGATGATAATGACCTAGATCATGTTTATGATGTGTATGCTTCTGCACTATGCCCCCACCTGGGAATGATATGTATTTATGCTAAATGCCATGCAATCATGCACAATGCTATGCAATCATGCACAATGCTATGCAATCATGCACCATGACAGGCAATCATGCACAATGCTATGCAATCATGCACAATGATGCGATCCCGTCAGCAAAGTAAATGCCGAAGGGGAATTCTCCTGTCAAGGAGAAAAACTACTCAGGTAGAGGAATCATCCTGCTGAGGAGAACGCGAACACGCCAATATCAATCAGGCTCTGTCTGGGGAATTGATCTTCCGTTGACTGCTGCAGGGAAAACAACTTCAGCTGACTGCGGCGGGGGATGAAGCTCTACGAGAACTTGGATCTGCTGATGTCAATCACGAGAATGAACTGCGCAGCCGTCTCGGCTACTCTTCTGGGGATGACCACCCTGTGGGGAACCAACTTCAGCTGCCCCCACACTCCACTGGGGAAAAACCAATCATGATCTGATCAACTTCCAAGGATTCGTATCTCTTGGACATCTGCAAATTCGGCTGCGGAAGGAGAAGTCATTCTGCTTTGCTGGAGAGAGTGCGATTCTGGGGAAACACAGCACTAGCTGCCCCACGCTCTGCTGGGGAACATCGATCATGATCTGATCGACTTCCAAGGATTCTGCTTTTCTGCGGACTCAGCCGGGGAGAGAAATCACTCTACTTCGCTGGAGAGTGCGACTCTGATGGGGAATTCGATTCCACTGGGGAAGAAAGAATCATCTGACTTCGGGGAAGAGTACAACTCTGCAGGGGGATACAACATCAGCTGTTCCAATACTCTACTGGGGAAGAGGGAATCGTCCAACTTCAGGAGAGAGCTTGACTCTGGTGAGGAATTTCAATTCCGCTGGAGACTTCAGTCTGGCATCATCAGTTACTGCATCCTTCGGCTAACGAACAGCCTTTTGCGAAACCTGCACTTGTGACCCGGTGCTGGGGAATACGACATCATTCTTTGGTGCTTGACTCAGCTGATGAAGCGACATTCCTTCAGGATGCGTCTGCTTGGGGAAAAGAATCATCTCTACCTGGGGAAGACATATCAATGCTCACTATCTGATTCTGATTCTGCGGAGGAGAGACTATTGAACTCCGCTGGAGAGGGAGGACTCGCTCCGCTTCGGGGATATCAATCCTGGTCTACTGAGGGCAATCTTGACCCTAATCTGATGAGGGATAAACGTCATCTCAATCTGCTGCAGTCTCCAACTGCACAGGGGGAACGACCTCAAACTGTGCGCCTCTGCTGAGAAACAATCCTGATTCAACAACGCCAACACAGGGAATACAGGCTACCAATCATGGAGTCAAGTAACGGGTTATGCTGTAGGATAGCAATCCAATGACAACCAGGCTTCTTCAGAAGGTTCAGGTTTCGGCAGGGTAATGACACGATTCCCCGATACTCAATTCTTGCTAGGGTGAACAAACTCATTTGAACAACTTGCCCCAGCGCAATTCAACCTGCCCCAATCCGACTCTTGGGAAGATTCATTCTGAACAGAAAACAACTAGCAACAAGACAATCTTCAGAGGGCTTGCCCCAGCATCTGCACAACGGGAGGATTCATCCTCAACTGATCAACTCTCAGCATGGTTAGCTTCAATATCTCTGAAGTGGTTTGCCCCTGAACGAGCGATGAGCGACTCAACATGCTCTGATCGAACACTGGAGGGATCTGCCCTTAAATTGCAAGGATTCCGGATAACTGCCCCTGATTGGGTCTCAAGAAGATTCACTTCCGATCAACCGCTGCTTGCATAAACTGCCCCATAATCAACTGATGCTCCGGGACTTGTCCTCAGACAAACTGATTCCAAGCTCACTGGAAGTCAATGCCCCAGATTCACAGGGCTTCGCAGCATACCATTCTGACCCAGACCTCTAGCGATTCAGTCCTGATTGACTATTCCTTGCTGAAGTTCCTTCGTATCAGCTACTAACCTGCAACTAAAATTGTTTATTCACGAATAGTAATTTTAATGCAGTGTTCATGCAAATTTCGAAAAAATGTTGTACTGTCACTCATTTACGTGTCATGCTAGTGAGTGACGAATGAACTCGAGAGTTCAAACGTAGTGCTGATGCGATCAGTGAAAAATGCAATAAGGATATGATTAGCAAATCATGAAGGAGTCAGGTTACTCGACCTTATCGTAATGCGCTTTCAGAATAAACCCTGCCTCAATTAGGTCTTTTAAGGGTTGTATCGTGGTCGGGTTCACGGTTCGTGAAATAAGGGATATTTGGCTCAAATTATGATTTGTACCCACCCCTTCTACGTGATGTTCTCCAATCCTAAAGTTCAGTTAACTTAGCTCGAGCGCTCTCCTCTTCGAGAGGTATGTTGAACATTTGGGAACAACTGGTTAAAGAACTCTCAAGGTGTTTCGGAGTGACAGTTACTCCTTTTCGTTTTCGGTGTCTGCATCTACACGACTTCGCCCTTGTTCGAGGATTTTTCTTTTTTATATCCTTTCTTTTCATTCTTTTGATTCCCTAATTTTCGCCTGGACTGACTCCTTTTGAGTTCTTTTCGATTTTTCTTTTGAAGTCCAGCGGGACGCCCTGATTTTTTGCCTAAGTATTTGCTTTCTAGCTTTTCTTTTTTACTTAGCGGGCTTTCTTATTTCTCTTTTTTCTTGGAACAAAGTCGTGTGACACTGGTTGTCTGGATTGCTCCGAAAGGATTGTAACTGTCTCACTCCTGATTGGTGAGGTTTAACCATTGTGGTTGATGAGGTACGACCTCTGGAGAGGAATATGATGTGATTGATCCTCGAAGGACAACACTCCTCTATAAGACTTGAACGCTCGATCAAGCTAACTGACAACTACCCTGCCCCGGGTTAAGATGTGAGGGTTCAAAATTCCGAAAGAAACTCCTACTTCTCGGCTCGAAGTGGTTAACAAGGGATTCTCTTCCTTATCTCTCCGGTGTTTAGGGGATTTGAAACAATGCCTTGTACGTCATCGGCAAAGTTTTATCTGAAAGCAATACGATCATCGGTTATGAGTATTCAGTTTCATCATCCTCCCTCCGCTCATTGCTAATCATAGTAATAAAGTGGAGTAAATAAAATGCAAGTGTCAGTGTAATGCAGTAAATGAGTGACAACGACATAACTAATTCAGAAAAATGCATAGTCACTTTATTAACATCACCATTCGAAACATACAATGTTTAACAGCAAGTAGTAACTAACAGAAAAGAAACTACAAATGCGAAATGGTAAAAAGTCCGAGGACTGCCAATGTTGAGGACGTCTGCCTGTCTGGATCACTGGCTTCTGGAAGTAACCCTCTGAATTTGCGAGCTCAAACAGCTGAGAGGTCGTCACGTACAACCAAGACTCCATCTGGAAAGGAAATACACCCTTGGTCGATCAATTGCTGCACCTTCGCCTGGAAAGCCTTGCAATCTTCAGTTGAATGCCCCAGAGATCCACCATGGTAGCCACACTGAGCATGAGGATCGTACCCTGGAGTGTAAGGCTCTAGCACGGGCTTGAGAGCTTTCGGTTCCACCAAGGAATTCTGAACCAACAGCGGAAGAATCTGGCTATACGGCACAGGCACTGGATGGAGAGAAACATTCCTTTGTTCCACGTGGTTGCGAGGTCTCTTGTGATCCTGGGGCTGGTATTCTTTCCGCCCAGGAGCAAGAGGTCGTCGTTTCTGAATGGCGACGGTCTCTCGTTTAGGCGCTTGCGTCCTTGAGCTTGATCCAGGTAGAAACTGCGAGCGAGGCGATTCAGTCACCAAAGGTCGCGGGACATATTCCAGATCTTTCTCAGCTTCAGGCAAAGGAGTGGAATCATCCACCTTTTCCGCAGGGTAAGGGATGAACTTTCCCGATGCTCTTATGCCGCCCGACACAAGCCTAATCGCCCTTGAGTCGATCAGGTCCTGAATCTTATTCCTGAGGGCCTTGCATGTTTCAACATGGTGCCCCGGTGCCCCTGAGTGGAAATCACAACGCATGCTGAGATCAACGTCTGGTGACACGTCATCTGGTGGATTTGAGGTCCGAAGCTTGAGAACACGGTTCCGAACTAACAGCGGCAGCAGCTGGGCATAACTCACAGGTAGTGGGTCTACAGCTCTATCAAGTAGCTTCTTCTTTTGACCATAACCTTCAGGGTTATTCTGAGATGCTCGGCGCGGCTGATGACGAGACAGGCCTCGAGCTTCATGCTGTGTAGAGGGTCCATGAGGTCCACTTGGCTTCAGCACAGGTGGCAATGACGGCAATGGGGGAAGCACTTTGGTCTCCTCCTTGGGTGCTTGACTACTCTCCTTATTTAGCATACTTCTCACCACTCCCATGAGAAAGCTCAACTGATTCTGCAGCTGCTGATTCTCCTCTCTGAGTACTTGCTGGTCCAGACGCACTGCCTGTATGTCATTCATGACCTGCCCCAGCTGGCTTTGGATTTTCTCCAACTCAGTTTGTATCTGCTCCATTGGTCCGAGCTGCTAGATTCTGAGTCAAACCTGCGAACACAAAGGTTAGAAGACAAGTCCCGACTTCTGCCATGCAAGATGAATTATGCTAATGCCACGGGTGTCTGTACGTTTAGGAGATCACCCCTAATTCTGGTGTCAACGTGCCAACATATTGTCAATGCAGTGATAAGACTGGATCCATTCATGGAAGAAGATATCTCATATTGCTCGGGACACCAAGATCAGGGTACAAAACGCGCCTGCAGCACAGACACATGCTAATGGAATGCAAACATGAATATGCAAGCTAATGCAAAATGCAGTCATGCAACAATATATCCAGGTGGCTGCTGTGGAGATTCGATGTCAACAGTCGCTGCTGAGAAGGAAACCCCGGTGTAAACCACTGATCTGATCTACTGTGAATAACCATCTGATAGGATCGAGATCAAACTTCTGCTCTGACAAGAACGAAGGCTTGATAATAAAGACCCCGGATGCAAGATCAAGGAATATCTGTTGATGAAGTCTTCAGACCCTAAATCAGAAATCTGCCCTGTCAAGAACAAAAATACAGCTGCTGATGAGATCTTCAAACCCCACTCAAAATCTGCCCTATCAGGAACAAAATAACAACTGCTGACGAGATCCTCAGACCCCACTCAAAATCTGCTCCATCCAGAACAAACCACAACCGCTGATGAGATCCTCAGACCCCACTCAAAATCTGCTCCATCCAGAACAAACTTCTGATAATAATACTCTGATCAAAGCCTGCTCTATCAAGAACAAACAAACATCCGATGATAACATTCTCTGATCAAACCCTTGCTCTATCAAGAACATATCTGTAACTGAGAACACAACATAACTGATTCACTGTCAAGAAAACCAGGTAGTCTGGAGGTCAAAGTTTCCTGCAATATCCCAACCCTACTCACAGGTATGATGGACCTAATCCACGGACAAAGGTACGGCATCCTATGCGGTCGTCAGCGTCACAGACATTCATGAGTGACAATACGATTCCCAGAAGGAGTGGCATCATCAAGTCATGAAGAGGCCTCTCTTAGCTGACTTCCAAATGATCGGTCCCCAGAGTCGACAATCCTCACGTCTGGACTCCCCTCAGATCCTCAGGACCGGAAAGGAGCACCTCTGCAAGAATCTCGTCTGAGCGCAGATTTTCGTAGGGAACTGTGCCTGCTCAGCAGACAGGTTCGTCTACTACTTCTCCGCAACTATATCTAGATGTGTACTCAAGCCCAGGTCCGGCTTTTCACTCACAGTAACAACCCTCTCCCACAGCAACACAGATAATCATATCAAACTGGAAATAAAATGCGGGAAATAAAATGCGGGAAGTAAAGATGCGAGAAGTAAGAATGCGATAAATAAACGCAACCCAACAAGCAAACACACAAACGATAGGATTGACTCGCGTAGGGGATGGGAAACGGTCCCAGCATAAGGGATGGAAAAAGTCCCTAGATGCCTGTAGTCCCCAGCAGAGTCGCCAGCTGTCGCTTGCGCGAAAATAAGGTGCCGGCATGACAGAAGAGTCGCCACCTTTCGTTATTTATCCCTCAGAGCGGGAAAGGAAACGATCGGAAAAACCTGACGAATAAGGGTAAGACAAGGTCGTCGCAACCATTGTCTGGGTTCGGGAGTCGGTTACGCAAGGGGAAGGTGTTAGCACCCCTCACGTCCGTCGTACTCGACGGGATCCTCGCTTGTGTGTTTACTTGGACGGGTTGGTTATAATCTATCTACCTATCAAGGTTGGCTGAAAAAGAAAAGAAAAATGACTCGGCAAAGCGTCGCACTTTATGCCTACGTATTCTCATCAGAGAACGAGAAATCAGAGTCAACGTAGTTCGACTAACTACGGGGGAAAGGTTGCTCGCTAGGACGTCGCATCCTATGCCTACGTACTTTCATCTGGTATAAAAGATCAGAGCAAACGTAGTTCGGGAAACTACGGGTAAAAATGGCTCAACTAGGAGGGAGTCTATCAAGTCCTACTGTTATCATGCCATGGATTCATCCTATGGTTGAGGTTTGAACAGGGAACTCCTAGAAGTTGTCATGCATAGGTTTCAACCTAAAAGTCTATCATCAAATCCTTATCAAAGGAAATGAGAGTCCTAAGGGATCATGTCAATGATTCACCAAAACAGACAAAAACATCAGCTTTAACAGTAAAATGCATGCAATGCAAGTGAGGGAGGAAATGTGTGTGGGGTTTCAGCCTCCACAAGCTCATCTCGACCTCAAGCCAGTCATGAAATAACAGTAATCATACTGAAGATAAACAACATGCTATCAAGCAATGAAGTGCCATCAGGCAAACAAAACACACTTGAGAAAGAAAGAATCCACTCTCTAATTCTAACCCTAATCACAGAATCTGAATCAAATCTAAGCAAAGCCCTCAGGCAAAAACCCTGAACAAGAGAAATCATTCCCAGTCTTCAAGCTTCAGAACAAGCTTACCAAAGAAAGGGAGCTAAGCAAGCAGGCTCATAGTGTCTTCCTCAGGAAAGCACTAAGAGGTGGATACTCAGGAGTCATACCCTATGTGGCTCAACCACTGTGATCAGTTTACATTCCTCCTCAGGAGAAATTAAACTCACAAGCAGGCTCCAACATCACTGGATACTTAGGAAATCCTATCTGAACTAGTGGAACTAAATGAATAGACTCATAGGACCTTCCTCAGGAAAGTACTAGGAGGCTTCCACTTAGGAGTTGTATCCCATGTGGCTCAACAACTGTGATCAGTTTACATTCCTCCTCAGGAGAAATTAAACTCACAAGTTGGCTCCAACATCATTGGATACTTAAGCAATCCTAGATAAACTAAGGGAACTAAGTGAATAGACCCATAGGACCTTCCTCAGGAAAGTACTAGGAGGCTTCCACTTAGGAATTGTATCCCATGTGGCTCAACAACATGTGATCAGTTTACATTCCTCCTCAGGAGAAATTAAACTCACAAGTTGGCTCCAACATCATTGGATACTTAAGAAAGAGGTGAGAAGAAAGAATGAAAGTCATTCATAGTGCCTTCCTCAGGAAAGTACCATGAACTTCCCTCAAACTTCAGGCTCTCAAACCTCACAGACTGGGAACAAGACAAGCTCTGGGTCTCTGAGACTTGATCTACAATCTTCTCTTCATGATGCTCTCCATCAAGGTCTCCAAGGCAACACAAGCCCCTCAACAAATTCCTCAGAATAAACCCCAAAGATGAACAGATAACCCACTGAACAGACCAAATCACTAGGCAACTTCAGAAAATACCTAAAAATACTAAACTAATGGGGAAAAATCTAACAAATATTCACAAGGGTCCTCAACACCTACTCATAACATCTACAAAGGTCTCTACCTAAAAATCAAGATGAAACTCAATCAAAGAAAGGGATTCTTCATCTAAACACAATTTAAACCCTAATTAGGATACCCTAAATCTACCCTAATTAAACTAATCAAAATCAATTCTAAAAAATCTAGAAAAAATCCTATAGGGAACTATGATTCATCATCTAATTGCACAAAAAAGAATGGATTAAAAAACCCTAAAGGAAGGTCCTACAACAATTCCTACAAAATCACATACCAAATTAAACAATTAAAAAGCTATTTAATTGGAAAATCTATTAAAAATATTAAACCTAAAAATAAAATCTCAATTTTATTTTTATAATTTTCTACACATTTTCATCTACTCAGGAAAAAAAGAAGAATTGAGAAAACATTTTTTATCATTTTTTAATGAATTAATCAAAACAGACAAAATAAAAGAAAGAAAATAAAACAATTTAAATTAAATGAAAGGAGGGGGTATGAAAAGTACTACAAGCCAGTTAAAAGCGTTGGGCCAACAAAGAAGGGGGGTGGGAATAGAACTCTGGGCCCAGCAGCGGTTTAATGAAACGCTGCGTTTCATGGAATTCAAATCTTCCCTCTCTTTTCTCAGACTCATCCGTGGCCGTTGGATTAGGTGAATTAGTCAAATATTAAGACCCATCCAAGGGCGCTCCTTCATCGTCCCCATCAAAGCCTAGGGTTTGCAGAACCCCCACCTCCATGCGCCAACCTTCGAGCTCACCTATCTCCTTGCTCAGGCCACGGTTTGACTCGATTCCAAAACAAGAAATGCCCTACCAAATGCCTAGAACACAATGGTACGATCAGCTTTTCTTAATTCGACCTCAATAATCCCAACAGAATGCTTCAACACATTGGTACCACCATGCTAACCTGATATCAGTCTTCACCAAATTTCATTCTAAAGGTATACATATGTTCTACAAGTTATGCTAGTTATCATGCACTAATTCTTGATGATTAGAACTACCAATCTACACAGTTCTTGCAAGTCAAAGATTTCTGGTCCTGCCATGGAACCTCATGGAACAGGCTATAACTCTCAGGGATTGATCCTCTACCCTAACACATTAATCCTATGGCTATAAAACTAATTGGAACTCAATAATTTAGGAGATATAAGGTGAAGAAGAAACCTGTCAAGAAGTTATGGTGAGATGATGTTGAGCACGATTCAAGCCTTGGAATTCACTCACAATGGTCCTTCAATGGAGATATGCCTTCTGTTTGCACTTGTATGGAAGGAGGTGGCTTGTAGTGGAAGATATCTTGGATTGCTTCAACTTGAAGAAATGGCTTCAATGGCTATCTCTCCTTCTCTCTCCTCTGACTTGGCTCAAGTTTCACCAACCTCTAATCATTCTTTGATGCACTCTTTAAATAACAATTGATGGATGCTTCTAGATTCATCTATAATGATGTGGAAAGTTCATGAAAGTTCCATGATATGCCATGTTGGATTTCTCATATACCATGCTCCATGCCTTGTAATTTTGACTCAAAATACCCTTACATGAGTTATTGAGAAGGAATGAATGAAAAACAAGTGCATTTTTTTGGCTTGTGTAGGGTTTTTCAACCTTGCCTTCTTTTTCAAGCAACTAATTTCCAAAGGAACCTCATTTTTTAAGCCTCAAATGAAAATTCTATTTAAACCAAAGTTCTCAAAATGGTTTTTCCAATCAAAATGATATATTGGATGACCTATTTTGGATTTGTGGATCTCCCAAATCACTTTCCAATTTCAACTTTTCAAAGTTATAAGCCTTTTTTAGTTCATTTTTGACCAATCATGGAATCTTGTGCTATGAGCTTTTTCAACAATTTGTGACCTTCTTTCTAGACTTAAAATCACATTTTGAGCAACTTTCATGTTTTGAGTTTTTCCATTTGAGGCTTGGAAATAGGAGTTTTAGGCATTGGCTAAAATGACCTATAACTGACAAATGACCAAAATACCCCTGTCTTGTTCAAACCATAAGTTGAGTTCCACAAATCCAATCAAGGACTTCTACCACTCAAATTAAAGCTAAGAAGATGCTCTTCAACATTCATGTTGACCAAGAAACCATAGGAATCATCCTACTAGGGCAAAAGTTGTCTGCAAGTTGGGTGACTTTCAAGGACCCAGATTCACACACCTCAGCTGACCTGTAATTTGTCAAAACCATAACTTGAGCTCTGTAACTCCTATCAAGGACTTCCACCACTCAAATTAAAGCTTAGAACAAGCTCTACAACATTCATGTTGTGGGGAAGATGAGATATCAATCACATCTAGAGCTAAAACTGCCTGGAAAATAGGAATCAAATTAGGGTTTTTCACTGGCAATCCTTGGAAACCCTGACTTGAAACTTCTCAAACTCCTCAATCATGATGAGTTGGTCTAGTAATCATCTTTATAGCATCTCTAGGCATCATTCCATGATCTCATGGCCCTTGGATTGAGTCTCAACCTTCTCCAAATCTTCAGCTGATCTAGGGTTGACCCAGTCAAAGCCCTGATTCTACCATTCATGGTTGAATCTTCTGAACTCTTGCATAATGACCTCTCTGGGCTTCATGATGGCTATCAAGACATCTCCTAGGCTTTCTCAAAACATCAAGTTCATTCTCAAAGTCTCAGAATCATCTGAGGAGCACCCACAACTTTCAAACTGTGAAGCACACAACCCTGGTTTCAAACCACTTCCTCTGAAGATCTCTTGAACTTTCTGATGAAGGTATCAACTTCCAAACACTTAATGAATGAATAATCGTTGGTCAAATTTTGGGGTGCAACACTAGGGTAAATGGCATTTTCGTCCACGGCGGGACGCCTAGGCTAATAGGGTTTTGAAACGGTCAAAATTAGGGTTATTGACTCGGCGGTCAAACGGCTAGACCTAATTCCTTCGGAGGGGAAAATAACGGTAATTTGGTTAGCAATTTATTAAAAACTTTAATTTATTTTAAAAAATATATTTAATTTTGGGAGAAAAAGTTCATTTGGTTAATATTTTTAAAGAAATATTTTAATCAACTTTTAAAAAAGGTTCCTAATTACCTTTAAGAAAAGATTAAAAAAAAAGGTTTTAATTTTAACAAAGGGTTTTGATTTTTGAAACACAAATGCTTTCGCTTTCATCCTCAAAAAAAGGAAGTTTTAGTTTTAAAAAGGTTTTAATTTTAAAAAAGGTTTTAATAAAAAAAAGGTTTTAATATAAAAAGGGTTTAATAAAAAAAAGGTTTTAATAAAAAAAAGGGTTTTAATTTTAATCTAATTAAACTAAATTGCATCATTAGAGAAAAAAAAGGAAAAGGCTTGACCAATTCATTTCCTTCCACACGCGGCGCCGCTGGCCTTCGTTGTTTCCTTCTTTGAAGCTTTTGTTTCTTCTCCTCCTGCTTCGCTTTCGTTGTTCATACCTGAAATCAAATAAAACAAAATCAAACTCATTAATATCATAATCTTACGTTTTGGATTTTTGATGACGGTGTTTCGACGACGAGGTGATGAAGCTTCTTCTGAGACTTTTTGCTTGGTTGTTGTCCGCCGGTGGTAGTGAGGCTCCAAAGGGTCCACGGCCGCCGTTGCATGATCCTTGTTGGTGGATCTTCTGAGTTTTTCTCAAAACTCTCTTCTTCTTCTGATGACCTGTTTTTCATTTTCTGATGTTAATGAAGTTTTCTCCCCTCACTTATGTTTATATAGGTAACAAATTAGGGTTAACTCTAACCTAATGCCCATTTTAAAGCCCAACTTAAATTAATATTAGTTATAATTAAATAATTTTAAATAATTAAAATAAAATTAAAATAAAATTGAAATTAATAACTCTATTTATTTATTATTATTTTTGTAAAGAACTCTTATTATTTCTAATAAAAATCCTTTATTTTTTCTTAAAACATTATTATTATTATTTTATTTTTTTGATATGCAAATAATAATAAAAATTAAAACTTAGCATAAAAATGTATATAATGAAAATAATATTAAAGAAAAATGAAATTAATTTAAAATGAAAAATAGAAATGAAATGAAATTATTTAAAAATGAAATGAGACTAAAATTAAAAATGAAATTGATTTTTCTTTAAACAAGGAAACAATGATTGATTTAAAAATAGGATAATTTAAAAAATGATATATGATTGATTTTAAAAATGCAATGAAATTATGTTAAAAAATGTAATATGATGAATGAAAAAAATGACACATGATTGATGAAATTAATTTAAAATAGGAAATGAAAATTGAAAAGAAAAACTCTTTTTTCTATTAATTCCTAGTTATTCCAATTCACTTCCGATGAAACCTTCCGGCCATTCAAATGAGCAATTTTATCCGGATAAATTCAACTGTCTGATTAAACTCAAATGATCGTATTCTCCGGCTAATTTCATCCCACTAACTTGAATCGATTTATTTCCGAACAGCTCAAATCTTTTTCAATCGAACAATTCCAACTACACTTCGGCCCTGACTCACGTCAACAATCCAGCGGCTCAGATTCCCTGACAACAGCTCAAAATTCATAATTTGACGACCGGTTGCGAGCAAATGACCATTTTACCCGTCATGAGCTAAAAACGTGCCAAATGATATTTACCTGCAAAAATCAAACGACTGCACAATCCGTTAGCGATTAGTTAAACGCCATGCTTAAATGCAATGCGATGCGATATGAGGCGACAAATCTTAGGGCAAAATTTGGGGTATTACAAGTATACTTGTCCTACCTAGTGACAGGTAGTCGACCTTTATTTCCTTCTTCTACCCAGTGACAGGTAGTTGAATTATGTTTGTCCTACCCAGTGACAGGTAGTCGACCTTTATTTCCTTCTTCTACCTAGTGACAGGTAGTTGAATTCTGTTTGTCCTACCCACTGACAGGTAGTCGACCTTTGTTTCCTTCTTCTATCTAGTGACAAGTAGTTGAGTTTTGTTTACCCTACCCAGTGACAGGTAGTTGGTAATATTTCAGTATGACTTCATTGCCTTTATTTTACTACCTAGTAACTGGTAGTCGGGAACGTTTCTTCACCATTTGAGTATATCACCTTTATTTTTCTACCCAGTAATTGGTAGCAGGTAACATTTGTCTCTCTATTGGTTAGTTACCATTATTTTCTACCCAGTAACCGATAGTTAGTAATCTTTCCTTTTAGTAATATTCCTTCTCCTACCTAGTAATAGATAGTTGATATTTTGTTTACCCTATCCGGTAACCGTAGTTGGTAATCTTTTTCTTCAGGTTTACTGCTCTTGCTAAACTACTCAGTAACCAGTTGTTGGTAATATTTTTTTCCTACCCAGTAAAGGTAGTTGATTATCTCTCGTCAAGTGGATTACTTTTTACCCAGTAACCGGTAATAAGTAACATGTCTCTTTGTTTTTCTACCCAGTAACCTGTAGAAGATAAATTTTTTATGTTTATTGACCTTTTTTTCTACTCACTAACCAGTAGAAATTATTTTACCTCTTCTCTTCGGTTTGAGTATCTTCGCCCAATAAGCGGAAGTTGGTATCTCTTTCCTGGTTGAGTTGATTCATTTCCTTTATCGGAATAGAATCTTACTCTTTTGTTTTCCCTTGCGAAGTCTCTTTTCTTCCTTTCTTTTGTTCTTCAGCAGTTCATTTTTCTCTTGTGGCTTGTTTTCGCCACAGATGTCTTGTGTATGCATACCATTAGTATAATCATATCAAAAGTGCATACCACAGAAGTCTTGTGATGTCAGATTAAATCATAGTATTTGATTGGTTAAAAGTACCAATACCCAATTAAATTGAAGTGTATCAAAGTGTTTACCATTTAAAAATAGATTTTGTTTCTGATATAGATGGTTAGTTTGTTTTAATTTTAAAAAAATCTTATTTTTTATCATATTTTAAAAAAAGTTCCAAGTTTTTTTACATTTCTTTTTTTTTTTTAAATTGAAAAACTAATATTAACATTTATAATATAAATATATATTATTAAAAATAAAACATAGTCGAAATAATGATTTATAAAAAAAATTATATTAAAAATTATTTTTATAAAAAAATGTTTAAAATAGCTTCAAAATTAAGTGATTTTTTAAAATAAAAATTTTAATATTCAAATTTTTTTTCAATAAAATGATAAAATTCCTAAAATATTTTAAGAATAGTTATTCAAACTAAGTTTTCATTTGAGACTTTTATGAAAAACAATTTTATAAACTTTTTTTTAAACAAAAATATATAGTACTATAAAAATCGTTTTTAAAAAGTTTAAAATAAATAGTATAACAAGGTAAAATTTTACTTTAATAAGCCCTCAAATTTAAGACGTGAATGATATGTGTATTTGGAATGATGGACGGAGTTCGAATTCATAAGATATTTAGTCGATACACCATAATGGTGGCATTTATAATGGAGAAGTAAAGTATTGGTCCATCATGGAGCAATACTTCTTTTAATCACTTATATATTGCTTCTTCTTCTATTTTTTTTATTATAAGTCTGTAATGCCCTAACTTTTACTCCTAAGATCTCACATATCATTTGCATCTCATTCCACAAACAAGATCGCAAACTTTGGTTCTCTTGCCTTCCACTGTGTGTTTATTCTTGAGAGATCACCTAGCGCTCTTGTTTTCTTGTTTGTTTGATATTTGTCTATGTTTATGTTTACTAACCATTATTCAAAATTCAAAAAAATGTTTTTTTTCCTTTACTAACTTTTTCAGGAAGAATTTGGATCAAGGATTTCAAATATTAGTCCCTCAGCTCGAATGAATTTCATATGAACAAAGTCAAAGTTGATCTGCAAACAACTCAAAATCATCTGATCAAGGGTTTCCAAGGTTTAATTTATAATTATTCAAGAGACTCCAAGGTTCATGTCTTTATTTACATACCTCATTTGACAGGAAAAAAGAATCGAGTTAGAGGTAAGACAACACATCAAAAAACAATTTTTCACAATTTTTGCATGTGGTAATCATTTACTAGTATTAGGGTAATCAGTTACCTTGTGCGTTTTTTATGAAAATTTGCCAAGTTCAAATTCTGCAATATTTTTGGCACCAAATTCAAATGTTTCATCATGAGAATATTCTAGATCACTTCATTTTTATTTCCCTAACTCATCATAATTAATTCCCACCATACACCTTCACTAATCACCATTTGGTCTTGATTTTGGAATCCAAATTCAAATTTCAAGCCTAATTTTGGTTCCAAACCAAATTTCAAACCACCAAAATTTCCAAGCCTAAATTCTATAAATAGAGGTCTCATTTCATTCATTTTACAAGCTTTTGATAGCCAAAATCACCTTGTCAAATTCCTTCTTGACTCTTTCAATTTTCTCCAACTACCAAATTCACCAAAACTCTTTTTTCCTTTGAAAGTTAGTAAGTTCATCATTAGAACTTACTAATATTTGAGCTAAAGCCTTCATCCAATCACTTTTTCATCATCAATTTCTGTAGATCAAGGCTTTGGAGTGTGGTTTTTGGAGTTGATTTGAAGAATTTTCAGATTTGAAGTGGTAATCTCTTCATCCACCATTGTTGTTCTTGATACATCCTTCACAATATGATCTATTGTTGATTCTTATTGCTTGACCTTTGGATCTTGTAAATTGTGTTCTATTGGTGTTGTTTGCTCTTATTTTACATGAATTTTTATGCTCAATTGCATCCTTGATCATGAGGTGTTCGAACAAATGATTGATCAATATTTTGATCATTTTCAAGTGGATTTGATGTTGTTTTAATAGGTGTAATCAATTACCTTCCTGGTGGTAATCGATTACACAGTATTGTTTTTCCCATTTTGGCTTTGTTTTGAGACTGTTTTGTTTTTTTTTCTTCTTCTTCTTCGATTTTCATTTGGTTTTTGCTTTGGAATACACTTTTAAAGGTCCTTTTCCTCTTTAAATTCATTATACTTAGGGTGTAGATGAAGTTGGATAAATATTCACTAATTGAAATCTATCTTTAAAGTGAATTATTCAATTTATTTTACGTGCTTTGAGTTAATGATATGTTTAGTGCTTTAATCTAGCAAGATGAGTGAATGAACTTAAAGATAGAATGACCTTGAAATTATAATTCAATTTGTCTTTCCCTTTCCTCTTCTCCTTTTTCTTTTGATCAATGAAAATCTTCGATATCGTTGGAACTTATTTCAAGTTCTTTATGAAGATGAGATCGTTATCACTTTTCTTTTCGTGCGGTATTGCTTTCGGAGAGTGATCTACATATTACTTCTCTAGCATACATTAGAAGAAACATTGTTATTGACCGACCTTATATAGTCATGGTTTCTACATAAATCTGATTATGATTGCTTACCATAACGCTAAATTGTCCCGTATCGGAAAATGATCATTGTGGCTCAAACTTATGTTTGAAAGTCCAAGTATGTTTGATTATTTGTCTTAGGTTCATTACCTATGAAACATGTTGTTATGAGGCTTTGATTTTATCCATCTTCCAATGAGTCTTCATTAACTTTGGCCTAAGTGCAATATTTGATCATCATTGATCATTTATTCTAACAACTAATCACTAACTTACTAAGAATATTATTGTACTAATTTTGTTTATGTTTTCTTCTTGATCCCTATATCTCTTTAATTTTTATGCTCCATTAATATCATCTCATATCATATTATTTCTTGTGCTTCCACTCTCTTTTTCTTTTGTCCATTTGAACCATATCTTGTTCAAAACACTAATAAAGAATTAAACCTCTAAAAAACTTGATGCTCTTAATTTTGTGGTTATGCTCATGGATGGACTTAGACCTTAGACCTCTTGGACCTTTGGACTTAGAATTAGGTATCTTTCCCTATGCTTGGAGTATTAGGGATCTTTGTCTTTATTTGGCTTGCTTATTTGCTTATGCTTCAAGACGGATAAAATTATTATTTGGCTTGCTATGAAGTGTGCTACAATTTAGTGAGATCCTTCTTATCTCTAACTTTTGTTTTGCTTTCTAGGGTAGTCACTTCATCTCCTCCCCTTCTTAAATTTTCAAAATTTTCTCCCTTTTTCAAAAACCTTCTTGTTTTCAAACTTAAAACCGCTTTCATAATAAAACCTTGACTTTGGTCAAGTAATTTTCAAACTTTGTTTTCTTTAATAAATGCCAATCAATGTTAATCATACCACTATGCCAAAAAAGACCTTTAGTAGCGCTTTTTTTTATGGAAAAAGCGCTGCTAAAGGCTCCCTTCAGCAACGCTTTTAGCAGCGCTTTTGTTACCCTATAGCAGCGCTTCTAAAGTGCTGCCTATTTCCCCTTCTCCTCCCTTCAGCAACGCTTTTAGCAGCGCTTTTTCCATAAAGATATAAAAAACATTTCACCTCATTCAAAAATTTTGTGCCTTTGTGCACTTTTTCATTTTAAAATTCATAAAGTTTAGACATGAGTCATTTTCATAGTTAAGATATAACTCTCCTATTTCACTTTAGTATTTAAGACGTTGACATTTTCCACTTAGATGTTGAGTGATAGACTTGTTGATTTTAATCTAAGTAAAATCCTCTATCTTTAAGTTATGCAAATGTTGTCTTATACTCGTGAGCGACTAGTCGTAGTTTTCTCCTTAAAATGACGATTTGTCTTTACATTTTAAAATGAATCATAACCAACAAATTTTTGTTATTTGTACCACGAACTACAGAGTTTTGAACCTATATTGTACTTTGTGGGTACGTAAGTATGAGGCAATAAGTCTCTCCAAACACAAAAATCTTAAAAAATAATTCTCTTCTCACCTCCCCAATCTCCTTTCAAGCAAACATTTTCAAACCATAAAACGGAGATATTTCAAAGAACTTCTATAGAGTACTATAGACGTTTTTGGTGCTAACACCTTCCCTTAGTGTAACCAACTCCTTACCCAATCTTTGTTTGTTCTTGTTTAGAACTTGTTTAGGTTGTGTTCGCTCATTTTTCTTTTCTTTTGGATAAAATAAAAGTAGGTAGCGGCTCTTACATTTTGAGTTAAGTTAATCAATAGCTTACACTCACAAATTTCTCCGCCCCAAAGTCATTTTTGATTTTTTAGACATATTAAAAAATGTAATAATTATGGTATGAAAAAACAAATTATAAATGGTTTTATAAAAATTGTCTTCATTAATTATATTAGAAAGACAAATTTATATAATTGAAAGAAGAAAGAATAATAAATACTTAAGGGTATAATAGAAAATTAAGATTAGTGATATATTAGTTATATTGTGGTACAAAATATTTTCCCAAAACGACTTATAATTAAAAACGGAGATAGTATTATTTAATTTAGATAATCAAGATTGATGATTAATAACTTGTTACTTGATTTTATTTTTAAATATTTAATTTTTTAATATTAAATAATACTCCCTCCGTTTTTAATTATATGTCGTTTTGGGAAAAAAATTGTGCCAAAATATAAGTCGTTTTGTAATTTCTATGTAGAATTAATTTTTTTCTTCCTAAAATACCCCTAATTCATCTCTTTTTTCTATAATTTTCATAATTCAGTGAATCTTGTATTCCAATGCAGAGTGACATTATGAATATTGTTTTTCAATGCATTAGTCCAACTTTTTATAGAAAAAGTCTTCCTCTCATAAAACTCTATATTAATTTGTGATTTTTTTCAAAATTCCTCTCTCTTAAGAATATATTAACTCTCAATTAAAACTCAGAAATATCTCTCCTCAATGTGAATTCTCAAGTTTTATATATTGTGCATTTTTAAATCCTTCTTCCTATCATAACAAAAAAAATTAATGAAGAGCCATAAGAATTTGGAGGGAAAAATTTAACAAAAAAAATCTTAATTTTTTTTTCCCAGAGTGCTTTAGCGTATCTTTTGGTGAGTGATGGAAAATTTGGGAGGGAGAAAAATAAGGAATTAGTGTAGGATAGAAAAAGACACGTATAAATTTAATTAATTTAATGTTTTATTCGTGGAATATATTGGAATAAATGCAATCTAGATATTCCATCGACAAATCGTAATGATTAATCTGATATATTTTGAAACAAGAGATTTTGAGTGTTTTTAAAAAGGATAATATTGGAATACCCTATAATATATTTACAAAATTAACAAAAGTTAATAACTTCCTTGGTATCTGTAAAAAAGTCTAAAACGACTTATAAAAAAACAGAGGGAGTACAAGTTAATTTAATCACCACTAATCATTTCCTTTTTAATTGTTCATCATCACTAATGACTTCATCTTCTTCAATGACTTCATCTTAAGAATCCAACAACATAATTTTTCTCTCACCATTCTTTCTAAAAGTTTAGATTTATAAAATTACAGCAACACAAAAATTTTCTTCTCACTATTTTTTCATTCTATAAGTTATCTATAAACTTGGAAAAACACAACAAGAAAAACTCTTATTTAAAACATCGTTTTATTCTAATATTCTTTGATTTTCATCAATGTTGTTATTAAAATCCAAATTCTAAAAATCTCAAAATTAGAAAATTATTTTATTCAAATATTCCTCATATTCATCAATATTCTTCTTAAAATGCAGATTTTGAAAATTCCACAAAAACTCAGATTTTGAAAAAACTATGTTTCCAATAATTATTTATCTTCATCAATGTTTTTTTTAAATCTAGGTTTGGGAAAACACAAATAAAACACTCACTCATATTTGAAAAAATATCTTCTTCAAATATTTATTAAAATTTATAAAAATCCAAATTTATGTAAAAAAAAAACACAAAAAAATTAAAATTTAGAAAAACACCTTATATTCTTTCATCTCAGACAATGTTCTTCGGACTAAAAACCAAGATTTTAAAAAAGAAGAAAATAATCAAATTTTTAAAAGATGAAGAAAAAACACTGATTTGTGAGCAAATTGATATTGTTTCGTAAACAAAAACTCTAAATAGAGGACCAATTTAATTTTACAAATCTTTCGAAGACTAAGTGGATATTCTGAAAGTCCTTTAATGTTCTGAAAGTTTTTCAAGAATCCCAAGTTATATATTCGATAAATAATTGACCCTGACAACCTGCCTGCCATGCTTCTCAAGTGCATTTTCTTTATTTTTTTAAAAATATTTCATGGCGGGTTGACCATCTGAAGGGGTGACGATCGTCATCGCTCTGTGGAGGTTACCATGACAACAGAGTACTTGTATTGTTATTTTGTTTTTTTTTCGTTTTCATCGTTTCTTTGCACGGAAGCTTCCCACTAACAATTACCTAAAACATGAACATAATAAGGTCACAACACTACAAAATCTATAAAATCGAGAACAAAATGCATGTGAGTGTCGCAACTGCGAAAAGACCGGCAGAAACAAACATAAGAGTTGCCACCAAATGTTATTTATCCCAAAGGAGGGAAAGGAAACGATCGAAGAAAACCTAAGAGAAAGGAGAAGACAAGGTCATCTCAACCGAATCTTGGGTTTGAGAGTCAGTTACGCAAGGGGAAGGTATTAGCACCCCCTCACGTCCGTTGTAATCAACGAGATTCATGCTTGTTGTTTAACCAAAGGGTGAGTTATCTAAAAGCTACTGCTAAACAGAAGCAGAAATGGGAAAAGAAAAGGAAAAAAAGAGACTCGATAGGACATCACCGCCCTATGCCTACGTATTCCCTCGTGCAATGGGAAAGTCAGAGTCAACGTAGTTCAGGAAACTACAGGTGATAGGGGAAAGTTGTTCACCAAGACATCGTCGGCTTGTGCCTACGTATCCTTATCTGGCATGAGAAATCAAAGCAAACATAGTTCGGATAACTAAACCACTGGTTAGTTAAGTATTTTTTATAAGTGACGCTAAGTTCTCATTTCACCAGTTAGGTCGATGTCTGTTTGCGGTAGAACGGAAAAATAACATACTCTTTTTTAAAAATGATTTTGAAATAAATCCCGAAGGGTAAAAAGGTTTGAATTTTGTTTAACAGTTTTAATGAAATGAATTGAATTTGTTTGTGATTCATGTTGCACTAAAGACTATGATATAGGAGCGAATGCGTCGCATATCGCCCAAGGGGCATACACTAAACACTCTAGACAAGTGAAGAAAAAACCTCTCACTCATCATTTCCCATATGATTAAGGCTCGTGGCGCACAATGTTCGTCATTTTGATTAAGTGTCTTAGAGTTGTTTGAGATGAGATGAGAAGACTCAAAAGAAAAAAACACTAAAGAGAACTGAAAACCCTAATGTTATCATACAAAATGATCCTAAGGTTAGGATGAAATAGAAGACTACCTAATATTATCATACAAATGATGGACCTAAACTTGAGGTCAAGAAGGGACTATCCTAATTGTTATCATGTAAAGGATTGAAAGCATAAGTAAGCACAAGTAAACATTATCCAATTCAATCATAAATGAAAACAAAAATGAAACTTAAACAAGTCTCAGATAGAATATGAAGAAGAAAGTAGAAGAAGGAGGAAGATATAATCAAAAAGAACAATCACGGATGTTCAATGACATAGAAGTATCAAACACACACATCTCAATCTTATACAAAGTGAACACTGACATCATGTTAACATAACAAAGGAGCAATCACATGTCAAACTAAGTCACAAGATTAAAACACAATGTCAAATAAAAATGCCCAAATGCAATAAAATGACTCAAACATCTTACAAGAAGCAATATTAAACACAAAGCAAAGTAAAATGATATGGGAAACAAGATGGGGAAGTAGCAACATCACAACATATCCAACCATGCCAATGGTCAAATAAGAAACACAAAGGACTAAATCATGCATTCCATTCACAATCAAAGCACATGCTATACAAAAACAAACATACACAACATAACCCTAAGGGAAAGACATGAGATTATGGAATGGGATTAATTGTGGGCAGAAACAACAACATGGTTATCAAGTCAAAGATTCAACCATGGATACATAAAGGAAACATCAAAGCTTGAACTCAAAATATGCCTCAAGAACCAACACATACACCAAAATCAATCTTAGATAGGAAATACTCATACAAAGGCATACACAATCAAGCATAAATCCACAATGATTAGAAACAAACTCAAATGGTATATATCATGTTCACATTGCAATCCACAATCAAATTCAAGAAGAGGCAAAAACAAATTGAAGCACCAAAGTCAACCAAACACAAGCTCAAATTGTTCATGTGAGAAGTATAAGATCATGTAAGGCAAATGAAACAAAATAGGCATACAATGGACCTCTAATCATGAAAAACAGAACCTAAGACATGTTGAGGGAAGCCAAGAAAGATCATCAAGCACTCATTGGATCATTTAAGAGTCAAGTTCAAAAGATTATGGCAAGGCATGCACAAACTATTAGTTAAAACAAACACATTTGATGCTTCATTCAAAAATAGAAACAAGAGAAAATAAATGTTCAAACTCATTTCATGTGTGTTATGAATCAAATGGAAAAGCATCAAAGCAAGAGTTGCAAGAAAACATCATCAAATGAATCAAACAAGGGCAAGCAATCAACTAATCCAGCATACTTCGAGGGTCAAACAAAGTCAAATAGAAACCAAACAAAAATTTATCATCAAAGCATCAAACCAACATCCAAACATAGCTCAATCATGTGTCAAAATAAGGTGAAAATATGGCTCAAGAAATCCTTCACGAGTGCATCAAAATGCAAACCCTAATCCAATGGTAGTTTGGTAAACACCTTCACAAGAATAATTCAAATAAAATAGAAAAATAAAAATAAAAATATGAAAAAATTCTTAAGATATTAAAGCGTGTAAAAAATATTTTTGAAAATTTTTATCAAGCTTGGAATAAATCAAATCAAATCAAAATAAGAGAAGGAGAAAAAGAAAATAAAAAAATAAGTTTAAATGACAAGGGGTGCATTAGAAATCAAACAATGAATTGAGTTTATGTACAACGCGTTGATGGGACAACAAGTGGGTGGTGCAAAAAGAAAAAAGCAATATGCCAAGTCCTAACAAAATCAGAAACAACCAAAAAAAGGGCCACGCGTGAGATTCATTAAATGAGTCATCACTGACTCAGCGCCACATGGCCTCTACGCAGGAAGGTCAAGAGGTCAACACCCCAAGATAACTCAGACCCCGGAGTTAGGGCTCTGGTCGTCTTCTCTGGTGGTCACGCCGGTGTTATAGAGTGAAACATCATCAAAAACAACAAAAAAAAATCATACATCATTTTGAAGGGAATTCCAAGGAGATCATGAATCAAGCATCAAAAAGCATTTATAGAGTCTTTAACATGAAGAAAACAGGCCACAGAGTTTTATCATGTTTTATGGAACTTTAACAAAACCAAATAACAACAACAACAACCCAAAAAATCCCCATGCTTTCAGAAGTTCAAATGTGACAACCACGTGTCCAAAAGATAAAAAACAAGAGAGAAACGAAAAGCGAAAGTTGTTACATAAATGAAGCTTTTATAGATTATGTTTCCACGTGAAACTCTTCAACAAACTTCACCAAACAATCTAGAAATCTCCAAGAAGGATGAATGGGGTGAGAAAACAGAAGAAAAACCCTTGAAATGTGAAGCTCGAAGGAGAGAAAAAATAGAGAGAGAGAGAGAGAGAGAGAGAGAGAGAGAGAGAGAGAGAGAGAGAGAGAGAGAGAGAGAGAGAGAGAGAGAGAGAGAGAGAGAGAGAGAGTTGGTGATTCTGGCTATTAAAAATGAAGCTCTCCCTCCTCTAGGGTTTTTTTTAGTTTATATATGAGGCTTTTATGGTTAAAAAAGTATTTAACTATGGTTAAAACAGTTTTGTGAATGATTTGTAAAAATTTGAATTTTGGAGTGAGTATGAGAGTGTGGTATGAGTAGCCTTGCATGAGAATTGTTTTGGTTGCTTTTATGGTGTAGCATAATAGTCAGAATGTGTAGTAGTGGAGTATATCCTTGTTGTGCTGGTTTTTTGGAAGTTTTGTCATCTTGCTATTCTTGGTAAAACTTGCTCATGAAGGGTAGAAATGGTACAGGGCTTGTTGGTGCATTTGAGGCAATGTTTAGTGACTCTAAAAAGTGACCTAATGCGTGTGAAATCAGAATGGGCAAGTTACTGCATGAACATGTTGAGAAAATGCCAAGATTTCTCATGAATCATGCCTTGAATCAACTTCCATATTGCATACTTTACACTAACATAACTTGATGAATAATAACCCAATGATGATGAAACTTGTATGGTTGGAAAGGTTGGAGATAGAACTACAACTTTCATGTTATTGGAAACTTGAGACAAGCCTTGGATCAATGAGAAATGTTGAGTGGAAGTTGTATCCTCAAAATTGTCCAAAGTAACTTAGAAAAATTTCTAAGTTATTAAACCTTTGACATAATTGAAATCTCATCTTTGAATCTATATAACTTGAGGAGTTTTGATCCAATGGAGATGATATAGTACTGGATCGAAAGCTGAAGAATTATATTCAACTTTCATGTTCAAGGGAAATTGATTTGAGGTCAAGAACTTGGTGAAAGGTGTCTTGGAAAGTAGCCCCAAAAATCTGCCTGAAACATGTCCAATCTTGACAACTTTGAAACCTTAATTTGGAGAGACCATAACTTGAGCTCTACACATACAATGGAGATTATCTAGTAATGGATAGAAATATTGAAGAATGATCTTCAACTTTCATGTTCAAGGGAAATTGATTTGAGGTCAAGAACTTGGTGAAAAATGTCTTGGAAAGTAACCCCAAAAATCTGCCTAAAACAAGTCCACTCTTAACAACTTTGAAACCCTAATTTGGAGAGACCGTAACTTGATCTCTACACATAAAATGGATATTATTTAGTACTCAAAATAAATCTTGGAGGATTATCTACAAATTTCATTTTCAAGGAAAAGTCATTTGAAGCTTGAATTTCCATACTTAGAAAATTTTCTAAGTGTTGGAATGTTAAAATCTATATTTTCTCAACTTTGGCTCCCATATCTCTCAAACTATGGATCTCTTAGACTTGATTTCTTTTAAAAACTTGTAATTCATGATTTCCTCTTTAACTTGATAACAATTTTGCTTCCATTGGATCAAGGGTGAGAAAGTTATGGATGTTGCAAAATGGCTAGAATTAGGGTTTTCTACACTTTGAAGATATTTCAACAAAACCCTAATCCAACCAAACTCTTGATTTTATGTTCCCCATTGACTTTTCTTGTTCCAAACACATTAAAACACTTGAAAACACATATCATACCATTATTTGACCTTGAGATCCAAGATTTTGACCCCATTGGACCACAATTGACTTTTGTTGACTAGGTGAAACCCTAACATCTTTTCCACTGATTGAAGCTCTTGTCATGACTTGTGATGAAACATAATCCATGTAGAGGACCCCTAAGATGTATATTGAGCTTTAGAATTATGTATTGCCCAAGGAACTAGCCATAGATGTCTCTTGAATCAAAACCCTAATCCAGTTGCCTAAAAGATAGGAGGAGGTGATTAGTGCTTGAATCCTTGATTCACATGGTTGTAAGACATGTCTTGATGATGAGAGAACCTTATGAATTTAAAATTCCACAAGGTTGAGAACGAACCCTTGCTTGAGCTTTGAAGATGAAGCTCTTTCCTTGAGTGCTGAACCAAATGCCTTGATCCCCTGTCTAGAACCAATGTTATGCACTAATGTTGATGCAAAATGATATGAAACATAAGCCATGATATAAGAAAAAGGATGGCCAAATTTTGGGGTGCTACAGCTGCCCCTATTCAAACAACTTGGACCTGAAGGGATGATAGCAACGACTTTCAGACCTTCAAGGTACTGGGAGGTTGAATACCAAAAGAACCCAAAAATTTGCAACTTACGGGGATGTCCATAGTGAAGAGATTGTCAGCCGAAGGTGTACTTAAAGGTAGCGGGTACCAACCAAAAGTTGAGATAACCGAAGGACAAAAGATACCAACCAAAAGTTGGGATGGAAAATGATAACTGATCAAGAAGATAATAATGGCTACTAACTAAAAGTTAGGATCACCAGAGAGAGTAATAACTAAAAGTTGTGAGAAACAGGCTACTAACCAAAAGTTAGGATCACCCAGACGCCGATCGAAGGCGAATACATAAATAATGAAGACTACCAACCAAAAGTTGGGATCACCAACAAGAAATACCAACCAAAAGTTGGGATGAAAGGCTACTAACCAAAAGTTAGGATCACCAGAACACCGACTGAAGGCGAACACACAGAAAATGGAGACTACCAACCAAAAGTTGGGATCATCAGCAAAGATTAGCAACCAAAAGCTGGAATGAAAGGCTACTAACCAAAAGTTAGGATCACTGAAACACCGACCGAAGGCGAACACACAAAAATGAAGACTACCAACTAAAAGCTAGAATCGTCCACACAAAAATGAAGGCTACCAACCAAAAGTTGGGATCACCAGAAAGGAAGACTACCAACTAAAAGTTGGAATCATAAACAAAGTTATACCAACCAAAAGTTGGAATCAAAGGCTACTAACCAAAAGTTAGGATCGCCAGAATGCTGAACGAGGCAAACTTACCACAACGAAAACTACCAACCAAAAGTTGGGATAACGACTCCGCAGGGGAAACAATAGAGGACTACCAACCAAAAGTTGGGATAACATCCAAGAAAAGCAATGGACTACCAACCAAAAATTGGGATAAGGCCCACAAAAGATACCAACCAAAAGTTGGGATAAAATTGGGTATACATGAAGTAGAATCAAATGGCTGGCGACCTGAAAAGAAAATTTCGTTGGGGGAAAGAGAAGTTCAAACAAACTCTGTCGGGGAGTAAAAGTAAGATGAACACATCTATAAATGATTTTTTTTGTTGGGGGTAAAGTACCACAAAGTCTCACGAATAATGCCTTTATCTTCTAGAGAGATGTCTGGCAACAAAGGTATCAAAACTAACTTATGCTTCGGATGCATATGTTTGAATATGGCATAATGCTCCATACAAAATGGAAATGCTACGCATTTGGGAGGATACAATGCAAAAGAACACCACCAAGAAAGGCGCTGAGAAGATCAGCAAACAAACTTTGCTGAGGAAGACACACTGCATGACCTTCCTGAATATAATCTTTGTTGAAAATTCCACTCTACTGGGAATTAAGAATAGCGTCTCTTGGGAGATCATTTCAAAATCTAACTTTGAAAAATGCCAATGACCATTGGACTTTGTTGAGGATATCAGCCATCGCTGATTTACTCGTCGAGGGAATCAACATCAATCTCTTTTTGGGGAGAGAAGTCAAGGACGTAGATCCTGTCAGGGAATAATAATGAATTTACTCTGTTGGGGAATAGATGTCTGACTGCATATCAACACCATGTCTGATGTAGTCAACTTTTGAATACTCGCTGGGGAGTACAAATCAAACTGGCTGGGGAACACAAAACCCTAAACTCCTATTGGGGGAGGAATGATTCACCATGCACGGCTGATATTGTTAGGACTTCACTGTCGGGGAGAAAGTTCTTTTGGGGAGAGGATCGTGTCATCCTACAAACAAACAATACACAATAGGATGTTTTATGTATGCGAAATGGCCACCTCGGTTACCATTCATGACACCTATCGTTCAAGAAAAATCATTGTTTTCAATATGCTCTGTAAAGCCCCAATGTTTTCACATGTAATGTTTATCAAAAATATCGGACGTTTTTCGCAAACAAAACAGTAAAAACAAAAATGAAAAGCTTTTTGAGTGAATAATACTCTATTGATTGAAATGGCATGTAAATAGGCAAGTTACAATTTGGATGCAATTCCTAAAAAGAGGTAATTGCGCAAAGAGTACAACAAAAAATATACAAATGTCAAAAATGTGGAAACAGATAACCACCATGTGTCAATTCAGCTATGGCACATATGTTCACCAATGCTCCGCCTTCTGAAAAAGACTGATTGGACATATTCTTATCCTTTGGGATCTCTGTATATCAAGATGAATTCATATATCGAACGCAGACCGCAGTCGTTTGTTTTTAAATCCCTAACTTTTTCCTGGACCGCCCTTGCAGGTTTTCAATCCACCGGGATACCAATTTTTGCCAAAGTCTCCTTTTTAGGTTCTCAACTTTGTGGGTTTATTCTTTTTTCTTTTATCTCTAATTTTTTCCCGAACCTTTTCCTTTTATGGTTTGTCGGAATACCCCATTTTTTCCTGGACTTTTCTTTTTCTGTCCAGCGGGTCTATTTTAAGCAAAGTATTTTTTTACTACGTCTGCATTCACAAGGGACGTAAAGTATTCACCATCCATAATAGATAGTAATAAGGCTCCACCAGAGAAAACCTTTCTTACCACATATGAACCTTCATAGATTGGAGTCCATTTGTCCCTGTAATCTGTCTGAGGAGGAAGGATCCTTTTCAAAACTAGATCACCTGTCTGGAAGCACCGAGGACGCACTTTCTGATCAAAGGCCTTCTTCATTCTACCCTGGTACAACCAGCCATGAGCAATGGCTGCCAATCTTTTTTCATTAATAAGACTTAGCTGATTCAACCTTTCTTGCACCCATTCAGCTTCGTCAAGCTTCACATCAGCCAATACTCTCAGAGAAGGAATCTCAATTTCTAATGGTAGGACTGCTTCTGTACCATACACTAGTGAGAAAGGAGTTACCCCGGTTGATGTACATACCGAAGTACGATAACTGTGTAGAGCAAAGGGCAACATCTTATGCCAGTCCTTACAAGTCACCACCATCTTCTGTATAATTTTCTTGATGTTCTTATTTGCTGCCTCAACAGCGCCGTTCATCTTCAGATGGTATGGAGAAGAAATGTGGTGTTCAATCTTGAAAATTTGGCACATTTCCTTCACTATCTTATTGTTTAAATTTGAACCATTATCAGTAATGATTCGCTCTGGTATTCTATAACGCCAGATGATGTCCTTCTTTATGAATCGAGCAACCACCTGTCTTATGACATTAGCAAAGGAAGCTTCCTCTACCCAATTCATAAAGTAATCGGTGGCAACTAGAATAAAGCGATGCCCATTGGAAGCAGTCAGCTCTATCTTTCCAATCATATCGATGCCCCACAATGTAAAGGGCAAAGGAGATGTCAACACGTTCAGAGGGTTAGGTGGCACATGCACCTTGTCAGCATAAATCTAGAATTTATGGCATTTCCTGGCGTATTTGAAACAATCGGATTCCATAGTCATCCAATAGTATCCAGCCCTTAACAGTTTTCTGGCCATTGCATGTCCACCGGCGTGAGTACCAAAGGAACCCTCGTGAACCTCTTCCATTAACAGGACCGCTTCGTGTTCATCAATACAATGCAGCAAGACCATGTCAAAGTTTCTTCTATACAACACATCATCCTTGTTCAAGTAGAAGTTGTCTTTGCTTGATGCCCCAAGTGGATACTCTTGAGTCTTGAGAAAGTGTTTGATGTCAAAGTACCAAGGCTTTCCATCTGAGGCTTTTTCAACTGCAAATACGAAGGCAGGTCTATCAAGACGTATGGTGATGATTGTTAGAGCTTCATTCCATAAATTCACTTTATACATTGACGATAACGCTTCCAAGGCGTCTGCCATCTGATTTTCAGCCCTAGGCACATGATGAAACTCAACTCTGTCGAAGAAAGGTAGCAGTCTCTTTGCATAATTATTGTATGGCACCAAGTTGACCTGGCGAGTTTCCCGCTCTCATTTAATCTGTTTAACGACTAATGCTAAATCGCCAAACACATCAAGATTCTTGATCCTCAGATCAATGGCCTCTCCTAAACCCATAATGCACGCTTCATATTCCACTTCATTATTGGTGCAAGCGAACGTTAATCGGGCAGTGAACGGTATGTGAGAACCGTGATGAGTTGTAATGATTGCCCCGATTCTGTTGCCATATGAGTTAACAGCATCGTCAAAAGCCAACCTCCACTAAGACCTAATCTCGCGACCCCCATCAGGAAAAGGCTCACCGCAGTCCTTCATCTTCAGAAACATAATATCTTCATCTGGAAATTCAAACTTCATTGGCTGATAATCCTTAATTGGCTGCTCAGCAAGATATCCTGACAAGACACTTCCCTTAATGGCTTTTTGGGAAACATATTGAATATCATATTCTGTCACAACCATTTGCCATCTGGTGGTCCTTCTGGAGAGTGCTTGCTTCTTAAATACGTATTTGATCAGATCCGTCTTTGATATCAATAAGTTTATATGGTTTAACATGTATTCTCTAGCATTTAGTATCTCGACTCATAATCGGTGAATTTCTTACTTAGGTAGTAAATAGCATGTTCTTTCTTACCTGTCTCATCGTGTTGACCGAGCACGCATCCCATTGAATTCTCAAGAACCGTTAAATACATAATCAGAGGCCTTCCTACAACTTGAGGCATTAGTATCAGAGGTTCCTACAAATACTCTTTTATTTTCTCAAAAACCTTCTGGAAATTTTCATTCCAAACGACTACATGATCTTTCCTTAGCAATTTGAATATAGGCTCGCAAGTGGCCGTAAGGTGAGAAATGAACCTTGCAATGTAGTTCAATCTCCCCAGGAAACCACGAACCTCTTTCTCCGTCCTTGGTTCAGGCATTTCTTTAATAGCTTTGATTTTTGTAGAATCTACCTCAATACCCTTCTCGCTGGCAATGAAACCTAGCAGCTTCCTAGATCTCACTCCAAAGGTTCATTTATTAGGATTCAACCTCAGCTTGAATTTCCTCAGCCTTTCAAACAATTTCAAAAGATTGACCAGATTTCCTTCCTTCGTCTGTGACTTTGCAATCATGTCATCAACATATACTTCAATCTCTTGATGAATCATATCATGAAAGAGAGTCACTATTGCCCGCTGATAAGTTGCCCTAACATTTTTCAATCCATAAGGCATCACTTTATAGCAAAAAGTACCCCACGATGTTATGAAGGTAGTTTTCTCCATGTCCTCTGGGGCCATTTTTATTTGCTTATGCCCAGAGAAGCCATCCATGAAGGAAAACATGGAATATTAAGCGGTGTTATCAACCAACACGTTAATATGGGGGAGCGGGAAATCACCTTTCAAGCTCGCTCTATTCATATCTCTGTAATCGACACACATCCTGACCTTTCCATCTTTCTTAGGCACAGGAATAATATTAGCGACCCACAGAGGGTAATTGGTGACAGCTAGAAATCCAGCGTCCAACTGCTTTTGAACTTCTTCTTTAATCTTGACCTTCATGTTAGACCTCGTCCTTCTCAATTTTTGCTTCACTGGTGGACATTCTTCTCGGAGAGGCAGGCAGTGCACCACTATATTTGTATCTAGCCTGAGCATGTCTTGTAATGACCAAGCAAAGATATCCATGTACTCACGGAGCATCTCGACCAATCTTCTCTTGACATCATCTTTCAAAGAAGCCCCTATTCTGAATTCCCTCTTTTCATCCTCGGTACCCAGATTGATGACTTTAATATCCTCTTTATGAGGCAAAATGACCATTTCCTCTTGCTTCAGAAGTCTGGCTAATTCCTCAGGCAGGTTGTTAGATGCCAAATTTCACTTATTTGATCTATCAAAAGTTGGCATTTTTCACTCATTTTCGTCAAATAAATGTAGAAAACCACTCTTGTTTTGTTTGGTTTGCAATATAGTGTGAAAAGCTCTTGGTACCTTTGATTTGTGTGTTATTGTGCAGGAATTAGGCACAAAAACAAGTGAAGAGTAAGACACAAGAAATGGGCAAGGAAACCAAGACAAGATGCAAACCACCAAAATGCTGTCATGCTCACTAGGCGAAATCAGAGCTGCTGGAAGAAGCTGGAATCTGTCATGCTCGCCTGGCGAAGCCCAGCGAGTGCCAGCGAAGGTTCGCTTGGCGAGTGCTGGCGAGCCAGAGCGAGTAATTCAACTTAAACTCCCAGACCTAAAAGGCATGAAGTTCGCCAGGCGAGTGAAGCCAGCGAAGGTTCGCCTGGCGAATGGTTGATTCGCCTGGCGAAGGCGCGATATCACAGAGGGCGGTTTGCTTGCTGAGGCACTTTGAAGTGCCTTGTTACTTTATGTTCGCCTGGCGAAGGCCCCTGTTCGCCTGGCGAATGGGCGGAAACAGAACATATTTTGTACTATATTTACTACTTTTTAGGTCATAACTAAGGGGATCTTCTTTTATCTTTGATAGTTTATCATTTTGTAACATTTTGGAACCAGAGAACTCATCTCTCTTCATCTATAGAGAGTGAGAAACACAAAACCCCAAGGGGGAGGAGGTAAGATCTCCGATCTCTTGTTGGGGTTTGGATTGTAATCTTTTGATACCTTATGTATTTCATCTAGTTTATGTTTGTGAACTTGTTTTGGATTCTCTATTGATTGATTATCTTTGATTATGTATTTGTGGGTCTTGACAAAACCATTTCATATCTTTGATCTTAGATTTTCTTCTATCAATGAATAAACTCTTGACATGGTTTTGAAGTTGATATTCATTTCATCTTCCATGGTGTTGTGTCGATTAAGTAGCATGGGGTAGCATGGGTAGGATCAATATGATATTGTGTGGGTATGTGATAATAGTGATGAAGAAAGATGTTCACCGACATTTGGCGGATTAGATGAATACATGTAAAAAAGGGTTAAGCGTGTGTACATATTTTGATCATTGTGTTTTATGCAAAATAATCGTTTATCTGATTTGGGTAACATCTTTGCTTACTTGTTTATCTTTGATCTGAATCGTGATAGAGATATACTTTTCGGATCTGGATCTAGGATGTTTACCTGTTAGGTTCTAAATGCTAGAGATAGGTTTAGGCTTAACATTTGCGCGAGTATCAGTTCATAATGCTCCGTGTTGTCAAGTTGTGTGAGAGATCAACAATAAGACAACATGGTTGTTTTCTCGACGCCGCGTTAGAGATAAGCTTTGTCGTGAGTGATACGTAAGGATATTAGACGAATGATTGCATTGTGTTTAATTTGATCAGAAGAATGCATGTGTTATCAATTGATGAAATCCAATCCCAACAAGGCTCCGTTTATATTTAAGTCTTTATTTTATATTTCTTGTCTTTATCCATTGTTCTTTGAACCTTTTAAAATAAACCTTTTGAAAATAAGCTTAGAAATATGGAAATAGTTGAACGGCGTTCAAATCGCACTGATCCCTGTGGAGACGACAAAACTGGGTTACTTAATATTTTTTGCTTGCTGCCTTACACGCACCAACAAAATGGCGCCGTTGCCGGGGATTGGTGTTTAGATTTTGAAGTGCATTGCAACGATTCTATGTTTTTAAGCTTTGTATATTTTGTATATATTTGTTTCTTTTTATGTTTTTCTAGTGTGTTCAGGAATGACGAAAACTCCTTCTAGAGTGGTTGCTATCGGTATAAAAGCATTCAATGAAGCTTCGACCGAGTTTGGATGGCGATGATAGTATGAAACAAGTGAATGTTGTCAAGGTACATGATTTCCTTTGTTTAGAATTTTAGAATGCTTAAGAACTTAAGTCTTTGTGCAAATGAAATTTGTTCTTTTGGCAACTTGTTTGAATGATTGTTTCACTTAGGACCAAAAACCACAATTTGTGAGAAAGCCTCCATTGTTTACTAAATGCTGGATTTCTGATAAACTTTGTTGATTCGTATGATTCATGCTTTATCTTGTTATCATTGTGAATTTGTGGAAGCATTAGAAATGATCAAGGCACTTGTTTATATTGAGCACAACCAGTTCCAAATGCAACTTACCCGTGAGTAGTGAGAATTCGTTAACCCCTTTGAGCCTAAACTATGTGAATCTCATTCTTAATTTTGAGAGATTCTAAAATTTTTCTTGATCCCTTGAATTTGTTTTAATTGTCCTCTTTGCCATAAAAATCTAAGAGCATTCACTTGAGGGTTGAGTAAAAGTTAAGTTGGGGCGAATGAAAAAGGAAGATAGTAGGTTGTTACAACTTTTGAAAAATTCAAGCAAGCACCAAAAAATTGTGTGAATATGAAAAAAGAAAGAAAAAAAAATGAGAAAAAGAATGCTTGCTTGAAAAAGAAAAATAGTGAAAGAATAAGTTGTGAAATAAGGTTTGTGAAGGTTTGCAATTAAGAAATGAATGGAATGAAGTTGGGATGTGTAAATAATGTGTGCGGTGAATGCCTCTTTTGGGTCGGCAATTTCGTTTCCATGGCCTTAGAAATGACCCTTGTTTGTAAACCCGACCAAGATACAACCTTAAAGACCTTAGTGATCTTCTTGCTTCCATATTTTTGCTTATGATTTGTAGATTTTGTATGAATTGAATTGATATTGACATTGTTTGTTAGTTGAGTGAAATTGTCCTCGCGGTTGCAAACGCGTAATTTCTTCAATCCTTATTCGAAGAGGAGAGTTAGAGTGATTCATTCATGAAAAACTTTGTTGTTAATTGATACATGGCTTTATATTTGTTTTAAGAATTTAGTTCTTTTGCATTGTTTGATTCTAAGCATTTGAAACCATTGCTTGTTTGCATCATTTGTATTTGAGCCAATTTTATCCATTCTTGGATGAACCTTAGTCTCGAGCAAATCCTCTTGTTGCGAAATGAGAGGCATACTTTGCTTGAGGACAAGCAAAAAGCTAGTTGGGGCGAGTTGTTAGATGCCAAATTTCACTTATTTGATCTATCAAAAGTTGGCATTTTTCACTCATTTTCGTCAAATAAATGTAGAAAACCACTCTTGTTTTGTTTGGTTTGCAATATAGTGTGAAAAGCTCTTGGTACCTTTGATTTGTGTGTTATTGTGCGGGAATTAGGCACAAAAACAAGTGAAGAGTAAGACACAAGAAATGGGCAAGGAAACCAAGACAAGATGCAAACCACCAAAATGCTGTCATGCTCACTAGGCGAAATCAGAGCTGCTGGAAGAAGCTGGAATCTGTCATGCTCGCCTGGCGAAGCCCAGCGAGTGCCAGCGAAGGTTCGCTTGGCGAGTGCTGGCGAGCCAGAGCGAGTAATTCAACTTAAACTCCCAGACCTAAAAGGCATGAAGTTCGCCAGGCGAGTGAAGCCAGCGAAGGTTCGCCTGGCGAATGGTTGATTCGCCTGGCGAAGGCGCGATATCACAGAGGGCGGTTTGCTTGCTGAGGCACTTTGAAGTGCCTTGTTACTTTATGTTCGCCTGGCGAAGGCCCCTGTTCGCCTGGCGAATGGGCGGAAACAGAACATATTTTGTACTATATTTACTACTTTTTAGGTCATAACTAAGGGGATCTTCTTTTATCTTTGATAGTTTATCATTTTGTAACATTTTGGAACCAGAGAACTCATCTCTCTTCATCTATAGAGAGTGAGAAACACAAAACCCCAAGGGGGAGGAGGTAAGATCTCCGATCTCTTGTTGGGGTTTGGATTGTAATCTTTTGATACCTTATGTATTTCATCTAGTTTATGTTTGTGAACTTGTTTTGGATTCTCTATTGATTGATTATCTTTGATTATGTATTTGTGGGTCTTGACAAAACCATTTCATATCTTTGATCTTAGATTTTCTTCTATCAATGAATAAACTCTTGACATGGTTTTGAAGTTGATATTCATTTCATCTTCCATGGTGTTGTGTCGATTAAGTAGCATGGGGTAGCATGGGTAGGATCAATATGATATTGTGTGGGTATGTGATAATAGTGATGAAGAAAGATGTTCACCGACATTTGGCGGATTAGATGAATACATGTAAAAAAGGGTTAAGCGTGTGTACATATTTTGATCATTGTGTTTTATGCAAAATAATCGTTTATCTGATTTGGGTAACATCTTTGCTTACTTGTTTATCTTTGATCTGAATCGTGATAGAGATATACTTTTCGGATCTGGATCTAGGATGTTTACCTGTTAGGTTCTAAATGCTAGAGATAGGTTTAGGCTTAACATTTGCGCGAGTATCAGTTCATAATGCTCCGTGTTGTCAAGTTGTGTGAGAGATCAACAATAAGACAACATGGTTGTTTTCTCGACGCCGCGTTAGAGATAAGCTTTGTCGTGAGTGATACGTAAGGATATTAGACGAATGATTGCATTGTGTTTAATTTGATCAGAAGAATGCATGTGTTATCAATTGATGAAATCCAATCCCAACAAGGCTCCGTTTATATTTAAGTCTTTATTTTATATTTCTTGTCTTTATCCATTGTTCTTTGAACCTTTTAAAATAAACCTTTTGAAAATAAGCTTAGAAATATGGAAATAGTTGAACGGCGTTCAAATCGCACTGATCCCTGTGGAGACGACAAAACTGGGTTACTTAATATTTTTTGCTTGCTGCCTTACACGCACCAACACAGGTCACAGTCTTCGTCAGTCTCTTCTTCAGCTTGATAGATAGGATTATCAAAATGATATTGAGCCATAGCCGAATTAGAATCGATGGTATCTGAGATATAAGACCTACATGATTGATGTTTTATGTTCATTATGAGATGCAAACAAACACAAACACGTTGCCATTTTTCTGTTTAATCGAAATGAAAAAACAAAAAAAAACAAAAACAGGGATCAAAATATTTGAATCCAAAAAGTGACGTCCTTTTATTCATGATAATGTTTGAAAATGACAAAAGGGGGCTCTACAGAATGATTCACTACGTCTTGGGAAAAACGTAGGATTGTACACAATCAAAAATAAGTGAAAATTACTCTTCAGTGGTGACTTGAATAATTTCCTCAGCGGTCCAGTTGCAAAGCTTCTGTCCAGGAATATAAGGATGGGTCCACGCATCCATGTCGCAGTCGCTATCACCTTCGTCGTCTCCTATGGCATGAATCCTGTCGAAAATGGCTCCACCTTCAGTGAATTAAACAGGTCCCTTGTATCTGGAAGGATTTTGAGAAGAACTGGAAGGCTTGAACCCTATGTCGAATTTATCCTATTTGACAGGAACATCAAGCACCTGGTCTCACCTCTGGGAAGATCTAGATTCAATGATAGCACGGGCTTCTTTAAAAGATGACATTGAGACCTCTAGACTTTTAACTTCAACGGGAGGCTTCTCCTGAATTTGCACTGCTTCAAAAGCCTGATAGAGCGTCTCGTGGATCTCCCCATCCACCTCTACGTATTTAAATGACAACAACTGACTTACCATAATATCTTCCTCTTCGAACACCGTAACAACCTTTCTCTCCATCATGTACTTCAACTTCTGATGCAAAATTGGTGTGACTGCTTCTGCCGCATGAATCCATGGTCGGCCAAGTGAAGTCGCCAGGTGTATGCCAGTTGGATATCCATTATGTAGAAATTCGCATCAAAGATATCGGGTCCAACCTGAATTGGCATGGTAATCTCTCCAAATACAAACCTCTTCGAGCCATCAAACGCCCTCACAACCAAATCACTTGGCATACAAATCAACCCTTGAGTATCCAATTTCATCAGCGCTTTCTTGGTAGCATATTGAGTGACGATCTTGTGTCAAATAGGATGTGTGACAGTAATGATCCTCTGCACTCCATGGATATATGTAAAGCATGGTTATGATTTCTCCTAGGAGGAGTTAAATCTAGATTTGTAAAACCTAAGCCATTGTCAGTGTTGCCATGCGTCACTACCCCTTCCAATTGGTTAACTGAAATTTCCTGTGATACATATACGGAATTCTGGATCTTCAACAGTGCATTCGGTGTGCCTCAGAACCCAAAAACAATGACAGAATAGAAATCTTCGACGAAGTCTGATTTAAGTTATCCACAATCTTGTAATCACTTTTGCAAATGAGCCTCATAAACTCCTCGACATCTTTAGAGAATGAACTGTCACCACCAGCCTGTTGCTGCCTACTCTCCTCAACCATCGCTTTCCCTTTTCCTTTGTCAACCTTGTCAGTATTAGCCTCTGATGGGGAAAAGACTCTTCTTCTTCGAGTGATGCCACCTGCACCCACTATGTTTTCAACAGGTAGAATCACGATATGATGAACTAGTTAACTCTTGTTTCTGCCCATTACAGAACACCTCTTCCCCATAGTTCCATGGGATGGCTTTAATGCTCTCTTACGACATGGGTTCTGGAATAGTAATGATCTTCAGCGCTGGCCTAGAAGACGCTGAAATTTTAATGGTCCGGTAAGGGATTGAAATTGTGGCGATTTCTCTCCCATCATTACTTACCCTGTTGTCGACGTCCTCCCCAACAACTCTGTCAAATTGCAAACAACTATCATTAATCAATTTCTAGATACCATGTTTCAAGAAACCACAACCCTCTGGTTTCAAAGCACACTCTAAACAATTAGCCGTACATCTTGGAAAAACTCCTCATTTCAACAACTTGTCCTTCACAAAACTTAAAGGTGTCTTCAGCTCCTCAACATCCGTTATCAAATTTAACCTCTCCTCCTCCATTACAGCATTCGTCCTGGCAACCCCATGATTTGGCATCGAGTTCTGGTTCACATTTGGGCCTTCATTGGTGAAATTGATTGCCTTCGAATCAAGAAAATCTTGGACTTTGTGCTTGAATGCTTTGCAGTTGTCAATGTGATGGCCAGGAGCTACAGAGTGGAACTCACACCTTGCATTTGCGTCATAACCCGGAGGAGGTGCACCAGTGAGAAGTGACAAGGTCCTCTTTTGAATAAGTTGCAATTGAAGCAAATGTTGTAATAGTTGAGAGTGTGGCATATGCGGGGTCTCAAACTGTATGTTGGTCGTTTTTTTAGTCTACCAGAGTAATGACGAGGAGAATTGGCTTGTTGTTGTGGTGCAGCCGGGATGACTACAGTAGGAACTTGCTGATGATAATGAGGTTGTGCTCGACCCTTACCTCTATAAGAAGATATAGAACTTGAGTCTCCTTCCCGCTTCTTAGGGTTTCCATTATACGACTTCTTCATTCCTTCAAATGAGGATTCTCCTCCACTTTGTATTTTCCCGATCTTGATATCATTTTCCACTATTTCACCTGCCATAACTAGGTCCGGAAAAATTCCTGACATACAACCCACTAGCTTCTCATAATATGTTTTGGGCAATGTAGCCATGAACTTATTGATCAACTCTTGCTCCATCATCAGAGGTTGTACTTTAGCTGCCAACTCGCGCCACCTCTGGGCGTACTCCTTAAAACCTTCATTATTTCTCTGTGAAAAATTTTGTAGTTGCACCGTGTTCGGTGCCAAATCATTGTTATACTGATAATGGTAAACGAAAGCCTCCGCCAATTCCCTCAAGCTTCTAATGTGAGTTCTCTCTAACCCCATATACCATTCCAATGACGGTCCTAACAAACTATCTTGGAAAAAATGCATTAACAACTTCTCATCATCGGAGTACGCGGATATCTTTCTGAAATACACCCGGATATGTACTCTAGGACAGGTTGTCCCTTTGTACTTGTCAAAATCTGGTACCTTGAACTTTGGGGGAATTTTGACCCCTGGAACTAGACCCAGATCTGACATATCAAGACCCAAAGAATTTTGGCTCTCATAGGCTTTCATCTTTTCCTCAATTAACTTGAATCTTTTGTCAGTCTCTGACGAGAGACCAACGTCCATATCTCTCATTAAAAAGACGTCATCTTGATTATCCTCCTCACATTGGGGACCAGCAGCCTCATGTACTGCACACACACTACCTCTAGCACCACCTATCTGAACTCCACCATGAGGACCTCTGCCCGGAGGGTTAACAACTATAGGAATACCATTGCCTTGTGGAATATTACCACCAACAAGTGGAGGAATATCAATAGTTCCTCCGTGTAAAATATCGTCTTCATCAACCCGTGCTATCAGTGGTTGGACCAGAGTCCTTAACTGTTCTTGTATGTTGGCCACGTTCTGCATCAACTCCATGAATTGGGTCATGCGCTCTCTAACTCCCTGAAGCTCATTCTGAACCTGATCCATAATTCTTTGCTGATTTCCCCAGTAGAGTATCTATGAAAACCTGATTCTGCAATCCTGTCAGCTGATACAGAAAACCAAGCAGACATAAGAGTAAAGTCACCGAGAACACCTATTACGCAAATGAAAATGATAATGCAAAATGCAAACATGTCTATATGTTTGAGGGAGATATCCCCCTTAATTCTAGTCTTACAAATAAGAGAACGGTAGAGATAGATGGAAGAATCAAAAGCCTTGCTCATAAATATAATGCGAATAAGAAGTTAGCATACACAATCCACATATGGGAAATACAAGTGAATACAAGTGTCTGTGACCTCATCCAAAAATTATGGTGATGGTTAAATACAAGAAAGGAAAAGAAACTAATGAGATACATCATCGCTGAAAATAGCCTTCCTCAACCACTGTGGTCTCTGGGCCAAGTCTGAGCTTCCTTGAGCAGCTTCTTTGTGTCTGGATGCTCCAGTCTTGCAATCAGCTCTTGGATGAGGAAGTCTGTTATACGAATGACATCTTTCAAATCCTGACTATATTCCTCCCAAGCATTATCACCAAAGATGTCTTCAAGCTTAAGTTTCTTCAGTTCTTCCCTAACCTTGAGCTCTTCAAAAGCTGATAAGGTTTCTCGCATTTTCTGTTCACTTGTACATCTACGGGATGACTTTGCTAAAACTTCTCTTTCTTTGACTCTGAGTTGCGTCTTCAACTTGTCAATCTGGTTATGAAGCTCATCTTCCCTGTTTTTGTTGGCAGTTACTGTAGTGTTCCACTTATCATTGAATTTGGATATCTCCAGATAGGCTCTGTCTAAATCCTTCTTTTTATGCTTCAGAATGCTACCAGTACTCTTCAGATCCTAACCAACTCTCCCTTGTATCCGGATCTCCTCAGACAAATCCTTTTCCATCTTGGTCAAGGCTTCCATCTTTACTTTAGTCAAGTAGACAACTTCATTCTTGTCATGCTTCAACTGGCTGATCTCCTTTTTCAATTCTTCGCTTTCCTTACACATCTCTTCCTTCTCTGCCTAAAGCTTATTGTATCTCAGGATATCAACTGTCTTAGACTCCTCAACTATCAAAGGATACAAGGGTTCCTCCACAGGGAAAGGCAGCAGTATTTTCTCAACCCTCTTGTGAATTCATTCTATGTAAGGACCATAAGTTCTGCAGTCACCCTTACCCAAGGAAAGCTTCCCCTTTTTATGAACTTTCCCCATGCTTCCATAACTCTTTCCAAAATGTCTGGATCAGCTACGTCAGTAAAGTATAGAGATTCCTGCACTTCTTCATCCTTCGGGGGTCCTCTCAAAGCATACATAAATTGTCTAACAACGAGAGAAGGGTTATAATTGACTCCCCATTTTCTCCCCATCAAAGGTACATTTGGAAAGCTACCACAAATAAAGATAAGTTCTTTACCAAGCAGACCTCGGTTAAACTAGAAAATATCTTTGTCTGTCAAACCCATGAGTCTCTTAGACCATTCAGATGTAATCCTCGCATCAACAAAAGCTCCGGAATGAGGGAGGTGATCTATAAACCACTTATGAAAAAGCGGTGTACAACAAGAAACAGTCTTTCCTCTCCTCTTTTCATTCTTATAGTGCATTGAATGGTATAGGTCTCCTAGGAGATAGGGTACAGGATTCTTGGAAATGAAGATACGAAAGGCGTCCATATCAATGAAGTCTGGTATATTGGGAAATAGTACAATGACATAGATACACAAAGCCAAAATAGCGCTAAAAACCACCCAACACCCCTCTTTGGCATATTTCTGGGCTTTACCCACTAAGAAATATAGGTAAAGCCAGAAACTCTGTTTCTGCAACTACGTCATCAATCAACTTCGACTTGCTCAAATAAAGAGCATTGGCAAACTTCTCAAGATCAGGCTCTTCTTCTGAATGAAAGAATGGCACTTCATCTAGGAATGGAACTCCCAAAATAAAAGCAAACTCCTCCAAAGTAGGAACCAATACATAGTCTGGAAAAGTGAAACAGCGTAATGGAAGATCATAAAATTGTAGCAAGGCATTAATGGCTCCTTGCTCGTAGTTCGTGACCTTGCGGACAAAACTCAAAATTCTCCCATAATCCTTTTTCAAGTCCTCAAGAACGCCTAGGTCAGCCATAGCAATCAGACCAAATAAAGGTCCCAACTCTGGTAATGGAAACTTGTATATAATGATCTTCTTCCTCTCAGCCTTCATCTCAATAGCAGACCAGATTACTAGAATCAAAGGAAAGATGAGAACCTGAGAACACACACACATGCAATGTTAATATGCAAGATGATTATGCAAATGCAGACAGGGGATCAAGGCATCCAATGATGTTGTGTTGTTGACTGAATATAACCAAAGCTCCGCTCTAATAAGAAAACCCAGAAATTCAAAATTCTGATGTGACAGAAAACCACAATATCCAAGGTCAAAAGTCTGGTCTGACAAGAAAACCAGAAAACCGGGTTGGTTGAAGGTCAAAGTTTCCTGTAGAACCCATCCCTCTCACATGTAAGTTCTAGTCTTGAAAGGTACGACATCCTATGCAGGTCATCAGTATCACAGACTCTTAGGTTGAGAAACGATGATACGTTCACTATTTCTGGTTTGGCATCATTGTCAATCAAGGAGGTCTCAACTGACTTCCCAATGAACAGTCTCCAGAGTCGTTAGCTTTCTAATTCAACATCCTTCAACTGCCCAAGATGCACAAGATAGGATGTCTTCAAAGAAAACCTCGTATGGACGCGAATTTCGTGTGAACTCTTGCGTGTCAAGATGCCACACAAGTCCACACTACTCTCCACACTAATCCTATGTGTATACTCAAGCTTGGGTATTGGGTTTACCTCTCATGGAACAACCCATCCAACAGCACAGCAACATAATATGATAACAATGATAAAGTGCAAAAAGTAAAGCGCAAATGCAATAATATACAATAGTACACATACAACATACATATGCACAAATATAAACACCCAAAGATATAAAACAGACAAGTGCTAGGATTGACTCGCATAGGGAACCAGTTTCCCCAACAGAGCCGCCAGTTGTCGCAACTACGAAAAAGACCGGCGAAAATAAACAGAAAAGTCGTCATCGGACGTTATTTATTCCAAAGGAGGGAAAGGAAACGATCGAAGAAAACCTAAGAGAAAGGAGAAGACAAGGTCATCGCAACCAAATATTGGATTCGGGAATCGGTTACGCAAGGGCAAGGTATAGCACCCTTTCACGTCCGTTGTACTCAATAGGATCCAAGCTTGTTGTTTAATCAAATGGTGAGTTATCTAAAATCTACTGCTAAACGGAAGCGGAAACGGAAAAAGAAAAGAAAAAAAAGGAGACTCGATAGGACATCGTCGTCTTATACCTATGTATTCTCTCGTGCAATAGGAAAGTAAGAGTCAACGTAGCCATAAATGTACATAGCGAAAGAAAGAAAATCACAAGATTTTGAGTAAAGATGAATATTTGATGCATAGCTAATAAGAGAGAAGAGATAAGATAAGAATATTCTTAAGAAATGAATTAAAGACACATAGTAGATATAGATGATGACAAATCAGAACAATCTCAAACTCTTAATATCATGTTGATATTTAGTAGCGGATTAATAATTACCATAATAAAAAACAAACAAAAAAAATAAAGAAAATTTAATCAACACCCTCGAATATTGTAAGATGGCCTCTAACTAACCTAACCTAATTTTAACTAACCCGCAAATTGATTATAACTAATTAGCAGAAAACATACACACATAAATTAAATTGTAACAAATCATATGAAATCATTATAAGAAATTAAATTATTTAAAAACATTTTTTTCGATTGAAAAAACTTTTGAATAATTTTCTTGTGATTATCCAGCCCTCTATCAGCATGAGTGCGAAAATTAAAGTTTGTAAACAAAATGTGTAAACTAAGAAAGTTAAGGAAGAAACCAAAAATTACAACAAGAACAAAAGGGAAGAAGAAAGACTTTCAAATTTCATAGTTCAAAAACTTGTTTATCAATAAAACAAACTCCAACTCCTATTACACTTGAGCAAAAACCTCTTCTTGATCTTCCTACAACTGTTCCCTAATTTAATCTTCAGCTTAAATATTTTGATCCTCAAGAATGATGGCTTTCTTTGAGAATCAACTTTTTCCAATGCTTTGTATATCAAGAATTGTGCTTGTCTATGCTTTCTCTCTTCTGAGTCTTCCTTGTCCATCTTGGAGTAACCTTGTAGCCTCCTTGATAGAACCATTCTCATCATAGAGAGGCTTGAAAATTTTGTAATAGATGAAATGATAGTGATTAATGAGGAAGCTACAAAAGCTATTTATAAATATAAATCATGTGTGTAAGACTTTGGTTTGTAAATTTGAATGAAAAGTAGAAGTGGTTAGTGAGTATGGACACTAGTAGGCCATATAGAGTGTGCTAATGCATCCTATGTGTGAACCCTCATCATTTTCACACCGTAGAACTTGCATAGAAAATGATGTGTTTTGTTCTAATAAAATCCTTATTATATATGTATTTGGTCTAGACAAATGTTAATAGTTTTAGCTTTGATTCTAGTGTGTTTTTGTTTTCTTACAAATATAATATTGTTTTGCTTTTTGATTCATAATATTTTGTTTAAATATTAACAAAAAATCTATACTAAAATTAATTATTTAATATATCAAATATTTTATTTTAGTTTCTCCATGTAAATATTTGTTTAGTCGACTTTAAATCTGCAGTAGTGCGATTATAAGATATTGTCTGCTTTGAGTGTGAGAATTTTCACAGAATTCTCGTAAACCGTGTCACTATTCTATCAGAAAGTAAAAAATGTTCAATAAAATGGTGGAATAGAGTTTCGATGTGGTGAAATATATCTCTTATCTAATGACGTAGAATAAAGTATATAAATGTTACATATAAATAATTATTAGTCTCGATTTTTAAATATTATCTACCTAATTAATTAAATTGAATATATTTCCTAGTTGCTAGGAAAATATTAGACTAAAAATAACAAGAGATGTATTAACAAAAAATAAAAATATATTTTTAGAGACCACAACTATAAGATGATATATTAACATTAGACTACACATATTTAAATATAAAATGGAATACTAAAAAAGTTAGGTCTCGTGGTCTTATTCTTCAGCCTTTATAATAAGAAAGAAATTTGGTCAAATTTTATACGCAGTCATAGTTGATTTTAATAATGCTTTGATGGTTGACTATAATGCACATGGTTTGATCTTAACTCACCCTTCAATTTTATATAATCACTCACCATTTTAATCTCTTATTTAACAAGAGATTAAATAAGAGAAAATTATGCAGCAACTATGTTGATTATATTTATATAACAGTTATGCAGCAAAATAATCAATGAAAGATTTAACATTGGTGTCATATTTCATTAATTCTCAAATAGAATTTACATCATTTACTGGTTAAGCCACCAACCTATCTAATTAACCAATCAATTGTTAGTTAGTTTAAATTCTTAACAAACTTAGTTACAAACTAGATAACTGAACTATATATTTGTGCAAGTATATAGTATAAATGACAATGTTATGTTTAAGAATGATCAAACAACATTCTCTCATTAGACAAAACATACATCAATTCTAATGTTTTCTTAAATACACAAATCTATCAATTCTAAGGCCTTTGTAAATCTCTCAGCTAGTTACAACTTTGGATATTAAGAAATTTCAAGCATTGCATTCATCACTTTCTCTTTTATAAAGTAAAATCTAGTCTCAATATGCTTTCTTTTTTATAAGTAAAGTCTCAATAGGCTTATTCTTCCAACATGAAATTGAATTCTTGGTAAAATTTATAGTTGATTTGTTGTCAATCATAAATTTCGATGGTTTTAACACTTCTCACTACAACTTATTTAGCAATGAATCCAATCAAATTGCTTCACATGAATAAAATGAACCATCTATGTACCCTGGCTCACAAGATGGTAGAAGAACTATGACAGATTGTTTCTTCGTACATCAGAAAATGGTAACCTCAATGTACATTAAAACATAGCCTTAAGTGCTTATTATATTAGTTCTGTCAACATACCAATCACAATATGAATAATTTATCAATTATGCCATCTTCTTCACATAGACTAGAAATAGTAGGTCAAGTTTCATGGTTCTTTTAGGTACTTGGGCATTCTCTTTGCATTAATTAGGTGTGATTTTTTAGACTCACTCATGAACATACTAATTATACTTATTGTATAGTTGATTTCAGGTATGTTATTACATAAGTACCTCAATAACCTCCCAATCTACTTTTATATAGTTGCTTCTACCTTCTCTTTATCAATACATTTATCCAACTTTGTATTTGTTTCATATGGATTTGTTTATGTGTTGCAATCAGTCATTTTAAATCTATTTAACAACTCTTTCACATGCTTTTGTTGATGCATAATCATGTGTTCCTTGACTTTCACAAATTTCATACCAAATAAGTATGAGACAAGGGAACAAAGAAAAATTCTTGGTTGTGTATCCGATGCAGACTTAACGCAATTCTGCAATTTTAATATGGCACACTTTATGCCCGGTTGTGTACCTGATACAGATTTAATGCATTTCTTCGATTCGGATACAGCATAATGCACAATCTACACCTAATTGTGTATGCGATACAGACTTAATACATTTCCACTATTCGATACAGCTTTATCATATGTTATGCCCTATTGTGTATATGATACAAATATAACGCACTTCTACATTTCTAATATGGCTCAAACGCACACCTTGCTTCCAAGGTTTATTAAACACACTTCTACGTAGCTGGCACCCCCTTCGAGATCTAGTCAATCAAAGACGTAAGCGGTGGAGTCTGGAGACGTCTACCTCGATCCGCTCCTACCCTTGGCCATAGAACGGTCATCTATGATGCGGAGCTTACTTCAAATTACTACCACATGACGTTGACCTCGCGCAGTCTCACACATCGCTCGGGAAACGTAAACAAATCACCAAATATATATATATATATATATATATATATATATATATATATATATATATATATATATATATATATATATATATATATATATATATATATATATATACACACACACACACACACACAAATCAATACACTACTACGAAAAATGCTAAAAACAACGAGCAAATACAACAATCAAGAATGGTAGCCGACATCATTTAATGCGCAGAGTCGCAAAGAAGCAAGAAGTTTCATAGGCACTTTCGCCATCTTATTATAGTCAAGTGCATTATTTTTTTCCCAAAGCAAAGTAATAAAGAGTCTCACGCCCACAACAAATATTTCACCATCGCTAATGAACACCGGTGGTCCGACCTAAACTCTCAAGTGAATAAAGACTATGCAGGATAGAAAAACTAGCATCTGAGTTACAATTATTCACAAACAACGATATTGACAAAGAAAAAGCTAACATAAGGCTCTAAAGTTAGCAATACTTGAAACATCAAGGTAAAATAAATAATTATTACACCCAAGACACAAAAGCCTGAGAAATATAGCAGGAAATATACAATACAAGAAAAAAATAAAATCAAGGAGGAACATTTGAATCCAAGGCACTGGGGTCACCTCACTGATTCACCCCATAAGCGGACTTAAATGCGTCTAATGCCTCGTCATAAATCACAGCATTAGGTCAGAACTTCCTCGCATTCTCCACAACTCGTTATCAAACTCTGAGTACATCCTACATAGTCTACTAAAGAGCATCATGAAGCACCTACCTCAGTCTGGCCACCTCATTTTGGAGAGTTTTCAATGCCTCTGCATCTTTATGGTACTTTTCCATATGGCAAGCCTTTTCTTAAATGGAATCAGAAATAGCCTTGTATCACTTCTCTGCATCTCGGAGAGAACCCCCCCAACTCATTCACACGAGGGATCCATGTACTTTCACTGCCTCTTGCAAAGACTCAGTAACTTTAACTTCTTCCTGCAAAGAAACTAGCCCCTTTTGAAGATTACTACACTTCATCTTCATAAATTCCACCTTCCCTTTCTAGGCATACCTTTCCTTGAAGGGACTACCCGGGGCTAATACATCACCCCGTCCAGTAAAGACGAGATAAAAAATAGAAGCAACTTTGAACATGTTCTGAGAAAGCTCAGAAGCCATTAACATTTTATCCCCTTCATGATGATTCTAGAAGAAGGATAAATTCGTTGTAGAGACAACAATATCAGCCTCATCAAGAGTACGTGGAAGTCGGGAAATGGGTCGAACTACTAGTGGACCGGATAGAAGTAAATGAGCCCTTGATTGTGAAATTTATCTGGTAGGTATGCCTTAGATGGAAAATATTGAAGAATAAATTAAGATATGGCTTCTAAGACATGTGTTCATAACACAATTGGAAGACCCTTACATATGCCCATAATCCTAGATGAATTTCAGAAGGAGAAACTTTTAAATGTTTCAGGACGACTACCTCAAATTCATAAAAAGACAGTCAAAGCCTTACTCTTGTAAGCAAACATTCATGGAACGGGGCCAGTCGGTCATCAAAAGAACTGTATACCCTCTTCTCTCATAGAACTGGAAGAACCGACCTCTCTAAAGGGTCGACAACCATAATATTAGCATCACCAAGGGCGGCCTCAGTGCTCAAATTCGATAAAGTATTTGCTACTTTTGAATCTACCCAATCATACATCAGCACATTTGACCAACGTTGAATATTAATGTAGGACATGTGACTTCACACACAAGAGGGGGTGAATTGTGTGTTTTAGAAAAACCTCGGTTTGAAAAACATTTAGGATTAAAATTAGAGTTTGAAAACATTTTAGAAATTTTTTAGGGTTAAGCAGTGGAAAAATAAAATCACAAAAGGTAAAATATAGAAATATAAAGAGTTTAAGGGAAGAGATAAGAACACTAAAAATTATACAAGTTCAGTCAAAAATTACTTAGTTTTATCCCTAATATTTGATTTTGAGAGTATCCAATTAAAATTAAGAGCTTTTAGTAGGTTGAACTCTCAAACCCTCTTATACAAGGAAAATAAATTTTGTGGCTAACTTCCAACTAAACAGCAAACACAGAGAGAAGTGGTGAGTCTTCCTTCCAAACAATGGATCGAAGCGGTTAGTCTCCTTTAAACAAGAAACTTGGAGTGGTTAATCTTCAAGCTTTAAATAAATATTTTGCACAGGTTAATCTTGAACCTTGGAGAGCTTTTAACACCGGAATGAGCTCGCAAACCAAGAACCAGTGAGATTTTACCATCGATCTGATCTCAAACCAGAACAAGCTTTTGATACCAAGTTGAGCTTTAGCTAAAACTTTGTTTTATACCAGGATAACCAAGAACCTATGAGATTTTAACAACGGGTTGATCTCAAGCCTAAATGGAGATTTTATCCCATAATCCCCAAACAAAAGCTTTTCACAGGTTTAGCTTTGAACCCAGACAAATAATCCCTAAATGGATAAATTGTTCAACCAAGGGAAAAACAAAACTTCCTTGGTGAACTTACAAATATACCCTTCCAAAATTATAACTTCCTTTATAGCAAAATAACTTTCTCGGAAGCACTCTAACTTTAGTGAGAAAAAGTAAATAAAAAGAATTTTAGAGAGAAAGAAAGTGAGAAGTGAGGAATAAAAACTCACATTTCTAGATGTGAAAATATGTGGGAAAGGGCTCTTTTTATATACTAGAGGTTGACACAAAAAGGAAAAATGGTATGACCAATAATGATGAGTCAATCAAATGGCATCATGCTCCAATATATTGATAGGCCTGAATTAATCGATTAATAAGTTCAAAAAGGTAAGAAAATATATTTAGCCATTACCAATTATTAAGGAACTGCCCTAATCAACTAGGGTTCATTTTTGAATTGGTCCAATCGATTTCCGTAAGGTGTCAATTGATTGGCAAGAACAAAAGCTTGGCCATATATTTTATGGCAGTTCCTAACTTGTCTGGCACAATTTCAAGGCATTTTTAGAAATGTTTTCTTGATAAAAATGATTTTGAAAACTTGTTTGTGTGTGTGTGTGTCATTGGCCATACATTTTACGATAAAGCCCTTATATTTTTACAATATATCTTCACTCAGACATATCGAGGAAGGCTTTCATATTCCTCAAGAGTTGTAAGATACTTCATTCTTGTAGACACTTAGTTTAAGCTTTACTTTGAGATGTTTCTTGAACTATATTCCATTTAGATGTCATTGTCAGATAGTCCAGTTCATTAAACCCTAATAATTTGGTTCCATCTTTTACCGCTTTACACTTGACTTAAGTTGTTGTCATCAAGAACTAATAGTCATCATCAAAAGCATGTTTGTCTATAAGAGATCTTCTTTGATTAATGACCTACAAAAAAAGGCTCCACAAATTAAATGTTCCAGCACCTCTGCGTCTATAGACTCACAACCTACTGTCTGCAGGCGAGCCCGAATGAAATCTCTAGCACATCCTCTCCTTTGTAAATTGGTTTGTTCCTCCTTTTATGACTAGATAAGAGGGGGCATAGGGACCTCGGTGTGGGTTATTTTTCTTCCAAATTTTGATATAATGGTGTCTAACGACCCAGAAGAAGTTCCTTCCTCCAAGAAAGTTTCAGACATCCCTTCTGACCCATAATTGTCAGATATATATATATATATATATATATATATATATATATATATATATATATATATATATATATATATATATATATATATATATATATATATATATATATATATATATATATATATATATATATATATATATATATATATATATATATCTATATATCTATATATATATATATATATATATATATATATATATATATATATATATATATATATATATGTATATATCTATATCTATATACATATATATATATCTATATCTATATCTATATATATATATATATATATATATATATATATATATATATATATATATATATATATATATATATATATATATGTATATATATATATATGTATATATATATATATATATATATATATATATATATATATATATATATATATATATATATATATATATATATATATATATATATATATATATATATATATATATATATATATATATATATATATATATAGATATGATTTTTGATCCTATATGGTCACTTTAAGGGAAGGATTATGAGAATCATGGGACAATCCAAATGAAGCTTTCACTTTAGAATCTCTTACTAAATCAGCATTATTATCGCTCATCTTGGCTAAAAAAACAAAAGATGCAGAAGGCAAAAACTTGAGTTAAAAAAGCAGTTAGTTAAGGAAGATTGTTGAAGATGGAGGAATGAAAAAGGAGAAAGCTTTAAGTGAGACTCTAAATCACTTCTAATGATATTATCAAGGAAGAATGGATGAATACTTCTAAAGTGAAAGCTTCATCTGGATTGTCCCATGATTCTCATAATCCTTCCCTTAAAGTGACCATATAGGATCAAAAATCATATATATATATATATATATATATATATATATATATATATATATATATATATATATATATATATATATATATATATATATATATATATATATATATATATATATATATATATATATATATATATATATATATATATATATATATATATATATATATATATATATATATATATATATATATATATATATATATATATATATATATATATATATATATATATATATATATATATATATATATATATATATATATATATATATATATATATATATATATATATATATATATATATATATATATATATATATATATATATATATATATATATATATATATATATATATATATATATATATATATATATATATATATATATATATATATATATATATATATATATATATATATATATATATATATATATATATATATATATATATATATATATATATATATATATATATATATATATATATATATATATATATATATATATATATATATATATATATATATATATATATATATATATATATATATATATATATATATATATATATATATATATATATATATATATATATATATATATATATATATATGATTTTTGATCCTATATGGTCACTTTAAGGGAAGGATTATGAGAATCATGGGACAATCCAGATGAAGCTTTCACTTTAGAATCTCTTACTAAATCAGCATTATTATCGCTCATCTTGGCTAAAAAACAAAAGATGCAAAAGGCAAAAACTTGAGTTAAAAAAGCAGTTAGTTAAGGAAGATTGTTGAAGATGGAGGAATGAAAAAGGAGAAAGCTTTAAGTGAGACTCTAAATCACTTCTAATGATATTATCAAGGAAGAATGGATGAATACTTTTCTTTGGAAAAGTAACTGAAAGCTTGAAAGCTAAAAGGTTGTGGGAACTTTCAAATATCCATCTTACTCTATTTATAAGCAATGGCAGTTGAAGGATCAAAACCAACTATGAACAAAGATCACAAGATCAATAACTATATTTTTAATCATGGATACACGCCAACTCGAGTGCACTCAAGTACTCTCTAAATTGCGCCACACCCTAGTGTGTCACGTCACCGCGTGTGTCAGGAATGGGTGACGAAGCATTTTATTGATGGAACTTTATTAAATTCGTATGTCCCTTGTTACTTTTTCAAACAACATATCCTAAGTGATTCAGTTCTATTCCACATCAATCTACGACATGGAGGTCGATAAATGATACTTAAGGCTTCCTTGTCTCCTCAGTGCCTGGAAAAGCCTTAAGGGCAATTGTTCTGGACCGGCCAAAAGACTCAATTGACTGACTCAATCCAAATCAAACCTACTCCACTCGACCCAATATATAAAAATAGTTCACATGCTATGAGAAGGTACACAATCTCTGATCTCCAATTTCAATATACTCATCTTGAATCTTGAATTAACGTAAGAATTGGAGTGATAACCATGCAGGTCAATCTCGCCGTCGTAAAGGAGATCAAAGCTAACATTGAAGATCAATCATTATCCAACTATATTCATTTATAGCTCCTTCGTGGAACTAGAACATCCATTTCTGGTTCTCAAATAGATTAGTTTCGATACTTTTCTAATGTCGAGCATGTTAAAGTCAGATAACATTCATATCCTTCACTAAATAAATTGTAGAATTATGTCTTTTCATAGATCCTTTATATCTTTTTTCTGAACCAATACTTTGCATTCTTCATATTTAAAACACTTCACTTGATTCAAATCTATTGTCTTTATTTCTCTCCCCTTAGCAAACATATATATATATATATATATATATATATATATATATATATATATATATATATATATATATATATATATATATATATATATATATATATATATATATATATATATATATATATATATATATATATATATATATATATATATATATATATATATATATATATATATATATATATATATATATATATATATATATATTTCTCCTTTATTGGTTCATAAAGTTTAGTATAAACCGGTAAAAGCTTGGTTTCTTGCTTTACTCATCGTCTTCCTACTTTCTTTCTTAGCTTTCCCATACTTTTCCCAACTTTCAGCACTTTTACACTTGGAGTATTCTTTAAAACATTTATTTTTTGCTCTAACTTTACGTGGCACACTTTCATTCCACCGCCATAAATATTTATCCTTAGGCCCAAAACCTCTTGATTGTCTCAATGTTTCTTTAACTATTTTTCTATGATCTTGGATCATCTTGTTCCACATATCATTTGCAATTCTTTGTGGTTGTCATAACCCCCCCCCCCCCTCCTTCAAGATCTTGTGTCTGAAATTCCCTTGTTTTTCACCCTTCAAATGCAACTACTTGATCCATAGAGCTCCCATGTGATTTTTTTTTGCTCTTATATTAATTCATACATCCATAACTAATACTTTATGTTAAGTAGTCAAACTTTCTCCCAGTATAACTTTATAGTCCAAGCAACTCTTCTTATCTGATTTCCTAACAAGAAAGAAATCTATTTGATAATTTATCATCTCACACTTATATATAATAAGATGTTCATCGCTTTTCCTAAAGCATGCATTAGCTATAATAAGATCAAAAGTCGATGAAAACTCAGAAATGGATTTACCCTTCACATTTACCTCCAATTGAGACCATACCTCTCATGCACGCCCTTAAACCTCTTGATACACTCCCTACATGTCCATTAGATCCCCTCTTAAAAAATATTTCTCTCCTTCGAGTATATCTTGAAATAAGCCTTCTAAATTATCCCAAAATTTTACTTTAAGGTGTTCTACTAACATAATGTGAGGTGTGTAAGTACTAATAACATTAAAGGTGTCTTGTTCCATTACAAATTTCTGAGTTGTGATCTGATCTTCTATTCTTTTCACACCTATAATATCCTAACTTCCACTCCTATAGTTGATCGATATTTAGTATGTCTAAATGCTTTGTGACTGCAAATGCACAGTTTGATCGCGTAGTTTTAAAGATTATTGAACCCAAAGGACCAAGAATCGATCTACCGCTATCTAATGCTACTACGTAAATCTAAGGCTAATGGATTTCTAAATTTGGGATGCAAGTAAGAAAATAAGCGCAAATTGAAATATAATTTAAATCAAGATAATGCAAAATATCGGTATATAACTCTATCAACCATCGAGGGTCAGTAATTCATGGGCATTTAGTTTAAAAGGAAAAATTGTTATTTTGTAGAAAATACTCATTTAAAAGACTTTATCTCACACTCTCATGTTTATTGACTTAGACTATACTCTCAAATCAGAATGAAGACTCTCGCTCTCTCATTTGTATTTAAAAACACTTTTTGAAAATAAGTAGATCCTAATTAACCCTAAACCTCTCTCGCTATATTTAAGACTAATGTTCAGTTTCAGCTATCCGGTTAAGACCTCAAACTCTCGCTTTATTGATCTTAACCTTCGTTACCTTTTTACTCTCGTAACAAAAGTTATTAAGTTATTAAAAAGAAATTGAGACCAGAAGAATAGATCTGTTAAATTCACGCCATGATTTACTTAACCCCTTCCGAACGATCTTAATTACATACCGATGTTAAATGGTTTAGCCAGACATGGCTTGCATGCTATTACAAAATCTAATCTTAATGGTAGACAAAAGATAAAAGGATGCATAAAAATAACAATAACAATAAAAGCAGATAAATGGAACCTGACAATTATTAAGAACGGAAAACACTTGGATTTGATTATAGAGGTCGGCTTGTAGTTCAGTATAGAGTTACAGCCCGTAAATCAATCCTAACACTAACTGGAAATTGTTTATCAGTGTGAAAAACAATTGCCTTATACAAAATTTCTCTAAAAAGTGCTTAAAAACTAAGAACAAAAATGCTGAAGAAAAATAATACGAAAACAGAAATCAAAAGTGGCTCCCGGTTTCCAAAATCGTATGTGGAATTTATAGTTGTTAGTGGCGATGGTTACCCAAGATTTCAGGCTAAAACGAGGAGTGAAGATCGGAGAAAATGTAGGGAGGAAGTGGCACGCGCCACTTCCCTTTCTTTTAGGAGTGGCAGTTGCCACTCTTCCTACTTTCTAGGAGTGGCACTCGCCACTCCCCTCTCCCTTGGAAGGTGGCAGGCACCATACTTCTCACTTTTTCCATGGTGGCAGGCGCCACATACAAGTGGCAAGTGCCACTTGGTGTGTTGTGGCCCCCACCCTTTTTTTTCTTTCCTTTCTCTTTCTTTCTTCTTCTTTTCTTTCCTTCCTCTTTTCTTTCCATTTCCTTCATTTCTTTCTTCTTTTATTTCTTTAATCCATATTTTTGATAACCTACAAAGCACAAGAAAATAGATGTGTAATAGAAGATAAATCAGATAAAACAGCAATAATTGCAGATAAAATTCATGTAAGTCAAGTCAAATATACAATATAGTTTCGCGTTATCAAACTCTCCCACACTTGAACCTTTGCTTGTCCTCAAGCAAATAAAACATATTAGGTATGGATCTTAACATGACATAACGCAAATCATACATTGTTGCGAAACTTTCGTATGAAAGATAGGTACTGGATAGAAATACTAAGGATACCGTAATGACACAAAATTACTGGTTGCAATCAAAAACTCCCTCTCTATGCAGACAAGTTCGAATCATGTTATTATAACTCAGCCTAATCATTTTCACCTCTTTTTCATTCTCGTGCAATCACATTAAGCTCGTTATCCCTGCACGCCCATGGTAAGTAAACTTGTTAGTGTTTATTGATCTCTTTTTCAAAACCTTTTCACATTCTTTTTCTTGTGCATTTTTTAATTTCAAGAGTTCGATCCGTTGGGATAAATGATCGGGTAAGGACCACCTAACTTAGTAAGAGCATATCTTTCATTCACTTTTTCTAATAATTCTATTCGATTCATATTTTTGAGATCAAACACGTATTTGCATCGGTTTATTACTTAGGTTGTGCTTCAGGATGGTGTTGACTGCTAGTATAAACTAATTAAGAAGTTACTCTAAAATTTAAGGCTTTGGCATAATGAGTATTCAAATTCATCAGCAAATTCAGGGGGTTCAGGGTGTCAAGACGGTACCGATATTATCAATACTTTCCCAAGTCTCTCGAACTTAGTATAAATCAAGCAATATACTTTATGGGTCTGTGTCATGCTTTAAACTGGAATTTAAAAAAAATTGGTATGGCTCAAGAATTTTGGAGAATCTGATAAATGACGGAAACTATGTATAATGACTCAACAGTACATGAATTTGATTTTATTAACACTAAAACAAAAAGATTAAGCAGAAAATCGAAATTTTAAAATCTACCTAGAAAATAGTAAATAAAAGGGAAAACAGTAAATAAAAGCGGTAAAGCTTCCTCTCCCACACTTAAATCGAGCATTGTCCCCAATATAACGGATTAAGGTAAGAAAGGAAGGTAGAACTTGGAAATTCTCCTATTTGCGGACTCTGTCGCGAGTTCATGTCCTCCTACCATTTCCAGGGTGGTTAGGTGGATCTTCAGGATTTTCCACATGTACTGATAAATCCGCCATCTCTGTGATCAATCCTGACATGTTATTTTGTTCGCTTTGCATCTGTCAGAGAATTTGCATCATCTCGGCTTACTGAGCTTCAATGCTCTGAATCCTATGATCACGCTGAGCGTCTAATTCGTTTCATCATAGCATCTCAGCATATATTTTGTCGAGAGTGGCGGGTGTGTCTTCACTTCTTCTCGGTCTGCGCTTTGAGGATGTACCGACAACATTTTCAGAAGCGACACGTGCAGTGTGTGGAGGTGCGTTAGTATTGTCCTCGCCAGCAGCAATATTCTCTAGAATGTGCGCGGGGACTGGGTTATCAATATAACAATAATTATCACGGTTACCCATATATGTGCGAGCAGGATTTGGAAGAATAAAATCCGAGAACACTTGGTTATTAATCATTAAATCGAAGTTCCCGTCTCATCGTCTCCTTACCATTTTCATACTCCTAACCTTGTCTATATTTATAGTTCTCGGCTGTAGGGGCTTTAAAGATGAAAAATTATTTTCTAAGCCGAGAATTCGGCCTAGAGTAGTTATCATGCCACCAAAAACTATAGCTCCCTTTTTAACGGTGGTTATCACTTTCATGTGGGAGAACAAAAATGGGACAGTGTTTATCTTCTCGGCGGTTGCTAATACAGTAAAAAGATAGAAAAATTCGGCTTCATTTACCTTACTAGAATTGGACCTACCCAAAATGGTACAGGTCAAAAGTTGGCGCAAATAGTGCACCGACGGGTTTTGGATTAGGGAGGCTCTATTGCCTTTGAAACTATGGGTTATTGCCCCTGTTGTCGCTCTCCAAAAATATTTATATGCGTTTAGCCAGCCAGAACCATCCGGAACATCTTATTTTGCTTCATCTCCGTAGGAACATTTTAATAAGACGGCTAATCCGTCAAAAGTTTATGTGTATTCAATGTTAAACAGACGGAAATGAAGGTTTCCATTAAGATCATAGATGAGTGAGCTAAGAAATTTGAGAGTGGGTTCAACGTACACAAGATCTTTAAATGATAAAAGGTAAGTCAAACCCAACTTTTCTAGCATATAATCAACACTGTCTTTAATTCCTAGTGCTTCTAAACAAAGTATATCAGCATACCTTGTCGACTTGATTTCTCTATTTAGTAGTGTTGCATAGAGCTCGGCTTGTTTTTCACCCGTTTCACCTTCTCTAAAGATCACTTGGTAGCTCGCCATGGTAGTAGCTTAAAAACAACATTCTTCTTTCTCTCTGATTTTTTGTGAACGAGTATTTGGTTTTGTGTTTTGATAAGTTGGTAAGGGTGGTATAAATAAGGGATTTATACAAGTTAATGTGGTTTGCATGGTTGGTTTGCTTTTATTATGGTCAACAAAATCAGAAGAAGCAGGATATGTGGCAAGCATGCAAGATAGTGAATGGCACGTGGGAGTATGCATGGTGTAGGTGGGATTTAGGTGGCAGACATGCACAAGGTGGGCCACCTAAGTAAGTGGCGGGTGCCACTTCATTTATGAAGCATGTGTGGTGACTGCCACCTCTTGCCTAGAGTGTATGGTGAGTGCCACAAGCAAGGGTGGCGAGTGCCATTTCCATTTTGGGCAAGGGTGGCGAGTGTCACATCTATTCTTTTGTTTGTTATTATTTTATTTTTTTGTTTTTGGAATTTTGAAAAAAAATATGAAAATGAAATGTAGAATTTTAAATGGAATATTATGCTAGAATTCGGAAAGGATTAAATTGTACGAAATAAAATAAGATGTCTCAAACGAAGATTACAAAAATCAGTTAATTGCGAAAACAACAAAATAACATTGTCCGGAAATAAATAAACTTGTCAAAAAAAAAATAAAGTTCCTCTCCCACACATAAATCAAACAGTGTCCCCACTGTTTGAAAGTGCAAAGATAGGTATGCATCAATATACAAAAAGTTTGCCACGAGGAGGAGGAGGATGAGGAGCGATAGAGAAGAGATGTTGATAAACGTGATCCAGCTGCTCCGTCACCACATCCATGAATTCATGAAAATCCACCCGTAGATTTGTAATTTTACCTCTAAGGTCAACAACATTTGTCTCCAGCGCGTGAATGGTAGCAGCATGATCCACTCATTGTGAGGCAGATACAGCAGGAGTGCTAGAGCCAGAATCAGAGAGATGGTCACCATACTGGTCATAATGGTCATATATTTGTGGAGTCTAAGGGGGTGAAGGTGGAGCTTCTGGTTCATCTAAGTCATACAACCAATTATTCAAGTTGTGGACACTAGTTCTTTCATAGTTCGGTAAGGTAAAGAGACGGACAACCTGGTTATCGATCAGGAGTTCAAAGGTGTCTGAGCCAAGGTTTCTAATCATGTCACGGTTGAGGCAAAATGGAATGTCCATAGTTCGGATAGCACCTAAGGGGTTAATGCTAAGAAGCGGTTGCCTCGGTCTGATGGCATTGGCAATCATGGTTACTAGGCCTCCTATAATGATTGGTTCGTGGTTAGCTTATGCTATGAGTCTAAAATTGGCCATCATAAAGGCAGCGCCATCAACGGGTCGAGCCTGAGAGGCACAATAAAGCATAAAAAGCTCATCTCTCGACACAGAGTAAATATTTTCTTCTTTACCAACTAGGGTGTAAGCTAGAAACTTATGAAGATAGCGGATGGCAAGGTTATGGATGCTTTCAGAGTATATAGGATTGGGTTCAGGATGATTATTTCTGGTGATGCTACCCCAGAAATACTCCAACTCAAGGTTAGTGACTAGTTCCTCTTGTACTATGGTGTAGGAATCAGGGCCTCTTGGGAATCCTAGGAGTTTGGCAATCTCTTGGTGGTTAAAATGGTAGTCCATGTCAAACATCCTAAAGCTGATAAGGCCACTACTGAACCCACACTCATGCTTAGGTTGGTAAACCAGTGAGTTAAGGAACTCCAAGGTGAGCCTGTGGTAGGAACTAAATCTCCTATTGATAGCAGAATGCTCCCAACCAATTTGGTTGAGAAGGTGCATAATACTGTCTTGGATACCTAATCTAGTCATGGTGGGTCCATCTGAGTAGATAGTAAGTGACATCTCTCTCTGAGTAAGGGCTTCAAAGTGCCTCCTCTAAGCTCTGCCTCTGAAAATAATGCCCATATAGTCAACTCAGTTCATCGCTAAAGTTAGTAACTAACTAATGTTAAGCTAGCCTGTATATAAGTGGACAATAAACACAAGTTAGTAATGACTAAATAAAATGGATAAGGTTGCATGACTATTCTTGGAACAGAAAAATGAAAATCATATAAAAGAAATTAAAAATAAAAGATTAGAAAAATAAATAGTAAAACTAAAAGGTGGGTTGTCTCCCACCAAGTGCTTTATTTTATGTCGTAAGCTCGACATAATTTTAAATTTTACTAATTTTGGGGATGAGTGTGCAACTCAGCAAGCTTTATACCGGCAGAGTAGTCTCTGTTTTCAATGTTATAGTAATGTTTCAGGCACTGCCCGTTAACTATGAACGGTTCACTAGATTTTCCTTTTATTTCTACTGCGCCATTTTGAAAAACTTTTGTTATCTCAAAGGGACCAGACCACCTAGAACGAAGTTTTCCTAGGAAGATTTTAAGTCGAGAGTTAAATAGGAGTACTACGTCACCCTCAGTAAACTCTTTCCTCGATATACATTTATCATGCCACTTTTTAGTTCATTCTTTATAGATGCGGGCATTCTCGTAAGCATCTAACCTAAGCTCTTCTAGTTCATGGATGTCTAAAATTCTATTTTCGCCTGCGGCAATAAAATCTAAGTTAAGGGTCTTAATGGCCCAATACACTTTATGCTCTAATTCTACCGGCAGGTGACATGATTTGCCATAAACTAGCTTAAACAGTGTGGTTACTATTGGGGTCTTATAAGCTGTCCTATATGCCCACAGAGTTTCGTGCAATTTGGAAGACCAATCTTTCCTAAAGGTCGCAACTGATTTTTCTAAGATTTGTTTAATTTCTCTATTCGAAACCTCTAATTTCCCGCTGGTTTGCGGGTGATAGGGTGTTGCTACACAGTTTCGGACTCCATACTTCATGAATAGTTTTTTGAAAATCCTTGAAATAAAGTGAGAGCCACCATCGCTAATGACGAGTCTCGGCACACCGAATCTAGGAAAAGTTATATTCTTGAAAAGCCTAATCACTACTCGTGCATCATTTGTCGGAAAAGTTATAGCCTCGATCCATTTCGACACATAGTCAACAGCAACGAGTATGTACTTGTTACCAAAACAATATGGGAATGGTGCCATGAAATCAATTCCCCATACATCAAAGACTTCTACTTCCAAAATGCCATTCATTGGCATTTCGTCGCGTCTAGAGATATTGTCGGTGTGTTGGCACCGGTCGCAGTTTATGATTGCGATATGGACATTTTCCCATAAAGTGGGCCAAAAGAGGCCGGATTGTAAGATCTTAGCAAGTCTTTGAAGTGATCGCATGTCCTCCATAGGGAGTAGAATGACAGCGCGAGATTATATTTTCAAATTCATCTTCGGGAACACACCGACGGAAGATACCATCGGCACCTCTCTTGAAAAGCAAATGTTCATCGCAATAATAGTGTTTAAGATGGTGGAAGAATTTTTTTCTTTTGTTGGTAAGTTAAATCTGGTGGAAGAACACCAGTTGCTAAGTAGTTGACAAAGTCAACATACCACGATAGTGTGGTTTCAGTAAAGATCGCTTCCACGACTTCTTTTGTTTCAGACTCATTATATATTAAAGATCATTTAACCGTGTTTTCTAACTGAGCTATGAGTCTCTCATAATGGAAATCATCATTGATAGGTGTAATACCCCAAATTTTACCCTTATATTTAGTCAATCATTTCGCATAGCATCCCATATGTACATTTGTTAACCACTAACAAGTTATGGAGTTTGTTTGTTTTGCAGATTTGGTTCCAGGGGTATTTTGGTCATTTTACGCAAATTCTGCTAATTCCTTGAAGACGGGCTGTTATTAAATTCTGAGGCGTTTGATACGCTATTTTTTTGAGGCATTTACCTATCGCCAGGTCTGATTATATCAAGGTGCCAATTTGACGTGGTCGATATTAAAGTTTGCCGAGCACAACTGGATTTAAGATCCATTCCATCGCTCATGGTTTATTTCCAAAGCGCTTCCGTTTCTGTTATTAAAGCACAGTCGTAATTGGGTGTTATTGGATTGTGGCTCTTGGCATTTGGTCAGTCGAATTTAATTACGAGTAGTGTTATTGTTGATGCTGAAACTGTTGTGATTACGGTACACATCCGTGTTTGGTTATGAAATGGTTGGTTAACATTTAAATTGGATTTTAATCAGATGAGACAAGTGCGCAAATAAGAATATCATTTGGGAGTGTTTATGTTTTATGACTATGTTAATGAATTTAAATATTTGAGGATTTATTCACAAATGTTTATAATTTTTTTAACTAAGAACAAAATATAAATAGATTCAAATTTTGGGAATTTTATTTCATAAAAATCTCATCATACAAGAAATGGAGATTGCTCCACATTTTAGAAATACTGTTACAAGGAATTACATTAAAGTTCTAAATCCTAAGTCCTAGAACTCCTAAGTGTCTTCATGCTGTCTTCAAGCTTCGCCGCAGAATCTCCAAATTCACCTGCACATCAAAACAAAACAAACAGTATAGAAAAAGGTTAGGAGTTGTTTTTGACACTCTCAGAACAATGTCATCATCGAGTGCCGGGAGTGGCACAACCGAAGCTGCGTCCTACCCCCCGTTACCTATCCGCGTCGTTGGCGTCAGATCAGGTAACACCTGTTCTTATCGGTACGGGACATCCGAGAGATAGAAGTAATAAAAGAAGTAGGACTGATTCGTTTTGCCGCGATTGGATTTCCAAACTGATACGAGAATAAGGCAACATAGGCAAGATTGAACTCAGACCCGGATGCCGGCAGGTCTGAGTCACTTTGGTTTCGAAATTTCCAACACCTGAAAAGCCACAAACGCATCAATATCAGATTCAGAATTTGGAACCCAAAACATAAACAATTCATGAGCAGTATTAATTCTGAACCATTAGGTGAGGTCATGAAAACCAAGTCCAAACAGAACACCAAATACAAACTGCATCAAAACAATGTGTCAGAAGGCAAATTCATGCGCAAAGGGCCATAAGAAAACATCCTACAAATCTGTCGTGACAGAAAAGTACTCAGCAGGATCCAAAGAAGCACAACAGCATCAAACTTGGTTTAGCAGCGAGGCTATCGCGAAGATCAGAATGCAAACAGCACAAAACCATGACAGAAAGCAAGATAGACCAAATGTGCAATCACATTACAAACACATGGCTCGGTTAATCAACATCATAGCCCAAACTCACTATCGCGTAAATGTATCGAGGCAACATTACGCGACATTTGAATTCATAGTTGGACACAATTGCCCAGAATATCAGCTCTGAAACACAAGAATCAAATATCATCAGCAGTTAAAACAACTCAAATGGAATAAGTGATAAACCACAAGCGAAGATCATCAGAGGCAATCGTAGCATCATCCAAGAGTATCAGTTGTCACGGCTCAGATGAACATCATCGCCGTAGACCTTTCCCGGCAATTTTGACTCAACCAAAGCTTCAATATCAAGCCCTCTCTGAAAGAAGAAGAGGAAAAGAATCTGAGCTGCATCGAAGAAACGAACCAATCAAAAAACGAATCAGTTCGAGATCGAAAATATCAAACAGAGATACGAATCCATCAAGGAGTTCTGTGAATCAAAATCAGATATCAATCAATCCAATCTGAAGGCAAACCATATCAGAAAAATAATAGAGAGATTTTGATTTGATATCAATCCCCAATCTGAATCAATCAAACAAATCAGTCAAAAAGCAAATCAGTTCGAAATCAAACAAATTAGTTCGAATTAAGTCAGATGTCAAACAGATCAAGAGAAATCCAAAGGCAATCCAATCCACATCTGCAAAAATCCAACAAAATCGAATCAATCAAGGAATTCTGGAAAAGGAAGGTATGAATCAATATCAGATATTAATCAATCCAACCTGAAGGTGTAAGGCAAGCTGTATCAGAGAATAACAGAAAACAAATTTGACATCGATATCAATTCCAAATCAGGGATGGAATAAATCGTATCAAGTGAATCAAAACGAGTTCAGAATCATATCAACAGAAATCCCAATCAAATCTTAAAAAAAGGGGAAATACGATTCAATCAAATCAAATAAGATCAATCACGAATCAGATATGGTATCCAAGGCCCAAAAAAGAGCCAAGTCAGAAGTTATAAAAGGGGGAAAGGTATCACCTCGTTAAAAACCCTAGACGGAGAGTAGAAGAAGCGGCGAAGAAGTCACATGCAAAACCCTAAACGGCGCAAACTCAGACGAAGCGATCGTCATCATCGTTCAAGGAATCGCCCAACGCCGATCGAAGCTCATCACCAAACGCGATCAACAATACTCAGGGGGAAGTCTACCAACACCGTTCACTACAAACGGCGGGCAAACAACTCCGTAGCCTCAGCTTCAAGCATCATCGGCTAAAACAAATGTAAACCCTCACGCGTTAACTCACATGTTTATCATTTTTCAGGTTTTTTGTAGAAGAAGACGCAAAACATAGCGATCGCAAGAGAAAGAAGAGGAAGATGAAGAACAGCGGCGCCGCGAGAATGAGGCTGGGTTTGGAAACCCTAAAGTTTTTCCTTATGATAACCATTGGGTTGGGTCCGGGTGTGGTTACCGGCCCAACCCCCCCCCCCCCCCCCCCCTTTTTTTTATTTTATTTTTATGCTTTGTTTTTTAAATTTGTTTTATGTTTTTAAAAACCATTTTTTAACACTTTAATTTTATAATTTAAAAAAATCTTTCTTTAAAAAAATATAACATTTTAATTTTGTAATTATAAAAAATCTTTTTAAAATATAAATATTAAGGATAAGTAAAAACTTTTTTAAATAAAAATAAGAAAAACTTTTCTTAAAATATTAAAAATGAAACCTTTTAAAGGAGTAAAATATTTTAATTTAAATCTTTTTTTTGCAAGCTAATATTAAATTGTAATAATCTCAAATTTGCATCTCATTTGATTACCGCCTAACTCTGCCCACTAACGCCATTTGTTCATTTTGCAGCTCATTACATTTACCATTACTTATCTCATTTTATTTCATTACTATATTGTAACTGCTTCTCATATGTAACCTCGCGAACCAATAATCGCGCTTTAAGTTTCTGCCTTTAATTTCTGTTTGTATGGCTTTAACTCCTGTTTTATTCCCTGCTCGTAATTCAATCTCTCCCACATTTATCAACCTTCCAGTCACACTACACACCTCCGAAGGAATTAGGTCTAGCTTTTGGTCGCCGCGCCAATAGTCCTCACCCATTCAAACCCTCAAAATTACACCCTTACAAACCCTAATTTTCACAAATGCCTCGCCGCAGGCAAAATTACAATTTTACCCCTAGCATTAGGTCAAAGAGCCGCCGCGCTCATTTTAGGGTTTCCCGCCGTGGAATCCCTAACCTAACCTAATTTAACCCTAATTACAACTTAACAATTCAACGTAGAAATTTGGAGTTCCTACACTCCGCGTAAGCGTGTCCCTAAGATACGTTTATTCCCTTTGAGACCTTGACCACTGTCAAGAAGTCTCTAACCTCCCTTTTGAGAGGAACTACGATTACTCTGATTCCACTCCCGTAAGGATACGTAGGCACAAGATGCGATGTCTTGCCGAGTAAACTTAGAATTAACCCCTTAGGTCTCTTTTCTCACTTTTAATCCTTTGTATATATACCTTAAGCAAATAATAAAGCAAATAGTAAACATTTGAACAAAAGGTTCCTGTAGAGTACTACAGAAGTTTAGGGTGCTAATACCTTCCCTAAATTTAACCAACCCCCGAACCCTAGATCTCTCCCCGCATTGTGTTTACGATGCAAAAATAGGTTTTCCCTCTTTTGACCTTTTCCTTCGGATAAATCAAAGAGCGGTTGTGAATTGAATTGCGATTCAAACTCATTAATAGTTTGTGATCCTATTTCCACCGCAACAGAAAATGGCGACTTCACTGGGGACAATCTCTAAACTTTTGAGGGTTATCCCTAACTTGTTCATATTTATTACTATCTGTGTTATTATTCATTTGCATGTATATATTTGTGCTTTGATTGTGGGACTGTTCCTTGTGCTGTGAGATAAGTCCTACGCCCGGACTAGTGACATTATTATAGGATGGGGATATATTCGATGAGGCTTATAGGGAGTGAATCCCGACCAAGATGATTCGAGAATCTCCGCTCAGTTGAGACCTTTTCGAAAATGGTTCGGTTGAACGAGTAATCGCGAAAACTTTTTCCATGGTCGATTGGAGTCTGTGATATTGAGGACCGTAGTACCTTAACACCACCTCGTCCTTATTTAGGACGTAGTGCGGGAGCTATGTGGGAGTAATCTTACAACGGCTGCTACGCGATACTACACTCAAAAGAGGTTCTCTTGAGAATATTATTAACCCCTGAGTCAGTCGGAAGGTTGATAATATCCGAAAGATGGGCTGATGACTTTGGGCACTTTGTAGAACCTTGTTCGGCAGGTACAACTAACCTATAGTACACTCCTTTCGGGATGGGTAGACCTTGACTCCGCTCACGTTCCTTTAACCTAGGACTTTGTGTGTTTTCATGCATTGCATCCATAAAGCATCTCATTGCATTGTATTTCATGGAGTTCAAATATCATTTATGGATATCGCGGGATACCATAAATAAATAAAAAATAAAAAATAAAACAAGAAAAAGATTTCCTTAGTACCCCACGACATTCGTAAATGTTTGAACTCCCTGAAATCTTCATTTGCATCATAGCACCATTTACTTTCTTGCATTGCATGTGTCTTCCGTTTTCTCATGTTCGGTTCTCTCGCCTTCCAGTTTTGTCACCCTGAGTTCTCGGCACCAGTACAACACCAGAGCTCAAACTCGGAAAAGAATGGAGGATCAGGCAAAAGAGATTGATCGCCTTAGCAATGAACTTGAAGATCTTCGAGGGGGTATGGGGCGTATGATGGAATTGTTACATGTCATGAATGCTAAGATGGATACCCAGCCCACTGTTGTTTCCGAGATTACCGGCGTTACTGTGGACCCTCCACCAAGTATGACCGTAGCAAGGGACCCACCTTATGGTCTTGCTCCAGGTTTTGTGCCTCCTCAAGCCACTGCTCCGATTAATCAGCTTGTTCAGCAAGCCGTGCCTTTATTTTCTGAAGTTTCTAGGGGGCTCCTATCTTTGCACCACCTGTTGTACACACCCGTGCGCAACCGTATTTCAATGAGACAGTTTTTGATAATCTTGATGAGAATGTTGAAGGTTATGAGAAACATGATAAGCTTCGTGAGGAAGTAAACACCCTCGTCCAGAGGTTGAAAAAAGTAGAGGGCGACCAAATTTTTGGGACTGCTGCAAGGGATGTTTGTTTGGTCTTGGGTTTGGTTATTCCCCCGAAGTTCAAAACTCCGAACTTCGATCGTTATGAAGGTGCCACCTGTCCTAAGAGTCATCTGATCATGTATTATCGCAAAATGGCTGCCCATGTTGAGAATGATAAACTGATGATTCATTGCTTCCAAGATAGTTTGAAGGGTGCTTCTTCCAAGTGGTATTTAACTTTGGACCAGTCTCGCGTTAAGAGTTTCCAAGATTTATCTGACGCTTTCATCAAACACTACAAATACAATATGGATCTGGCTCCTGACAGAAGACAGTTGTTGAGTATGTCGCAAAAGAGTTCTGAGTCATTCAAAGAGTACGCTCAAAGGTGGAGAGAGATTGCTTCGCAGGTAGAACCTCCTTTGACCGAGAAAGAGTTAGCTGATTGGTTTGTCGACACGGTTCGTCCAGAATTTTACGAGAGAATGGTGGGTAGTGTGACTTCAAATTTCTCCGACATCGTTGCGGTGGGTGTCAAGATTGAATTGGGTATGAAAAGTGGTAAAATGACGAATAATCATGGTGCTTCTAAAGATCAGCCGAAGAAACCTCCGTATAGCTCCCAGAAAAAGAAAGAGGGTGAGACTAATGCTATATCCTCTGGTAGACCAAGAGAACACTTTTATCGATATCCGCAAGGTTATGCTCAACCTCAAGGGTACCCAGTCCAATATGCTCAACAACCCTATGTGGCAGCTATTACACCTTCTTTCAATCAACATGTTCCTATGTATCAACCTATGCAGCAACCTCCTGTTTATCCGCCTCCTATCAACTACCTACAGGCACCCAACGCTCCCGCTCCTCAACAGCCAAAGAGTCCGGCTCCTCGCCAGAATGTTCCGAACAGAAGAACGTATAAGCCTTGTCCACCGATTCCAATGACTTTCACTGAGTTGTACCCCTCTTTGGTCAAGAAAGGTCTGATCACTACTCGGGCTTTGGGTCCGCCTCCTAATCCTCTACCCGCCAATTACAACGCCGCCGCTCATTGTTTATTTCATAAGGGTGCGCCCGGTCATGATCTGGAGAATTGTTATGCTCTCAAAAACATTGTCAGGGATTTATTGGAAAAGAAGATTTTGTCATTTGAAGATCCTCAACCGAATGTTAAGAAGAACCCTTTTCCTAACCATGAGAGTGTCAATGCCATTAGTGCCGATTCGGAGGAAGGTTATGTCCTTGACGTTGTACAGATTAAGACTCCTCTCAAGATGTTCCATTCGAAACTGTTTGAAGCTGGTTTGGTAGATACTTCCCACGTTGCATGCGTAAGTTGTGAAGCCAGTATTAAGGGTTGTGTGTTGGTTCAGAATGATGTTCAGAGGTTGATTAATGAGGGTGTTTTACAAGTGACAAGCCAATCCAAGAAAGATGAGGTCGCTGTGGTTGAGCCAGTCTTCCATCAGTCTGGATCAAAGGGAAAGGTGCCAGTGTTTAATCTATCAGGGGCAGGTTCTGCAAATCTCGTGTTCGATATACCAAGGTCGTCTATCCCTGAGGTGAATCAGCATAGGCCAATAGTTATTCGAAAACCAGGTCCGTTTCCTTTCAGTGATCCTAAAGCTGTACCTTGGAAATACGACGTGACGATGATCGACAAGGAGTCTGGGAAAGTTATTCCAAATGAAGAAGTTAAGGACACTGTGACCAATATCGCAGAGGCAAGCAGGATGACTCGCAGTGGCCGTGTGTATACTCCCCGTTCTAATGAGGTTCCACCTAAGGAAACCACTAATATCCCAGTGGCTGTCAAAGACAAAGGTAAGGGAGCTGTTACGAATGATGAAGATGCTGAGTTTTTGAGGATCATCAAGAAAAGTGACTATAAGGTTATCGACCAACTTCATCAGACTCCTTCCAAGATTTCGATTTTATCTTTGTTGATGAGTTCACCCGCTCATAGGATGGCCTTACAGAAAGTTTTGACTCAAGCACATGTGGATCAAGATATCAGCACCAGTCGGTTTGATAGTGTGATTGCCAATTTGACCGCCTGTAACACCCTTAGTTTCAGCAATGAAGAGTTACCGAAGGAAGGTCCGAATCATAATCGTGCTTTACATATATCGGTGAAATGTCAGGAAGATAATTTAGCAAGAGTGCTAGTAGACACCGGCTCTTCTCTGAATGTTCTACCCAAGAGGGTTCTTGATAAGTTGGTTTTCAAAGAGACTGTGTTGAAACCTACTCCTTTGGTCGTCAAGGCTTTCGATGGTTCTCGCCGGTCGGTAATGGGGGAAGTTGAGCTTCCTATCCTGATTGGTCTGCAAGTTTTTAATATCACGTTTCAAGTCATGGACATTAATCCCAATTACAACTGCTTACTTGGAAGGCCGTGGATTCATGCCACTGGGGCAGTAACCTCAACGTTACATCAGAAGATGAAGTTCGTAATCGATGGAAAGTTGGTTATTATACACGGTGAGGAGGATCTGATGGTCAGTAACCTGTCTTCTTTCCGTTACATCGAGGCCGATGAGAATGCTTTAGAAATCTCCTTTCAAGCACTTGAGATCGCCAATGCTGTTCTGCTAGAAGTCGAAGAGACAGTGGGTCAGGGTAATCCATCTTTTGCATCTCTGAAGAGTACCAAATCAACAATTGACAGGGGCATTCCTGAAGGTTGGGGAGAGGTAATTGATGTCAAGACCAAGACTGATCGCTCTGGGTTGGGTTACAAACCAACTCAGAATGGAGCTGCCACAACTGTTGAAGGGCGTCCGAAGGTTATCCAAGAGGTATTTGTCAGCGGAGGTTTCCAAGTCAATGCCATCAGTGACTGTGAGAAAAATGAAGAGCTGAGCAACCTGGTGTTTAAGGGTGATGCAGTTTTGAACAACTGGGAGGCCGTAGAGATCCCTGTTATTTTTCCCTTGTCAAAAGACATCGTAAACCTTGTTGGATCCAATGACTTTACTAACACTCATGACTGGGATGCACCCATCAATCAAGCTGAGGACGAGGGTGAAAAAGATTTTGAAGTACCCGCTGAACTGACAAGATTGATTGAGTACGAGTACATAGAGCTTCAACCGCATAAAGAGCAGGTGGACTTAATTAATCTCGGTACAGATGAGAACAAGAAAGAGGTCAAGATTGGTGCAATGCTTGGGACAGAGGTTAAGCCGAGGTTGATTGAGTTGTTAAAAGAGTATATTGATGTGTTTGCATGGTCGTATCAAGATATGCCGGGCCTAGACACGGATATTGTTGTTCACAAGTTGCCACTTAAGCCAGATTGTCCACCTATCAAGCAAAAACTTCGAAGAACGAGACCCGACATGGCTTTGAAGATTCGAGATGAGGTTAAAAAGCAGTTGGATACAGGTTTCTTGGCAGTCGCGAAATATCCAGATTGGGTTGCCAACATTGTGCCAGTGCCTAAGAAGGATGGTAAAGTTAGGATGTGTGTGGACTACAGGGATCTGAACAAAGCAAGTCCGAAAGACGACTTCCCCCTGCCACATATTGATACACTGGTAGACAATACAGCCAGTTTTGCGTTGTTTTCATTTATGGATGGTTTCTCTGGCTATAATCAGATCAAGATGGATCCTGACGATCGAGAGAAGACTACTTTCATTACTCCTTGGGGGACCTTCTGTTACAAAGTCATGCCCTTTGGTTTGAAGAACGCAGGGGCAACTTACCAACGCGCTATGACCACTCTTTTTCATGATATGATGCACAAGGAGATCGAGGTGTATGTGGACGATATGATAGCCAAATCTCAGAGTGAGGAGGAACATCTAGACCATTTGGTGAAATTGTTTGAACGACTCAGGAAATATCAGTTGAAATTGAATCCTGCTAAATGTACCTTCGGTGTCAGATCTGGAAAATTGCTTGGTTTCATTGTTAGCCAGCGAGGGATTGAGGTGGATCCTGACAAAGTCCGGGCCATTCAAGATATGCCAGCTCCGCGAACCGAGACGCAAGTTAGAGGTTTTCTGGGACGTTTGAATTATATTTCCAGGTTTATCTCCAATATGACTGCTACTTGTGAGCCGATATTCAAGTTACTTTGCAAGGGGCAGACGGTTGAGTGGAACCCCGATTGTCAGAAAGCGTTTGAGAAGATTAAGGGTTATTTGCAAGATCCCCCTATTCTGATTCCTCCCGTACCTGGAAGACCGTTGTTTATGTACCTTACCGTTCTTGAGAAGTCTATGGGTTGTGTGCTTGGACAACATGATGAGACTGGGAAAAAGGAACATGCGATTTATTACCTGAGCAAGAAGTTCACCGATTGTGAAAACAGATACTCACCATTGGAGAAAACTTGTTGTGCATTGGCATGGGCCGCTAGGCGCCTTCGGCAATATATGGTCTGTCATACCACATTGTTGATTTCTAAAATGGATCCGATCAAGTATATTTTTGAAAAACCTGCTCAAACCGGGAGGCTAGCCCGTTGGCACATGTTGTTATCCGAATATGACATCCAGTATGTACCCCAGAAGGCAATTAAGGGTAGTATTTTATCTGATTATCTTGCAGACCATCCAGTTGAAGATTATGAACCTCTTAAGTTTGATTTTCCGGATGAGGATATTTTGTTGATTAAAAGAGATTGTGAAGAGCCAGATCCGAGCGAAGGTCCAGAGCCAGGTCTTTGGTGGAGGATGATGTTTGATGGTTCCTCGAATTTCAATGGGCATGGTATAGGCGCCGTTTTGATGAACCCCAAGGGTGGATTCACTCCATTTACAGCAAGGTTGGACTTTGAGTGTACTAATAACGTCGCAGAATATGAAGCATGTATTCTTGGCCTCGAAGCAGCAATTCACCTCCGAATCAAACTTCTTAAAGTAAGTGGTGACTCAGCCTTGGTTATTTACCAGGTACAAGGCAAATGGGAAACGAAGAATGAGAAGTTAATCCCTTATAAGGACTACATTATTGAGCTGATCAAGTATTTCGACGAGATAGAGTTCGAGCATGTTCCTAGATCCGAGAATCACGTTGCTGATGCTTTAGCCATGTTGGCATCCATGTGGAAAGTTAAATTCGTTAATGAAGCACCTCTTATCCATATTGAGCGCAAGGTTGAGCCCGCTTATTGTCAGACGGTCGAAGAAGTTGAGGTGGATGAAAAGCCTTGGTTTCATGATATCAGAACTATCTCGTCAAGCAAGAGTATCCCGATGGTGCTACTGGTCTGGACAAGAAAACATTGAGAAGACTGGCGTCCAAATTCTTTATCAGTAATGGTGTGTTATACAAGAGAAATCACGACTTGGTTCTGCTCAGATGTGTTGATAAACGGGAAGCGGACATGTTACTGCAGGAAATTCACGAGGGGACCTTCGAAACTCATGCCAATGGTTATGCTATGTCCAAGAAGATGTTAAGGGCTGGATATTATTGGTTAACCATGGAAGCTGACTGCATCCAATACGCTAGAAAATGCCATAAGTGCCAAATTTATGCCGATAAGATGCATGTACCTCCATCGCCGTTGAATGTTTTGTCTTCACCATGGTCGTTCTCTATGTGGGGCATTGACATGATTGGGGCAATCGAGCCGAAGGCTTCTAATGGTCATCGTTTTATCCTTGTTGCTATTGATTATTTCACCAAGTGGGTAGAGGCTGCCTCCTACACCAACGTGACCAAGCAAGTGGTTGCCCGATTCATCAGGAAAGAAATCATTTGCCGTTATGGAATCCCAAGCCGGATAATAACTGACAATGGCACCAACCTGAATAACAAGACTATGAAAGAACTGTGCGACAGTTTCAAGATCACTCATCACAATTCTTCTCCGTACCGTCCTAAGATGAATGGGGCCGTTGAAGCTGCGAATAAGAATATCAAGAAAATCCTGCAAAAGATGGTTGTGACTTACAAAGATTGGCATGAGATGTTACCATTTGCTTTGCATGGATACAGAACCTCAGTGAGAACTTCGACAGGGGCAACACCTTTCTCATTGGTGTATGGAATGGACGCCGTGCTCCCCATCGAAGTAGAGATACCTTCTTTAAGAGTGTTGATGGAAGCTGAACTTGAGGAGGCTGAGTGGGTTCAAGACAGACTGGATCAGTTGAATCTCGTTGACGAGAAGCGCTTGACAGCCATGTGCCATGGGCAACTATATCAGAAACGGATGAAAAGAGCGTTTGATAAGAAAATTCGTATCCGTGAGTTCCGTCAAGGAGAGCTCGTACTCAAAAAGATCTTGCCAGTGCATAAATATATGCGTGGAAAGTGGATGCCCAATTATGAAGGCCCATTCGTCGTAAAGACCGTTTTCTCCGGAGGGTCTCTGATACTTACAATGATGGACGGTGAAGAGCTAGCATACCCCGTGAATTCTGATGCAGTCCGAAAGTATTATGCCTAAAAACCCGCTAAGTCGAAAACCTGCAAAAGGCGACTTAGGCAAAAGTAAGGGTTGAAAAAAAAGAAATAATAATAAAAAGCTCGCTAAGTTGAAAACCCGAAAGGGCGACTTAGGCAAAAAGGAGCGTCCCGGTGGATTGAAAACCCGAGAGGGCGGTCCAGGCAAAAGTTAGGGACAAAGGCATTTCATTGCATCAGAGGACACACTTTCCGCATGAGAGCCACGTTTCGTTTCTTTCATCCTTGCCCAAAGCAAGATTCTGGATTAGTCTTAGTTATTAGTGTCAGTAGGTGTCATTGGATTCAATGTAACCTTTTCCCATGTTGCCAACTTTAAAACATAATCATCTGTGGAGCTATGCCTTCAGCGAGCTACCACCCTTTAATAAAAGATACCATTTTGTTATTTACATTCCTTGGTGCATTGCTCTTTGTTTTCTATTGTTATGCAAAATGCGTTTATTCTTAAAATTTGAAAAATGAAAGGTGCATTGTAGAGTTTTCAAAACTGTTCTTCACAAACAACAAATTTGAAATGTAATAAATTACTTTGACTAGTGGAAATTTCGGAAGGATCTCTTCACTCCCCGAAAATATCATTATTGCAGAAACACTTTCAAAACATTGCTCTAACACAGTCCCCAGCGAGACTATAAGCTGACAACCTTTTCTTGGGTAACTCGAAAGCGTCCTTCAGGTTTTCCTCTCCCCATGAGAAGACGTGATACTGTGCACCCCAAGCAATTCACTTTCTCCCCAGAGCATTCAGAATTTTGAAACCAGGTTTGGTCCTACCATTTCCTCCCATGATTGACGTATTGGTCGCAGATAACGCAGGGTATTTCCGTCGAGATGTTTATTTCATCTCTCGTCCCGTCTCTAGTCTGTTTCGTCAACGTACGCAAGGGCATAAGCATCACATGCCCATTTCATTACATATTCATTACATATTCATTACATATTCATTACATACTCATTACATACTCATGGCATACTCATTTCATAACATCTTGCATATTTAACTACATAGATATTAACATACATTCATATTAACATATTCATTAACATACGCGTTAACATGCACAGGTTCGTTGTGTCTCCATCATTGGTCGTTACCGCCGAGTAACTTGGGTTCGTCCATTCTCTCCAAATAGATTGTCAGCCCTAAGCATAAAATACTTACTTGTTTCCAGTTTCCCCACAGAGCTCGATCCTCGTGGATGACGGTTACTTCAGCTATCTTTCCTCACCAGGATAAGATATTTACCCTCCGAGATCATTCCCTCGATGGAGTCTTGATTACCAGTTTTCTTTCTAGCTCGATCCTAGACTGAATCTCAGTCTTGTCGGTCGTCAATCCCAACCGGACGTGCATTTATTTTGCACCATCTAAAGATTTTCACCGTACCGTGGCGGATACGCGACTGTTTTCGCCCGAGAAGTTTATCACTATACCCGGACGTGCATTTATTTTGCACTATCTTCAACTACAATCATTTACAGATATACGCCAGTTCACGCCTGGAAAAGCTATCAATACAACACTTTACAATCCTACATGTTACAACATCGGTACAACACTTTACATCTTACAACATCGGTATACAACATTTCTCACCTAAGAAACCGATCCTATCTTCGTTATGACTCGCAGCAAATGGCCATCTCCATGGAGCAGTTGGGCTTCCATTTACCTGTCGTCTTGAAGTATAGGAGGTTTGAACCAAATCGTCTTCAGGAGAGCACGATCTTGAAGTACGGGGAGGTTTGAGCGGAATCATATTCAGGAGAGCACGATTCTGAATTATGAAGAAGTTCATTTATCCTTTAGTAAAAGAAGAAACCAAATTGTATTCGGGAGAGCACGATCTTGAAGTACGGGGAGGTTTGAGCCGAATCATATTCAGGAGAGCACGATTCTGAGTTATGAGGAAGTTCAATTAGCCATTTTCATATTCAGGAGAGCACGATTCTGAATTATGAAGAATTTCATTTACAAGAAAGAGCCGAATCATATTCAGGAGAGCACGATTCTGAGTTATGAGGAAGTTCAATTAGCCATTTTCATATTCAGGAGAGCACGATTCTGAATTATGAAGAATTTCATTTACAAGAAAGAGCCGAATCATATTCAGGAGAGCACGATTCTGAGTTATGAGGAAGTTCAATTAGCCATTTTCATATTCAGGAGAGCACGATTCTGAAGTATGAAGAATTTCATTTACCCGAAAAAGCCAAATCATATTCAGGAGAGCACAATTCTGAAGTATGAGGAAGCTCAGTTTACCCTTTTCATGTTCAGGAGAGCACGATCTTGAAGCATGAAGAAGTTTATTTATCCTTCAGTAAGAGAAGAATCAGAATCGTATTCCAGGCGCCGACGTTAAATGCGAGAAGATTTATTTATCAGATAAGCAGCAGCCTCTTTATTTGAGTGCTTATCCATTTTGGCACATAAGTCCCTTCCAACGATAAGTGACAATTCTCCCGCGAGAAGCTTATCAGGGCATTTCTCATCAAAGTCCATTTATTTTGGCATACAGCCGGTCTTTACCCTGTATATTTGCTACGGAGTTCCGAAAAGTCCGTTTGATCCTGTCACGAGGGATAGTTTACAGAAGCTTGGATGTTATTCTTTGCTCAATGCTCCAGCATTTCTGTAATCGATCTTGCAATCGTACGTGATCCAGTTTTATCTTTTAGATTCCCCAGTGGAAGCCGTCTCGCAGGTGTCATCTCCATTTGAGAATCTCGTTCCCAAAATGACAATTGGTCGTGTTCGTACCAGTTGACCATCATTTTAGGATCCCCCAGTGTTGTACTGTGTCTCAGCGCGTCGTTTTCCCCAGTGTGTTCTTCTCGTAGAGTCTGTGTCGTAGTATTCGTCATCATTTTCGCATCCACCATTCCAGCATACGCGTCATATCATATTCATGGCATCATCTGCATTAAGCTATCCTCGCTTTGTCCATAGCATTGCATGTCGTCGCATTTAAGGGCAAAATTTTCGGTTATCTATATTTAAATCTCTCCACCACGATTCCTCGAGTCTCTGACACTCAAATCGTCCGGTGTAGCTATTTAAATAGGGGCAACTGTAATACCCCAAATTTTACCCTTATATTTAGTCAATCATTTCGCATAGCATCCCATATGTACATTTGCTAACCACTAACAAGTTATGGAGTTTGTTTGTTTTGCAGATTTGGTTCCAGGGGTATTTTGGTCATTTTACGCAAATTCTGCTAATTCCTTGAAGACGGGCTGTTATTAAATTCTGAGGCGTTTGATACGCTATTTTTTTTGAGGCATTTACCTATCGCCAGGTCTGATTATATCAAGGTGCCAATTTGACGTGGTCGATATTAAAGTTTGCCGAGCACAACTGGATTTAAGATCCATTCCATCGCTCATGGTTTATTTCCAAAGCGCTTCCGTTTCTGTTATTAAAGCACAGTCGTAATTGGGTGTTATTGGATTGTGGCTCTTGGCATTTGGTCAGTGGAATTTAATTACGAGTAGTGTTATTGTTGATGCTGAAACTGTTGTGATTACGGTACACATCCGTGTTTGGTTATGAAATGGTTGGTTAACATTTAAATTGGATTTTAATCAGATGAGACAAGTGCGCAAATAAGAATATCATTTGGGAGTGTTTATGTTTTATGACTATGTTAATGAATTTAAATATTTGAGGATTTATTCACAAATGTTTATAATTTTTTTTAACTAAGAACAAAATATAAATAGATTCAAATTTTGGGAATTTTATTTCATAAAAATCTCATCATACAAGAAATGGAGATTGCTCCACATTTTAGAAATACTGTTACAAGGAATTACATTAAAGTTCTAAATCCTAAGTCCTAGAACTCCTAAGTGTCTTCATGCTGTCTTCAAGCTTCGCCGCAGAATCTCCAAATTCACCTGCACATCAAAACAAAACAAACAGTATAGAAAAAGGTTAGGAGTTGTTTTTGACACTCTCAGAACAATGTCATCATCGAGTGCCGGGAGTGGCACAACCGAAGCTGCGTCCTACCCCCCGTTACCTATCCGCGTCGTTGGCGTCAGATCAGGTAACACCTGTTCTTATCGGTACGGGACATCCGAGAGATAGAAGTAATAAAAGAAGTAGGACTGATTCGTTTTGCCGCGATTGGATTTCCAAACTGATACGAGAATAAGGCAACATAGGCAAGATTGAACTCAGACCCGGATGCCGGCAGGTCTGAGTCACTTTGGTTTCGAAATTTCCAACACCTGAAAAGCCACAAACGCATCAATATCAGATTCAGAATTTGGAACCCAAAACATAAACAATTCATGAGCAGTATTAATTCTGAACCATTAGGTGAGGTCATGAAAACCAACTCCAAACAGAACACCAAATACAAACTGCATCAAAACAATGTGTCAGAAGGCAAATTCATGCGCAAAGGGCCATAAGAAAACATCCTACAAATCTGTCGTGACAGAAAAGTACTCAACAGGATCCAAAGAAGCACAACAGCATCAAACTTGGTTTAGCAGCGAGGCTATCGCGAAGATCAGAATGCAAACAGCACAAAACCATGACAGAAAGCAAGATAGACCAAATGTGCAAGCACATTACAAACACATGGCTCGGTTAATCAACATCATAGCCCAAACTCACTATCGCGTAAATGTATCGAGGCAACATTACGCGACATTTGAATTCATAGTTGGACACAATTGCCCAGAATATCAGCTCTGAAACGCAAGAATCAAATATCATCAGCAGTTAAAACAACTCAAATGGAATAAGTGATAAACCACAAGCGAAGATCATCAGAGGCAATCACAGCATCATCCAAGAGTATCAGTTGTCACGGCTCAGATGAACATCATCGCCGTAGACCTTTCCCGGCAATTTTGACTCAACCAAAGCTTCAATATCAAGCCCTCTCTGAAAGAAGAAGAGGAAAAGAATCTGAGCTGCATCGAAGAAACAAACCAATCAAAAAACGAATCAGTTCGAGATCGAAAATATCAAACAGAGATACGAATCCATCAAGGAGTTCTGTGAATCAAAATCAGATATCAATCAATCCAATCTGAAGGCAAACCATATCAGAAAAATAATAGAGAGATTTTGATTTGATATCAATCCCCAATCTGAATCAATCAAACAAATCAGTCAAAAAGCAAATCAGTTCGAAATCAAACAAATTAGTTCGAATTAAGTCAGATGTCAAACAGATCAAGAGAAATCCAAAGGCAATCCAATCCACATCTGCAAAAATCCAACAAAATCGAATCAATCAAGGAATTCTGGAAAAGGAAGGTATGAATCAATATCAGATATTAATCAATCCAACCTGAAGGTGTAAGGCAAGCTGTATCAGAGAATAACAGAAAACAAATTTGACATCGATATCAATTCCAAATCAGGGATGGAATAAATCGTATCAAGTGAATCAAAACGAGTTCAGAATCATATCAACAGAAATCCCAATCAAATCTTAAAAAAAGGGGAAATACGATTCAATCAAATCAAATAAGATCAATCACGAATCAGATATGGTATCCAAGGCCCAAAAAAGAGCCAAGTCAGAAGTTATAAAAGGGGGAAAGGTATCACCTCGTTAAAAACCCTAGACGGAGAGTAGAAGAAGAGGCGAAGAAGTCACATGCAAAACCCTAAACGGCGCAAACTCAGACGAAGCGATCGTCATCATCGTTTAAGGAATCGCCCAACGCCGATCGAAGCTCATCACCAAACGCGATCAACAATACTCAGGGGGAAGTCCACCAACACCGTTCACTACAAACGGCGGGCAAACAACTCCGTAGCCTCAGCTTCAAGCATCATCGGCTAAAACAAATGTAAACCCTCACGCGTTAACTCACATGTTTATCATTTTTCAGGTTTTTTGTAGAAGAAGACGCAAAACATAGCGATCGCAAGAGAAAGAAGAGGAAGATGAAGAACAGCGGCGCCGCGAGAATGAGGCTGGGTTTGGAAACCCTAAAGTTTTTCCTTATGATAACCATTGGGTTGGGTCCGGGTGTGGTTACCGGCCCAACCCCCCCCCCCCCCCCCCCCTTTTTTTTTATTTTATTTTTATGCTTTGTTTTTTAAATTTGTTTTATGTTTTTAAAAACCATTTTTTAACACTTTAATTTTATAATTTAAAAAAATCTTTCTTTAAAAAAATATAACATTTTAATTTTGTAATTATAAAAAATCTTTTTAAAATATAAATATTAAGGATAAGTAAAAACTTTTTTAAATAAAAATAAGAAAAACTTTTCTTAAAATATTAAAAATGAAACCTTTTAAAGGAGTAAAATATTTTAATTTAAATCTTTTTTTTGCAAGCTAATATTAAATTGTAATAATCTCAAATTTGCATCTCATTTGATTACCGCCTAACTCTGCCCACTAACGCCATTTGTTCATTTTGCAGCTCATTACATTTACCATTACTTATCTCATTTTATTTCATTACTATATTGTAACTGCTTCTCATATGTAACCTCGCGAACCAATAATCGCGCTTTAAGTTTCTGCCTTTAATTTCTGTTTGTATGGCTTTAACTCCTGTTTTATTCCCTGCTCGTAATTCAATCTCTCCCACATTTATCAACCTTCCAGTCACACTACACACCTCCGAAGGAATTAGGTCTAGCTTTTGGTCGTCGCGCCAATAGTCCTCACCCATTCAAACCCTCAAAATTACACCCTTACAAACCCTAATTTTCACAAATGCCTCGCCGCAGGCAAAATTATAATTTTACCCCTAGCATTAGGTCAAAGAGCCTCCGCGCTCATTTTAGGGTTTCCCGCCGTGGAATCCCTAACTTAACCTAATTTAACCCTAATTACAACTTAACAATTCAACGTAGAAATTTGGAGTTCCTACACTCCGCGTAAGCGTGTCCCTAAGATACGTTTATTCCCTTTGAGACCTTGACCACTGTCAAGAAGTCTCTAACCTCCCTTTTGAGGGGAACTACGATTACTCTGATTCCACTCCCGTAAGGATACGTAGGCACAAGATGCGATGTCTTGCCGAGTAAACTTAGAATTAACCCCTTAGGTCTCTTTTCTCACTTTTAATCCTTTGTATATATACCTTAAGCAAATAATAAAGCAAATAGTAAACATTTGAACAAAAGGTTCCTGTAGAGTACTACAGAAGTTTAGGGTGCTAATACCTTCCCTAAATTTAACCAACCCCCGAACCCTAGATCTCTCCCCGCATTGTGTTTACGATGCAAAAATAGGTTTTCCCTCTTTTGACCTTTTCCTTCGGATAAATCAAAGAGCGGTTGTGAATTGAATTGCGATTCAAACTCATTAATAGTTTGTGATCCTATTTCCACCGCAACAATAGGAACTTGCTCAGGCTTAATATCCTTCATTCTCGATAAATGATCAGCTACTACATTTTTAGTACCTTTCTTGTCTTTGATTTCTAAATCAAATTCTTGCGGTAGTAGTATCCATCTTAGGAGTCTTGGTTTGGCATCCTTTTTATTCAACAGGTACCTTATTGTGGCATGATCAGTATAGATAATTATCTTTGCTCCTACTAAGTAAGAACGGAATTTATCCAAAGTGAACACGATAACTAGAAGTTCCTTTTCTGTGGTGGCGTAGTTCATTTGTGCAAGGTCCAGGGTTCTACTATAGTAATAAATCGCATGAAGCTTTTTATATTTTCTCTGTCCTAGAACTGCTCCTACGATATAATCACTATCGTCAAACATGATTTTAAACGGTAACCTCCAATCAGGTGGTTGCATGATGGGTGTGGTAATGAGAGTTGTTTTTAACTGTTCAAAAGCTTTTTGGCATTTATCATCGAAAATGAATTCAGCATCTTTCATTAATAAGCCAGTCAGTGGTTTAGTGATTTTAGAGAAATCCTTAATGAATCGTCGTTAGAAACTGGCGTGTCCTAAGAAACTTCGTATTTCTCTTACGATTTTAGGAGGTTGAAGGTTTTCTATAATTTCTATTTTTTCTTTATCTACTTCAATCCCCTTATCATACATTATGTGTCCAAGTACGATTCTTTGTCGGATCATGAAATGGCATTTTTCCCAATTTAACACGAGATTTACTTTTACGCATCTTTCAAGCACCATTTCTAGGTTCGATAAGCATCCTTCAAAACCCTGCCCATAAACAGAAAAATCATCCATAAATACTTCCATGATGTCGTCTATAAAGTCAACGAAGATTGACATTATGCATCTTTGAAATGTTGCGGGAGCGTTACATAGCTCAAACGGAATTCGTCGATAGACAAATGTACCATAAGGACAAGTGAAGGTTGTCTTTTCTTGGTCATCAGGATGAATAGGGATTTGAAAGAATCCTGAATAACCAGCTAAATAGCATAATAGGAGTGCTTAGCTAATCGCTCAAGCATTTGATCAATGAAAGGCAAAGGGAAATGATCCTTTTGAGTAGTTTGTTCAATTTCCTATAATCAATGCACATTCTACTTTCGATTACAACTCTTTGTGCTATAGATTCGCCTTTTTCATTCTGAACAACTGTAACACCCCCTTTCTTTGGTACGACATGCACTGGGCTAACCCATTGACTGTCAGAGATCGGGTATATAATTCCAACTTCTAACAAGTTTTGTACTTCTTTCTTGACTACGTCGCTCAGCATGGGATTTATTCTTCTTTGATGTTCTCTAGAGGTCTTACAGTCTTCCTCTAGCATAATGGGATGCATACAGATAGAAGGACTTATTCCTTTCAGATCAGAAATGTTGTAGCCTAGAGCAGATGGGTATTTCCTTAAGACATGCAGTAGTTTCTCCCTTTCTATTTGTCCTAAGTTTGCATTGACTATCACTGGTCGTTCGAGCTTGGTGTCTAGGAATTCATACCTTAAATTTTTTGGTAGTGTTTTAAGTTCTAATGTCGGTTTCTTTAGGCAAGGCATATGATTGGGTGTCAATGCTAGGCATTCGCTTAGACTGTCGTCTTGGTATTCACCACGCCAATTATCATCTTCAAAAATTGGAGGTATTGGAATTTTTAGGATTTCTGAATAAGAACTTTGTTTCATCTCCATTTCTCTCATGCATTCGTCGATGACATCTAGCAGACAACATGTATCGTCTATAGCTAGTGCCTGTTGTTGCACCCCAAAATTTGCTCAACCTTTTCTTACCTGGTTTATGTTTCATTTTCATTAACATTTGCATAGTTCTAACATTTGCATATCATTGATCTAGAATTTTGCATAGCATTGTTCGTGTAGCTGGGGATCAAGGTGTTGTTTCTCAGGCTTCATTTCAGCGCAAGCAGTTGAACAACAAGCATTATCAGTTTTGGCATTTATTTTGCCCGATCGAGCGGTCGATTTTATTTTATCGCAGGTTAATTTCGAATGCAGAAGCAGAAGTCAGGCTATCACGAGCCTTTTCACAGTCAGAATATTCAAGAAGACAGGTTTCAGAAGCTAAACAGAGCTCCAAATGGGTGAAATCGGACAAACGGGCAATTTTCCCTCCAAAAGGCGCCAAATTCAAATTTTTAAAGGCGTTAATCGATTAACGCATATGGTTAATCGGTTAACCATTTAAAAATCAGCCCAGGTTTGGAAGTTTTAATAGTATTAATCAATTAACCTATATGGTTAATCGATTAACCAGTGCGATTTTTGCCCTGCACGTGAATTTTCAAGTCCAGCCACTTTTGGGATCCAATTTTGGTCATTTGAAGTGTATTTTCACTCTTGGGAAGGATCTAGAAGCACACTTGAATATTTTCATTTTTAAATTTCCCACCAAAATTCCATTCCACATTTCCATACCACTTTTTCCAAGCCACATTCAAATCCTTGCTTTGGATCCAAACCAAGTTGATATAAATTCAAATTACTCCAAACCACAAACAAGAGACTCTCATAATTCACATCATTTTCAAAATTCATCTCAATTCTCTCTCAATTCTCTCAACTTCCACAATCCCAAAACCTTCATTCAAAGCTCTTTTTCAGTGGGATCATTGATTCTTCATTGGAATCCTTGATTTCTAAGAGCTAAACCTTCATCTATTCCTTCCATTAATTCCATTTCATCATCTAATTTTCGTGCACAATCAGATCTGAATTTTGAAGTGTTCTTGGAAGTGATTATTTGGCTTATTTTAGTGTGTTCTTGGTGGATCTATCATTCTACAACATCAAAGTGCTTGGATCTTGAAGAATTCTGGTTTTCTTTGTTTAGATCTACTCAAATACATTTTGAATCAACAATTACCGGATCATATCTCTGATCCGAAGGTTGGATTTCCGATCCGATTTAATTTTCGAGCTTATTCGCATAATTGACATGTTGATCTTTATCTTTGATTGATTTGATTCATTTTGATCCATGTGATTTGCAATCTTGATGTTTGGATCTGTTTATATGCTGTTTGAATCATGATTTGTTGGTTTAAATTCGTGCTCAAGTGATTATGTGATCATCCGGTTGATCGGATAGGTGTTTGAATGCTGAAAATGTTGTTTTCCTGCTGTTTTTCTGCCTCTGGTTCAGTGTTAATCGATTAACCTATGTGGTTAATCGATTAACCACTTCAAATTTTCAAATTTTCAAGTGTTTTTCAATGGTTAATCGATTAACCTCTGACGTTAATCGATTAACACTGAGCGACCAGGCCTGTTTTGCTGTTTTTCTTGCTCGTTCGCATACCGTTTCGTTCCGAATCTTCATAGATCGATATGATGCATTAGGAGTGAAATGTTTTGGACATTTGTCACTGTTGGTGATTGTTTAATCATGATTTGGTTGACGCTCGTGTTCGTGTACCACTTAAATGCATTCTCATGGATGTAGTTTGAAGTGATTGTTTCTTTGCGCATTCGATTGTGTTCATCCTTCGATTTTCTTTCGCATATTTGCATCATGTTGCATCGCTATTGAGGTCGAGACGAGCTTGTGGCGGCTGCTGCCCCACACATCATTTCCTCCCTCCCACCATTCTAAGTATGCACTTTGCATGTTTGCATTGTCTATTTTGTTTGTTCTTTCATATTCTGTTTTGCATGCTGTTGCAAATTAATTTGAATAAAATAGTTCCAACATCATAAAAATTCCCAAAAAATATTTTTCATAAACCTTGAGATGTCTAGTTTATTCTGGATATTTTTATTTCGTTTTTTTATTTTATTTTCTATTTTTAAATGAATTAAATACTGGAGCTGTTTTATTTGATTTAATTTGTGGTTTTGTTCTTTCTTGATTTTATTTCCATGCTTAATTTTCTTATTTTTCCGTGAATATTTTTTGAGCATTGTGTTAACATGTTAATTGATCTTTGGATATTTTTTTCATAATTTTTAAGTACTGTTTCCATGTGATTTGAAGTGCTTTTTGTTCCCTCTCCATTTCTGCCTTGGTTTGGGATACTCTTGGTGTTTTCCCTCTGTTGGGACCTTTCCCTTTTGATTTTCAATCCCTCCTTTTGACCCCTGGTTCCTATTACCTTGGGGGTCCTTTGAGATTTTACTTGGCATTTTTAGATGCATTTTCATATTTTTCATGTATTTTGCAAGTCGCTTCATGTGTGTGCTTCTCTACTTGTGTACTTGGTTTGTTTTGCTTCCAAAAGCTTGGTTGTGCATTATTGATGAACCTAATTCTGATTGTTTCATGTTAGGGGCTTGTTATAGGTATTGTGTGTTGATTCATAGGTCTTTAACTTGTGCATAAGTTGTTCATTTGATTTCATACTTTCATGTTTGCATATTGTGTTCACATAAGTGGTGTTTACTTGCATTGTTTGGTGTTATTGTTGGCATTTGCTTGTGATGTTTTACTTTAACTTTTGAGATCTCTTCTTCTCATTCCCATTCTGTCCAATGACCTTGGTGTGTCATTTAAGGTAGCTTGGACCTTCCTTAGGAGGAACTTGAAGCTTACCTAAAATGATGAATCCATGAGGACTTCTTCTCATTTGTTTTGGTCATTTGTTTATTTACTTTTGATGCATTTTTCTTCTACCTTTTTCTTGCATTTCCATATGCATGCTTGGTCGAGACGAACTTGTGGCGGCCGCTGCCCCACACACCTTTTCCTCCCACTTTCATTCTAATTGTGCATTCGATGTGTGCATTCAGTCATTTGTATGTTTTATTTGTCATTTCTTCTTCTTCTTTTGTCTTCTTTCCCTTAGGATTTCTAGCCTTTCTTGTTCAAAGGGGGGTTATGATAGACATTTAGGTCCTAAACATGCATGATAACATTAGGTAGATGTTTTCCTCTTGTAATCCCAACTTTAGGTGCATTTTGCATGACAACTTTTAGGGTTTGGTCTAGTCCCCCCCCCCCCCTTAGTTTGTCCCTTTCTCTTCTCATCTTCAAACAACTTCAAGTCACTTAATAAATGCAATGGATGTTGTGCCATAAGCCTTGTATTTTGGAAATGGTGATTGAGTGGCTACCTCTCGATTGCCTAGAGTGTTTAGTATACGTCCTTAGGACGATATGCGACGCATTCGATCCTAGGTTTTAGACTTTGTTACAACATACATCATGAACACTCTAATTCAAAACACTTCTTCCGTAAAAGACTTCAAACAAACAATTAAAACTCTTTTTGTCCTCTTGGACTTTTAATCAGGAAAAACCCTTTCATAAGGAGATAAAAAATTGTTAGACAAACCTGTGTCTTCCGTAGTTGCCCGAACTATGTTTGCTCTGATCTTTCATGCCGTGTGAAAGTACGTAGGCATAAGACGCGATGTCTTAGCGGGCAACCTTTCCCCCTTTCACCCGTAGGTAGGCGAACTACGTTGACTCTGATTTCTCGTTTCAGGCGGGAATACGTAGGCATAGAACTGCTGTGTTCTGCCGAGTCATTGTTGTTTTCTTTTGTCCCTAGACCTTTTAGCGTAGATAGTTAAACACACCTTTTTAGATAGATAACAAGCGTGGATCCCATCAAGTACGATGGACGTGAGGGGTGCTGATACCTTCCCCTTGCGTAACCGACTCCCGAACCCAGGATTTGGTTGCGATGACCATTCCTTTCCCTCTTTGCGTCAGGTTTACTCTGAGCGTTTCCTTTCCCTCATTTGGGATGAATAACGCACGGTGGCGACTCTTCTGTCATTTGCCGGCGCCGATTTTCTCAGTAGCGACAGCTGGCGACTCTACTGGGGACCGAAATATCCCCTATGCAAGTCAATCCTAGCACTTGTGTGTTTTCTTTTGGGTGTTGTATATATGTGCTTTATTCTTTATTTATTTCCGCATTTTACTTTCCGCATTGTATCATACTTGTTGTGCTGTGGGGAGGGAAGTTCTATTGAGTGATAAGCCGGACCTGGGCTTGAGTATAAACCTAGAATTAGTAGTGGAAAGTAGTGGGTGGACCTATTTGCTTAGCAGACACAGTTCCCTGCGAAATTCGCACTCAGACGAGGTTCTCTTTGATGATTTCCTTTCCGATCCTTAGGATCCGATTGGGAGTTGGATTTGAGAGTTGTCGACTCTGGGGACCGATCATTTGGGATTCAGCTAAGTGAGGCCGCTTCAAGAGATGAGGATGCCACACCTTCTGGGTATTGTATCATCGTTTCTTGAAAGTCTGTGACGCTGATGACCGCATAGGATGTCGAACCTTATCAGTGGATAGGTCCATACATGTGAGTGGGAAGGTCATGCAGGAAACTTTGACCTCCAGACTACCCAGTTATTGACAGTGTGAACCAGTGTTCATGGTACCAAGGGGTTTCTTATGTGAGTGATTTGTCAGTACTAGAGAGAAGCGTCGGTTCTTCTCAAGCTACAGCACAACAAGCTTGATCCTCTGCTGCATGTGCATTCACATTTGCATTCTTTTCATCTGCATTTCATTAACGTGTATTTGTGCTGCAGGTATACATTTCCCTCCCGATTCTAGTGGTCCTGTTCTTTATTCTTGACATGGAGCCTTTGAAGAGGACGATTGCTTACAGGTTTCCTACTCCAGATGTCAGTTCCTTGAGGAGTTTGATTGCTATGGCTGATGCGAAGGTGATGGAGGATTTTAGACAAGCCTATGGGAGATTAGCTAGAGTTGTCTGCAGGCCTTCTTCCTTTGAGATTAGTGGATTTTATACCCTCCTACAGTTCTATGACACTCCATTGAGGTGTTTTGTCTTTCCAGATTTCGTTTTGGCGCCTACGTTGGAAGAATATGCCGATATGCTAGGAGTGTCTATCCTTGATCGGATGCCTTTCGTTCATGTTGATGCTAAGCCAGATTTGGCTAAGCTTGCCACTATTTTACAGTTGGATGTTAAGGAGCTAGAGGGGAAACTGATTGAGAGGAGAGGGACTTATGGGTTTCTCTTACCTTTTCTTGTTGAGAAAGCTCATAAGTTCGCTAAGAATGGATGTTGGGTTGTGTTTAGTGCTATTCTGGAACTTTGCATTTACAGTATTGTCTTATTTCCGAATCTCCCAGATTTTGTTGATGTGGATGCTTTTTATTTACTAGCTTCGGGGAATCCCGTACCTACTCTTCTAGGAGATCTCTATCATTCTGTGCACCACAAGAATGAAAACCGAAGAGGGAAGAATGTCTCGTGCTGTGTTCCTTTGCTCTATAGGTGGTTGATGAGTCACATGCCCAAGAGTGGTAAGTTTGTGGATACTATTGCTACCTCAGAGTGGTCTGAGAGGATGATGGGTTTGACTGCCACGGATATTACGTGGTTTGATAGGGATTTGCTTGGTATGGATATCATTTATAGTTGTGGTGGATTTCCTAACGTTCCCTTGATTGGACGTAAAGGTTGTATTAACTATAACCCTTCTCTTCTTGTGAGACAGTTTGGCTATGCTTTAAGGGACTCTCCGGTTGAAGACGAGATACAGGAATCTCTGTATCTCACGGGTTTATTAGACGAAGACGTTTTGGTCAGATTGAGGCGTGCTTGGGGTAATATTCACAGAAAAGGGAAAACATTGCTTGGTAAGAGTGATAGTCAATATTATGATCCTTATCGGCTCTGGATCCATGAGAGAGTTAGGACTTCTTTGATGCCATATCCTGCTGTAGAGCCTTTGTATCTTCCGGTGATTGAGGAACCTACTTCAGTAGAGATTGAGAAGTATAACAGGCTATTGGCTGAGAAAGAAGAGTTGCAGAGAGAAAATGAAGAGCTAGAGAAAGAGATTTTCTAGCTTCGGCATGAGAAGAATGAGGCAACTTTCACTATGAAGAAGCAGACTGAGATGATTAATAGGTTGGGTTCGGACTTGACTGAAGAAATCAGAAAGAGAGAGAAAGTAGGAGCAGCCCTGAATGGTGTTAGTAGTGTACTGACTACTAAGAAAGAACTTCTAGACAAGGCTTCCTCTCGACTATCTAAATGGGAAACTTTGTGGAATACAACGCTTACCAAACGGAAGGAGCGTGAAGATGAGTTGAAGCTTCAGATTTCCCAGTTAGAGGAACAGATCAGTGCTAAGGATGCGAAGATTGCTGAAGAGGTATCTCTTAGATATGACGCTGAGTCTAGAGTGAGCAGCACGGTCAAAGAGACTAGGGGTGGTGAATTGAAGGCTGGCTCCAAGAGATGCAGGGTTGATGAGTGTTCTAGTAGAGGAACTTGTGAAGAGGACGCCAAAAAGCTGAGATCCACTGTTGAGCGGCATGCATTACTGATACAGGAGCTAATCTCCAGATTAGGTCATTCGGAGACGTTGGGGATATTGGAAGATGTCAGAGCTCGCCATTTGGCCTGATTTATCTTTTCTTTACTCTTGTTATTTTCACTTGTATTTTGACCATCGCCAGACTTGTTGGCCGAGGTCTGTTCAGTTGAATTCAATTGTACCTTTGTACTCGGCCTCTTGGCATTTGTTTATGAATGAGGTTTCTGTTTATGCAGTTTCCTATTTGGGACTCCATTGTCGTTATGGCTTCATCTCCGGAACTAGAATCGGAGGGGAGAAGTTAACCTGTTGCATATTTACACGTGTGCATTTGCATATTCATATTGCATGACAGGTGTATTTTTGAGCTCGAATATTATCTCCTGCATCTTGAAGGTTGTTTCAGGATTGACGAACAGAGAATTCACCGGTACGCTATGAGAAGCAACAGTAAGAAGATCATGGATCAAGTACAGTCTGAGATGTAGGAGATCCGGGATAGGTTGGCCCAATTCATGCAGACTATGGAGGCTGTGGCTAAAGGCCAGGAACATCTTCAAACTCTGGTGCAACCACTGCTGGCACGAGCGGCTGGTAATACTGACTACAACTCTGTTCATGTTGATACTCCTCGTAGGGAAGAGGCGATACCAAATGCTGGTGAAACTGGTTTTGGCAACGGCAACGGCAACACTGGTAACAGAAACGCTGATGGGAACATGGAAATCAACAGGAATGTCGGTATCAACACTGGTTTCGGTGACAACAATCAGGGTCTTGGCTTTGGCAATCGGGATGGCAATGATGGCTTCAATACTCAGGGCTTCGGCAACGGAGGGTTTGGTGATAACAATCAAGGTTATGGTAATAATGGCTACGAAAATGTTGGGTTTGGCAATGTGAATACCACTGGTGCTGGGATGGGTCCTTTCAATACTGGTTTTGGGACAGTGGCTGCTAATCGAGAGCTGGGCAATTTAAGGTATGACCCCCGGTTCTTCCAAAGTGGTCATGGTCATGGTCGTAATGCTGCTTATGACGGATATGGTAATGAGGGGCCGTACTGGAATAGAGATCGTCAGGAAGATGCCTTTTCTGAGCAAGGCATGGGTTTTGAGGGTCCCACTGATAGTGATCGCAGGATTAAGATGCTGGAGGAACAGATGAGAGGTATAGCCAATCAAAATTCTGCAGGTTTGGACATGGCTACCATGGGGCTAGTTCCTGGACTGAGAGTGCCATTAAAGTTCAAAGCTCCCACTTTCGATAAATATAAAGGGGATACATGCCCACGGGTTCATGTGCGTTCATACTATAGGAGGATGTCGGTTTACTCTGATGATGAGAAGATGCTTATGCATTTTTTCCAAGATAGTTTGTCAGGACCATCACTGGAATGGTACATGGGACTAGAGCCTGCACAGGTCGGAAGTTGGAAAGAATTGGCTGATGCTTTCGTCAAACATTACCAATACAATAGTGACCTTGCACCAAATAGGGTTCAGCTTCAAAGTCTATCACAGAAGAACGGGGAAAGCTTCAAGGAGTATGCTCAGCGTTGGCGCGATCTGGAGGCAAGAGTCCACCCCCCTATGGTTGAAAGGGAATTGATTGATATTTTTGTTGGAACATTTTCTGGGATGTATTATGATAAATTGCTCAATTGCTCGATGGGTAGTTTCTCTGATATGATACTCGTGGGGGAACGAATTGAAAATGGCATCAAAATTGGTAAAATTCAGGCTAGTGAATTAACCTCAGCTGGAGGTGCCAAGAAGGTTTTCGGTGGTAGAAGACAAGGGGACGCCAGTGCAGTGTTTGGTGGTCGAGGCCGAGGTAGAGGTAGGAATCAGTATAGTCAACAACAAGTTGCTAGTGTGACGATCCCTATACCTCAACAACGACATCAACCACAACAGCAACAACAACAAAGATATAATCCTGCTCAGAGAAGGATTCAGGAGGGTAGGCCAAAGAGGGTTTTTGAAGCGCCTCCGACGACGTATGCAGAACTCCTTCAGACATTGTTGGGGTTAAATTTGGTTGAAAAAAGAACGATGGCTCCACCAACGGGCACACCTCCGTTTGGTTATGACACCAGTAAGCACTGTGAGTTTCATTCCGGGGCACCCGGGCATGATATTGAGAGTTTCCACGCTTTCAAACACAAAGTTCAGGATCTGATTGATAGTAAGCTCATAAATTTCGGTCGCGATATTCCCAATATTGTACAACAACCAATGCCGAATCATGGGGCGAATGCCATCCTGGTAGAGGAGGATTTGGATTTGGTTATGGATGTAAATGAATTGAAGACACCTTTGAGTTGTGTTAAGAACAGATTGTTGAAAGGGGGAGTCTTCCACGGATGTGATGAATATTGTTTGGATTGTTGGACCCAACCAGAGGGCTGTATTGATTTGAAAAGAGGTATTCAGGCCATGATTGATGAGGGAACTTTACAGTTTGACCGCACTGCTGTTGAGAAGCCTGTTGAGGCAATATTTGAAAAGCAGGGTGAGATTGCAACAGTCACAATTCTACGAAAGACTATTACGATATCGGCGCATGCCCAACGGCCGACTATCACGATAACAAAAGCAGGACCTGTTCCTTATGAGAGTACGAAAGCCATTCCATGGAATTATGGGTTGGAAGCTTTTTGCAACGGGGAAAAGATTAATATGGATAGCCAGCCAGCAGGGGCAGTGGGTAGTCTTGTTGAAGCGGGAGGCATGACCCGAAGTGGTAGAATCTTCACTTCACCAGAAATTGAGGCTGAGAGGACTGCTAAAGGCAAAGCCAAAGTGAATGGGGAAGGATCTTCCCAGTCGAAAGAGAAGGAAACATCCGTCAAGGATGCAGAAGAGTTTATGAGATTGATTCGCAAAAGTGACTATAAGATCGTGGAGCACTTGCAGCAGACGCCCTCCAAAATTTCAATACTATCCTTGTTGCTTTGTTCCGAGGCCCATCGGAATGCCTTGTTGAAAATCTTGGACACGTCTTTTGTACCTCAGGAAGTAACTGTCAATCAGCTAGAGGGGGTACTAGCGCATGTGAATGCTGGCCATAGCTTGGGATTTACTGACTTTGATTTGACGCCTAGAGGCCGTGATCATAATTTGGCTTTGCACATTTCAGTGGAGTGCCGGGGCACTGTCATGTCGCACGTTCTGGTAGATACCGGATCATCTTTAAATGTGTTGCCGAAGAAGTCTATGATGAAGTTAGATGTCCGAGGAATCATATGCACGCCAAGCGATTTGGTCGTAAGGGCTTTTGATGGGACCAGAAGTTCAGTTTTTGGATCTATAACGTTGCCACTCCAGGTCGGGCCGGAAGTGTTTGACACTGTGTTTTATATCATGGATATACATCCCGCCTACATCTGTTTAATCGGGCGACCATGGATACATTCTACAGGGGCCGTGACGTCCACACTGCATCAGAAACTTAAGTACATGGTTGGTGGTAGTGTCGTCACTATTTGCGGGGAAGAAGACATTCTGGTTAGTCATCTTTCATCATTCAAGTATGTCGAAGTGGATGGGGAGATCCACGAGACACCATGCCAGGCTTTTGAAGGAGTGCAGGTCAAAGTTGAAACTCCTGTCATCAACAAAGGGCCGGAGGTGGCCATGTCTTCCTACAAAGACGCCCAAGCATTGGTTCAGACCGGTGAAACTAAAGGATGGGGTCAAGTTTTGGAAATTCCTGTCAAGATGGACAAGTTTGGATTGGGATATCATCCGACGTCGGCATCTTCGTCAAAAAGTGCCCCAAGGTTTAAAGGCCCGGTGGTGATCACTCCAAGTGGAGTATGCTATGAAAGGATCAATGTTATTTCCGATGCTGAAGACGGAGATAGCGATTGTGACATGGATGCGTGGATCAAGCCCAGCACGCCAGGACAAAGCCTATGCAACTGGTCTATCCAGGAGTTTGTCCAAGTGACAACTAAACAGTAATGATTTGTTTTCTCAATTATTGTATAATCCTGTGTCCTACCTGGGGCATAGTGATTTTGTTTTTAGGGCTACCTGCTTATGTGTGTATTTTGTTTAATCATTAATAAAGGTGTTTTTCGCATACAAATTTTGTGATCCTTGTTTTTCCTGTTTTAGCTTTAACAATAAAATGGCAACGTGGTTATGTGCTTTGTTTGCATTATTTGAAACATTTAACCATTCTCATTGTAGGATTCATATTTCAGACGACACCGATCACGACACCGATCATTAACTTCCTATGACTCGCTTAGACTTTGAGCACCCGATATTTCAAGCAGAAGAAGAGATTGTTGAGGATAGTGACTTATCAGATGAGCTGACTCGGCTTTTGAAACAAGAAGAGAGAATCATTCTGCCTCATCAGGAGGAAATTGAAATTATCAACGTGGGGTCCGAAAAGGTTGTCAGGAATATCCGGATAGGGGCTGCGCTGCAAAGCGATATCAAGCAAAGACTGATCGAGATACTTCGAGAGTATAGTGACATCTTTGCTTGGTCTTATGAAGATATGCCTGGGTTAGACACTGATATTGTGGTCCACCGCTTGCCATTGCGTGAAGAATGTCCGCCGGTCAAGCAGAAGCTCAGAAGAACGAGACCAGATATGGCCGTAAAAATTAAGGAGGAAGTTCAAAAACAATGGGATGCTGGTTTCCTAGCTGTTACAACTTATCCCTCATGGGTCGCTAATATAGTACCTGTACCAAAGAAAGATGGCAAGGTACGGATGTGCGTAGATTACCGTGATTTGAACAAAGCGAGCCTGAAAGACGACTTTCCACTTCCTCACATTGATGTGCTGGTCGATAATACTGCTCAGTTCTCCGTATTCTCCTTCATGGACGGCTTTTCAGGCTATAACCAGATAAAAATGGCGCCAGAGGACATGGAGAAAACGACTTTTATTACCCCATGGGGAACATTTTGCTATAAGGTTATGCCCTTTGGTTTGAAAAATGTTGGGGCAACGTATCAGCGGGCTATGACAACTCTCTTTCATGACATGATGCACAAAGAGATTGAAGTCTACGTTGATGATATGATTGCCAAGTCTCAAACAGAGGAAGAACATACGATCAACTTGCTAAAATTGTTCAAGAGACTTAGGAAATTCAGGCTGAGACTGAATCCTAACAAGTGCACCTTCGGGGTGAGATCTGGTAAGCTGCTGGGGTTTATTGTGAGCGAAAAAGGAATTGAGGTTGATCCTGCTAAGATAAAAGCAATACAAGAAATGCCAACGCCGAAAACAGAAAAAGAAGTTCGCGGCTTTTTAGGGAGGTTGAACTACATTGGTCGGTTCATATCTCATCTAACGGCCACGTGCGAGCCATTATTCAAGTTATTGAAAAAAGATCAGGCTGTGACCTGGAATGAAGATTGTCAAAGGGCGTTTGAAAAAATAAAAGAATATTTGCAGGAACCTCCAGTATTGATACCCCCAGTAGCCGGGAGACCATTGATTATGTATTTGACGGTTCTTGAGAAAAGTATGGGTTGTGTTCTCGGTCAACATGACGAGACTGGACGTAAAGAGCATGCGATTTACTACTTGAGTAAAAAGTTCACAGATTGTCCCGTTACTCAATGCTCGAAAAAACGTGTTGTGCGCTAGCCTGGGCTGCCAAACGTTTGAGGCAATACATGCTAAATCATACAACCATGCTAATTTCAAAGATGGATCCGATCAAATACATGTTTGAAAAGCAAGCACTTTCCGGAAGGATTTCCCGATGGCAGATGGTATTGACAGAATATGATATCCAGTATGTTTCACAAAAGGCTATTAAAGGTAGTGTTCTGTCAGAATACCTAGCTGAGCAGCCAATTGATGATTACCAGTCGATGAGTTTTGATTTTCCTGACGAGGATGTCACGTACTTGAAAATGAAGGACTGTGAGGAGCCGTTGCTGGATGAAGGTCCAGAGTTGGGTTCCAAATGGCAATTAATATTTGACGGTGCCGTTAATTCATACAGAAGTGGAATAGGGGCAATCATTACTACTCCCCATGGGCCGCACATCCCATTCACTGCTAGATTGACCTTTCCAGTTACCAACAATGAGGCCGAATATGAAGTGTGTATTATGGGGCTCGAAGAAGCTATCGATCTGAGAATTAAAAATCTTGATGTGTATGGAGACTCCGCTCTAGTTGTGAACCAGATCAAGGGAGAGTGGGGGACTCGTCAGCCCAATCTGATACCTTACATGAATTATGCAAGAAGATTGTTACCTTTCTTTGACAAGGTGGAATTGCACCATGTACCACGAGCAAAAAATCAGATGGTAGACGCTCTCGCGACTTTGTCTTCAATGTATAAAGTTAACTTCTGGAATGAGGCTCCCAGGATAGTTATCTCTCTCCTTGATAGGCCCGCTTTCATATTTGCCATTGAGGAAGCTTCCGATGGTAAACCGTGGTATTATGATATCCAGAATTTCCTGAAGAACCAAGAGTATCCGGCTGGGGCATCCAGTCGTGATCAGAAGACTCTTAGGAGATTGGCTGGAAACTTCTATCTGAATCCGGATGGGGTTTTGTACAAGAGAAACCATGACTTGGTGTTGTTGCGGTGTGTAGATGAGAAAGATGCTAAGTTTCTCATGGAAGAAGTCCACGAAGGTACATTTGGCACGCATGCTGGTGGGCACGCTATGACAAGAAAACAGCTGCGGGCAGGTTATTATTGGCTGACTATGGAAACAGACTGTTTCAAGTTTGCGAAGAGGTGTTATAGATGCCAGATTTATGCGGACAAGATTCATGTGCCTCCGAGCCCTTTGAATGTTATTTCGTCGCCTTGGCCTTTTTCCATGTGGGGAATTGATGTGATTGGAAAGATTGAGCCCACGGCATCCAACGGACATTGTTTTATCTTGGTAGCTATTGATTACTTCACCAAATGGGTTGAAGCGGCATCATATGCTAATGTTACCAAGCAGGTAGTAGCCAGATTTATCAAGAAGGATATTATCTGCAGATATGGAATCCCGGAGCGGATTATCACTGACAACGGTTCAAATTTGAATAACAAGATGATGAAGGAATTATGCCAGAATTTCAAAATTGAACATCACAACTCTTCTCCTTATCGGCCCAAGATGAATGGCGATGTTGAAGCGGCCAATAAAAACATAAAGAAGATCGTTCAAAAGATGGTTGTGACTTATAAGGACTGGCATGAGATGTTGCCTTTTGCTTTGCAGGGTTATCGTACGACGGTACGCACATCAACCGGGGCAACTCCTTTTTCACTTGTATATGGTATGGAAGTTGTTCTACCATTGGAGGTTGAGATTCCTTCTCTGAGGGTTTTGCGTGATGTCCAACTTGATGAGGCAGAATGGGTGAAAGATAGATTAAATCAGCTCAGTTTAATGGATGAGAAGAGACTGGCTTCTCTAGCATATGGTAGGCTGTATCAGAGCCGGATGAACAAAGCTTATGATAAAAAGGTGTGTCCTCGAAGTTTTCAGACGGGCGATCTTGTGCTAAAAAAGATTCTCCCACCACAATCGGATCACAGGGGCAAATGAACTCCCAACTATGAAGGTCCATACGTCGTTAGAAAGGTTTTCTCTGGAGGAGCCTTATTATTGTCCACCATGGATGGTGAGGATTTTACATCCCCTGTGAACTCAGACGCAGTTAAAAAATAATTTGCTTAAAGAGACCCGCTGAACAGGAAAAAGAGAGTTCAGGCAAAAATGGGGCATCCTGGCGAACCAAGAAAAAGAGAAAAGGTTCGGGCAAAAGTTAGGGATAAAATTAAAGAATGTACACCCGCGGAGTTGAAAACCTGAAAAGGGAAACTTCGGCAAAAAAGGGTATCCCGGTGAACTGAAAACCCGCAAAGGGCGGTTCACGCAAAAGTTAGGGATTTGAAAAAGCAAATGACTGCGGTTTGAGTTTGATACTGCGTTGCTTAGTGGTTTGGGAGTACCTGAGGGTCACATATCCGAAACAATCTCTTCCGAAGATCGAGTATCGGGAAAGAGTCAGAGTCAGGCGAGTCATAGGAAGATCAGCTCATGGTGTTCGTTTGTACCACGTTGCCGACATGTATACAAATTTTCTTTTTATTTCTGTATATTTGTATTTTGTTTGTGCGTGACTTCCTCTTTTCAGGAGTTGCATCCAATGTACAAAATTTTGCCTATTTACAGGCCCGTTATCAATAAAGCATGTTATTTAGTACTTGATACATGTTCTTTACTGTTTTGTTTGTGAAAAACGCCGATGTTTTTGATAAAACTTGCATATGCATAAATTTGCTGGCCCTTGCCAATAATTGCTAAAACTTCGAATTGACTGAACGAACGTCACGGATACTAACCGGAATAGATCTTGTTGTATAGATTTGTTTTGTCTTGTGTGTGTTTTGCAGGGTTCTCACCTTTGGAGCAAATAGGCAGGAAAGTTGTGTTCCCCAGCCAGAGTCCTATGACATATTGATAGCATCATTCCTCAGCAGATGGAAGTCACATCTTGTTTCAGAAAAATTTGAGATGGCACTTACCCCTATTGGATGTGGATGGTTCTCCCCAGAAGAGTATTCCCTAGGAAAGCCGCCCAAAGAATATCCTCAGTGGATTTTGATGTCCCTAATAGAAGGTGCATTCCCAGTAGTGAGTATATGCACACTCCATACCCAGCATGGGTAACTCCCGCATGGTATAACCAAGTCGTCTTTGGTTCAGAAGGATTATCCCCGCGCAGGATTATGTTTCCTTCTCCCCAGCAGGTTGTTTTTTTTCCTCCGACGGGATGAACATCATCAGTAAAGTTCGTAATCTCAAGCTTGTGAGCCATTCCTCAACAGGAGGGCTATCCCCAGCAGAGTTGGTTTCACCGTTCCAGCATTTATTTTGTTGGAATGCTTTGTGATATTTGGTTATCCCCAGCGGATTGGGTCTTGTCTTCAGCATTTATCTTGCTAAAGCGCTTCTTGGCATCTTTGCATTTTGCATATATCATCATATTTGCATTTACCTAAACGCGTAGCATTTCCATGCTGAATGGAGCATTGCGCCATTTTCAAACATACGCATTTTGAAACGTAAGCCAGGTTGGTTACCTCTTTCGTTTCAGGTGTTATCCCTTGCAGAGGAGTGGGATTCTTGCTCAGAAGGATCTCTAGATATTCACATTCTCGGCGTGAAATAGGTGATGTTAATGTTCGTCCCATAATAGAGTTGATTGGTTAAGTTTCTCTTTGTCCCCGGTGGGATTACTCTCAGGTTGCTGTTACGTCAGCAGTAAAAGAATTCATGCTTTAAACGTTCGAAGGTGTTATTAGTGATTTCCCTCACAGGGTGGTGTGATTGAGTTTCTCGTACTTCCCGACAAAGTATTCTTCAAGTGTACTTGTGTTGACAGTGATTATTACCTGTGTTGACAGAGATCGTACCTGTGTTGACAGTGATAGGTGTCCGTGTTGACGGAATTCTTCCCTGTAATTGATAGAGATTGTTACCTGTAATGGACAGAGATCGTACCTGTGTTGACAGAGTTTGGTATCCGTGTTGACGGAATCGTACCTGTATTGACAGTGATAGGTATCCGTGTTGACGGAATTCTTCCCTGTAATGGACAGAGATTGCGCCTGTGATAGACAGGGATCGTACCTGTGTTGACAGTGATAGGTATCCGTGTTGACGGAATTCTTCCCTGTAATTGACAGAGATGGTTACCTGTGATAGACAGAGATCGTACCTGTGTTGACAGTGATAGGTATCCGTGTTGATGGAATTCTTCCCTGTAATTGATAGAGATTGTTACCTGTAATGGACAGAGATTGCGCCTGTGTTGACAGAGATTGTTACTTGTGATGGACAGAGTTTATTCTTCATGTTAACGGAATTATTACCTATAATGGACAGAGATTGCGCCTGTGTGGACAGTAGATCGTACCTGTGTTGACAGAGTAGTTACCCGTGATTGACGGAGTTGTCGCAGTGGAGCCGATGGAGATTGTTATCCGTATTGGCGGAAATATTACATGTGTTGACAGTGATAGTTATCCGTGTGGACGAAGTTATTATCTGTGATCGACGGATTGGCCCCAATAGATTTGTTACCTGTGACTGGAAAAGATCGTTATTCCAATTATAGACGGAATTATACCCATGTTGATGGAATCCTTCTTCGGGTTGACGAGGTTTAGTCCCGTTGTGGACAGAGTTGTTTTTTGCAAAGTTAATTCGATACCTGTGGCGTCACACAGGGAGTTAATGTTGAAATCAAAAGTTTTATTAGATGATTGATCAGTTGTTGCCGTAACAACTGTGTTCAACACAACGAATGTTGTTCCCCAAGCAGTTTTTGCAGTACGTGTCTGCAGTTGGCAAATTTCCGGGTTTCTTGGTATTCAACCGTCTTTTACCTCGATTGTCTGAAGGCCGTTCGCTCTTCACCCAGTCGGGTCCAAGCCGTTTGAATAGGGGCAGCTGTTGCACCCCAAAATTTGCTCAACCTTTTCTTTCCTGGTTTATGTTTCATTTTCATTAACATTTGCATAGTTCTAACATTTGCATATCATTAATCTAGAATTTTGCATAGCATTGTTCGTGTAGCTGGGGATCAAGGTGTTGTTTCTCAGGCTTCATTTCAGCGCAAGCAGTTGAACAGCAAGCATTATCAGTTTTGGCATTTATTTTGCCCGATCGAGCGGTCGATTTTATTTTATCGCAGGTTAATTTCGAATGCAGAAGCAGCAGTCAGGCTATCACGAGCCTTTTCACAGTCAGAATATTCAAGAAGACAGGTTTCAGAAGCTAAACAGAGCTCCAAATGGGTGAAATCGGACAAACGGGCAATTTTCCCTCCAAAAGGCGCCAAATTCAAATTTTTAAAGGCGTTAATCGATTAACGCATATGGTTAATCGGTTAACCATTTGAAAATCAGCCCAGGTTTGGAAGTTTTAATAGTATTAATCGATTAACCTATATGGTTAATCGATTAACCAGTGCGATTTTTGCCCTGCACGTGAATTTTCAAGTCCAGCCACTTTTGGGATCCAAATTTTGGTCATTTGAAGTGTATTTTCACTCTTGGGAAGGATCTAAAAGCACACTTGAATATTTTCATTTTTAAATTTCCCACCAAAATTCCATTCCACATTTCCATACCACTTTTTCCAAGCCACATTCAAATCCTTGCTTTGGATCCAAACCAAGTTGATATAAATTCAAATTACTCCAAACCACAAACAAGAGACTCTCATAATTCACATCATTTTCAAAATTCATCTCAATTCTCTCTCAATTCTCTCAACTTCCACAATCCCAAAACCTTCATTCAAAGCTCTTTTTCAGTGGGATCATTGATTCTTCATTGGAATCCTTGATTTCTAAGAGCTAAACCTTCATCTATTCCTTCCATTAACTCCATTTCATCATCTAATTTTCGTGCACAATCAGATCTGAATTTTGAAGTGTTCTTGGAAGTGATTATTTGGCTTATTTTAGTGTATTCTTGGTGGATCTATCATTCTACAACATCAAAGTGCTTGGATCTTGAAGAATTCTGGTTTTCTTTGTTTAGATCTACTCAAATACATTTTGAATCAACAATTACCGGATCATATCTCCAATCCGAAGGTTGGATTTCCGATCCGATTTAATTTTCGAGCTTATTCGCATAATTGACATGTTGATCTTTATCTTTGATTGATTTGATTCATTTTGATCCATGTGATTTGCAATCTTGATGTTTGGATCTGTTTACATGCTGTTTGAATCATGATTTGTTGGTTTAAATTCGTGCTCAAGTGATTATGTGATCATCCGGTTGATCGGATAGGTGTTTGAATGCTGAAAATGTTGTTTTCCTGCTGTTTTTCTGCCTCTGGGTCAGTGTTAATCGATTAACCTATGTGGTTAATCGATTAACCACTTCAAATTTTCAAATTTTCAAGTGTTTTTCAATGGTTAATCGATTAACCTCTGACGTTAATCGATCAACACTGAGCGACCAGGCCTGTTTTGTTGTTTTTCTTGCTCGTTCGCATACCGTTTCGTTCCGAATCTTCATAGATCGATATGATGCATTAGGAGTGAAATGTTTTGGACATTTGTCACTGTTGGTGATTGTTTAATCATGATTTGGTTGACGCTCGTGTTCGTGTACCACTTGAATGCATTCTCATGGATGTAGTTTGAAGTGATTGTTTCTTTGCGCATTCGATTTTGTTCATCCTTCGATTTTCTTTCGCATGTTTGAATCATGTTGCATCGCTGTTGAGGTCGAGACGAGCTTGTGGAGGCTGCTGCCCCACACATCATTTCCTCCCTCCCACCATTCTAAGTATGCACTTTGCATGTTTGCATTGTCTATTTTGTTTGTTCTTTCATATTCTGTTTTGCATGCTGTTGCAAATTAATTCGAATAAAATAGTTCCAACATCATAAAAATTCCCAAAAAATATTTTTCATAAACCTTGAGATGTCTAGTTTATTCTGGATATTTTTATTTCGTTTTTTTATTTTATTTTCTATTTTTAAATGAATTAAATACTGGAGCTGTTTTATTTGATTTAATTTGTGGTTTTGTTCTTTCTTGATTTTATTTCCATGCTTAATTTTCTTAATTTTGCGTGACTCTTTTTTGAGCATTGTGTTAACATGTTAATTGATCTTTGAATATTTTTTTCATAATTTTTAAGTGCTTTTTCCATGTGATTTGAAGTGCTTTTTGTTCCCTCTCCATTTCTGCCTTGGTTTGGGACACTCTTGGTGTTTGCCCTCTGTTGGGACCTTTCCCTTTTGATTTTCAATCCCTCCTTTTGACCCCTGGTTCCTAGTACCTTGGGGGTCCTTTGAGATTTTACTTGGCATTTTTAGATGCATTTTCATATTTTTCATGTATTTTGCAAGTCGCTTCATGTGTGTGCTTCTCTACTTGTGTACTTGGTTTGTTTTGCTTCCAAAAGCTTGGTTGTGCATTATTGATGAACCTAATTCTGATTATTTCATGTTAGGGGCTTGTTATAGGTCTTGTGTGTTGATTCATAGGTCTTTAACTTGTGCATAAGTTGTTCATTTGATTTCATACTTTCATGTTTGCATATTGTGTTCACATAAGTGGTGTTTACTTGCATTGTTTGGTGTTATTGTTGGCATTTGCTTGTGATGTTTTACTTTAACTTTTGAGATCTCTTCTTCTCATTCCCATTCTGTCCAATGACCTTGGTGTGTCATTTAAGGTAGCTTGGACCTTCCTTAGGAGGAACTTGAAGCTTACCTAAAATGATGAATCCATGAGGACTTCTTCTCATTTGTTTTGGTCATTTGTTTATTTACTTTTGATGCATTTTTCTTCTACCTTTTTCTTGCATTTCCATATGCATGCTTGGTCGAGACGAGCTTGTGGCGGCCGCTGCCCCACACACCTTTTCCTCCCACTTTCATTCTAATTGTGCATTCGATGTGTGCATTCAGTCATTTGTATGTTTTATTTGTCATTTCTTCTTCTTCTTTTGTCTTCTTTCCCTTAGGATTTCTAGCCTTTCTTGTTCAAAGGGGGGTTATGATAGACATTTAGGTCCTAAACATGCATGATAACATTAGGTAGATGTTTCCCTCTTGTAATCCCAACTTTAGGTGCATTTTGCATGACAACTTTTAGGGTTTGGTCTAGTCCCCCCCGTAGTTTGTCCCTTTCTCTTCTCATCTTCAAACAACTTCAAGTCACTTAATAAATGCAATGGATGTTGTGCCATAAGCCTTGTATTTGGGAAATGGTGATTGAGTGGCTACCTCTCAATTGCCTAGAGTGTTTAGTATACGTCCTTAGGACGATATGCGACGCATTCGATCCTAGGTTTTAGACTTTGTTACAACATACATCATGAACACTCTAATTCAAAACACTTCTTCCGTAAAAGAATTCAAACAAACAATTAAAACTCTTTTTGTCCTCTTGGACTTTTAATCAAGAAAAACCCTTTCATAAGGAGATAAAAAACTGTTAGACAAACTTGTGTCTTCCGTAGTTTCCCGAACTACATTTGCTCTGATCTTTCATGCCGTGTGAAAGTACGTAGGCATAAGACGCGATGTATTAGCGAGCAACCTTTCCCCCTTTCACCCGTAGGTAGGCGAACTATGTTGACTCTGATTTCTCGTTTCAGGCGGGAATACGTAGGCATAGAACTGCTGTGTTCTGCCGAGTCATTGTTGTTTTCTTTTGTCCCTAGACCTTTTAGCGTAGATAGTTAAACACACCTTTTTAGATAGATAACAAGTGTGGATCCCATCGAGTATGATGGACGTGAGGGGTGCTGATACCTTCCCCTTGCGTAACCGACTCCCGAACCCAGGATTTGGTTGCGATGACCATTCCTTTCCCTCTTTGCGTCAGGTTTACTCTGAGCGTTTCCTTTCCCTCATTTGGGATGAATAACGCACGGTGGCGACTCTTCTGTCATTTGCCGGCGCCGATTTTCGCAGTAGCGACACCTGTAAGAAATGTGTCAAAATAAATTTGACTTTTTCTTCACCCACTTCGAAAGTTAGCTTACCTTTCTTTACATCTATAATGGCTCCGGTTGTAGCTAAGAATGGCCTACCTAATATGATAGGGGTGTTGGCATCCTCCTTTATGTCCATGATTATGAAATCAGTAGGGATATAGAATTTACCTATACGTACCGGAACATTTTCTAGTATCCCGATCGGGAACTTAATAGAACAATCGGCTAGTTGTACGGACATCTTAGTTGGTCTTAATTCTCTCATATCAATCCTTTGGCATATGGTCAAGGGCATTAAGCTAATGCTGGCTCCTGTCACACCCTCATTTTCACCCTAGCCTTTCATATCCTACAGTCATCATACCATACATCGTTGGTGCGTGGATTGGTTCGATATTCTTTCGTCTGATTCAAATAAGAGAAATTGATCTAATCGGGGTCAATAAAGAAAGAATGTCGTGCGCTCTTGCTGGTTATGCCTATCACGGGCCACTTTGAAGAAAAGTTTATCATCTAAGGTTTGATTCAAGTTGAAGAGTCTACTCATGTAAATTTCTTCAAGGAGAAGTTACTTAAAAAATATTAGGATATTCAAGATCAATATTCCTAATGAATATGAAGTCCAAGGCCTAATTTAAGATTTCTTCATCCAACTTTGTTTCAAATTCTATGTTCAAGTGAAATTCAAATTTGCAAGACATGAGTCAAGATCACAAGTTCATAATTCAAGACTTAATTCATTTCAAATTCAATGGCATAAGGGAGATCCATCATTCCAAATTCAAGATTCATGAATTCAAGATTAGATTCAAGCATATTACAAAGGGAAATTTCATGACATTGCAAGAATGTCACATTTGTTACAAAGTTTCCAACTCTAAGTAATTCTTAGAAAATTAAGTTATTTCTAATCTTAATTCAAGTTTATAAACAACTTCATGATACCCTTCATGCCCCATCAAGTCCACATGTTCTTCATTATGCCTACAAACTGTTAGAACACAGATTGGTGTTTAATTATATCTCTATGTTTTGATGATAACTCTAATGAAATTTTGTAGTAAGAAAATATATACTCTAATTTTTGTTCTAGTGTTTTTGTTTCAGATATTAAATTAAATATTATTATGGAAGCAAAAATGCATCTGAACAGTATTCTATGCAAAGCTCTGAAGTATCAGAAGCAAGTGATCAGAAGACTCTGAGCGCTGCCAGAAGACTCTGAAGCAGAAGCTGCAGAAGACTCTGAAGCAGAAGCTGCAGAAGACTCTGAAGCGTAGTTGAAGAATTTGTATGAAGAGTTTCAAGCATTGTTTTAGAAGACTCTGAACGTACTTTACGCTGCAAGTACAGAGGCTCTGATAAACAGTTATGCTTTGATCAGATCACTCACGCTAAAGCACTATTGCTGCAACTCTGATATCATTGAATCTGATCTGAAGAACAAGAAGCACATCAGAGTATCTGATGTTGTTTACATTTGAAAAGATGTCAGCACGTGAATAGACTTTGTACTATTCTCAACGTCCTCTCCAATGGAACTATTCCTTATTTATGATAGACACAAGGATTCAGGCAAAAGGCATTTCTCTGAACATTCCACTTCTGAGAAAGGAAAAGTTATGTGAAGACAAAAGGCTACAGCTACTCTACTTGCACAGTTTTCAAGCATTGGACTTTCAGCAATATAAAAGGACGTCTTCAACATCTCTTCAAAGCCAACGAATAACTAACGAACCATTGAAAAACTCATTGAATTTATTCAATAACTCTCATACAATCTTTCTTACTCAAACTGAATAGTTTTTATTTGTTCTTAATTTAAGTGTAAAAATAATAGTTTGTGATATAGCTTTTTAGAAGCAACTTAAACACTTGTTTAGTTTACATTAATTTGTAAAAGGTTCCTTAAGAAGACCAAGTTGTGGTCAGGATTTCTTGAGAAGACTAAGACTGTTGTTCTTAGTGGTTGACACTGTAATCTGTTTGAATATAGTGGATTAAGTCCTTGTGGAGAAAGGAAAATCACCTTGATAGGGTGGACTGGATTAGTTGAGTTCAACGAACCAGGATAAAAATCTTGTGTTGTTTTTATTGCCATATTTTTTCTAATCCCTTATTCAACCCCCCTTCTAAGTGTTTTTCTCACCTTCAGTTGGCATCAGAGCTCCGGTTCTGTTAGTGCTTTCACTTCGCCGTGAACAGAAAAGATCCAGTTGAGAAAACTCTTGATATATTTTGGTTGATACATTATGGCTGAAGCTTCAACATCCAATAATAACAGATATGAGGACAGAGATAGAATCAGCATTAAACCCCCTATGTTTGATGGGGAGAAGTTTGACTACTGGAAAGATAGAATTGAAAGCTTCTTTCTAGGATATGATGCTGACCTTTGGGATTTAGTCATTGATGGCTATATTCACCCCACTGATGGGGATGGAAAAAAGATAGACAGAAAATCTATGACTGAAGCTCAGAAGAAAGAATTCAGGAATCATCATAAAGCAAGAACTATACTACTAAATTCTATATCTCATATTGAGTATGAGAAAATTACTAACAGAGAAACAGCATTTAGTATGTTTGAATCTTTGAAGATGACTCATGAAGGGAATTCTTAAGTCAAGGAGACCAAGGCTCTGGCGCTGATCCAGAAATATGAAGCCTTCAAAATGGAGGAATCTGAATTTGTAGAAGTTATGTTCTCTAGATTCCAGATTCTCACAGCTGGCTTGAAAGTTCTGGACAAGGCTTACTCCACTGCTGATCATGTTAAGAAGATCATCAGAAGTTTTCCAATCAGATGGAGACCAATGGTCACTGCTCTTAAGCTAGCAAAGGATTTGAACAAGATCACGCTGGAAGAACTAATCAGCTCTCTAAGGAGTCATGAGATTGAACTAGAAGAAGACGAACCCTAGAAAAAAGGTAAGTCTGTTGCTTTAAAGTCTAACAAATCTGCCAAAGCTTTGCAGGTTTTAGAAGAAAGTTCTGAAGAATCTTCTTCTGAAGAAGAAGATGAATTGTCCCTGCTGTCCAGAAGGACCAACAAACTCTGGAAGCATAAACAGAGGAAGTTCAAGAACTTCAAGAAACTAGATCAACGTAAAGAGTCTTCTGGACACATAAGATCTGGAAAGAAAGAGGTTGTCTTCTATGAATGCAAGGAACCTGGGCACTACAAGAATGAATGCCCAAAGCTTCAGAAGGAGAAGCCAAGAAGGAAGTCTGATCATAAAAAGAAAGTTCTGATGGCAACCTGGGATGATTCAGATGCATCTGAATCTTCATCAGACTCAGATGAAGAATGTGCAAACATGGCACTCATGGCTGACGTAGAAGACCATGTAGAAACATCTGGATCAAAATCAGAATCAGAGTCAGATTCTGAGGAGGTATTTTCTGAACTTTTTAGAGCAGAGCTTATTGAGAGTTTATCTGAAATGTTGGAAAACTATAGTAAGATTAAGCTCAAATACAAGAAGCGTGAAAACAATCTTGTATCTGATAATGATCTTCTGAAATCAGAAGTTGCTGAGCTCAAAGCAAACAATTTGAAAATTAAAAATGAATTAGTAAAAGCTCAACAAGATTCTGAAGTTGAAACTAAGTCAAAATCTAAAAACATTTTAGAAGAATATGACTGTAGTTTTCAGAGATTTTTGGCAAGAAGCCTAGAGAGAAGCAAGATGGCTTCAATGATCTATGGTGTAAGCAGAAATAACAGGAAGGGTATTGGATATGAATCTTCTTCGGAGAAAGATTTAAATCCAACATCTGTTGATAAACTAATCATTAAGCATACTCTTATGTATTCTACTTTTAAGTATGGTCATCTTAATGATATTAAACACACACGTTCTATTCAGAACATTCCTGTGTTTAAACCTAAACTTAGTCAGAACAAACCTGATGTCAGAAGACAGAAGTTTAGACAAAATTTTAAGGCAACTAACCTTAAAGGACCCAAAAAGATCTGGGTACCTAAAGACAAAATAATATTTGTTGCAGACATCTTTAGCAGCAAAGTCAAAACACCAATCTTGGTACCTGGACTCTGGCTGCTCGTGTCACATGACGGGAAGAAGGTCTATGTTCCAAAGCCTGGAACTTAGATCTGGAGGAGACGTCAAGTTTGGAGGGAACCAGAGGGGCAAGATAGTTGGCTCTGGAACTATTGGCAATGGTAATCTTCCTTACATTTCTAATGTCTTGTTGAAGGATTAACACATAACTTATTGTCCATAAGTCAATTAAGTGACAATGGTTATGACATAATCTTTAATCAAAAATGTTGCAAGGTTGTCAGTCAAAAAGATGGCTCAATCCTATTTAATGGAAAGAGGAAGAACAACATTTATAAAATCAATCTTTCAGAACTTAAGGTTCAGAATGTAAAATGCCTTCTGTCTGTTAATGATGAGCAATGGGTCTGGCACAGAAGATTGGGGCATATTAGTATGAGACGTATATCTTAGATTAATAAACTCAATCTAGTCAAAGGACTTCCTTAGTTGAAGTTCAACTCAGATGCTCTTTGTGAAGCATGTCAAAAAGGAAAATTTTCAAAATCTTCTTTTAAAACTAAAAATGTTGTTTCAACCTCAAGACCATTAGAGTTACTTCATATTGATCTGTTTGGACCAGTGAAAACTGCATCCATCAGAGGCAAGAAGTATGGATTAGTCATTGTTGATGACTATAGCAGATGGACATGGGTTAAATTCCTAAAACACAAGGATGAGTCACATTCTGTGTTCTTTGACTTCTGCAAACAAGTCCATAATGAAAAAGATTTTAAAATTGTTAAAGTCAGAAGTGATCATGGTGGTGAATTTGAAAACAAATATTTTGAAAAATATTTTAAAGAAAATGGCATTGCACATGATTTATCCTGCCCTAGAACTCCTCAACATAATGGAGTTGTAGAGAGGAAAAATAGAACATTGCAAGAAATGGCCAGAACCTTGATCAACGAGACTAATCTGGAAAAGCATTTTTGGGCAGAAGTAATTAACACAGCTTGCTATATTCAGAACAGAGTGTCTGTAAGACCTCTTCTGGAGAAGACTCCCTATGAATTGTGGAGGAATAGAAAGCCCAATATTTCTTATTTCCATCCTTTTGGATGTGTATGTTTTATGTTGAATACTAAAGAGAATCTGAACAAGTTTGATTCTAAAGCACAAAAGTGTTTCATGCTTGGGTATTCTGAATGCTCTAAAGGCTACAGAGTATATAATACTGAGACACAGATTGTGGAAGAATCAATTCATGTTAGATTTGATGATAAGCTTGGCAATCAAAAGCCAAAGCAGCTTGTTAATTCTACAGATAGAGAAATCATTCTCATAGACTCTGAAGACTCAGAGCCAGAAAAGGCTCAAGTGAAAGAACCAGAAGCAACACCAGATGCAACTCCATTGGTTGCTCAGATGAACAATTTGAATATTTCTGAAGAACCAAATGATAAAGGATCATCATCCAGAATCAAGGCCTCTAACCTAGAGGATATGATAATTGGAAAGAAGGATGACCCTATCAGAACAAGGTCTTTCCTCAGATCATCGCAACGTCACTTTTTGGGTTGGTTTCTATCATTGAACCAACTTCTGTTGATGAAGCTCTGAATGATAATGAGTGGATACTTGCTATGCAAGAAGAGCTAAATCAATTCACCAGAAATGACGTTTGGGATCTGGTTCCAAGACCAAAAGGATTCAATATTATTGGAATTAAATGGGTCTTCAGAAACAAATTGAATGAACATGGAGAAGTTGTAAGAAACAAAGTTGCTCAAGGGTATAGTCAGCAAGAAGGAATTGACTACACAGAGACTTATCCTCCTGTGGCCAGGTTAGAGTCTATACGCCTACTCATTTCTTTTGCTGCACAACATAACATCACTCTTTATCAGATGGATGTTAAGAGTGCCTTCTTAAATGGTATTATAGAAGAGGAAGTTTATGTTCACCAAACTCCTGGCTTTGAAAATGATAAATTTCCAGAACATATTTTTAAACTTAAGAAATCACTCTATGGCTTAAAACAAGCTCCCAGAGCTTGGTATGAGAGGCTGAGTAATTTTCTTCTGGAAAAGAATTTTATCAGAGGCAAAGTGGACACAACTCTCTTCTGTAAATCATTTAAGAAAGACTTGTTAATTTGTCAAATTTACGTAGATGATATTATATTTGGATCTACCAATATTACGCTGGGAAACGAGTTTGCTCTTTCTATGCTGGCTGAATTTAAGATGAGCATGATGGGAGAACTCAGATTCTTTCTGGGAATCCAAGTCAATCAAACTCCATAATGCACCTACATACATCAGACTAAGTATGTGAAGGAGCTTTTGAAGAAGTTTAACATGACTGAAAGCAAATCAGCAAAGACTCCAATGCATCCTACAAGCACTCTTGGAAAGGAAGAGGTAAGTAAGAAGGTAGACCAGAAGCTCTACAGAGGTATGATTGGGTCTCTTCTGTATCTAACTGCTTCTAGACCTAATATTTTATTCAGTGTTTGTCTGTGTGCCAGATTCCAATTAGATCCTAGAGAATCTCACTTAACAGCTGTTAAGAGGATTCTAAGGTATCTAAAAGGTACTAATAATGTGGGTTTGTGTTACAGAAGATCTGATGACTATAAATTAGTTTGATTCTATGATGCTGACTACGCTGGAGACAGAGTTGAAAGAAAGAGTACTTCTGGAAGCTGCCAGTTTCTTGGAAGTCATCTGATCTCTTGGTTCAGCAAGAAGCAACCCATTATTGGCTTTCAACAACAGAAGCAGAATACATTGCTGCTGCTGGTTGTAGCACTCAGATTCTCTGGATAAAGAGTCAACTAGATGACTATCAGATCCATGAGAGTAACATTTCAATCTTCTATGATAATACTTCTGCTATATGCTTGTCTAAAAATCCTATTTTACACTCTAAGGCTAAGCATATAGAGATAAAAAATCATTTCATCAGAGACTATGTTCAGAAGGGAATTATCAGTTTAAATTTTGTTGATACAAATCATCAATGGGCTGATATTTTTACAAAACCCCTTGCTGAAGATAGATTCAAATTTATTCTGAAAAATGTAAGTATGGATTTCTGTTCAGAATAAAATGTTCATTAGAAGAAATTTTTCTCAGATGAAAATGTTTTGACTCTGAAGTATTACATCTATTTATTTATTGTTTAGTATTTTATTTATTATGTGCAAATCTGAACTAACAAGCCTCAGAGGATCTGAACGTTGGCTAACGTTTCATTTCTCAAAGAAGTTTCAGAAGCACATGCAAGCAAACACGTGTAACTCTGAATCTGAAAAGGTGGAGTGCACGCTACTGAATTAACGTTTGAGGTATTGTTTTTGAATATTGAGCTTCTCGTTCCCCCCCCCCCCCCCTCCTCCCCCAAATTGTCAGAATCATTAATTGCTTGAAATGATTATATTCTTTTTATTAACTGCTAAGTGCAAGCATGATGAACTTGTGACTTTATGTGTGCCCTAATTTCTCCTATAAATTCCACAACTTTACACATTTCACACTTTTCACTCTCACGAACACCCTTGTATGCATTTCTTCTTGTTTCATTACTTTCATCTCTCTCCCAAACCCAAAACTGTTTGTAACCCTAAATCTTCAAGAACATCAATGGCTACTTCATCATCAACTTCTGCTCAGTTTCAATCATCCACGGCTTCTGTCTCATCTTTAAACATGGGTGTTGTTGCTTTTAAGGAACCTATTAGAACATTACTCACACCTGTTGACAAGCTGGAAGTCTTGTGTGAATCCAGTGTTAACTTTGAATCTTTTGCTGAAAATGGGTATGATCTTCGTCCCATTGTTGATGCACAGTGTTGGGCTAAGTTCTTTGATAGGCTGATGGGACCAGTTTATCCTTGTCTGGTAAAGGAATTTTGGATCCATGCTACTACATGCCCTAAGTTCATAGTTTCATATGTTCTGGGTAAAGAAATTGTTATAACTGAAGATCTAATAAGAAAACTCATAGGCTATGAGGAAACTGATGGAGTTACTAATCTGCCAACTGGGCGTGTGGATATGACTGATGTGTATAGAGAATTTTTGCTCATCTGGAGAAGCTTCTAACAAGGTGAAAGATATGAAGCCTAACTACAGGATCTGGGCCAAGATCTTTATGGGTTGCATTCACCACAGGAAATCCTCTAACTCTCCTGACTATGTAAATTCTGATCAGATGTACTTCATGTACTGTATGAGTTAGAGCACAAAGGTGGATCTGCCATATCTTCTTTTCAATCATTTATGGACACGTGTTAAACAATCAAGGGAAGAAGCCAGAACCAAAAATCAGAAGATGAGGATTCCTATGGGTAGACTTATTTCAGACATTCTGACTGAGAATGGTCTGGTTGGTCATCTGACAGAAGCAGGATTGAAAAAAGAATTAGCCTCTGTAATAGGAAAACCTCTGAATGGTAAGAGTCTTCAGAAGATGAAAGTTGTAGAAGAGCTCACTTCTGCACCAAAGAAAATAAACTCTGAAGAGGTTAGCCAGAGAAGGATAACTCTGAATGCTTTTCCTATGTTCTTTGCTAATGAACCAAGGGAGATTATTCTGAAGTACATTGCAGAGTGTCTAAAAGATGGAACTCCTCTGCCAGCAAATCTGGTTCAGAAATCAGGTGAACCTACACCAGATCTTTATGAGGCCAGACACAAGAAGAAGAGAAAGGTTGCTGAAGAAGGATCCTCAAAACCCAAGAGGAAGGCTACTAGTGAAGCTGCTGTTGTCAAACCCAAAAGGGTCAAGAAGCAAAAGGTCAATCCTCCAGAGGCAAGTTTAGATGATATTCTGCAAACTGTCAAAGAGGTACTAACATCTGATCAAACTCTCCATGAACCTTTACCCTCGCCTTCACCTTCTCCTCCTCGTGTTTCTAAACCTAAGAAACCTTCTGTTACAGTTCCTTCTATACCCCAACCACAAGCAACTCCATCTGAAAAGTATAACTCTGAACCAACACATTCTCAACCATCTGATATTTCTCCCTCTAACAAACAAACACCTACACCATAATAATAATTTGATATTCCCCCACCAGAACCACAAATTCCTAAACCACTACCAGAAGAACCTACTCCACAACAACCTGAACCACAACCAGAACAACCCATCCCATCTAATCCACAACCAACTGTTCCTCAACCAGAACAACATCAACCTTCTGAATCATTCATATCTGGTTTTGAGGTTCTTGACGTTCAACTTTTGAAGATGGTGTTTGATGTATCTTCAACATCATGTAATTCTTTTGCTTCATATGATTCGTCTGAATCTGATATTCCCCAAGAAGTAAACTCACCACCCTCACTCCGTGGCTATGAACCAAGAACATCTGAGTTTGTATTCTTTACTTCTCTCAAACCTCATCCCTATGATCCCCTTCCCTCTGGACTCAAACTAAAACACTTTTACATTAGACCTCAAGATTCTGCTGAATCATATGGCCAAACATCTTCTACTCCATATCCTCGCCCTCTATTAAATATCCCAACCTTCACAATACCATCCCAACTAGAACAACCAATAACACCCTCTCTATAAAACTTCCTAAGACCTAAACCTAGATTGGATGTTGGTACACTCTTTGATGGATTCAAGAAGGAAATGAATGTGTGGATATCCTCTGTGAAGAAAGACTGTTTGTCAAATGTGAATCCAAATGCTTCTGAAGCTACTTGGGACAGATTCATCTCAAGATTCAACAATGTTGCTTCAAATCTTCGCACCATTAGCTCTGATGACACAAAGGTGAAATTTGCTGAAGTAATCAGACAGACTTTTCTGAACATGAGAAGACCTCAAGTTCTGGCTCTAGAAAATGCTCCTACTAATGATCCTATGTCTGAAGATACTCATCCAGAGGCTACTGTTGCTGAGGAAACTGTTGTGCAAAATCAGTCAGCTCTGATGATTGTGGAACAAGCTTCTACTTCTGAGATTCAAGAACCTGCATCTGCATCTGCATCTACAATGGTCATTGATAGTGCTCCTGCTACTGAATCTGCATCTGCACCTGCTTCTTCTGAGATCAAGACTGAAAGACCAGATCTAGAAGAAAAGTTTGCTCTGTTAGAAGCCAGCAACAAAGAGATCAGAACATGGATGGTCAAGTAAGAACAAACAACAGATGAGATTAAGACTTGGATGTCTAAGCAAGAGGAATCTAATTCTCAAATCACAGACCTTCTGAATTTGATAGCCTCTCGCCAAACGTAGTTTCCTTTTCTGTTATGTTTGTGCCCATGTTTGTTGTGTTTTGTTATCTTGTGTTTTCATCTGAATGTTTTCTGGATTTTATTTCAATGAAGTTAAATGTTTCAGTATCTGCTTTTATATTGTTTTTCTTTGTTAATCTTTTTTGTCTTAAAAAGTTTTTCTTTTTGATTATGACAAAAAGGGGGAGAAAAAGAAATTTTGTTTGTTCAAATATAAACAGTTACTAAAATGAAATTCAGACATAACAAATTATATCTAACATTGAATTTTAGTCTTTCAGAACTATAACGTATCATCTGACAAAATTCATTGAAGTTACCCTGAGAATCCCCAAACCAAACTGTCATTCAAACCAGGTTTACCAGGCTCTGATATTTCAAACCAGGTTCTGATTACCAGGCTCTGATCCTAGAAGTTAACCAAGCTCTGATTATGGAAAATAAACCAGGCTCTGTTCCTGGAAAGAAAATCAGTAAGTGTAAACCAGGCTCTGGTTATGAAAAGCAAATCAAGCTATTACCAAGCTCTGATTCTGAAAAGTATATTCCAACCAGGATTCTGCCCGGAGGTTTTTTAACCAGGCTCTTAATCTGAAAAGTATACTCATGCAAAAAGGGAAGTATTTTCTTCTATTAGAGTATTCATTTCAGGGGGAGATTCTTTATCTCAGGGGGAGTTATATATTTATCCTTTTTATTGAACAAAATTTCCTATGTTTTTGTCATCATCAAAAAGGGGGAGATTGTTAGAACACAAATTGGTATTTAATTATATCTCTATGTTTTGATGATAACTCTAATGAAATTTTGTATTAAGAAAATATATACTCTAATTTTTGTTCTAGTGTTTTTGTTTCAGATATTAAATTAAATATTATTATGGAAGCAAAAATGCATCTGAAAAGTATTATACGCAAAGCTCTGAAGCATCAGAAGCAAGTGATCAGAAGACTCTGAAGTAGAAGTTGTAGAAGACTCTGAAGCGTAGTTGAAGAATTTGTATGAAGAGTTTCAAGCATTGTTTCAGAAGACTCTGAATGTACTTTACGCTGCAAGTACAGAGGCTCTGATAAACAGTTATGTTCTGATCAGATCACTCACGCTAACGCACTATTGCTGCAGCTCTGATATTATTGAATCTGATCTGAAGAACAAGAAGCACATCAGAGGATCTGATGTTGTTTACATTTGAAAAGATGTCAGCACGTGAATAAACTTGGTACTATTCTCAACGTCCTCTCCAACGGAACTATTCCTTATTTGTGATAGACACAAGGGTTCAGGCAAAATGCATTTCTCTGAACATTCCACTTCTGAGAAAGGAAAAGTCATGTGAAGACAAAAGGCCACAGCTACTCTACTTGCACAGTCTTCAAGCATTGGACTTTCAGCAATATAAAAGGACGTCTTCAACATCTCTTCAAAGCCAACGAATAACTAACGAACCATTGAAAAACTCATTGAAATTATTCAACAACTCTCATACAATCTTTCTTACTCAAACTGAATAGTTTTTATTCGTTCTTAATCTAAGTGTAGAAATCACAGTTTGTGATATAGCTTTTTAGAAGCAACTTAAACACTTGTTTAGTTTACTTTAATTTGTAAAAGGTTCCTTAAGAAGACCAAGTTGTGGTCAGGATTTCTTGAGAATACTAAGACAGTTGTTCTTAGTGGTTGACACTGTAATCTGTTTGAATATAGTGGATTAAGTCCTTGTGGAGAAAGGCAAATCACCTTAATAGGGTGGACTGGATTAGTTGAGTTCAACGAACCAGGATAAAAATCTTGTGTTGTTTTTTTTGCCATATTTTTTCTAAACCCTTATTCAACCCCCCTTCTAAGTGTTTTTCTCACCTTCACAAACATCCAAGGAAAATAATTAAGATTCAACTTAACATTGGAACATTTCAAGATCAAGAATGTGCATGCTTAGTCATGGAAAATTTTAATGTGATCTAAAACAGTCCCATGCAAGAAGTGACAAATTGCCTCATAACCAAACAATTCATGTCACAAAACCAAAGGAATAAACTCATAATGATGCATCTAAATATCATAATTTTGAAATGCTGTCAAAGGTAGAAACTCGGACCACAAGGGCAGTCCAAGCACAAGCAAAGAAACGGGTTCAGGTTTGGGAATAGGACAAAGTGCAGCAGAAAAAACAGGCCTAGGCGAGTGCAGCAGCAAGTGCAGAAGAGCAGCACACATGAAAATGGAAAGAAAGAGAGTGACATCAAGAAAGTGGTATGAGGCATTTCTTAATGAAAAATCTGAAGTTTTGAAACAAATGAGAACCATATTACTTTGACTATAAAGGGGAGCCCAATTGAAGAGAAAGAAGAGAATAGATGGAGAGCAAGAGATAGGGAGAAAACCAGAAAAATAAGAGAGAAAAGTGACATTGAGAATAAGAGGGTTTTAGAAAGAAAAACAGAAAAAGAGAGGTAAAAACATAGAGTTTCAAAGAAGAAAATACATCCAACAAAACAACAGTGGTGATTAGAAGGAGAGTAGCAACTCTTGGGTATCCATTCCTTTGAACCTTACTCTCTTTATATTTCATTGTATATACTTTTGTATACTTGCATTGTTGTTGCACACTTTGTCATTATTGTTAGTTAGGATAGTATTTGTGGATGCATATGTTTGTAATGAAGGTTTAAGAATGATTAGTTATTGTAGAAAAAACAAGAGTGACTTTTGTAGAGAGAGATATGAGAACACTTAAAAAAAACCTCAAAATGCTCTAATGTTTGCTGGCAAGTTCGCACAGTAAACTTTGGTACATTTCGCCTCTGTTTCTATGAAAAATGCATATTGTGGGCAAATTCAGCATGAAGTTTGCACAGGGAACTTCTTGATGTTTTTTCTGGGCAGATTCGCTAGCAAGTTCGCACAGCGAACTTTGGCCCCTTTTGCCTCTGTTTGTGAATAGTGTGTATCTGGAAAAATTTGCTAGGAAGTTCGCACAGCGAACTTAATGATATTTTTCTGGGAAAACTTAGCATGAAGTTCGCGCAGCTAACTTCTTGCCCTTTTTACATCTTTTTCTTTTTTTTGCTTTTATGCTTTATTTTTGCTATTTTCTTGTTTTTCTTAAGGGTTTTTTTGGTGTTTCAAATTCTTTTAGGTGAAAAGATTTAAAAAAAAAAAGATAATATAAAAAAAAATATTTTATTATTTATATTTATTGATTAAAATATTAATTAATTAAATATCAATGCTTAGTTTTAAATTAATAATTTGAAGGAAAAACTTTGTGAAATTTAACTTGTGTCCTCAAACCAACTAACTTGACCTTGTTTCACATTTCATTGTATGTACATATTAATAATGTCATCCCGACTTTTGCTTCCGAAAAACTTTTCTTTTAAAATAAACTCTCGATTCTTATTGAGCCATTTTTGACCTTGTAAGTCAATTTCCTTGTGCATCGCCACCAACCTTGTTCGCATCACCTCAAACTTTTTAAAAAGCAATAAAACCCTTGATCCAACATCAACTGGTATTTTTCTCATAAAAAATTCAAAACACAATAATGATACGATTAGGTTACACGCCACGAGCTTTAAAGTGGTGGAGAAGGAATGAGAATGGAACCACTCTTACACTCGTTATATTTTGAATACAAGGCGCTCGACTTGGATATTCAAGATATTCATCTCTACCCAAAGTCTTTATTGTGATCCTAATCAAGAACTTCCTTTCAAAACCATAAAAATAACATCAACTCATGAAACTTCTTTTTCGCCTAAGGGCATCACCCGAAAACCCTTTTTCAAGGTATAAAATCAACCAACACACAACCATTTCTCAAGTGGCTGAACTACGGTTGCTCTGATTTCTCACACTTATTGAGAATACGTAGGCATAGGATTGCGATAATCCTAGCGAGCACTCTACTTTCTTTTCCACCTTTAGTCTTCTATTCCTCATCATCCAAAAAGGACATGTTACGTCTGTTCTACCGCAAACAGGAAATGCAGAAGACTCCACGAGCGAGCTGCAATACACCTAACTGCTAGAACCTACTTGTTAAGCATCGTCTACCCAAACTTCCCATTTTTCACCGTAGTCCCGTGAACTATGAATGCTCTGATTCTTCACTTCTTACAAGTGAATATACGTAGGCACAAGGGCCCCAATCCTTGGCGAGCACTCTAATAAAAAACCAACCCCTATTTTCTTTTAAGCAAGCAAACTCTTAGATTAAAACACCCATTCAAGCTAAACAACTTAGAAGGTTCCCATCGAATACGATGGATGTGAGTGGTACTAGTACCTTCCCCTCACATAACTGACTCTCGAACCCTAAAAGTTGTTTGCGATGACCATGTTCTTTTCTTAGAGGTTTTATCGTTATTTCTCTTTCCCTCCTTGGGATAAATAAAATTCGGTGGCGACTCTGGGTTATTTTTTGCGTAGCGACAGCTGGTGACTCTGCTGGGGATGTCCTAAGCGAGTCAAGCCTAACCTAGGTTTTTTTTTCATGTGTTTGGGTGTTTTATTTTTATTTTCTTGCTTTATTGCTTTCCCTTATTTATTCAATTGTATCTCACCTTATATGGTTCTCAATATTGTGGTTTGGAGTGGGTACTTTGGTGGCAAACTTGAGGGAAAGACTCTATACCCAAGTCTAGAGTGAAAATTTGAGATAGGAGAGGTTGAGTAGTATGGGCTTCCGTGATGCTCATCTCGTGATAGTCGATATGAGAACCTCGCTTAGAGTAGATTCCTTTGAGAATGATGACAACCGCCAAGCTCTTGACATATTTTGATCAATGTTTTCTTGAGAATCAATTACTCTAAGGACCTTTTTAGAACCCTAAACCATTGGCCAACTAAGATTGATGGTCATGTAGTGTGGGTCCCCAAGAAGTTCTTCTCGTATGGATCGATACGAAGACCTCGTTCAGAAGAGATTTTCTTGATGGAGTTGTTTCCTGGCAATGAGTGACATACGTAACAAACAGTTAAGAAAGTCCATGACTCTGAAACCCTTGTCTAGAACCCAGTGTCCATGGTCTCGTAATATGGGTCCCCGGGAAGCTCTTCTCGCGAGGTTCGATACAAAGATCTCACCCAAATGAGGTTCATGTGATAGAGTTATCAACCGACATGCTCATGTCGTATGTGGCAAACATTCATGTGAACCTGTGATTTTGGGTTCCCTATTAAACCTTAGATCACACCTGGTAAGAGCCTTGTGTTACGATCAATTTGTTTTTATCCTCGATTTGTACCTTTGACCTTTTATCTCGTGTACTAAAAAAATCTGATTAAGTGCATTACATCTCAGTGCATTCAATCCATTGCATGTGCATTGCATCTGCATTTTGCATACCATTTCCACGAGAACCTCATACCACCTTTTGTTTCTAACCAACTAGCTAATTTTCCGACACACACTCAGAACTAGAAACGTGCCTCTGATCACTATGGAAGAGCTTCAGAAAGGCCAAAAATTGTTAAAAGAAGAGGTCAAGCAACTGAAAACTTAGGTGAACTTGATTATTGAGATCCTACAAACACTGATGAGGAAGCTAAGTAACCTCGCACCAGTTGTTGCCACAAAAATGATTGCTCCTATGGAACTACCTAAGTCCCCCTCAAGTCAAGAGATGCCTCGTGAACATGACCTACCACTTGGACCTACAAAGCATACTTATCGACGACCATTACCTGATCCTCTGTCAAGTCAGAGGAACCGACAGCAGAGTAAGAATCAGTATTCAGATCAGCGGCGAAACTCTGCCCAACGAGGCCAGAACAGACCAAGGAGGCCAGAGAAACACTTTGACCCAATTTCTATATCATACAGTCGATTCCTCCCTTTGTTGCTCAGTAACTCATTGGTCCAACTAAGAGAACTTGGTCCTCCTCCAACACCGCCTCCTCTAGGCTATGACACAATTGTCAGGTGTGTATTCTACTCTGGAGTACCTGGGCACACGATCGAGGATTGTAAAGCCTTGAAGTACCAAGTACAAGAGTTGATTGAGTCTAGATCAATTTCATTTATGCCTCAAGGCCTTCAAATCAATGTCAACCCTTCATCTGGTCAGGCAGGCTCATCAGTTTCTGTCATGGAAGGAAATTCTGAGAGTGGGTGTGGAAAAGGTTATCATAGTGGTCTCAATGAGCAAGAAGGCTATACCAACTGCAAGTCAAGAAAGAAAAAGCCCAGAACTCAATGCTGGCAATTTTTAGATCTTGTCATTTCTAGGCATTTGTAGTTTATTTCCTGTTATTTGCTAGTTGTTTTTAAACATTGTTTGTTTTGAATGGTAATAGTAATGAAGTAATCATGCTTTTTGAATTAATCATGTCGCATTCTCTCATTTTGTTTCTTCACTTATATCAAAAAACAAAATATTCATTTGCCTCTCGCCCACTTTCTTTATCAAACCATTATTTTAGCAAAAATTGGATGGAAGATGATGAAAATGAAATACCCATAATTATGAATGGTATGCTTTTAGATGAAATCCTATTGATGATGTACAGGCATTGTTTCAAATCCCCTAAACACTAGAGAGATAAGGAGATAGTCCCTAGTTAACCACTTTTAGCCTAGAAGTAGAAGTTTCCTTCGGATTTCTAAACCCTTACGATAAACTTGAGGCATGGGTAGTGTTCAGTTAATTTGACTACGCGTTCAATTGCAAGATGAAACCCCTTGTTATGGCGGTTGTCACAGTGAAATTTGGATACCAAGCTATTGATGAGCTTGAATCTTAATTCATTTGCAACCAGTCTTTAATTTGTCCAAAGGAAGGGAAAAAGATCGAATTACCCACAATGCAATGCAACTGCAAAGGTTAGAGAGTTTTAGGTTCGGGGGTTGGTTAAACTTAGGGAAGGTGCTAGCATCCTAAGTTTCTGTAGTACTCTACAGGAACCTCTTGTTTTATGTTATTTATTTCTAAGGGTTATTTGCTTAAGGATAAAAGACCTAATGGTTTATTTCTAAGTATACTCAACAAGATATCACATCTTGTGCCTACATATTCTGACGGGAGTGGAATCAGAGTATTTGTAGTTCTCTAAAGGGTTTGAGGAATTCTTTGAATGTGGTCAAAGTTCCTAAAGGGATGAGGGGTAGTTGATTGATTGATTCTAGGAGAAAAGACGAGTTGTCATCTCGAAGGAGAGGACTTGACTTAGCCACCATAACTGTAGGAAAATAGTCTTCGCATCGTCTTGAGAGAAGGGATTAGAAACTCGGATTGTGATCGACGAGTATGTCACTATCACTCTTAAGCAGGAAAGTCCCTACATATTGATTGTATTGTTATAGAGGCAGGAGATTTATATCTTGACTATCAAGATGACTCACATTTTATTCTCTATTGTGTTTGAAAAGTTTGAATTAAGTTGAATGTGTTTGTTTCTATGTTGTAAAGATAAAAGACAAAGGTCCTCCTTATGGGGTAGGATCCAACTTAAGATATCAACTTGAATGGGATCAAGGATCAATGGGGAATATGATGCAAACGAGATGCATACGCGCAAGTTTTACATTACGCGCAGGTTCTTCCTTTGGACATTTATGCGATGCGATGATGGCAAATATAAATTGCGGTAAATAAAAGTTGCGGCTAAAGTAAAATGTACACAAACGCATGAAAGCGCTAAGTGAGTGAGAGTGAATAATGTGAGCAGAATGCAAGCGCGCGCGATTGGACTTTAGGCGAAGTTGATTAATTTTAGTCGAATTTGTGTTAATGAGAAAATATATTATTTGGGTGAGATTTGATTTTAAATAAAAGGGTTTATAAAAGTTTAGATACAAGATAGTATTCTATTAACAAGTTACTATTTCCTTTAGTTATAAAATAAGTTTTATTATTATAATAAACTTAGTTATTATATCATTATTTTTATTAAATAAGTAAAGCTAAGTTATGAAATGTTTTCTAATTATTTTAAAAAAAGAGTGATTATCATGTTTCTTAGAAAGCTTGGTTTTAAGTGTGGAATGATTTTATCTTAGCAAAAATTAGACCAAGGTTATGAATTAATTAAGTGATTTTAGATATAAAACTTATTAAATAAATTGGTTTTAATCATGAATATAAGTTAATTAAATTATGAAAATGGTTTTCTCGTTATATAAAATTGTTTTTAATTTAAGTTATTATAAAAAGGTTGTTATTATTAAAATTTGAGTTACTTTAGAAAAAAATGGGTTTTTTATGAATAGTTATATTATTATAATTACAAATATTAAGTTGATAAAAAGTTTAAATACAAAAGATTAGTTTAAAAGTTAATTAAATAAAAAAAGGTTAATTATTGTTTTAAAAAAGATTAGTGGGTTTAATGAGTGGTTAATGGATGGTTTAGTGAATAATTGGGTGGTTAAGGAGGGCGCGTGATACAGTGTGTGCGGGTGTATCGGGTTACCGTGGGCAAGCGCATGCAGATCGTTCGATCTGATCCGTTGGAGATCAGAGGGCCGTGTGTGCGAGGGTGCGTGGTATGTGCGTGGGTGCTCATACATACAATCATTACAACAAAACCAAATAATACAAAAAATAAACAGAATGAACCCTAATCCCCAAATCCCCCCCCCCCCCCCCCGCCGCCCTCATCTTCTCCTTCGTACAATCCTCCACCTTCTTCTTCGTACAATCTTTGACTCGATCATCTCCTCGCCTTTCTTTCTTCGATTGGTTCCTCCATCTTCTACTTCAACTAGAAAACCAACCAGAAAACAACATGCAATGGTGATTTAAGAGTAGAATTTTTACCCACGAATAGGAGTCGGCGGCGCGTTGACGGTAGCGGGGAAACGGTGATGCAATCCATGATCTCGTTCTCTCCCTCGTCCGGCAATGATGAGCTTTCGTGGGTAGTCGGAGCTTCGCGGCGGTGACGGACTTTCTCGATCAAGCTCTGAGCGTGTATGCTTCCTCTCCTTCGGTGATTTTTCCTCTGATCCCTTTTGTGGGTTCCCTTCGCTGCTTTTATAGATGAGGATGATGGGCCTCCAACGAAATTTCTTTTAAGAGTTTCCTTATTTGTCTGATCTTGTCGAGACAACTTGGTGAAATTGGGGAACAGCTTCAATTCTTTCCTTGTTCGCTTGATTTTTTCGATGACATGCTGGCTTCAATTTTGGGAAACTTGAATCTTCCTATCTTCGTATTAATTTGTAATATTCATCATTGACTTTTTGACTTGCTTTCCTTGTTGCGTTGCCAAAATAGGAACTGGTCATGGTGATGTTCTAAAACTGCTAACGCTTCTTTTTCTTCTTCGCAGGGGACAACACATTTGAGTTCAGGATGCTGCCTTAATTTATGCCACTGCTGAGAAAGGTTTTGAACCGGAAATAACAACATTACATCTAAGCTGAGAGTTGCAGCTTCCATTTGCTTGTTTCTTTTTGTTTCTTGAGTTATCTCTGGGCTTAGTAGGGAGTTGGTGACGTTCTTCGTTGCTCTTTCGGCAGCTCGAGTTCTATGCCCAGTGATGAGTTTCACGGTTCTAAGGGCCTGAACCTTCTTCCACTCCATTCTGAGCTTCAAATGGCTTTTGAATGTTAGGAATGTGGAGTTGAGGCTTGTCTTGGAGAGGCTTTCGAAACTAAGCGTGAGCTTGTTCGAAGTTGGTCGTTTGTTCCTGCTAGCTTCGAAACGCTTGTTGCTCTGCTAATGCTTGCAGATGATGAAATGTTGATGCTTGCAGATGATGAAATGTTAATGCTTGCAGATGACGCTCTTCTGTACTGCTGATGTGGAAATACTTGTGTTACCGATGTGAAGGAAACCTGTTGTAAACTGCGTTGAGATGCTTGTTGTGGTTGCTTGCAGCTGCTTGCCAATACATGTTGATGTTGTTATGTACTGGTGTTGCTATTGTTTGTTGATATGCTTTTATCATGTTGTTGCTTGCCAATGCAGCTGTTGTTTTTGTGTTCGCAGATGGTGTGGAGATGCCTGCAGCGGCTGTCGATGCCTCTGTCATGATTGTGCTGCAAATGTTGAAATACTTGTTGTCGTCATTGATGCCTTTGTCGTGATTGTTGTGAATTGCGGTGAAATGCTTGTTGTTGTTTGCAGTTGACGTGTTTTCTCTTCTTCTTGCAGGGAAGGCTATGCTCTGATTTCAGATATTCGCCTTGTCTTGTGCTTGTCGGGAAAGGTTTCGGGTCGGCGATGATGACACTATGTCTGAGCTAAGAAGTTTACGGCCGCTGTTGCTTTCGAATGTCCGTTGATGCTTTCGAGTTGGTAAGGAGTTGACGACAAATCCCTTTGTTGTCCTTTCGGCTACTCGAGCTTCTGCCCAATGATGAGTGGAACTGAGGGCTGAGAATATAACCATTGCTTCATGTTATGGTTGTTTTTTAATGCTAGTTGTTGACAGGATTGGCGATTCTAAATCGTGGATAATGCTCAGTTACAATACGGGAAGTGTCGTATTTTGAAGACGAGGAGTGAAGGTGTTTCTTCAGTAGCGTAATTATTAAGGTTTCCAACTTCCAAATAGAAACTGCAGGTCTCCCTCCATAGAGCCTTCTTGAATCTTTATGCAGTTAATCTGATCGGCCGAATGCTGTTTGAAACATTTGAGTGTTCCTCGCCATTGCAGGTGGCTTAAAAGTTAAAGCTGCTAGTGGATTTCGTCGCCATTCAGTGACCCAGCTTCAGCCCTGGTAGTCTTGACGATAACTGCGCGTATATAATCCTGGATAGCCTCATTAATTCTTCCCATCTTCTTGTAGGTAATGCTTCTGTTTACAAGACCATCAACTGCCAACGGATCGATGCGAAGGATCGCATTGTAGCAAGGTATGGCATCTGCATAATTCCCCTGTCGCCGGTAGATTACCGTGAGGTTGTCATAAAGTGCTCAGTGTAGCTTTATAGTATGAGGCAGCAGCAGCCACCCTGTTCCATTCCATGTATATATTTCCAAGATTGGTCAATGCTTGTAGTTGGTTTGCTCTAAGTCTTTATCAATAACCTGATCTCTCGTTGTGAACGCAGGTTGTGAAGCTACGTTCGAGTTGCGTTGGCGGAAGTTTGGAGCTGTATTCCTTAGTTTACAAGCTTATATCTCTCAAATTTGCTCAACTGGTGCAGTGGATAACTGCAGGTCGTGGACCGAAGATGATGAAGACGGTGCAACTCCAACTATTAACGTTTTAGTACCATGACTTCTTTTGAAAGCATAACAACTTCGGCCCTAAGTACTCCCTTGTCGTCAAGTCTCGGAGAAAGACGGCGTTAATTAGTACCAGTAGTTGTTCATGTTGTTTTATTTGGATAGTCATATGATGATGTAGGGCAGAATATATTCTTGTAATTTAGTAAGAATGGAGCCTCATGCGTTGTAACTTGGCAAGATTTATAATTAACTGTGTTGGCTTGCATTTGGGTCCTTGGATTTGTTCATTTGCCATATTTTGAAGTCTTGGAAACTGTACTTTAAATCTTCCTTGTGAAGTAATGGATTTTAAAAAAACCGCCTTGGATACGTCGTGATACTATAAGATTTGTGAAATAAAGGCATGTCGCAACCCCTTAACTGTAGACCCTTGTGAGGAACTCGCTTTAGAAAAGAAGTTGATGAGCTTCAATCTCGGAACACTTTGGATGCCAATCGCATATCGTATTTGTATCATTTGACCGGGATTCGCCGAAACTTAATGAATTATATTCCCGTTCTTCCAATTTCATAATGAAATCATCAATCTCGATCTCTACTTTGAAACCCCGACGCCTAACCTCAAATCAAATCTTTAAATCAACACCATCCTGGGGAACTGAAGCTTTTAAGAGATATCGACAAGAAACCAATAGAAAACTCCTGGCCACGTATCTGAAGTATTCATCTATGAGCATGGATGCTATCTTAGCTTGGGATTACTGCATCCACAAATTGGTTAGCGATAATAGACATACATAAAAAGTGAAATAAAACGACCAAGAGATAAGCATAAGTAGGCGGGATCTTATGGTCAAAAATTAGGGTGTGACAGATGCCCCTATTTAAGTTTCTTCTATCCGGAGATGTGGAGATTGAAATCTTTGTCTCGGCGAGATAGGAGGGACTTAAATACTAACATTGCACGAATTTTTGGCCCTAAGATACCACCGAATGCATATGATGTGCAATGATATGATAATGCAAGACAAAGAGTCTTGTGGAGACAGGATGCCATAGGGGACGAACTAGACACATCGCGCAAAACAAAAGGAGCAACAAACTCGACGAAGGGGGACTCCACGGGGAAAGAGACAACAACCATTGAGGAATCTCCAAAAATATAGGAGTATCGTACATACATCAAGAACATAGCAAATTTAACAACAGGCGAGAAACTTGTCCTCGAAGAATAACCTGCGGCCAACAGGTGGTAATCTAGACAACTGTAATAACCAATATGAACTTTCTTGATCGGAACACAAATCAGCTTTCCATTCGGATATTCTGATTGAAAAATAGTTTAGACAAAACCTCCCCACGCCTCATGGTGTGTTTGCCATGAACGGGTCTCAGTTTCTTGAAATAACCTCCCCACGCCGCATGGTGTGTTTGCCATGAATGGGTCTTAGTTTCTTGAAATAACCTCCCCACGCCTCATGGTGTGTTTGCCATGAACGGGTCTCGGTTTCTTGAAATAACCTCCCCACTCCTCATGGTGTGTTTGCCATGAACGGGTCTCGGTTTCTTGAAATAACCTCCCCACGCCACATGGTGTGTTTGCCATGAACGGGTCTCAGTTTCTTGAAATAACCTCCCCACGCCTCATTGTGTGTTTGCCATGAACGGGGCTCGGTTTCTTGAAATAACCTCCCCACGCCACATGGTGTGTTTGCCATGAGCGGGTCTCGGTTTCTTGAAATAACCTCCCCACGCCTCATGGTTTGTTTGCCATGAACGGGTCTCGGTTTCTACCCAAAATGATGAAAACTTGTGAGAGCATCTTCACAGGGGATTAAAATGTCATTGGAGATTGTAGAACTTTAGCAGTAATCTATAAAGTATTGGAGATCATAAAGCTTCACCGGGGATCTTCGGAAGAGATGTAAGTCGGTTGATTTGCGAATATGTCTTCTCAAATAAAGAGATCAATTGTAATAGACTTCCCCAAATTTCTCGGGAGATATGTCGTTTGACGGAATTAGACTTGTGTAACTCTCTGGGGAATACCATTCTGAGGAGTGTTTCTTGTTGTAGCTGTAAAAGCATGTATTCCTTGGTGTAAATTCTCAAATAAAGAGAAATATTTGTAATGTCTTCGACGCATTTCCCTGACAGATTTTCGGAGGAATGCCTTTTGATGAGTTGATAGTCTTGATAAACCCACTGGGGATGGACGAATTGTCCTGAAGAGACTGCCATTTGTCGTTTTGAATAAGATCTTGATCAAAACGAGTTGCTCAAATAAAGAGGATGCTTGCAGTCCAGACGTAAGTTGTTGAGAATGTTTGTTGGAGAAGTATGTGTCTTCAGATAGTAATCTTCAGAAAGAACCTCTTGGGTAGTAAGGTGCAAAATAAATGCACACTTAATCCATATTCAAAAGTTGGAGATGTCCACGATATGATTGTCGGGAACCAAAGTTCAATTCAGGAAATAGCTGAAGAGAAACTGTCAAGCAAAACCCGACCCTTGAGGCATGAACTCAAATGGGATTTAACTAAAGCAACCATCTTCCACAAGGTTCGAACTTCATAGGGAAATAGAAATATTGGGCTCTTTCTGCTTAGGGCTGACAACTCTATGGGAAAGAGAAGACAAACCCAGTCACTTGGGGATAACCACAGCCAAAGTGACAAAACAAACAAACACAAAGATGCAGAATGCATATGCTATGCTATCTATCTATATGCTATGCATATGCTGACGAAACCAACAGGGCCGAAAACAAAAGGGCCCAACCAGAAGGCACTCGAGCTAAATCTCCACATATCAGCCACCGCTAGGGGAAATTTTCCACTGTCTTGTACGGGAGGTATGATGGATTTTCACCTCCGTGGATGAAATAAACGTCCACGAACATCCTTTTGTTATTCATATATCAAATAAAACACAAAGTACTTGAAAAAGGTTTTTTTTATTCGGGATTTTGCCATCATAATGAAATATTTAACGCACCACAAATGGGAAAAACCTTATTTATTAAATGGTAGTCAGCAGAACAGCGTGACTCCGATATTACAATGTTGGAAAACAATAAAAAGTGATTACATCGATGGGATAATAACTTGTTTCTTCCTAAGTCGACTGGAACTTCCTAAGTTCTAAGCAAAATACTTCTTGACAGCATCTATGTTCACTGGGCGGGTGATCTCTTCTTTGTCCATTGTTTCTAACACCAGAGCGCCTCCTGAGAAGACCTTCTTCACCACATACGGCCTATCATAGTTTGGAGCCCATTTTCCTCGGACATTAATGAGGAAAGACTGAATCTTCTTGAGCACAAGGTAGCCTTCCTTGAATTCTCGGGGTCGGACCTTCTTGTCAAATGCTTTCTTCATCCTCTGCTGGTACAACTGCCTGTGGCACAAGGCCGTCATTCTCTTTTCTTCAATTAGGTTCAACTGATCATATCTGCTCTGGCACCGTTCAGCTTCCGATAACTTTGTTTCCATCAAAATCCTCATGGAGGGAATCTCGACCTCTATCAGGAGTACAGCTTTCATACCGTAGACAAGTGAAAAAGGAGTTGCCCCAGTTGATGTGTGTACCGAAGTACGATATCCATGTAGAGAGAACGGGAGCATCTCATGCCAGTTTTTGTACGTGACAACCATCTTATGAATTATCTTCTTAATATTCTTGTTGGCGGCTTCAACAGCCTCATTCATCTTCGGTCTGTAAGGAGAAGAATTATGATGCTCAATCTTGAATTCTTCGCACAATTCTTTCATCATTCTATTGTTCAAATTGGACCCGTTATCTGTAATAATCCTGCTCGGCACACCGTATCTGCAGATGAGCTGGTTCTTGATAAATTTGACAACCACATGCCAAGTTACATTGGCATAAGAAGCTGCTTTGACCCATTTAGTGAAGTAGTCAATTGCCACTAAGATGAATCGGTGTCCATTAGATGCTTTCGGTTCTATCACTCCAATCATATCAATTCCCCACATGGAGAACGGCCAAGGAGACGAGATAACATTCAATAAAGTTGGAGGCACATGAATCTTATCGGCATAGATCTGACACTTGTGACATTTCCTAGCAAACTTGTAACAATCGAATTCCATCGTGATCCAATAATAACCAGCTCTTAAGAGTTTCTTAGCCATAGCATGTCTGTTGGTATGAGTGCCAAAGGACTCTTCGTGAATTTCCATCATTAACATGTCTGTTTCCCGCTTGTCAACACATCTCAGCAAGACCATGTCAAAGTTCCGCTTGTATAACACATTATTACTCAGAAGAAAATTTTCGGCCAATCTTCTCAATGTTTTCTTATCCTTGTTGGAGGCTCCCAAAGGATACTCTTTCGTTCTGGGAAACACTTCAATATCGTGATACCATGGTTTACCATCTTCAGTATCTTCAATGGCAAAAATGTAGGCAGGTCTGTCAAGACGTCTTACCTCAATCCGAGGACAATCATTCCAAAAGTTTACCACAATCATGGAGGCCAAAGTTTCCAATGCATCTGCCATCCTATTCTCATCTCGAGGAATATGGTGAAAGTCGACCCTGTCAAAGAAAGGTAACAGTCTCCTTGCATAATCCCTGTATGGGACCAATTTATCCTGTCGAGTTATCCACTCTCATGTGATTTGATAAATGACTACAGCAGAATCACTGAACACATCCAAATTCTTAATCCTTAAGTCCACTGTCTCCTCAAGCCCCATAATACATGATTCATACCCGGCTTCATTATTGGTACACTTGAATGTTAACCTAGAGGTAAACGGAATATGAGACCCATGAGGAGTCATGATAATCGCGCCTATTCCTCTCCCATGAGCGTTGACAGTTCCATCAAAAATCAGACCCCATTGAGAACCGGGCTCGGGTCCTTCATCTGGCAGAGGTTCTTCACAATTCTTCATTTTCAAATACATAACCTCTTCGTATGGGAAATCGTCATTCAAAGGTTGATGATCCAAAATAGGCTGATGCGCCAAATGGTCAGCCAAAATACTTCCTCTAATAGCTTTCTGTGTACGGTACTCGATGTCATATTCGGATAATAGCATCTGCCACCTCGCAATTCTTCCATTCAATGCAGGCTTCTCAAAGATATACTTGATGGGGTCCATCTTTGAAACTAACCAAGTAGTATGACTCAACATGTATTGTCGCAGACGTTTAGCGGCCCATGCTAAAGCACAACAAGTCTTCTCAAGCATAGTGTATCGAGATTCACAATCGGTAAACTTCTTGCTCAAATAATAAGTGACATGGTCTTTTTTTCCCGTTTCATCCCGCTGACCGAGTACACAACCCATCGAGTCTTCCAACACAGTCAAATACATGATCAAAGGTCGCCCTTCGACTGGTGGTATCAGAATAGGTGGTTAAATCAAATACTATTTAATGCTATCAAAAGCCTTTTGACAATCTTCGGTCCAAACATACCCTTGCTCTTTCCTCAAAAGCTTGAAAATAGGTTTACACGTAGCAGTCATATTAGATATAAACTGGGAGATGTAGTTCAAACGTCCCAAAAATCCTCTGACTTGTTTCTCTGTAGACGAAGCTGGCATTTCCTGAATAGCCTTCACCTTATCAGGATCCACTTCAATACCCCTTTGGCTGACAACAAAACCCAATAATTTCCCTGATCGTACTCCGAACGTGCACTTGTTGGGATTCAGATGGAGCTTGTATTCTCTCAATCGACCAAACAGCTTCAACAAATGCTTGACATGATCATCTTCAGTCTTTGACTTAACTATCATATCGTCCACATAAACTTTAATCTCTTTGTGCATCATATCATGGAACAAAGTAGTCATACCCCTTTGATATGTTGCGTCGGCATTCTTTAATCCAAACGGCATAACTCTATAGCAAAAGGTGCCGCAGGGGGTGATGAACGACGTCTTTTCTCTGTCTTCGGGATCCATTTTGATCTGATTGTACCCTGAAAACCCATCCATAAAAGAGAAGATTTCATATCTCGCAGTACTGTCGACCAAAATGCCGATGTGAGGCAATGGAAAATCATCCTTTAGACTGGCTTTGTTCAGATCCCTGTAATCCACACACATACAAACTTTTCCATCCTTCTTCGAAATAGGACAATGTTAGCTAACCAAAGCGGATACTCGACAGTGACAAGAAAACCTGCATCAATCTATTTCTGTACCTCTTCCTTGATTTTCAGAGCCATATCGGACCGAGTTCTTCTGAGTTTCTGTTTAACTGGCGGGCAATCTAGTTTCAATGGTAGACGATGTTCAACTATGGCAGTGTCCAACCCAAGCATGTCTTGATATGACCAAGAAAACACATCAAAAAACTCTTTGAGCAACTTAATCAACTGCTCCTTCACATCCGGCTTGAGCAGAGCTCTAATTTTCACTTCCCTACGGATTTCTTCTGTTCCCAAATTGATTACCTCTATTGGCTCTTGATGCGGTTGGATAGTCTTTTCTTCCTTCCCAAGTAGTCTAGAGATCTCTTATGGAATATCATCTTCTTCGTCTTCGGCCTCAAACACAGGAAATTCGAAGTTCGGCGAAGGAAGTGGGTCATTATTCCTGAGATGTGATGTGTATAGCAATCTGCGCATGTGATATTATTTTATTCAGTTTTATAAAGTGGAAAATGTGTGTACGCGAGATGCTACTTATTATTATTTTCCAACATAGTAATAATAATGAAAGAAAGATAAAAAAAACACACAAATGGAAACAAAATATTTATTGATGATAGCAAAATCCGAACAAAGAAATGCTCAACAAGGTCACCTTTGCCTTGGGCAGAGTGTCATACCCCAAATTTATCCTACTTAGGTATTTAATGGATGTTTTACTGCTTCACGACTTCTAGCCATGATTCTCTAAGACTTCGTTTATAAAGACTTTATATGTACTCATTGTGGTTATAATCCCTAGCAATTTATGTGATGGAGAATGTGCCTCCAACCCTTATATCCAAATTCATGTGTGTCCTCGTTCTCACGATCAGACAGATATGATATGATCAAGATTGGATCCATCTCGCAACATAATTGTTGGTTTTTAAGAAGTTAAAACCCCATTTCCACTTGATTACGAACTTCTCTAAAGGTTGTTTAAGCCTCACTACAAGTTGCTTGTTATGATCTGCACTTAATTCAAGGATACTTCACATGATGCTTATGGACACGGTCGATTTAGCCTCAAGCTTGGCTCGAATTGATTGCAAGCGTCAGGCTATAATTGAATTAGAAAATCAGTTTGTGACAAACTTCGATTTTGCTTGCAAATTTCACGTCATATTTGAATTAGAATTTAGACGCAATTAGTCCATAAAATATTTTGATTCATTTCAAAGGCTTATGGTATAATGCATCAGTTCGTAATCATACAAGCTATGTTAAAGGAAAGATGAACCCATATTCTTGCAGTAAAAAATGGTCAAGAAATTTCAAGTAGATACTAAAGGAATGAGATCATTACTAAATTACTTTGTCTCAAGCTTTCTTCGAATCAAGCTCATGACTAATTGAAAATTCATGATTGAATTGATTAGTGCAAATTTGAAGGCATGGAAAGTTTGTTTCAAGGTGAACCGTTTTCTTTTGAGAGCCATGAAGTTATGACTAATTAAAGGCCATCCCAAGTGATAACAAAATATGAGCCATTGTTCAAGATTTCTCAAGATTGGGTCAATTAGTTTCTACACATGTCACAAATTCAATTTTTAGATAAGTTTGGATTTATCTAAGACATGTACAAGCCAAATTCATTGTTATAAGCTTTGCAAGATTGATAAAATTTGAATGACATCATGGTTATAATATTTACAAATACAATCCCAAAGCAGCACGTGCAAAACGTCAAAAAAAAAGGAGCGTAAATAATAAACAATCTTTCAACAAGATGATATAACTAGGATATAACTAGGGGTGTCCTCACAACAAGTTTAACATAGTGATTCTCTTGTTGCTGCTGGGAGTTGCTGCTGCGATATGACCAATGGAACGCTGCCGTTGTCGGATTGCTGAAGGAGTTTGCATTCAAACAAAAAAACTGCATATACAACAGACTCGTGAGCTCAAATGAATTTCGAATGAAACAAACTTGTGTCGGCGATAGCGCATGTGTTGGGACGCGAGTCTGTCAAGAAATGAAGACGACTAGCTTGTAACTTTGGAGCTGCATATGTATTTTGTTCGTTACAGGCTCTCCATGAATAGAAGAGAAGGTATTGCCATTGTCTTTCTCTCAATACCATCAGGTCCCTAGAGAAATCAATACAAGATTCTTCCAAATGCATACATGAAAAGAAAAGATGGAGATTGTTCAGTATGAGTAAATTAATGGCATCCACAATAAGCATGCATTTCACCTGCAAAAGTATCATGTATGCAAAATTACAAATTTGTGGGAGTTCAATTATATGATAAAGTGCAGATCCCAAAATAAAATCAAAATTAAGATGACGTAAAAGTTCGAGATCAGACATTCTGATCAGTCTGGAAGAGATGAAACTCTTTGGCACAGCAAAGACGCACATTTGAATCATTTGTTGCACTTTAATTGTACAGAATCATTTGTTGCACAGCCAAAACCACAAGGGAAGGGTGTAATATTCTTCCCATTACCCCATGACAGCATTTGTTGCACTTTAATTGTACAGAATCATGATGCATCAGATAAAAGAAGTACCTGCAAAAACCAGATACAAAAGCACACAAAGCCATGACACATTAAGAATTCCCTGTTAAGATGCTGTCAAGATAAAACAAGTGATGTTCTCAACAGAATAAGCAGACACCGGAAATTCAGAAAGTAATCCATGAAGTTGCAAAATACAAGCCAAGTTTCATGATTCCATTTGACTTATGTTAAACCTTTGGAATCGAAATGAAGCTACGGTTGGTCCGCTAGTTTAAGGAGGATTCATAGTAATATCATTTGAGCTTCAAAGTTGTAGGTTACAACAGATGTTGTCTTTCCACAGATATGTAAGCATGAACATACAATTTAAATTGAAAATGAACTTACTTAAGGTTCCATCACCATTGCTAAGTGAATCTTGTAAGTTCTTGGTTGATCTACCCCTTGCCGATGCTTTCTAAAACCATGTGACCCTTTTGCACATGACAGAAGTTAAGCAGCATGAACACACAACATCCTTGTAGGAGTTTCTTTAACACCAAATAGGAAATTCAAGGAGCAACAGAGTGCACCACAGGAAGTTCTGCAAAGTCATAGCAAAACCAAGTGAGCAGGTTATAAAAATATCTTAAAGCACATAGAAGCAAATGATTGATAAAAGGTTTTAACATCAACTCCAGTCACTGTCACAAATGCCAATGAAACAGTTTCAGCAACAGAGGCAATAATAATTGCCTAAATCGCAAAACCTGACACCGCTACGGCAACAAATAACTCAGCCACTGGGACGACACCGCCGACAAGTGTTATACCTGTAACGCAAGTACATATACAGAGTCAGAACAAAGCTTTCATTACTTCACCGGGTCTGCAGTCTAGATGCGTGCATTCACCTGATCTTCGTCTTTCATCTTATGTTCAGAAGCATGTTGAAGAGTCCTCTAGAATATCTGTTCAGGCAGTGCTACTCCCATTGTTAGTTTGCCAAGTCTGACAGATTTTGAAAGAAGTTAATACAGGTCCTGTAGGTTCATTAGACATTGTTGCTGTAAAACAAGAATTTATTCAACATTCAATATCAAGCCATCACAGAAAGTTGTATAAACCAGCTGGCCATAAGAATCCTAATACAATGTCTCGTCAAAAAAAAAGATCATACCGTTCAATCGAAGTCGCAGCAGGATTCATTACCATCAAGGAGTTGCGATCAAATCACAAGGCGGAGGAGGAAATCAGCAAAGCAAAAAAAACTTTTATCTGAAAAAGATGCAGAGCTGCTTGAAGCTGAAGAAAGTCTTTCAGGACTCAAGGAGGTTCTTATTGAATTCTCTGGCGATGGTGATGTCGTGGAGGTAGCTGGAAGCTTCAACGGCTGGCATCACCCAATAAAGATGGACCCTCAACCTCAGCCATTAACTAGTGTTATAGGCCATGGTGGATCAAGGAAATCCAGATTTTGGTCAGCGATGTTGTGGCTATATCCAGGTGTATATGAGATAAAATTTGTTGTTGATGGCCACTGGACAACAGATCCTCAACGGGAATCAGTAGGAAGGGGTCACATATGTAACAACATTTTAAGAGTAGATAGATGATGCATTCTAGTTCAAGCCAAAACTTTCAGATGTATATAACAAGGTTGATGTAGGGTGCATATCAATTGAAGATAATAGTTTGCTATGAACATCCTTCTCCTTCATTACATAAACACGAGCCATGTTGATCAATTCCTATGCAACAACATTCGAGAAAATCCATCAAACTGTCCCATATATTGAGCTACGGTCTGTGTGCTTGCCGTCATGACCAAGTCTCCAAACTCAAGCCCTGCCACGAGAGAAAAAACAACCACATAAAGAGCAGAGCAAAGCAAGTAGAGATCACAAGTATCTGTTGAAAGAAATTTAAATAATTGGTATGTAGTAAAGAATAAAGAGCCAAAGTCAGAATTCATTTTGAGTCAAAGAAGCCACATCAGCACAGTGAAAATCTCTAAATGTTCACAGTAAAAACTCGGTAAAAAAAACCAGATATTTTGAAGGTCACTACAGACAAAGGAGAGGTCATTATCAAGTCCCAGAAAAGCAGAAATCATGGTATAAACCTCTAACAGAATTGTACTACCAAAACGCACCTCATCGTCCTACACAAATTTCACACGATTCAACCAATTTTTTTCATCAGCAAATTTTGATTCTCACACGTACCAAGCCAAACCCTAAAATCCCCTATAAATATAATCCCAATCATTTGCAAAACACACACAGAAAAACCCTACCGAAACTCTGCTGAAATATCCCTCTATACCCTCACCCAAAGCTCACAACCTAGGGTTCACTGAGCCTCACATTGGGACTCATTTGAATTGAGCTGTTTAGCCTTCAGCAACACTAATCTCATAGCAGAAAATTTGTAACAGGTAGAGGAAAGAGAAGAGTCGACAGCGAAAAGGAATCATACCTGAAGAATCCGTTAGAAATTGTTGTTGCTCTCTGATTCGGTATCTCATCTTTCCATTATCTTTATCCCTTGTTAGATGTTGATGATATTTGTTCAAAATCCTCATTTTACATATTTGCAATCGTCTGAAATTTTCGTATACACTTGTTGTGTGATTTTCGCATGAAATTAGGGGTTTGTGGTTTGATTTGGGGATAGGTTTCAGAAGGAAGAAGTTTGTTTGTAAATCGAGTGAGAGGGTTAGAACATAGCGGTTGAACAGAGAGAGAATTGGAAGTGGGTGAGCTTGAAGAGGAAGTTTTTTTTTAGAGTGAGGCGTTTGAGTGTTCAGAGTGAGAGAGTTTAATGTCTTTGTTTTATTCACATTTTCCATGATTCATTTTAAAAGAGAATCTTCGAAATCCCAACAGACAGCATTTATTATTGATGTCTCTCCCTCTCCATGTGTGAGAAATGAAGCGTATTGTTTTTCCAAGAGAGCATGCAGACATTAAGATTTCTGTTTGGTTTTCTAGGACCTCCACGCATCAGTTTTCAATTAAGGCCATTAGGTTTATTTTGATTAAGTGTCATTTAGTTTAATTAAGACTTAATGAAATTTAATGAGGTCATTTTAGAAACTAATTATATTAGTGATATTATTAGTCATATTATTAGTGATGTTATTAGTTTTTTTAGATTTTATTTTTAATTTATGATAATTGATATTTGCTTTGCAATATGACTTTATTTAAATTCTTTTTAAAATTTTATCTTATGTTTTTTTATTAATTTCAAAATATTTTATTTGTTTTTAGCTTAGAATAAGTGAAAACCTCTCATTAAATTTATACGAAAGTGGTGGATCCTTGGAGTCTAGTACTCCTTGGATCCTTAAGCGACCGCTCTCGAGGTACACGCCTTGAGTTGTGGTCGTTTCGTCTTTCATCCCTAAAACACCTCAACTTTGTCTAAATCTTTCAAAGTAGGCAAACCCTAATTCGAACGATACGCCTACCCTAGTTTAACCCACCTACGCTAATATTTTTAAACCGTTTTCCTAATTAAGTTATGAAAGAATCGAGTTCTTGGAGTCGTGCATTCCTTGAATTCGAGAATGATTACAACCGAGGTGTACACCTTGAATAATGTGTCATTCGAACTTTCATTCCTAAAATACTTCCCATAATTATTTGGACAAGTATTCATTGTCCAACAAACATATTTCATAATTAATGGAATGAAAAAGATGTCGTTGGGATCTAGCATTCCATCAATGTCCCTACTATTTGGTTACGAGGCCGACATCTCGCTTATCGAATAGTCGTCATTCCTCTTAAATTTTCAACCTGTCTAACCTCGTTTCTCACCTTCGTGCGATCGAGTCTAAACCCTAGTATGTTTATAAATCGTATGTTAAATTCAGACTATTTTCTTAACTAAATTACGAAAGAATTGAGTTCTTGGAGTCTCGCACTCCTTGAATTCTTGAGTAACCACTCTTGGGGCGTACGCTTTAGGTTGTGGATTACTCGACCTTTCGTCTATAAAATACATGCCCTAACTATTTGGACAAATATCGTCATTGTCCATTCAAATACAATTTCATAATTATTCGAATGAAAAAGGTGTTGATGGGATCTAGCATTCCAATAATATCCCGACTAATTGGTTGCGAGGCTGACGTTTCGTTTATCGAATAGTCGTCATTCTCCATCAAATTGCCTAACTAAACTCCTCTTTCTTGCCCCCGTGCAATCGAAACCTTGAACCTATTAAAATCTATCCTCTTTCTCAAAACAGAACATCCAATACGATAAACACAAATTCCTCGTCCTCGTGCAATTTCCAATCCAAACACCTTTTCCTAAAGAGCATTGTTTAGTCCTTTCTTTCGCGCATAACAAACTCGTGCTTCAGCCTCCCCTAGCGAGCGGACAAGCCAATGTTTAGCAGTTAGAATGCGACCTAAACTCTCGTTCGACTCATACACCTTTGGCCAAGAACATTTTGTATTCCCTTCTTCCGCGCATATGAACTCGTGCTTCAGCCTCCCCTAGTAAGCAGACAAGCCAACGTTAAGTAGTTAGAATGCAACCTAAACACTCGTTCGTTTACCAACCTTTTACCGTAGTTGGCCGAACTACGGCTGCTCTGATTTCTCACATCCGTTGAGAATACGTAGGCATAGGATTACGATGATCCTAGAGAGCACTTTTCTTTCTTTCCCACCTTTAGGTTCCCATACCTTTTACCCAAGAACATTGTTTATTCCTTTCTTCCGCGCATATGAACTCGTGCTTCAGCCTCCTCTAGCGAGCAAACAAGCCAATGTTTAGCAGTTAGAATGCGACTTAAACTCTCGTTCATTCCAAACACAAACCTTTTATCGTAGTTAGCCGAACTACGGCTGCTCTGATTTCTCATTTATAAATGAAAATACGTAGGCACAAGATTGCAATGATCTTGGCGAGCACAATTCCCTCTTTTTCCCGTAGTCCCACGAACTACGAATGCTCTGATTTTCCACTTCTTACAAGTGAAGATACGTAGGCACAAGGTCCCCAATCCTTGGCGAGCACCCTATCTTAAAACCATCCATTCCCCCTTTAGGAGAAACCTTAGAAGAAAACAAATAACTTAGCTAACTTTGCTCTCGAATCGAATTAAGAGGTTCCCGTTGAGTACAACGGACATGAGGGGTGCTAATACCTTCCCCTCATGTAATCGACTCCCGAACCTAGAATATTGGTTGCGATGACCATGTTCTTATCTCTCTAAAGGTTTTATCGATATTTTCCTATTCCTTCCTTGGAATGAATAAAGTTCGGTGGCGACTCTGTTCGAACGTTATTTTCCGCGTCCACCGCGAGGATCGTATTTTTCGAGGTACGACACAGAGCAAAGGGAATTATTAAAATTAAGCCCACACAACACATTTTCGCCTTGGGCAGAGCGAAAACTTAAAAACAAATGTTTTACTTTGATATATGAATCACAGCAGGGGCTTCAACCACACTTCAGTTCTTAACCAAAACTCCTGGCATCACAAAGTCTGGAACATCTTCATCAGAATCTTCTTCAGTAACAGCATAGACTCCAAAACTATAATCAAAGTCATCTGAGACATAACCCGGATCCTCCATATAGGGCTCATAATCTTCAAATGGAATGGAAAGACTCGTTGAACCATCTGATATGTAGCCTTCAGACTCGTCTTCGGACACGGCGTTGATATGAGGAGGATGAATGACCCCTCCACTGCGGAACACTTTGTTGATCAGTGGGAACTCTTGATTTCTGATGACCTGTTGAGCAGACCCACTGTAAAAACCAAGACCTTCCTTATTCTTGTTCTCTGGCAAAAACAACATTTTGCCCCAACCTGTCTGAGGACCACTGCTCACAACCTGCTGCGCATCCTTAAATGATGACATCGGTATCCTGGGTTTCTGAGCACTATCGCCTATAATAGATAAAGCTTGGAATTATGTACCAACCTCTTCCTCAGCTTCAACATACGAAAATGATGACAAATGACTCACCACTAAAGCTCTCTCCACAAACTGTAACCATTTTGCCTTCAAAAGCATACTTCAACTTCTGATGTAGGTGGAGGTAACTGCCCCAGCTTCGTGTATCCACGGCCTCCCTAACAAACAGCTATAAGCGGCACGAAGGTCCATGACTTGAAACGTGATCATAAAGGTCTGCAAACTAATGGTCATTGGTAGATCTACTTCACCAATTACTGCTTTTCTAGATCCATCAAAAGCTTTGACGATGACATGACTGGGCCTCATTGGTGGTCCCTGATAAGATAATTTGGATAAAGTGGTTCTTGGCATCACATTTAGAAAGGATTGTCATACCCCAAATTTGTCCTACTTCGGTATTTAATGGATGTTTGACTGTTTCACGACTTCTGGCTATGACTATCTGAGACTTCGTTTATAAAGACCATGTGTGTACACATTGTGGTTGTAATCCCCAGCAATTTATGACGAAGAACGTGTCCCCAGCCTTTATATCCAAATTCATATGTGTCCTCGTTATCACGATCAGATATGTATGATAGGGACAATGGCATAAAAGGCATGATTGTTGGTTTTCAAAAAATTTTGAACCCTATTTCAACTGGATTACAAATTTCTCTAAAGGTCGTTTAAGCTTCACTGTAAATTGCCCGTTACGATATGCATTTAATTCAAGTTGTTCAATGGTACTTTTCATGATGCTTTTAGACACGGTTGATTCGGCCTCAAGCTTTGTTCGAATTATTTGCAAGCGTCAATCTATGTTTGGATTCTAAATCGGTTTGTGACAAACTTGGATTTAGCTTGCAAATTTTAAGTCTTAATGGAATTAGAAAATTAATTTGTGACAAACTTAGATTTAGTTCGCAAATTGCAAGCCTTGTTTCAGCGGGATCAGGTTATGATCATTCATGTTTCTAAGACACAGGCAATTCACCTTCCGGTCGTACTCGTACTAGCTGAGAGTTTCAAGCTATGTCAATTAGTATCAAGTTCGGATTTAAGCATTCAAACATCAAGTTATGACCAAATGAGCTAGTTTTCTAGAGTCAATTTGTTTAAGACTTAGTTCATTTCATTTTAAAGGGGTCGTGGTATGGTTATAGTATATGGTAAATTCATACGAATTATGATCGCGTACAAGATATAACTTAATAGTATGGAAAACCTTGATTAAACTTTTAAACCCGGTTCACTTTGCTAGCTTATTTTAAACTTTGAACAAAAGCTTTTCAAATCATTTCTTAACCCATTTTTCCAAGTCATGTGCTAAACACAAGTTAGGGTGAGTCTTAATGATTGATTCATAGATTTAATCCCAAATGGTCCCAATTTGATCTCGAGTGGCCGTGTTCTAATCCATTTCCCAAATTAATACCAATTGTTGAATTGCAAGTTCAGTTTAAGCATAAAAGACGTGGTGCATCATTTTCAAATTCTTATACTAACCATATATACAAGTCATAAAAGGGGTCACAAATCAAGTATTGTATCAGGAAAACATGCACATTTTCATACGGGGACATCTTTAACACAAGCAATACGTCAAAAGCAAAACACTAGCACACGACCCACTTCATCCCACATTCCAAAAAAGGCATTAACAGCAAAACTGCAATATGAAAGTTCAAGGAAACTTATAAGGTTTAAATTACATAAATATCATTGAAAAAACAAGGTCATTGTTCCAAATTCATAAACTACTCCAAAGATACAGCAAAGACGTTCAAGGGAATGCCCCAAATACTGGCCCAGAACCAGTGCTGAAAAGATCAAATATTTCTTTACATGATGCACAAGTACATGTTACAAGAAATAAAGTGCCTTAACTAAAATCAGAATTCCACAACCCCTATGACTGCTCAAGAAGCGTTCTTTTCTGCTACACAATTATAAGATGGAGCCACTTGATAGATGAAGCTGCGCAGTTGAAAGGGGGTGAATCAATGATACCTCTACTTCTTCCTAACGTAAACCATGCTATTCTTGTTGGAGATGAATTCCAGCTACCAGCAATGGTTGAAGTAGCTGTTGTCATGAAAATAATTGAAAATGCTTCAGAGAATGGTTTGGCTCAAACAAGAGGCATCTCAGCATAGGCGTAGTCTCTCTCCATGCTTCCCAAGTTGTTGCAATTCAGTCAAAAGGAGATCCCAAAGAGTTGAAAAAAACATCAGAAGAGATCATCCAAATTCAGAAGCTTGATAATAATGGAATTGAAGTAGAATTGAGTTGTTATGTTGAGGATTCTAAGGTTGATGAGAGTTTTCTGCTGATGAAATTTTATCCCTTATCATCTGATGTGGTTAACCACTTACTTTCTGATCGTAAGAGCAATAAACTGGAACATTTGTTTGAAGTATCAGATGAAGAACATGACATCATATGCTTCTCTAGAAGTACAGTTGTACTGAGTCGCTCTGGTACCGGGACGACACCACCGACAAGTGTTATACCTATAACGCAAGTACATATACAATTCTTCTCTGGTCAAAAAATAATGAAAGCATGAAGATTTTTTTTTTCATAAGCATTCATCCAAATTGTATCAATACAACACGTGAAGAAGGTGCAGTTTGGCATACCTCTTGTTCCGACACAAACATTCTCAGCAGCGAACATTAGGGTTTTCAATTTCCTTCTTCTTCTTTGGATAATCTTGTTCAAGAGTTGATTCTGATTCAGTCACCGAGTTCGTAGTCTCTATGTATAAGCATGGACTTCTAGCAAATTATTGCTTGATTAGCCAAGTTGGATGTGGGATTAGGAGGCTTATAGTCAATCTTTAGCTTTACTACCATTTATTAATTCTGATGGATGATCGTGAAAATGGAAGGCACAAAGCAGATCAATATAAATCTGCTCAGGGACAGTGGTTGATGCAACAACATCAGCACCAGCATCCTTCCATGAAGCAGATTATGGCAATCATGGCTGAACGAGATGCTGCCATTCAAGAAAGAAATCTGGCCCTTTCCGAGAAAAAAGCAGCACTTGCAGAACGGGACATAGCATTCCTACAGCAGGATAATACAATTGCGGAACGAAATAACGCACTTATGGAAAGAGACAATGCAATAGCAACCCTTCAGTTTCGAGAAAACGCTTTGGCTAATGGCGGTATGTCATCATGCCCTCCAGGATGTCAAATTTCACGGGGAGTTAAGCATATACATCATCTTCCGCAACAGGTAAACTAATTGCCTACTATGGGGGATTCTTCTTACGGCACGCGAGAATTGCCCACAACCAATGCCCTCCCAGAATCACCTATTCCTTCAGAGGTTGGGAAACCACCTAGGCGGGCCAAACGACCAAAATGAAAGGGACATGAGTACAAAGTTCAATAAAAAAACTCATAATTATTGTGAGTAAATTGATGGTAGTATATTGCAAACCACACTGCTATCAGATGTACTACGTATCATTTGGACTGAGATTTAAAATTGCAAGCTTACTTACCTCTGTTGTCACGGCCAGGCAAACTCTCGCGTATATCGTCCATTAAGAAGCTACGCCAAACACAAAAGGGATGTGAAGCAATCCACATATCAGGATACTGTATGACAAATTTACCAACAAGGCGTACCACCTTCCAACTTCATACTCTTCCATCCTATGACCAAAACCTGCATCAGTTCAAAATGACTGAATTATGAGAGAACAAACACAATAAGAGGTGCCATAAATAATTCGATAACTACCTCTCCCAAAATTATGCTTGCCTCATGTGTTGAAACATAAGAATTGAAGAAGTCCACAATATTGTGATCACATGAGGCCAGAATTCTCAGCAGATGCCAGATGGTTCACTAAAATATTGATGCTTCTATTCAGCTACATGCTCCAAACTCCTGCTAGAGTATCCTTAGAAGCCTAGCCGCCTTTCATAATCAAGTTCACATTGATGTCCATTGTGCAAATTGAAGCTCCTCGAGCTTGAGACCTTCGAATAACAAGCAGCATGCAAGGAAAAGCTGGCGCGAGTTCGTTATTGGTCTTTCTCCTCATCGTATCAAACCATTGTTAGGCCTACACTCCCATCACGCATATCACGCATACATGAGATGAAAAGATGTAGTATGATCAGTATGGGCAGGAATCATGACAAATTACAAGAAAAAAACACAATTGTTAAATAAGTTTTGAAGAAGATTTTTTTCAAACAATACAAAAGGATACAGTCCTGTCCATGCTCCAAAAGTTTCCAGCATCTTCACCAATACATGACCATGCCATGTCAATAAGCTTCAAAGTACCCCCTGTTTGCTCTTCACTACTTAAAACGACCTTCATGCCAAGACTTCACACCTCCCTTGTTGCTAAGGTTCTCTTCAAATTTCATACCAAAGCTTCCAAATGGTTTTTATGATCCACAGCTCGCGACCTGCAAATGAGAATCAAGAGCTTATATGAGTGAGTTATTTGAATTTTATGATGGAACTTTATAAGCAAGCAAAGATGTTAAAAGAATTCTAGACATAAAGATGTTTTACCCGACAATTACAGCCATGACTTCAATTTCTTCTGTTGTGGAGAAACTGCGGAAAGGCTCACAAAAAATAGATCCGTTTGAGTTCTTGACACAAAGCTTTCACCAGTTTTCCGTCGTTTTTGCACCATGCCAAAGCCTTCACATAGCTGCACCAACCATTGCAATGTGAATATGCACAAACTAGTCCAAGACAGCACAAGAAGGACTAACGCAATCACCAACAAAATGATCATATTTTGATAACTCACAACCCCCCAAATGCAAGATCCTTAACCCGAATTCACAAGCTGCACCTGAAAAATCAAGGAGGTTAGAAATTAGTGATGCAGGAATAATATAGAAGGATATAATGCTGGGGATTCCTGAGAGCTTTACCGAGTACGGATGCTGACCAACTTGCATTCTTGAGTGATTTCTATAGGCGATCAAAGATGAGGTTGGATCAAAAGTTTGAATTGGTTGGCCATTCTTAGAAAAGAACGTCTGGGTGTGCACTTAAGAAGTAACTGAGGGATCTCACCAAGATAGTTTCCGTGCCAAGCCAAAAAGTCCACTTTATAAAATGTGTTTCTGCAATATACCCTCATGTGGGAGATTTCATACGGCACATGAAATTTGGTTATGGAATCTATCAAGTAATGGCCTCTACGTCTTGTCCTTCTGCATCTTTTGTCTCTTTTTGTAACTGAGTCTTTCCAATGGCGCCGGCGGAGGGCTCGAAGTCGTGTCACCCTAATATCCTGCATTATACCTGAAACATATTCACACACTGTTAAGAAGGAAAGTTCAGAGAGGTTCCAGCACAGAAAATGATATAGACATGTTGCGCCGTGACTTACTACAGGTAGCCTGTACATCTGCAGACATTGAGAAGGTCCTTGACTTTCACTTTAGGCCATGTCCTGAATCCTTGTTTGGCTCCTCCTTGAGCAACTCGGTTATAAAAAGAGATTAAAAAAATCAGAGTATTGACTCTCTTGACCTCCAAATTAGATTCAAATACTTTGGTGATACCTAACAGATGTTGGATTAAGGTCAAGAGTGGTAAGAGTAAAAGCATCGCAAAATGGGACACAATCCTTAAAGCAAATCAACACACATGGAATTGATAACAATAGAGTTTCAAAGTTAGAAGGGTCCATACCAGGTGTTATGTTTGCTTATACCAATTGACCGTTGACGCCTAACCAAAATTCAAAGTCATCCATTGTAGCTACCTCTTGTGAAATCAGAAAAATTAACATCAAAGGCAGCATCATCACAAAAAAAAAAGAGAAAAAACACAATGACTTCACGGAGTAAAGCGGGAATCAGGCTAACCTCAGTTCTAAATCTCTCATGGTTAAGCCGTGGCCTCCAACTTTATTTCTTCATAAAACGAGTCTGTGGCAGCATCTACATCGCGGTTCGAGTTTGAGGGATCCCGAGCAAGATAGTCGTTGACAAGATCATTCACGAGCCCTGCATCGCATATGGGAGAGTATTAAGAAAAAACTGCAAGAGCATGGTTGGTTTTGAAGGTCAAGCAAACAGTAGTGAACAATATAGATCATGAAACCAAGGATTCATATTCAAATTCAGAAGTTTCGCATAAGTTTTCAAAAGCAAGTGATTCAAAAACAATGTCAAAGCAAAAGTTACCATGTAACCACAGTCAAAAACCCCAAGAATACACGGTAAAAAATCAGAGTAAAAAAAAACAGATATTTTTCAAAAGAACTGCTATTGACAAAATTAGCAAAACAGTACGATTTCCATCCCAAAGCCAAAAAGCAACCTAATTTCCACCCAAAAATTCACACGTCTTGCTGATAAAAAACCCTAGCTCACCCCTATATAACAGAGACTGTTCATTCGAGAGGGGAGGGAATTTTTTGAGAAAAAAAAACCTAGAAAGGCGGCAGCAGAGAATACGAAAAAACCCTAAGAAAACTCAGCCAAAATCAATCTCTAACCACTCCCTAAAGCTCATCATTCAAACCTCCTCAAAGCTCACATCAGAACTCTGAGCGAGGTGAGCTCAGCCATGCTCTCACGCCCTCTCATCAAGACATAGATAGAATACTGAGCAGAAAAAGAATCAAATCAAAAGGGGAAGTGAAATAGAAGATAAAGGAGGTGCTTACAAAAAAATCAGTCGAACATCGTCGGAGAAGTCATCGTCGGACTTTGCTCGGGTCAGGTACTTTCTCTATTTTCTGTACACGTTTTCATCTTCTCTATGAGTACTGGGTTGAACCGAACTTTCATCATAATGAAGTTGTATTTTCGTTCTAGGATTTGGGTATTTGTGATCTATGAGCGTGTTATGAGAGACGATTTGGAGAGGTTTTCTTAGGTTATTGATGAATTCTTGTGAATTTGAGAGTAAAAAGTAGAGGGTTCAGGAGAGAGTAAATTAAAAGAGTTGGAAAGAGAAGGGGATTTAGAGGACAGAACACGGAGGGAGGGGAAGATATGATGGATTTGATTAAATGGCATGCGTGTGGGCCGTCTATTATGGCTTCTGCATAAAAGAAATCATTCATGATTTTGAATAAACTGAATGCAAGGTTTTTTTAATAATTTATTTAGTTTAATTACGTTATAATTAGGTTAGAGACTAATAAATTAATTAATATTGGAAGGAACATGATTTTATTTAAGTAACTGGTCCAATAATTAATAAATTCATTGTCATTCATTTATTTATCTTATTTATTTAGAATGAACATTTGTAAGGCTAGTTTCTTAATTTAATTTGTAACACCTAATTAATATTGTTATTAAATTTTGAGAATAATTAATTTCTTAATATAAACAACTATTACTTTCTTAATTAATCAATGAAAGTGGTGGATACTTGGAGTCTAGCATTCTTTGGGTCCTTAAGCGACCGCTCTCGAGGTGCACGCGTTGAGTTGCAGTCGTTTCGTCTTTCATCCATAAAAATACTTAATTTTGTCTAAATCTTTCAAAGTAGGCGAACCTTAATTCGAGCGATATCCCTACCCTAGTTTAATCTACCTTCACTAATAATTCAAATCATTTTCTAAATCAAATCACGAAAGAATCAAGTTCTTGGAGTCGCGCATTCCTCGAATTTGAGAATGATTACTATTGGGGCGTACGCCTTGTATAGTGCGTCATTCAAACTTTCGTTCTTAAAATACCTTATCTAATTATTTGGATAAATATTCACTATCCAACAAACATATTTCATGATTAATGGAATGAAAAAGATGTCGTTAGGATCTAGCATTCCAACGATATCCCGACTAAGTGGTTACGAGGTCGACGTCTCGTTTATCGAATAGTCGTCATTCCTCCTAATTTCCAACTCGTCTAACCTCGTTTCTCACCCTCGCATGATTGAATCAAAATCTCTTTCAATTCAAACTCTTCCGCGTCTAAACCATCCATCAAACATATTTCGAATGAAAAAGGTATCGTTGGGATCGAGCATTCCAATGGTGTCCCGATTGATTTGATTACGAGGCCGACGTCTCGTTTATCGAGTAGTCGTCATTCCTCCTAATTTTTCAAACCATCTGATCTCGTTCCTCACCTTCATATGATCGAGTCTAAACCCTAGTATGACTCTAAGCTGTACGTCAAATCCAAACTATCTTCTTGATTAAATTGCGAAAGAATGGAGTTCTTGGAGTCTCGCACTCCTCGAATTCTTGAGCGACCACTCTTGAGGCGTACGCTTTAGGTTGTGGATTACTCGACCTTTCGTTTATAAAATACATGCCCTAGTTACTTTAACAAATACCTTAATTGTCCATCCAAATACACTTTCACAATTAATTGAGTGAAAAAGGTATCATTGGGATCTAGCATCCCAATGATATCCCGATTAATCAATTGCGAGACTGGCGTCTCGTTTACCGAGTAGTCGTCATTCTACCTTAAAATATTCAACCCAACTCTCTTCTCTCGCCCCCGTGCAATTGAAAGTTTCTCAAACACATTTCGTAATTATTCGAATGAAAACGTGTTATTGGGATCCCGCATTCCAATAATATCCCGATTAATTGATTGCGAGGCCGACGTCTCATTAATCGAATAGTCGTCATTCTCCATCAAATTACCTAACCAAACTCCTCTCTCTCGCCCCCGTGCGATCGAAACCTTAAACCTATTCAAATCCATTCTCTTTCCCAAACCAAAACATCCAATGCGATAAACACAAATTCCTCGCCCTCGTGCGATTTCCAACCAAAACACCTTTTGCTAAGAACATTGTTTAGACCCTTCTTCCGCGCATAACAAACTCGTGCTTCAGCCTCCCCTAGCGAGCAGACAAGCCAACGTTTAGCAGTTAGAGTGCGACCTAAACACTCGTTCATATTTCCAAACCCTTTTACCGTAGTTAGCCGAACTACGGCTGCTCTGATTTCTCATTCATCAATAAGAATACGTAGGCACAAGATTGCGATGATCTTGGCGAGCACAATTCCCTCCTTTTCCCATAGTCCCACGAACTACGAATGCTCTGATTTTCCACTTCTTATAAGTGAAGATACGTAGGCACAAGGGCCCCAATCCTTGGCGAGCACCCTATCTTATAATCACACATTCCCCCTATAGGAGAAACCTTAGAAGAAAACAAACAAACGTAGATAACTTTACTCTCGAATCGATCAAGAGGTTCCCGTTGAGTACAACGGACGTAGAGGGTGCTAATACCTTCCCTCTGCGTAATCGACTCCAGAACCTAGAATGTTGGTTGTGATGACCATGTTCTTATCTCTTTAAAGGTTTTATCGATATTTTCCTATTCCATCCTTGGAATGAATAAAGTTCGGTGGCGACTCTGTTGGAACGTATTTTCCGCGTCCATCGCGAGGATCGTATTTTTCGAGGTACGACAAGGATCCAGTATCAACTAACACACTGGACAAAGAATCGTTCCCACAATTCACAGAAATATGCAAGGCCATATTATGTTTCTTTCCTTCCTCTAGGAGGTCTTCCTCATTAAAACCAAGATTGTAGCATGAAGTAATATTGCCGATGATATTATCAAATTGCTCCATTGTAACATCTTGTTCCACATATGCTTGCTCCAATATCTTTTGGAGTGCTTCCCTGTGTGCCTCAGAACTCATTAACAATTGTAGCACAGAGATCTTAGATGGGGTTTGCAGAAGCTGATCTGCAACTTTATATTCACTTCTCTTGATTACTTTCAGCACTTCGTCCGGCTTGGACAAGTTGGATCCACCAGATTGATCCACAATTGGGTCCTTCAAACTTGGTTGCTCTACTGAGATTCCTTTGTCTTTCGAAGGTACTGAAGGGTAAACTCGGCCGCTTCTTGTTACTCTACTGATGTCCGTGATGTTAACAACCAAGGGCAAAGTAGGTAAAAGTACCTCATTTCCATTTTCTAACATCGTGGCGTTATATCTGTATGGGATAGCCTTACTAGAAGTGTAAGGGACGGGTCCTGGCACATTGATTACCAAGGGAGTAACGGTCGGCTTTCTACTATCATACGTGATTTAAATATGCTCCACTTCTTTAAAGTGAGGCACTATAACATATACTTCTTCAGTCTTTCCATCCAAAATTTCCTGATCACTTTCTCCCGGATAACTCTGAATCATGTTTACGGAGGGTGAACCATGTGGAGGCAATGGATTGTCCTGCACATTAGGATTGGAATCCTTAAAGGATAAGATTTCGCATTTAATGAGCCTCTGGACGTCTGCTTTCATACCAAAACAACTCTCAATATCATGACCTGGAGCTCCCTGATGGTAAGGGCAAAATTTGTCAGCTTTATAGTAAGGAGGGGGTTCTTGGGGACCTCGGGTGGAGCTTTTGTCTGGATGTGACCTTTGTGGATCAAGACCGGGAACAAATCAGCGTATGTCATAGGGATGGGATCAAAGTTTATCTTCCTGTATGCGCGACCTTGATTGTTGAATGGTTGATTCTGTTGAGGCGATTGGTGATTTTGTTGTGACTGTGGCTGATAGGCTGGAGCGTTGAACACTGACGATACCGCTGCGACCTGATATGATGGTGAATACCTTTTTTCGAGTCTTCCTTCTTGTACAACATTCACTTCCTTCTCCTTTTTCTTCACAAAACCACTCTCATACTTCTTAGCGCTGCTAGAAGCATTCTCTTCTTTGACCAATCTTCCCTCTCGGACTCCCTCCTCCAAACGCATTCCCATATTCACCATTTCAGTGAAGTCGCTGGGTGCACTTGCTACCATTTTCTTATAAAAGAAAGGACCAAGGGTCTTCAGAAAAATCTCGGTCATTTCCCTTTCCTCCAATGGTGGCATGACCTGCGCTGCTAACTCGCGCCAGTGTTGAGCATATTCCTTGAAGTTCTCTTTGTCTTTCTGCAACATGGCCCTCAACTGATCTCGGTCAGGAGCCATGTATACATTATACTTATACTGCTTGATGAAGGCCCCACCTAGATCGTTGAAAGTTCGAATCTTCACACTATCCAACCCCATATACCATTTGAGCGCAGCGCCTGTCAAACTATCTTGGAAATAATGGATGAGAAATTGAACATTGTCAGTTTGTGCAGACATCTTTCTGGCATACATGATGAGATGACTCTGAGGGAAAGTATTTCCTTTGTACTTCTCAAAATCAGGAACCTTGAATTTTGGCGGAACCTTGACATTCGAAACCAAACATAAGTCAGAAGCACTTTTTCCAAACAAATCCTTTCCACAAAGGGATTTCAATTCTTTCTGAATCTCAGAAAATTGGTCTTGAAAACCATCCATTCTTTCTTCAAATCCCACAGTTTCACTCGGAGACCCATGGAAAATTGGCTCGTCCAGAATATATGGAGCAGCATTCACATGTGGCGGTGCAGTGGTCATTACGGCAGCAGTTGCAGGGACGGCTTGAGCAGTGGTCACGGTAGGAACCTCAGGAACAGGTGGGCGATATCCAGCAGGAGTGGAATGAGGAGGCATCCCCCATGGGAAACCTGGTGGCATGCTGTAGGTCACTTCGACAACAGTAGGCACCACTAGGATCGATGTTGACACATCTTCAGAGACAACAGTCCTTGGAACATCTTGATTGTTGAGCGTAGACTGGTTGGACAAGGCTTCAACTAAAGCATTTAGTCTCTCCAGGCTTTCTTTCAGAATTGCAACCTCGTCACGGAGCACCTTGTTCTCTTGTTCAAGTTGATCTATCTTTTGACGTTGACTGGCGCGAGTATTGTATGGGTGATTCAGCTTGTCTGTGGAGATGAAGCAAGAGTGAGACCCTGGAATGCAAACGATGCTATGCCGATGCAAAAAATGAAAATGCAGTATGAAACTTCAAGAAACTCAAAGTGTTTTTTTAGTATTATAACATTGGGGTAATTGAAAACTTATTTTATTATTGATATTCGAGAAGCATTACAAAGCAAAGTACTCCTTTAAGAGTTTATTACATTGAAACAAAAGCAAAAGAACACTTAGATATCTACTCTTTATGCTCCTTCTGCACACGAAGCTCTTCTACAAGCTGATTGACGCGTTCCTGCAGTTTTTCATTCTCACTGATGAGTCGATCTACATACTCTTTTCAAACCACAGTAGTTGAGGGAAGATCATCACTTGTGACAGTTCTTGAAGAGGTACGAGTGGAAAATAAATCCTCTCGCGCCTTTCTTTTTCTTGCAAATTCGACTTCTGGTAGTTTCTAAGATTTCTCTTTCTCTACCTTAAGGGTGAAGTACTTGTTCCTCCAAGCGGCCATCGGCTTCTGAGCCTCGTCCAAGGCAGTCTTCAACCGATCTATCTCACTCACATCAAACCAATCAGGATCATGAAAGGTCAACACCATAGGTTCGTGAAAAGGGAAGCATCTTGAGGTCGAGAGCCCTCTCTTGCACCCAATGTAGATAGTCTTCAGAGGCAGCGCAATTAGGGAATCCTAAAGCAGTTGTTCCTCCCACGTTGATGTGATCCCATGCTCGTATTATCCTCGCCTTCAAATCTGGATTTTCTCCTTTCTTGAAAAAGACTCCTTTCAACAGATTTTGGTCAGGTACTTTGTTCACGGGGTACCCCAATTGTCTGCGAGCCAAAGCGGGGTTGTAATTGATGCATCCCTTCATCCCAATAAGAGGTACATTGGGGAAGTGTCCATAGTTGTGGATCATCTTAACACCTCCATACGCAGGGTCATACCACACAATATCAGAGGGGGTAAGGGCCATGACTATTTCATACCAGCGGGGTGCCTTGATCTTCTCCCAGATAGATGGATGCCAAGTTAGGCAAGCGATAAACCATGAATACAGCAAGGCGGTATAGCAGACAATATGTCCTCCTCCTTCAGCATTCCGCGAGTGGATTGAATGGTACGTGTCAGCTAACAAGGTAAGAGTTGGGTTCTTGAGGATGAATAGCTTAATTGCATCCATGTCATTAAAATCATCAATCTTTGGGAACCAGAAAATCCCATAGACTAACAAGGCAAAGGTAGCTTCCGTTATCGGAACTTCCTTTCTCTTAGCATGGTAACGAACTTTCCCGATTAAGAAGCCAGTCGAGAACCCAAGGACTCCTTCCTTGGTGGTTAAATGAGCTTGGACGTCTGCTAGACTGATACGGGTAGCATTCGCGATCTCTTGGTCACTGGGGGTGTCCTCCAATCTAGTAAACACAGGCCGAGTAGTTACAGGTATCCTCAAAAATTTAGAATACTCTTCCAGAGTTGGCATCAACTGGTAATCTGGAAAAGTGAAACAATGATACAGCGGATCATAGAACTGAACAAGGGTCTCCAACAACCTATCAATCATCTTGAGCTTGAGGAAATAGAACACTCCTCCATATTCTGACGAGAAAGCGTGACGGTTATCAATAAGATCTGTTAGCTCTCTTAAGCTTTCAATGTTAGGACTCTGAAAAGTGTACTTCAATGTTTCTCTTTTGAAATCCATCGTTACAACACCTGTAAAACGGAATTGAGTTTCTTGAAGTGAACAAAGAAAAGAATGCAATGCAAGATGAGTAGGACTTCATGGGATTCCAATATTCATAGACATTGTGGTAAAAAGAAAACGTTTTATTAATTTTGAAACGGATTGCAAACAACTATCCTTTTAAATGTCCCAAATAAATAGCTAAGTGAAAGCTAATGAAAGCCCTAAGGAAGTTTTAAATCCCGCCGCTTGATCTGCTCTTCCAATTGGACCATAGTTAATTTCCAAGGAGTAGACTGAGATTTGAAGGAAAATAAATCCTCCTAAGCTTTTCTCTTCTTGCAAGGGGGTAGGTCTTTGTTCTTCGACTGTAATTGTTCTTGAAGCTCAACATTCTGTTTCTGAAGTTCAACATTCTCTACAACAACCACGGAGTACTTGTTTTTCCATGCTTCAGACTCATGTTGTGACTTCCTCAATGCGACCTCTAACTTCTCAGCTTCAGACATAAAGATATAAACGGGTTCTCTTCTCGGAGGTATGGGATCCTGACGAGGATAGGGCATCTTCAACTTGTTTGCTCTCTTTCTGACCCACTGAAGGTACGGTTCCAAGGACACACAATCAAGTCTCCCAAGACTTTCCTTCCCTTTCTTATGCAAATGTCCCCATGCATCCACACTCTTAGGTGGTTCCTTCAACGGATATCCCAATTGTCGATGAGCTAAAACAGGATTGTAACTGATCCCTCCATTAAAACTAAGTAAAGGCACATTAGAGAAATCTCCGCAGCCATCAATGATTAACGTCCCATCGTATACTCGGTTATACCAATTAATGCCTGAGCGGGTCAGCGCCATAACTCTCGGAGACCAAAGCCCTTTATCGAGATTCGAAAAAGAACTAGACTTAGGCAAGTTCGAAATAAACCACTTGTAAAGTAAGGGCACACAGCAGGTGATCATCCCTCTACCATAGAAGTTTCGGAGATGCACAGAATGATAAGCATTATCCAATAGAGTTGGCATCGGATTGTTCTTCATGAAGATCTTAATTGCATTAAGGTCGACAAACCCTTCAAAACATGGGAACATAAACACCCCATAAATAAGTAGGGCGAAGATTGCTTTGAATGGAACCTTGTTCGCATAATCAGCATAATATCGGGCTTTCTTGATTAAGAAATCCGTAGTAAACCAAAAGTCCCACCTTTACTAATTAGGTTGTCCTTGACTTCATATACCTTTAGATAAAGAGCCTTAGAAATGTCTCTTTCCTTAGGGTCGCTCTCCAAGAAAGGGAAAGGAGATTCTTCTAGGATAGGTAGACCAACCAAAAAAGAGTACTCTTCTAAAGTAGGCAATAGTTGATAATCTGGAAAGGTAAAACAATGATAGAGCGGATCATAAAACTGCAATAAGGTGGAAAGAAGTCCTTCGTCCACTTGGCGACTCAATAAAGATATTAACTTCCCATATTTGTTCTTGAACTTTTCTTGGTCTTCAATCAAGGCTACCAACTTCCTTAGGCCATCCAATTTAGGACTCTTAAAAGTATATTTCAAAGTGTTTCTTCTATCGAAATCCATAGTGTCCTACGAAGTTCATAAACAAAGATGAATCCCATGAAGTCCAATGCGGTATGATGCTTTATGAATGCAACAAACACAGGTAAGCACATAGGGACATAAATATAAACAAACAAGGAGACCCTAGGTTTGCAACGAGCATGGAGAAAAGGGTATACCCATTCCCAAAGCATGTGGACTAAAGGTTGATTGTACCTGCAGAACACGGTTCTAAGAAGGTTCCCAAAGTCATTAGTCCATCTTTTGGATATTATCAACTTTCCAATTACTCGATGGTTAATAATATTCTCAAGAGAACTTCATTTTAGTGTAGCATCGCGTAGCAACTATTTCGGGAGTACTCCCTCATAGTCCTCGCACCACGTCCTAGTAAAGGCCAAAGTGGGGTTAAGGTAACTACGGTCCTCAATATCACAGGCTCCACGGTCGAAAATAGTGAATGTTTTCACGATTAACTCGTTCAACAGTACAGCTTTTGAGAGGGCCTCAATTGAGCGTGATTCTCAAGTTAACTTAGTCGAGATTCAACTCCCTATAAGCCTCGTTGAATATATAACCATCCTATCTTAAGTTCACTCAAGTCCGGGTGTAGGACTTTGTCTCACCACTCAAAGATATCATCCCAAAAAGCAATAAAACAGATATACAAATAAGCATTTAAGCAAATATATAATGAAAAAGCATAATAAACAAGTTAGGGAAACCCACTGAAGATTCCCCAATGAAGTCGCCATTTCTGTCGTGGTGAAATTTGGATACCAAGCTATTGATGAGCTTGAATCTTAATTCATTTGCAACCGGTCTTTAATTTGTCCAAAGGAAGGGAAAAAGATCGAATTACCCACAATGCAATACAAATGCAAAGGTTAGAGAGTTTTAGGTTCGGGGGTTGGTTAAACTTAGGGAAGGTGCTAGCATCCTAAGTTTTTGTAGTACTCTACAGGAACCTCTTGTTTTATGTTGTTTATTGCTAAGGGTTATCTGCTTAAGGATAAAAGACCTAATGGTTTATTTCTAAGTATACTCGACAAGATATCGCATCTTGTGCCTACATATTCTGACAGGAGTGGAATCAGAGTATTTGTAGTTCCCCTAAAGGGTTTGAGGAATTCTTTGATTGTGGTCAAAGTTCCTAAAGGGATGAGGGGTAGTTGATTGATTGATTCTAGGAGAAAAGACGAGTTGTCATCTCGAAGGAGAGGACTTGACTTAGCCACCATAACTTGTAGGAAAATAGTCTTCGCATCGTCTTGACAGAAGGGATTAGAAACTCGGATTGTGATCGACGAGTATACCAGTATCACTCTCAAGCGGAAAAGTCCCTACATATTGATTGTATTGTTATAGAGGCAGGAGATTTATATCTCGACTATCAAGATGACTCACATTTTATTCTCTATTGTGTTTGAAAAGTTTGAATTGAGTTGAATGTGTTTGTTTCTATGTTGTAAAGATAAAAGACAAAGGTCCTCCTTATGGGGTAGGATCTAACTTAAGATATCAACTTGAATGGGATCAAGGATCAATGGGGAATATGATGCAAACGAGATGCATACGCGCAAGTTTTACATTACGCGCAGGTTCTTCCTTTGGACATTTATGCGATGCGATGATGGCAAATATAAATTGTGGTAAATAAAAGTTGCGGCTAAAGTAAAACATACACAAACGCATGAAAGCGCTAAGTGAGTGAGGGTGAATAATGTGAGCGGAATGCAAGCGCGCGATTGGATTTTAGGCGAAGTTGATTAATTTTAGTTGAATTTGTGTTAATGAGAAAATATATTATTTTGGTGAGATTTGATTTTAAATAATAGGGTTTATAAAAGTTTAGATACAAGATAGTATTCTATTAACAAGTTACTATTTCCTTTAGTTATAAAATAAGTTTTATTATTATAATAAACTTAGTTATTATATCATTATTTTTATTAAATAAGTAAAGTTAAGTTATGAAATGTTTTCTAATTATTTTAAAAAAAGAGTTATTATCATGTTGCTTAGAAAGATTGGTTTTAGGTGTGGATTGATTTTATCTTAGCAAAAATTAGACCAAGGTTATGAATTAATTAAGTGATTTTAGATATAAAACTTATTAAATAAATTGGTTTTAGTCATGAATATAAGTTAATTAAATTATAAAAAGGGTTTTCTCGTTATATAAAATTGTTTTTAATTTAAGTTATTATAAAAAGGTTGTTATTATTAAAATTTGAGTTACTTTAGAAAAAAAAGGGTTTTTTATGAATAGTTATATTATTATAATAACAGATATTAAGTTGATAAAAAGTTTAAATAGAAAAGATTAGTTTAAAAGTTAATTAAATAAAAAAAAGGTTAATTATTGTTTAAAAAAAGATTAGTGGGTTTAATGAGTGGTTAATGGATGGTTTAGTGAATAATTGGGTGGTTAAGGAGGGCGCGTGATACAGTGTGTGCGGGTGTAGCGGATTACCGTGGGCAAGTGCATGCGGATCGTCCGATCTGATCCGTTGGAGATTAGAGGGCCTGTGTGCGAGGGTGTGTGGTATGTGCATGGGTGCTCATACATACAATCATTACAACAAAACCAAATAATACAAAAAATAAACAGAATGAACCCTAAGCCCCAAATCGCCCCCCCCCCCCCCCATCTTCTCCTTTGTACGATCCTCCACCTTATTCTTCGTACAATCTTTGACTCGATCATCTCCTTGCCTTTCTTTCTTCGATCGGTTCCTCCATCTTCTACTTCAACCAGAAAACAACATGCAATGGTGATTTAAGAGTGGAATATTTACCCATGAATAGGAGTCGGCGGCACGTCGACGCTAGCGGGGAAACGATGATGCAATCCACGATCTCGTTCTCTCCCTCGTCCGGCGATGATGAGATTTCACGGGTAGCCAGAGCTTCACGGCGGTGACAAACTTTCTCGATCAAGATCTGAGCGTGTATGCTTCCTCTCCTTCGGTGATTTTTCCTCTGATCCCTTTTGTGGGTTCCCTTCGTTGCTTTTATAGATGAGGATGATGGGCCTCCAACGAAATTTCTTTTAAGAGTTTCCTTATTTGTCTGATCTTGTCGAGACAACTTGGTGAATTTAGGGAACAGCTTCAATTCTTTCCTTGTTTGCTTGATTTTGTCGATGACACGCTGGCTTCAATTTTGGGAAACTTGAATCTTCCTATCTTCGTATTAATTTGTAATATTCATCGTTGACTTTGTGACTTGCTTTCCTTGCTGCGTTGCCAAAATAGGAACTGGTCATGGTGATGTTTTGAAACTGTTAACGCTTCTTTTTCTTCTTTGCAGGGGACACAACATTTACGTTCGAGTTGTGTTGGCGGAAGTTTGGAGATGTATTCCTTAGTTTACAAGCTTATATCTCTCAAATTTTCTCAACTGGTGTAGTGGATAACTTCAGGTCGTGGACCGAAGATGGTGAAGACGGTGCAACTCCAACTATTAACGTTTCAGTATCGTGACTTCTTTTGAAAGCATAACAACTTCGGCCCCAAGTACTTCCTTGTCGTCAAGTCTCGGAGAAAGACGGCGTTAATTAGTACCAGTAGTTGTTCATGTTGTTTTATTTGGATAGTCATATGATGATGTAGGGCAGAATATATTCTTGTAATTTAGTAAGAATGGAGCCTCATACGTTGTAACTTGGCAAGATTTATAATTAACTGTGCTGGCTTGTATTTGGGTCCTTGGATTTGTTCATTTGCCATATTTTGAAGTCTTGGAAACTGTACTTTAAATCTTCCTTGTGAAGTAATGGATTTGAGAAAAACCTCCTGGGATCCATTTTGATACTGTAAGATTTGTGAAATAAAGGCATGTCGCAACCCCTTAACCGTAGACCCTTGTGAGGAACTCGCTTTAGAAAAGAAGTTGATGAGCTTCAATCTTGGAACAATTTGGATGCCAATCGCATATCGTATTTGTATCATTTGACCAGGATTCGCCGAAACTTGATGAATTGTATTCACGCTCTTCTAATTTCATAATGAAATCATCAATCTCGATATCTACTTTGAAACCCCGACGCCTAACCTCAAATCAAATCTTTAAATCAACATCATCCTGGGGCACTGAAGCTTTTAAGAGATATTGACAAGAAACCAATAAAAAAATCCTGGCCACGTATCTAAAGTATTCATTTATGAGCACGGATGCTATCTTAGCTTGGGATTACTGCATCCACAAATTGGTTAACGATAATAGACATACATAAAAAGTAAAATAAAATGACTAAGAGATAAGCACAAGGAGGTGGGATCTTATGGTCAAAAATTAGGGTGTGACGTCAGTTGTTCTTCAACGACCAATGACTAAGCAGTCACAAGCCTTTTCGAAAAGAAAAAAAGAGAAAAGCCTGCTAAGTCGAACAACCGAAGAGGTGACTTAGGCAAAAGTTAGGGATCACAAAAAACAAATAAAGCAGAAGAGGTCCTCAAATCCTCGAAGAAAAATAAGATTCATTGACCACCATGTCAAACATCAAAGGGTCACTGACATCCACAAAAAACAAAATAAAGTGATTGTCATTTCAAGAAAGTCTTGATTTCTCATCTTCATTCTCACACCATCCAACTCTAGACATGTGTGTACCAAATTAGATGAACATAGGACTGGAGGTCATCATGATGAAAGGGTGGGTTAAAATCAAATCTTGAGCCTTATATCCTTTGTTTCAATAACTCTGAACCAGACCACGTTACAACCGTTAAAATACCTAACTGGAGTAGGGGTTATTCTGAAAGCATACTACAGCAAGGTTGCGTAAATCGACTCCCCACAGATTTGTTAATCTTTAGCATTGGTGTCATATTCTTGTTATATCTTTCACACTAACTAAATCAACACTGCGTTTGGACTAATGGTCCATTCATCACACACTATCACATCATCCCAATAAATGATTTTTTTTTAATTTTCATGAGAATCGCATTAAAATTACCATTTGTGAATAAACAATTTAAATTGCAAGTCGGTACTTGACGTCAAGGAAATTCCAACAAAGAGTAATCAAAGAGGATTTGAACATTCATCAAAGTTGACCAGAATCAAGAGCACCTTGTAGCCCTGTGGATCAGGGGCATTGACATCTAATGATTATGAAGTTGGTTAGTCTAAAGCAAGCTCCCAAGCATCATTTGATTATGGGGCGAGTCATTCAAAAATCGGTTGATCATAAGAGAATCATCACAAGACTCTACCAAGTAGGGGCAAGCCACTCGGAGGTTCTTTGATTAAAGGAGAAGTCCTTCCAATGCTTAATCAGCATAAGTAGAATCGCTTCAACGCTCATTCTGGGACAAACATCTCAAGAGTACGTCGAAGTCAACCACTTCAAGAGCTAGTTAATTAAAGACAAATCCTTTCATGACTCATAATTCTGAGGCAAGCCATTCCAAGGTCATCTAATAACAAGCTACCTCCAATCTATCTTTTAAGGGAAATTCTCCAAAGACCCTTCCAGACTAGGGCAAGTTGAACTAAAACTGTGACAATTCCTCTCTGTGCTTTCAAGCTTACCGAGTAAGCTCTTTCGAGTTCAAAACGAGTGTCGGGGAATCATGCTATTAGCCCACGTGACCAAATCACCCTTCTCAAATAAAAGCCCAACCATACTTGGCACGACCATCACCCGTAACCTCCATATCCTTAGGTCCCCGACATTTTTGCATACATCATGCATCATTACATACGTGTTTAGCCAGTCATTCTTAAAGATACGAGTTTCCTGTGGACATCCTGGTAGGATCCTTTAAGAGTGTTTATCCCTTCACTTACCTTTTGTAATTGTTTTCGAGCCTTTTGCATGAGATATCTTCTCACCTTACCTTTCTTAAGGGATTTCATTGCATCTCGCATGAAATTTTATCATTTTTCTTTCCTTTTATAAGCGTTTTTCGGTGTCTTTTACACGCGACAAAACTTTGTTTTGGGTATCTTTGATCAATTTGGACGCTTGATGCCTATGTGGCCAAGAACTAAATGCTCTCCATACTTAAAGGATGTCATCTCCGCCGTTGTGCCTGTAAGGTCAAGTGATGTTCTGATACCATCTCCAAGTTCCCTATGCCTTTTGCATGAGAGTGGTTATTACCCATTCACTTACCTTTTGTAAGTCTTTCTAAGCCTTTTGCATGAGATATCTTCTCACCTTACCTTTCGTAAGGGATTTCATTGCCTTTCGTGTGAAATCTTTTCCCTTCGCTTTCCTTTTGTAAGCGTTTCTCGCTGTCTTTTACACGCGACAAAACTTTGTTTTGGGTATCTTCGATCAATTTGGATGCTTGACGTCTGTGTGTCCAAGAACTGAATGGTCGTCATACTTAAAGAATGTCATCTCCACCGTTGTGCTTGTGAGGTCAAATGATGTTCTAATACCCTATGCAAATTTCCTCTACCTTTTGCCTGAGGATGGTTATTACCCTCCACTTATCTTTTGTAAGTCCTTCCCTGTCTTTTTCACGAAGTATCTCCTCTCTTCCTTTCCCATAGGAGTCGCCTTACCGTTCGTGAGGGATTCCATTACCTTTCGCGTGAAATCTTTTCCCTTCGCTTTCCTTTTGTAAGCGTTTCTCTTTGTCTTTTACACGCGACAAAACTTTATTTTGGGTATCTTCGATCAATTTGGACGCTTGATGCCTATGTGTCCAAGAACTGAATGGTTGCCATACTTATAGGATGTCATCTCCGCCGTTGTGCCTGTAAGGTCAAATGATGTTCTAATACCCTATACAAGTTTCCTCTACCTTTTGCAAGAGGATGGTTATTGCCCTTAACTTACCTTTTGTGAGTTTGTTCGTGTCTCTTTCACGAAGTATCTCCACCTTGCCTTTTGTAACATATTCAACTTACCTTTAGTAAGACCTCTCGTGCCTTTTGTATAGATTCTTGTCAGCTTACCTTTTGTAGAAGAAATTTTTCTCCTAACCTTTTGTTTAGGAGTCTTTTCTGCTTTTTGCAGAAGAAAGTACGATCGTCCTCTCCTGAGGGAGTCTCCTATCTATCTTTTGTATAAGGAATTATCTTCAAACTTTTTGTTCTGGAGTCCTCTCTACCTTTTGTAGAAGGAACTTCTTCTCCTAACCTTTTGTTTTGGAGTCCTTTCTTCCTTTACAGAAGGAAATACGATCGTATTCTCCCAAGGGAGTCTCCTCTACTTGATGTAGAATGAGTTACCATGTCTTCAAACCTTTTGTTTTGGAGTCCTCTCTAGCTTTTTGTAGAAGGAATATCTCTTCTAACCTTTTGTTCGGGAGTCCTCTCTACCTTTTGTAGAAGGAATATCTCTCCTAACCTTTTGTTCAGGAGTCCTCTTTACCTTTTGTAGAAGGAAACATTTTCTCCAAACCTTTTGTTCAGGAGTCCTCCTTGCCTTTTGCAAGAGGAAAACCAATTTCTTGAGTCCTCTCTATCTTTCGTAGAAGGAATATCTCAAAGTCGTTTATTTTAGAGTCCTCTCTACCTTTTGTAGAAGGAATATCTCACATTTCTATATTTCTTAAGTCTATCTTTCGTAGAAGGAATATCTCACAGTAGTTTATTTTGGAGTCTTCTCTACCTTTCGTATAAGGAATATCTCATAATGTTTATTCTAGAGTCCTATCTACCTTTTGTAGAAGGAATATCTCACATTTCTATATTTCTTGAGTCCTCTCTATCTTTTGTATAAGAAATATCTCCTAGCCAATTTTGATTCCCTATTACGAGGTGTCTCCTCTTCCGGCTGGCAAAGCATTCATGTCCATTCCGCATTGCATCTCAAACATATCATCATACCCCCCCCCCCCTAACCCTTTTTCACTAACAGACACCTTTTTCAAGTCATCTCACTGACTATTTACTTTCATTCCATACCTCTCCAGTTGAAAATCCCAGGTATTATAGTATTTAATTCTCTTATACCATGAATGTTCGAACACCTTTATCCTCCAGACATTTAGGTCCAAGAGGATTAAATAGGGGCAGCTGTCACACCCTCATTTTCACCTTAGCCTTTCATATCCTACAGTCATCATATCATACATCGTTGGTGCATGGATTAGTTCGATGTTCTTTCGTCTGATTCAAATAAGAGAAGTTGATCTAATTGGGGTCAATGAAGAAAGAATGTTGTGCGCTCTTGCTGGTTATGCCTATCATGGGCCACGTTGAAGAAAAGTTCATCATCTAAGGTTTGATTCAAGTTGAAAAGTCTAATCATGTAAATTTCTTCAAGGAGAAGTTACTTGAAAAATATTAGGATATTCAAGATCAATATTCCTAATGAATATGAAGTGCAAGGCCTAATTCAAGATTTCTTCATCCAACTTTGCTTCAAATTCTATGTTCAAGTGGAATTCAAATTTGCAAGACATGAGTCAAGATCACAAGTTCATAATTCAAGACTTCATTCATTTCAAATTCAATAGCATAAGGGAGATCCATCATTCCAAATTCAAGATTCATTAATTCAAGATTAGATTCACTCATATTACAAAGGGAAATTTCATGACATTGCAAGAATGTCACATTTTTTACAAAGTTTCAAACTCTAAGTAAAGCTTAGAAAATTAAGTTATTTCTAATCTTAATTCAAGTTTCTAATCAACTTCATGGTACCCTTCATGCCCCATCAAGTCCACATGTTCCTCATTATGCCTACAAACATCCAAGAAAAATAATTAAGATTCAACTTAATATTGGAACATTTCAAGATCAAGACTATGCATGCTTAGTCATGGGCAATTTTAATGTGATCTAAAACAGTCCCATACAAGAAGTGACAAATTGCCTCATAACCAAACAATTCATGTCACAAAACCAAAGGAATAAACTCATAATGATGCATCTAAATATCAGAATTTTGAAATGCTGTCAAAGGTAAAAACTTGGACCACAAGGGCACTCCAAGCACAAGCAAGTAAATAGGTTCAGGTTTGGGAATAAGACAAAATGCAGCAGAAAAAACAAGCCTAGGCAAGTGCAACATCAAATGCAAAAGAGCAGCACACATGAAAATGGAAAGAAAGAGAGTGACATCAAGAAAGTGGTAAGAGGCATTTCTCAATGAAAAATCTGAAGTTTTGAAACAAGTGAGAACCCTATTGCTTTGACTATAAGGGGGGCCAATTGAAGAGAAAGAAGAGGATAAATGGAGAGCAAGAGATAGGGAGAAAACCAGATGTAGCACCCCAAAATTTTCCTTTCTGTTTTTGCATTAACTGGCTTTTTTTTCTCTGCATTTTTCATTTTTGCATATCATAGCATTTGTTCTTAAGGCATGGGATCTAGGCATTTTTGTGGCTCAGGTTCCTTTTTTAGTGTAAGAGACTAAACAGCGAGCATCCGAGGCTCCAGCATTTATTTTGCTCGGCGATCAAGCGGCTGATTTTATTTTTTATTTTTGCAGGATAATTTGTAGCTCAGGAGGCAACATTCAAGCTATCTCAGGCATTCTCACAGTTTTCATATTCGAAAGCAAGTTTCAAAGGCTTAACAGAGCTCAGAACGGAAGAAAACGGACAAATGTGCACTTTTCCCTCCAAAAGGCGCCAAAATTCAAATTTTTAAGGTGTTAATCGATTAACCAATATGGTTAACCGGTTAACCAAGGTAAAATCAGGTCAAATTTGAATTTTTAAAGGTGTTAATCGATTAACCCAAATGTTTAACCGATTAACCAAGGCAAATTTTGCCTCTACACGTGAATTTTCAAGGGCAGCCACTTTGGGGTCCATTTTGATCACTTGTGAATTTGATTTTACACCAGAAGAAGGATCTAGAACCACTTTGAATTTTGGTTAATTTTCAAAATCAATTCAAATTCCCTCCAAATTCCCATTCCAATTTTCATAACCACATTCCAAACCACCACTATACTCCTAACCTAGAGCATATTTAAGTAATTTGCTCCAAACCTCACACAATCAATCCTCATAATTTATTTTCATTTTCAGAATTCACTCTCATTCTCTCAATTTTCTCTCAACTTTTTCACTCCAAAACTCCATCAAAGCTCTCTTTGCTTGAATTTTTTGATTCTCCATTGGAATCATTAAATTCTAGAGCTAAACCTTCATCCTTCATCCTTCATCCTTCATCCTTCATCCTTATCATCTCCAATTCTCCATTCAATTTTCATGCTAGTGTGGATCTGAACTTGGAAGTTGATTTGGAAGCGCTTATTTGGATCGGTTTTGCTTAATTTTGGTGGATCTTCACTTCTACAACAAGAAATCACTTGGATCTTAAAGAATCTCTGGGTTTCTTGCTTGGATCTACTCATTTCAAGTAAATCAACACTCACGAAAGCAAATCTCCTCTTTGTAGGTTGGAAATTCTAGATCCGATTCTGTTTTTGAGCTTATTTGCATAATCATCATGTTGATCTTCATTTTTGATTGATTTGGTTGGTTTTTGATTCATGTGATTTGTGATCTTCATGTTTGAATGTGTTTACATGTTGATTAGATCACTGATTTCTGGTTTAAAATTCGTGCATAATTGATTACATAATCATTTGGATGATTGCACATTGGATTAATTGCTATAAGTGATTTTGAGCTGTTGTTTTTCTGCTTCTGGTACAGTGTTAATCGGTTAACCAGTTGCAGTATAAACTGGTTAACCAATTAACCAGTGCGAATTTTCAAAAATCTTTAATGGTTAATCAGTTAACCAATAGTGTTAACCGATTAACACTGAACCAGAATGCCACTTTTGCTTATTTTCAAGCATGTTTTGGTTGCTTCTCACTTGGATCTTCATGGATCAATATGATGCATTTAAGTGAGATGCTTTGGATATGTGTCACTGTTCTTGATTGTTTAATCTTGATTATTCGACACGCGTGCTTCGGTTTCCATTTGAATTTATACTTTGTGGATGTTGTTCAAATGAGGATTGCATGTTTCCTTTGCTTGCATTGCTTGGTTGAGATGTGCTTGTGGTGGCTATTGTCCCACACTTTTTTCCTCCCACTTTTCTTTGATGATTGATGGTTGATGGTTGTAGGAGCTCGCTTCTCCCATTTCATCTCATCCTTGCATCTTTTGTGCTTGCATTTCATGTTTGCTTTTCATCTTCCATTTCTTTCTACTTGTGATTGATTTATCTTGTGTTTTCTTGGTCTTTTGCCATGATCCCTTAGGATTCCTAGTCCCTCCGTTTAGGATGGGAGTAGGAGATACATTAGGTGTTCAATCTAAGCATGCTAACATTAGGGTAGATTTCCCTTTCAATCCCAACTTTAGGTCCATTTTGCATGACAACGTTAGGGCCGAGTTTTCCTTAGACCTTCCGTGCGTCTCTCTTCTCATCTCAAAACACATTCTAACTCATTTAATAAATACGATGAATGTTGTAAGCTACGAGCCTTAAGCACATGGGAAATGATGAGTGAGGGGTCTCCTCTCGCTTGTCTAGAGTGTTTAGTGTATGTCCCGTCTGGGGGCGATATGCGACGCATTCGTTCCTATGTCATAGTCTTTAGTGCAACGTGAATCACGAATCAAACTAATTCACTTCACTAAAACTCACCAACAAAACTCAAACATTTTTATCCTTCGGGATTAATTGAAAACCATTTTCAGAAAGAGTGTGTTAAGCTTTGGTTCTACCGCAAACATACATTGTCCCTAACTGCTGGAACAAAGGTTTAACCCTACTCAATTAAAACACTTGAACCAATCTGTGGTCGTGTTAGCCCAAACTACGTTTACTCTGATTTCTCATACCATATGAGGATACGTAGGCATAAGACGGTGATGTCTTGGCGAGCAACCTTCCCCACCTTCACCCATAGTTTTCCGAACTACGTTGACTCTAAATTTCCCATTGCACGAGGGAATATGTAGGTATAGAGCGGCGATGCTCTATCGAGTCTCTTTTCTTTTCTTTTGTCCTTGTGAGTCAGCCTTTGATAGATAAACACACCCTTTGATTAGACAACAAGCGTGGATCCCGTTGAGTACAACGGACGTGAGGGGTGTTAATACCTTCCCTTTGCGTAACCGACTCCCGAACCCAAGATTTGGTTGCCATGACCTTGTTTTTTCCCTTTTCCGTAGGTTTTCTCTGATCGTTTCCTTTCCATCTCTTTGGGATAAATAACGAATGGTGGCGACTCTTCTGTTTTTCCGTCGGCCTTTTTCGCAGTTGCGACACCAGAAAAATAAGAGAGAAAAGTGACATTGAGAACAAGAGGGTTTTAGAAAGAAAAACAGAAAAAGAGAGGTAGAAACATAGAGTGTCAAAGAAGAAAATACATCCAACAAAACAACAGTGGTGATTAGAAGGAGAGTAGCAATTCTTGGGTATCCATTTCTTTGAACCTTACTCTCTTTATATTTCATTGTATATACTTTTGTATACTTTCATTGTTGTTGCACACTTTGTCATTATTGTTAGTTAGGATAGTATTTGTGGATGCATATGTTTGTAATGAAGGTTTAAGAATGATTAGTTATTGTAGAAAAAACAAGAGTGAGTTTTGTAGAGAGAGATATGAGAACACTTAAAAAAAACCTCAAAATGCTCTCATATTCGCTGGCAAGTTCGCACAGCAAACTTTGGTACATTTCGCCTCTATTTCTGTGAAAAATGCATATTATGGGCAAATTCAGCATGAAGTTTGCACAACGAACTTCTTGATATTTTTTCTGGACAAATTCGCTGGCAAGTTCGCACAGCAAACTTTGGCCCCTTTTGCCTCTGTTTGTGAATAGTGTGTATCTGGACAAATTCGCTAGGAAGTTCGCACAACGAACTTAGTGATGTTTTTCTGGGAAAATTCAGCATGAAGTTCGCACAGCTAACTTCTTGCCATTTTTTCAACTTTTTATTTTTTTGCTTTTATGCTTTATTTTTGCTATTTTCTTGTTTTTCTTAAGATTTTTTTTTGGTGTTTCAAATTCTTTTAGGTGAAAAGATTTTAAAAAAATTATAAAAAAAAAAGATAATATAAAAAAAATAGTTTATTATTTATATTTATTGATTAAAATATTAATTAATTAAATATCAATGCTTAGTTTTAAATTAATAATTTGAAGGAAAAACTTTGTGAAATTTAACTTGTGTCCTCAAACCAACTAACTTGACCTTGTGTCACATTTCATTGTATGTACATATTAATAATGCCATCCCGACTTTTGCTTCCAAAAAACTTTTCTTTTAGAATAAACTCTCGATTCTTATCGAGCCACTTTGGACCTTGTAAGTCGATTGCCTTGTGCATCGCTACCAACCTTGTTCGCATCACCTCAAACTTTTTAACAAGCAATAAAACCCTTGATCCAACATCAAGTGGTATTTTTCTCATAAAAAATCCAAAACACAATAAAGATATGATTAGGTTACACGCCACGAGCTTTAAAGTGCTGGAGAAGGAATGAGAATGGAACCACTCTTACACTCGTTCCGAATATTTTGAATACAAAGTGCTCGACTTGGATATTCGAGATATTCATCTCTACCGAAAGTCTTTAGTATGATCCTAATCAAGAACTTCCTTTCAAAACCATAAAAATAACATCAACTCATCAAACTTCTTTTTCACCTTAGGGCATCATCCAAAAACCATTTTTCAAGGTATAAAATCAACCAACAAACAATTATTTCTCAAGTGGCCGAACTACGATTGCTCTGATTTCTCACACTTATTGAGAATATGTAGGCATAGGATTGCGATAATCCTAGCGAGCACTCTTCTTTATTTTCCACCTTTAGTCCTCAATTCCTCATCACCTAAAAAGGACATGTTGCGTCCGTTCTACCACAAACAGGTAATGCATAAGACTCCACGAACGAGCTGCAATACACCTAACTGCTAGAACGCGTTTGTTAAGCATCGTCCACCCAAACTTCCCATTTTTCACCATAGTCCCTTGAACTACGAATTCTCTGATTCTTCACTTCTTACAAGTGAATATACGTAGGCACAAGGGCCCCAATCCTTGGCGACACTCTAATAAAAAATCAACCCCTCTTTTCTTTTAAGCAAGCAAACTCTTAGATTAAAACACCCATTCAAGCTAAACAACTTAGAAAGTTCCCATCGAATACGATGGATGTGAGGGGTGCTAGTACCTTCCCCTCACATAACCGACTCCCGAACCCTAAAACTTGGTTGCGATGACCATGCTCTTTTCCTAAAGGTTTTATCGTTATTTCCCTTTCCCTCCTTGGGATAAATAAAATCTGGTTGCGACTCTGTGTCATTTTTCACGTAGCGACAGCTCTTAAGTCACATAGAGCTTTTTCTATGACAAATTTTCCAATTGCACATGGTACGGAAAAACTACCTGGATCTTTCAGCTTAAGAGGCATTTTGTTTTGGACTATCGCACTACACTCAACAGTAAGCGTAACGATTTTGTTATCCTCGATCTTTTTCTTATTTGATAATATTTCTTTAAGAAACTTAGCATATGAGGGCATTTGGGTGATAACTTCTATAAAGGGTATTGTGATATTTAATTCTTTCAGAAGTTCAACGAATTTCTGGAATTGCCCACACGCTTTTAGATTTAGAAAATCTTTGAGGATATGGAATGGGAGGTTTATAAGGTGGTGGAGGCACATATGGTTCTTCTTTTTCTGCGGCCTCTTGGTCACTACCTTCTTTCTCCTTTATGTTTTATTCATTTTCCTTTTCAGTTTCCTTTTCAGTTACTTTACCAGGATTTTGATAGATATCTGGATTCTCAAGTCTTGGGTTGGTTGGTTCGTCCAATTTCGTACCACTTTGTAGTATGATAGCATTTGCATGTCCTTTTGGATTAGGTTGCGGCTGTCCAGGAAATGTGCCTGCAGGAGCAGCAGTGCTTGTTGTTGTGCCACTTGCAAAATTTGGGTTTCAATCATTTTGTTGTGAGTGGCTAAAGTGTCTACCTTGCTTTCTAATTGCTTAATTTGCTCACTAGTGTGTATGTTTTGATTCAGTAACTCTTTATTTGTTTGAGCCTGGATGTCTATGAAGTTTTCCATCATTAATTCAAGGTTAGATTTCCTAGGAGTGTTTTGAGCAGCTACGACAGATTTTTGGTATCCTGGTGGTATAGCAGGCGCTTGTCCAGGTGCATACAATGCATTGTTGTTTTTGTACGAAAAGTTCGGATGGTTTTTCCAACCTGGGTTATAGGTATTTGAGTAGGGTTTTCCTTGAGCATAATTCACTTGGTCTGTGGAAACTCATGTCAAAAGTTGACATTCAAGGGCAGCATGCCCAGGAACTCCGCATAACTCGCAGTTTGGAGCTACGGCAGCCACGGTGGCTGTAGGGGTTATGGTCAAACTTTCAATATTTTGAGTGAGAGCATCTACCTTTGCATTGACTTAGTCAAGACTGCTTATTTCGTACATATCACTTTCCGTTGGAGGTTTCTGTACTGAGGCTCTTTCACTTTCCCACTGATAGTGGTTTTGAGTCATACTTTCAATAAGTGCATAAGCCTCATTGTCGGGTTTATCCATTAGTGCGCCACCCGCAGTGGCGTCTATTGTCAACTTTTTGTTATACAAGAATACTAACACTAAAGTTACGGTATCGACTTAATTGGTCCCCAGCAACGGCGCCAAAAACTTGATCGCTATTTAGTATGTCTAAATGCTTTGTGACTGCAAGTGCACAGTTTGATCGCGTAGTTTTAAAGATTATCGAACCCAAAGGACCAAGAATCGATCTACCGCTATCTAATGCTACTACGTAAATCTAAGGCTAATGGATTTCTAAATTTGAGATGCAAGTAAGAAAATAAGTGCAAATTGAAATATAAGTTAAATCAAGATAATGCGAAATATCGGTATATAATTCTATCAATAATCGAGGGTTCAGTAATTCATGGGCGTTTAGTTTAAAAGGAAAATTTTTATTCTGTAGAAACTACTCATTTAAAAGACTTTATCTCACACTCTCATGTTTATTCACTTAGATTATACTCTAAAATCAGAATGAAGGCTCTCGCTCTCTCATTTGTATTTAAAAACACTTTTTGAAAATAAGTAGATCCTAATTAATCCTAAAGCGCTCTCGTTGTATTTAAGACTAATGTTCAGTTTCAGTTATCCGGTTAAGACCTCAAACTCTTGCTTTATTGATCTTAACCTTTGTTACCATTTTACTTTCGTAACAAAAGTTATTAAGTTATTAAAAAGAAACTGAGACCAGAAGAATAAATCTGTTAATTTTACGTCATGATTTACTTAACCCCTTTCGACCGGTCTTAATTACATACCGATATTAAAAGGTTTAGCCAAACATGGCTTGCATGCTATTACAAAATCTAATCTTAATGCTAGATAGAAGATAAAAGGGATGCACAAAAATAACAATAACAATAAAAGCAGATAAACGGAACCTGGCAATTACGAAGAACAGAAAACACTTGGATTTGATTATGGAGGTCGGCTTGCAGTTAAGTACAAAGTTACAACCCGTAAATCAATCCTAACACTAACTGACAATTATTTACCAGTGTGAAAAACAATTGCCTTATACAAAATTTCTCTAAAAAGTGCTTAAAAACTAAGAACAAAAATGTTGAAGAAAAATAATACGAAAATAGAAATCAAAAGTGGCTCCCAGTTTCCAAAATCGTATGTGGCATTTATAATTGTTAGTGGCGAAGGTTACCCAAGATTTCAGGCTAAAACGAGGAGTGGTGATCGGAGAAAATGCAGGGAGGAATTGGAGAAAATATAGGGAGGAAGTGGCACACGCCACTTCCCTTTCTTTTAGGAGTGGTAGTTGCCACTCTTCCTACTTTCTAGAAGTGGCACTCGCCATTCCCCTCTCCCTTGGAAGGTGGCAGGCGCCACACTTCTCACTCTTTCCATGGTGGCAGGCGCCACACACAAGTGGCAAGTGCCACTTGGTGTGTGGTGGCCCCCACCCTTTTTTTTTCTTTCCTTCCTCTTTTCTTTCCATTTCCTTCATTTCTTTCTTCTTTTATTTCTTTAATCCATATTTTTGATAATCTACAAAACACAAGAAAATAGATGCGTAATAGAAGATAAATCAAATAAAACAGCAATAATTGCAGATGAAATTCATGTAAGTCAAGTCAAATATACGATATAATTTCGCGTTATCAATAGACTATGAGAATCCTCATCCCATTTCTCGATCTAACTTTATCAATGTATCAAAACTTAAAATCCAAGCTTCCTTTCGCCTTTTCACCTGTCCACTTAATTTATTATAGCCACATTAATTGATCTTCCTCCTAACCCTAAAGTCCATTATTTCCATAGATTTTCAAGTAAGTGTGTCAATATTTTATGTTCTAAAACAAATCTTATTCACTTGAACTAACTTTTTTACTTACACTCAAAAATATGGGAACGTTTACTTATGTTTCACTGCTTACAAATGGTGATCCTATATAGTGTGTTGCTTCCAAACAACAACTTAGCATTCACATTATTGTATAATTAATCCATCTCTTAATAAAATTTGATGTTAACTATGTTACCTAGCTTTCACATTATTACATAATTAATCCATGTTTCGATAAATTTTATTGTTAACTATCGACGGTCTAACACAACTCTTTTTATTATGCTTGGATTTTTTTTATGTTGTTAAGGATTGAGCTACCCCACCCATTTGAAAACCTTATATATCATAAAATATTATGATTATCCAAATCTTATCTTTAATTTGATTGATTTAGCATTAGCCTTATTAATACCAAAGTGCCTTGGGCATTACACATGCAAAATAAAGTTTTACGTTTATTTGACCACTAACAAGATATTTGCGCGTACGGATAAATTTATTTAATATGATATATCTTTTATTTAAATATTTATGTAAATTTGAAATAAGTTATTTAATTATAAAATAAATAATAATAATATAAATTTAATTTTTATATTTAAAAATAAAAAATTTATGTCTGAAATAAAAATAATTATTAATTAAAATAAAATAGATATTTTATTGATAAAAGTCTATGAAAAAAAATATAAATTTTGACATTTAAAAATAAGAATTTTGTGTCTTAAATAAAAATTATTGTTAATTAAAATAAAAATAACTATTTTTCTTATAATAGCCCGTGAGAAAAATAAAAAATTTGACATTTGAAAATAAGAGTTTTGTGTCTCAAATAAAGACATGTAACAATTAAAATAAAATATGTATTTTACTGATAGTGGCCCGTGAGAAAAATAGAAAAGTTATGACATTTGAAAATAAAAATTTTGTGTCTCGAATAAGACAATTGTTAATTAAAATAGAATAGGTATTTTGTTGATAGTAACTCGTAAGAAAAATAGAAATTTTGATATTTGAAAATAAAAATTTAGTATCTTAAAGAAAGACAATTGTAAATTAAAATGGTATATATATTTTACTGAGGCCTGTGAAAAAAATAAAAATTTTAACATTTAAAAATATTTTTTTAACAATTATGAATAATTTTTAAATAATCATAAAATAATTATATTTTCGATTGAGTAAATTTTTATATGTTCCTCATTGATTCTCTTCAAAAAGATTCAATTTGTATATTTATTTATGCTTAGAAAAAGAAAAAGGGAAAGAAAAAATTAAAATGAAAGTGAAAAAATGTGTAAAAACAAAATGTGAGTGAAATTTAAAATTTGAAAAAATAATTGAATCACATGTCATATTTTTGTTGATTTAGAATGAAAAATAATACACACATTAAGTTATTACTAAAAAGTCTCTAATATAGAGTATTTGATAGTATATTATAGATAGTTAATTCATGAAACCTAAAATATAAAGTAAATTGTTTTTTGAATTAAGAACAACATTACATTGAAAACAAAATACGCTTCACATATTACATATTGTTGTCTTGGGACATGAATGCCCAGACAATACATAGAGTTTTACTTACATAATTTAAACATTTCATTTTATTAGAATATTAATAGTAATTCATATTTTATTTAGTTGTACTATTTTTCTTAACCTCTAAGTTTGTTAGAGGGTATTTTAGTATTTTATCTTTTTCTAGTAACCCTAGTTTTAGTTTATAAATAGGGTGACAATCATTATAACTTTTATCATGTTTTTGTAGCCGTCATTCTTAAATAGAATATTTCCTTTCTTTGTTCATCATTTATTCACCTTTGCACCAACAATTGGTATCTAGAGCTCCGGTTCAGATTCATTGGGAAACACGGGAAACACGAGTGAACGTGAGGTCTTGTGTGTTTGATTTTGATTCTTAGATTCGTGTTGAATCTTGAACAAAATCTGATCAGAATTTTATTCTGTGGGTTGGGAAATACTGTGTGAGAAACATTGAGTGTATTGTGCAAGGTGAAGATGAACAGAAACGGCAACATGAACACCAAGCTTCCAGTATTTGACGGTAAAAACTGGAATCGTTGGATGATCCAAATGCGTGTACTGTTTGGTGCTCAAGATGTTTTAGATCTTGTCACTGATGGTTATGTTTCGGTAGCAGCAGATGCAACGGATGAACAGAAAAACGCGCAGAAGGAAGTAAGGAAGAAGGATCAGAAAGCATTATTCTTTATTCATCAATGTGTTGATGTAAATGTGTTTGAGAAGATTGCAGATTCAACGACAGCAAAGGCTGCGTGGGACACACTGGTTAGATGTTATGGTGGTGACGCATCAGTGAAGAAGGTGAAGCTTCAGTCCTTGAGAAAGAAATATGAGAATCTCAACATGAAGAATAATGAGAAAGTTTCTGAATACATCTCCAGAGTGATTCTGATCACTAATGAGATGAAGGCGTGTGGAGAAACTCTTTCTGAAGAAACAATCATGGAGAAGGTATTGAGATCCCTTACCTCTCAATTTGATTACATTGTGGTAGCAATAGAATATTCCAAAGATCTGAGTACCATGAGAGTTGAAGAGCTGCAGAGCAGTTTAGAAGCGCAAGAGTTGCGTTTGACTGAGAGAACTTCTGAAAGGGAAGTAGAGCAGCAGACTCTGAAAGCAACTTCTGATAGGAGGTATCAGAAGCATTCAGAAGCCAAGAGAAGATCTGATGGTGGTCAGAAGTCAGAAAGTTCAACCTCTGATAGACAAAAGAATGCTCAGAAGGGAAAAGAGAAGTATGACAAGAAGAAGATCCAATGTTACTGTTGTAAGAAGTTTGGTCACTTTGCTAGAGATTGTTGGTCAAACAAGGAGAGAAAATCAGAAGAAGCAAATATAGCCAGAAGTTCTGATGACGAATCTGTGCTATTGATGGCCTCTGAATCTGATGATCTGACAGACTGGTGGTATATGGACACTGGCTGTTCAAATCATCTTACTGGAAACAAGAAATGGCTGGTTGACTTTGACTCTGAAAAGAGGACAAAGATCAGATGTGCTGATGACAAATATCTTAATGCAGAAGGTATGGGAAATATCAGAGTGACTCTGAACAATGGGAAAACAGCATTGATTCAGAACGTGTGGTATGTACCTGGCATCAGAAGCAATCTGATGAGTGTGGGACAATTAATTGAGAAAGGTTTTTCAGTTACCATGAAGGACAATCTTCTGAAGTTGTATGAATACAATCAGAAGTTGATTATGGAGTCAGAACAGGGAAGGAATAGAACATTCAAGGTGAATGTCAGAACTGCAAACTCAGAATGTCTTAGTGCAACATGTGCTGAGAAGGAGAGTGAGCTGTGGCACAGAAGATTTGGTCATTTGAATTTCAGAAGCCTAAAACATCTGAATTCAAAGAAGCTGGTACATGGAATTCCTGTAATTAAGAAGCCTGAGAAGTCATGCAAAGTTTGCATGGAAGGAAAACAACCACGTTTGCCATTTGCGTCAGAAGTTGCTCCAAGAGCAAAACATGCCTTGGGAGTTGTACATTCTGATGTGTGTGGTCCATTTCCAGTAGCATCAATTGGAGGGAATAAATACTTTGTGTTATTTGTTGATGAATTTATAAGAATGACATGGGTATCCCTTATTAAGTTCAAACACGAGGTGTTTGATGAATTCAAGAAATTCAGAATGAAGGCTGAGAATCAGAGTGGTCAGAAGTTGAAGATTCTTAGAACTGATGGTGGAGGTGAGTATAACTCCAAAGAGTTCCAGAAGTTCTGTGAGGAAAATGGAATTGAGCATGAGGTTACTGCTCCTTATACCCCTCAACACAATGGTCTTGCTGAAAGAAGAAACCGTACTTTGCTTGATATGGTGAGAAGCATGCTAAAGGAGAAGAAGCTTCTTCAGAAGCTCTGGGGAGAAGCTGTTGCCACTGCAACGTATGTACTCAACAGATGTCCTACGAAGAAGTTGAAGGAAATAGTTCCTATGCAGAAGTGGACTGGAGACAAGCAAAGTGTTAGTCATCTGAAGGTGTTTGGTTTTGTTTGCTATAAACATGTTCCAGAAGCCAGAAGACAGAAGCTGGATGATAGAAGCAAAGTGATGATTCTGATAGGGTACCACAGTACAGGTGCATACAAGCTCTATTATCCAGAAACCAACAAAATTGAATTCAGCAGAGATGTGATTGTGAAGGAATCAGAAGTTTGGAATTGGGATAAGTCTCAATCTGATTCTGATGTTAGAACTTCTGAAGAAAGGTCAGAGTTAAGAATTTCTGAAGTTGAAGTAAACTCTGACGTTGATTCTGACTCTGATAGTGATTCTGACTCTGGAGAAGACTCAGAAGATGAAGGTGACTCTGATGATCCAGACTCTGATGGTAATCCAGATTCTGGTGGAAATTCAGACTCTGAAGATGGCCAAGACTCTGAAAATATGCCAGATCTTGAAGATGGTCAAAGCTCTAGAGGAGGTCAACCATCTGAAGCTGGAAACTCTGAAGCTCAAGACTCTGAACAAGTTCAGAGACCACAAAGAATCAGAAGTGTTTCCAGAAGATTTGCAGAATTTGACATGCTGCAAGACACTGAAGTAGACTCTGAAGGAGAAGTTATTCAGTGTGCCATGTTAGTAGACTCTGAACCCATAAGTACAGAAGAGGCTCTTAAGCAGAAGCTCTGGCTGAAGGCCATGAAAGAAGAACTTGATGTTATAGAGAGAAACAAGACTTGGAAGCTGACAGAACTTCCAAAAGACAAGAAAGCCATCAGCGTCAGATGGGTTTTCAAGCAGAAGTTAAAGCCAGATGGCTCAATTGGCAAACATAAAGCAAGGTTGGTAGCCAGAGGATTTCTACAAAAACCTGGGCTGGATTACTCTGAAGTGTTTGCACCTGTAGCAAGACATGAAACAATCAGAATGGTGATTGCAATAGCTGCTAACAGGAATTGGCCTCTGATGCATTTAGATGTAAAATCTGCATTTCTGAACGGTCCATTAGAAGATGAAGTTTACGTGTCACAACCTCCTGGATTTGTGAAAAAGAATCAGGAAGGGATGGTGTACAGATTATACAAAGCTCTATATGGATTGAAACAAGCGCCCAGAGCTTGGAATCAGAAGATTGATTCATTTTTCAAGAAGCAAGGCTTTCAAAAATGTGAGATGGAGTACGGTGTCTATGTTCAGCATACTTCTGAAGGCAATATGACTCTGGTATGTTTATATGTTGATGATATACTGCTGACTGGAAGTTCTGAACAGGAGATAACCAAGTTCAAGAAGGTTCTAATGAATGAATTTGAAATGACTGATCTAGGCAAAATGACATACTTTCTAGGGATGGAGTTCAGATATTCTGATAAAGGTATCATTTTGCATCAACTCAAGTATGAATTAGAACTTCTGAAGAGATTTGATTTGAAGAATTGTAAGATGGCTGTCACACCTTCTGATACAAATCAGAAACTGGATTCAGACTCTGAAGGAAAGGATGTGGACGCTACAACCTTCAAACAGTTGGTTGGTTCTCTGAGGTATCTGTGCAATACCAGACCTGATATTTGCTACTCAGTTGGGATGGTTAGTAGGTTCATGAGTAAACCTAAGTGGTCCCATTACCAAGCTGCTGTCAGGATTCTGAGGTATATCAAAGGAACTTTGAAGTATGGAGTGTTATTTCCCTATGGAGGAAATAATGAGTCAGAACTTCTGAGTTATTCAGACTCTGATTGGTGTGGAGACAGAGTTGACAGAAGAAGTACATCTGGGTACTTGTTCAAATTTCTGGGAGGTTCCATTTCTTGGTGTTCCAAGAAGCAACCTGTTGTGGTGTTGTCAACCTGTGAAGCTGAATACATTGCAGGTGTTGTCACTGCATGCCAAGCTGTGTGGATTCTGAATCTGTTGCAGGATCTAAAGATTAAAGTAGACAAACCTCTGAAGTTGATGATTGACAACAAGTCTGCAATCAATCTTGCCAGAAACTCAGTGTTGCATGTGAGAAGCAAGCATATTGAGACCAAATATCATTTTCTGAGACATCAAGTTCATAGTGGAGTGTTAGAAGTTGTACACTGCAGCACTCAGAAGTAGTTGGCAGATGTTCTGACGAAAGCTATCAAGACTGATCAATTTCTCAGACTAAGGGATGGAATTGGTGTTACAAGTTTTGATAGAATATGAATTAAGGGATGGTATTAGAATATTAATAGTAATTCATATTTTATTTAGTTGTATTATTTTTCTTAACCCCTAAGTTTGTTAGAGGGTATTTTAGTATTTTATCTTTTTCTAGTAACCATAGTTTTAGTTTATAAATAGGGTGACAATCATTATAACTTTTATCATGTTTTTGTAGCCGTCATTCTTAAATAGAATATTTCCTTTCTTTATTCATCATTTATTCACCTTTGCACCAACACATCTAACATGTATTAAAGTTTATCACAAAATTACAATACCAATCAACCACCACCACGTGATTAATTATCAACTAAGTAAATAACTTAAACATTTTTTTAGCATAATAACTAACTAATTATCTAGTTGACTGTTCTTACTGATAATATTTTTGCCAAGACAACTAGTACATTTTTCTTAAGTTTACTACAAGCTAAACGTATATATATAATACTATATTTACACCTCAGAGTTGAAAGATTTAGTAAGATTCCGAAGCTCTCCTGTTAAGGGATCTTCGGAATTTGATGCACATTGAGTTGTTGTACTCTAGACATACTTGAAGTATACTTTGGTCTATGAATATGTTCATACATATTGCTTAGATTTATTTGGTTGTTAGAGGATGGTGTTTTGAAGATATAACTGTTTGATAACTTTATATGGCTTTGTACTTGCCTTTGTTGAAGTTATTTTTGGGTCTAGTTTGACATAAATCCAGTTAGTGTTGCACTTGATCAGGTGTCACGTAGGAGTAGCAAAATAGATGGAGTGCATGGATGTGGATTGAATTGTTAATAGATGGATAAAAACAATTCATTAGTCCATTAACAATCCACTAAAATTTTCTTAAAATTATTCAATCCAATCCAATCCATCCATTAAGAATAAAATTCATCTAATCCATCCATTAACATATTTTTAATGGATGGATATTCATTCATCCAACTTTTTTTTTTAAGAATAAATAAATTTTTTATTTTTAAAATTCGATTTTATTTTATTTTTGAAAAATTTATTTTTTTGTATTTAAAAAAAAATTATGAAGTCGGTTTTTTGAATTTTTTGTATTTTAAAAAAGTTGATCTTTTTTTCAGAAAATTCTTTTTTTTATTAAAAAAATTGATTTTTTCTTTCGAAAAAAATTGGTTTTTCTTTAAAAAACCATTTATTTTAAAAATTGACTTTTTTTCGAAAAACAAATCAGTTTTTTATTTTGGAAAAAAACCGATTTTTTTTTAGAAAAAAAAACAGATTTTTTTTCAGAAAAAAAAATTGATCTTTTTTTTTGAAAAAATTACAATTTTTTTATTAAAAAAACAATTTTTTTCTTTTAAAAAAACTATTTTTAATTATTTTTAAAAAATTAATATAACAAAAATAAAAATAATCCATTGGATTCTTAAAATATGTTGGATGGATTGAATCCATCCATGATATAAATGAATGGATTTAATCCAATCCATTAACTTATTTTTTATGTGCTAGATGGATTAGATGGATTTTTTAATGGATGGATTAGATGGATTTTGTCTTAATGAATCCTATTACCACCTCTAATTTCACGTACTAGTTTACTTTATTGGGAAATTTTTGCATTGTACATAGAAGTGATGTACTAATAAATATACTTTTGTGTACTCTTGTAGAATATACTGAAAACAATATTTGGTCATTTTTGTGTATACTGTAGTTCTCACTTATCAAAATAAGCTATCCTGTAGATTTAACTGAAACGTAATAAAGTAGTTTGAGCTTAGATACGTATACTAAATGAGTTAAAGGAAGTATCTTATTTATTGAGACATGTTTTGAAAATAAGGATGGATAGTGATGAGAACTCTTTCTACTCCTTTTCTTGCTGTGAGTCATGGTCATGGACCTATATTCTCAATACGAGCATTCATCTACTCCTGCCACAGTAAAGAAGCTTTTCAATTTAAAATCCAATTTCTTGACAAAGACTTAAAGAGAGATGCATGGGCTGGTACCTTTGAGAAATACTTTTACATTCGAGATACTCCTCATAATGATTGTTCAGGTTTGCATCTACTTCTTTGATTACATCATTCTTTGCACGTTTATATCCCAAATTAATTTTTCATTTTTAGCTGGCCAAGTCTATATAAAAATTTGTTTCTGAAGATCAATTAAACTTTAAACTGTTATAGTGCATTCTGTTTTATTCTGCCAAATGTTATAGCCCTGCCTGATCTTGCCGAGGATAAATAAAGAAAAATCATCTATTCTGTTTGACATGAAAAAAAAACACCCATCCAATTTGGTGATCTGAAGCTACTGGAATCCGCTTTCCCTGCAATGGAAAACACGCTGTTTCATGCAGTTTCAATATACTGTTAATCGGATATCAGAAAGATCAGATTGCACTAACAAAATGATTTAAAATGATCTAGGCTATTAATCTGATATCAGAATGTTGAGATTATACAATAACAAAATGGTTTAAAATGATCTCAACTGTTAATTCAGACGGTTGAGATCGGAAGTTACATGTTGCAGATACTGCACTAAATTCAAATCTAAACGCTAACATCCTTGGCAATAAATCCAAAATTGACACCAGTCTAGTTTAGAAAGCCATGCCTGAGTGCTGTCTTAGAAACTTTCTCTTCTGTCTATATCCTAAAAGTAATGTGCACCAGCTTTAAGTGTGGTTTTCCAGCTTCGAGAAACCTCTTCACTGCATCTTCTGCATACTTGTTTGTGATCAATTTTAGTATATTCTAGATGAAATGTTTTTTTAGAATTAAGAACAACATTTCATTGAAAACAAGATACTGCTTCCCATATTACATATTGTTGTCTTGGTACATCAATGTCCACACAATATAAATAGAGTATACTTACATAATTTAAACATTTCATCTAGCATATACTAAAATTGATCACAAATTTACAATACTTAAATTCTTCGTAAAGTTCAATCAACCATCACCACGTGATTAATTATCAACTAAGTAAATAGCTTAAATATTTCTTTAGCATAATAACTAACTAATTATCTAGTTTACTGTTCTTACTGAATATTTTTACCAAGACAACTAGTACATTTACGAGCTAAACGTGTATATATATACTATATTTACACCTCAGAGTTGAAAGATTTAGTAAGAAGCTCTACTGGTAAGGGAAGGTCTCACTATGACAATAGCAGACTCATTAGCACCAGCTTTAAGTGTGGCTTTTCCAGCTTCAAGAAACCTCTTCACTGCATCTTCTGCATACCTGTTTGCTTTTTTCACCGTCAGACTTTTCCTTATATTTGGATAGGAATTGAGCACATGATCGCCATTGAGCTGAGACACGAGCTGAATCAGTTCTAATTGGAATTCTGAGACTTGAATCTTCTCTAGGTCCATATGGCCTTAGATTAGTGCTGACTTCAGGAAGTGTTTCAATACAAGATATTACAAATTGTGTAAATACAGTGTGCTGGAAAATAAATCAATAGCATCCAATGACTCTTGAAAGGACAGAAAATTTTGTATACATTTCGGACCCTTTTGTGATTTGTAATTGTACCATTGGCATTTCAATATAGTTCCAAACTTGCTTTTAGGATATAGACAGAAGTGGAAATTTCTAAGACTGCACTCAGGCGTGGCTTCCTAAACTAGACTGGTGTCTATATTGGATTTATTGTCACCGATGTTAGCGTTTAGATTTATTGTCACACAAAAACAGAAACCTATCAATGTACACCACTCAATCATTGACTCATAAAATCAAATCCACTATTTTGAAGACACAATAATACACCATAATCTCATTAACTCAATTACATCTTAAAATAGTTCAAATTTAAGCACTTGTGAACTTAGTTACAGCTTTTGTACCCTCGGAGACAGCATGCTTGGCCAATTCTCCGGGAAGAACAAGCCTGACCGCGGTCTGAATTTCCCTTGAAGTTATTGTTGGCTTCTTGTTGTACCTTGCAAGTCTTGAAGATTCTGCAGCAAGCTTCTCGAATATATCGTTGATGAAACTATTCATGATTCCCATGGCCTTGCTCGAGATACCAATGTCAGGGTGAACTTGCTTCAGAACTTTGAAAATGTAGATCTTGTATGTCTCTACGCTCTTCTTGTTTCTCTTCTTCTTCTTGTCTCCGGCGGCGGCACCACCATCCTTAGGTAGCTTTTTTCCGGCCTTTGGCTTCTTCTCAGCCGGAACCTTCTCGACAACCGTGGACTTCTTCTCCTCCACTGGTTTCTTCTCTGCCGGCTTCTTCTCTCCCTTTGGCGCCATTTGATTGAAAATCGGAAAATGAAAGAAAGGATGGAAATTGAGAATGGGAGTGATGGAATATGATATGGTTGGAAGGAGTTATATATAAAAGCATTCTAACGCTTTGATTGGCTGTTGAGGATTCACGCGGATCAGTGACGTGGCGCTTCTAGATTTAACAAATAATCCAAGTATTTTTTGGAAAAGCAGCACAGAGAAAAAGTGACGGAACGATGTTAGCTTTCGCATGGATTGGTGAGCTGGCAGTTATATATTCAACATTGCCATTTTTACACTCGCGCTTATACCTATACCGTATATATTATTCATAAATATTGGTGAACACTGTCGTGAACAGTAAAATCGTACATAAATAATACTGTGAACAGTGTATGAATAGTTTCATGTGAATAGTGTATGTGTACAGTGCGTGAATAGTAATTTTTTATAATAAAATAAAGTTGGTTAATGAAATGTAAAAGAATTGGTTAATGAAGTGATGAAGTTGGCTAATAAACGTCTAGATATTAAAAATAAATTTTAATAAGAAAACAAAATTGATTAATGAAATATAAAAAGTTGATTAATGAATTTATAAACTTGGTTAATAAATATTATAATAATGAAGTTGTAAAATGTTATTCTTACACCAATATATACACTATACCGTATTTTACTGTTCACCAATACGGTGAATAGTAAAATATTATAATAATAAAATATTTATATATATATATATATATATATATATATATATATATATATATATATAAATTAATTATTTTTTGTATATCTTGGCGTTTATTAACAAAGTTTATAACTTCATTAACCAACTTTTTACATTTTATTAACCAACTTTGTTTTATTATTAAAAGTTATTTTTAATATCTGGACGTTTATTAACCAATTTCATCACTTTATTAACCAACTTTTTACATTTCATTAACCAACTTTATTTTACTATAAAAAATTACTATTCACGCATTGTGCACGTACACTGTTCACATGACACTATTCATACACTGTTCACGGTACTGTTTATGTACGGTTTTACTGTTCACGGCACTGTTCACCATATTTATGAATAGTATATACGATGTAGGTGTAAGTGTGGGTGTAGAAATAGCAATGTTGATGATTTTAACACTAAGAATATTCATACAGTACAATATACTTTTTCCTTTTATTTATTATTATTTTTACAAAAATTGAAATTTGTGCCAACTAAAAATGAAGCTTTAAAAGCTATGGTGTAGATATACGGTGTCACAATTTCAATGTTAATATATCATTTCTCATTGAAATTTTATTGCTTTTTTTTTCAAACTCTAAAATTTCACCTGTTGGATCCGAATAATTTAATTGCATCTTTAGTTGTTTTACACTTGACTTAAGTTGTTGTTATCAGAAACTAGTTATAGAGCTTCTTTGATTAATAACCTGCAAAACAAGTTTCTACAATTTAAATGTTTCAGCACCTCAGAGTCGCTAGACTCACAACCTACAATCCACATTCGAGCCTAATGAAATCTATAGCATGTTTCTTCATTTGCAAATTTGTTTGCGCCTCTTATTCTAATAAGATAGAAGGGGCATAGGAACTTCGGAGTGGGTTATTCTTCTACCAACATTTGATATAAGGGCATCTAATAACCAGAAGAAGAAATTTTGTCCTCCAAGGAAGTCTCGAACATCCCTTCTAACCAGAGTCGTGAGATATGGATATTGTTCTTGCTAAAACACCAAAAGGTTGACTTCTTCGTTATTGTTCCGAAAGAGTCTTAAACAAATGGTTTCAAATGTATGTTTCATGTATGATTGTTGTGTATTGGTTGTCCTTGTCTCTTCTTTAAGTGTTCTTATTTATAGGTCCATTAGTTGATACATCTCTTGGTAACGTCTGTCGCCTCCATAATTGCCTACGAAATAGTTTGTGAGGCCATACATATAGAGCCTACCATAGGTTTATTTTTCTCCTTTTTTGAAATTAAAGACGTTGAAAAGAGGGATGGGTGACAATCAGCGGCCTTCCAGGTAAGAGCTTTCTTCAAGCATTTACCTCAAACTATAAAGATTTTAAAGACCGGTTTCTTTGGATTAAATGTGGCCCGAGGTGTCCTCGGGTACTATACGCTTTAAATGGATCCCACCGCTTTCCTATCTATTAGATCGAAAATCCATTTTCGGTATCCGACTTTGACTTTGATAAATTGAATGATTAGGAGATCAAATCCTTAGTTATATTAGATGTTTTTCACATGATGAAAGTCTGAGATCTGTTGTCATTGCCTGGAGACTTGCACAACACAACCTAGGCCATACATCACACCCTCGGTGAGTAACCAAGTTCCTAGCATTAAGAGACTTGCACAAGCACACAACACGATGAGTCCAAAGTGATTCACGCCTAAGTGGCCGCAGAATCCCATCCGTCAATCATCAATGCACATGTGTCTGATGTCGAGTGTAAAGACGCCTACATGACTGCACAAGCCCACCGGGTGAAAGCATTAGCGAGTAACAGAGTGATTTACACCATATGGCTACACAACCCCGCTAAAGGTGAGTAACGAAGTGATATTGCCTCCATGGCATCACAACCCCGCCATACCGATCACGCTGATGTGTAATGTCGAGTGAGTATACGCCCTATATAACATCCCACAAGAATATTGCAACGGTAACTTAGGTGTGTACAATATACCAATAACACTGATGTGTAACGCCGAGTGGGTATACGCTCTATTAGACCCCTACAAGCACATCACAACGGTATTCCATCGGAAACTAAGTTCGGCAACTCAAGTGATTTACCACCTAGTAGCTTAGGCCTACTTCGATTCAAGCATACATCAAAACCACATCACATTTGAACTTTCAACCGAAATGAATGGGAATAAGCAATGAAATGATCACATCATAGCATTTATCAACATAGGGCGTTATATTAAGCACACATATAAGGGAGACATAACATGTCAAACATAATCATTTCACAATTACTTCAATTCAATAATATTCTATCAATCACCTATACTCATAGAGCATTGGAGTAACTTTCCAACGCTTTCGATCGTGCCTCAATCCGAATTACGGTTCATAAATTATGAAGGAAAGAAGAAACGAGAAAATAGAATTATGTCATGGTCGTTGTGCAACGGGAAAGCGAGGTTGGGTCGCTTTGAGTTTGTTGTGCGACCCCTGAGCGAGGGATGGACAGAACCAAAATTCTACCATGGTTATTGTGCAAGCTCTAGGTGAGGATCTCGCTTTCAGTTCACTGTGCGACCGTAGCAGAACATCAGATTGCCTTCAGCTCGCCTCCAACTTGTTGTGCGACCGCATCGTTTTCCAGAATCTCAGCAACGTGTAAAAATGGTAAACATGGACAAAACCCTCAACCCACATGATCATACATCCTTCAAATACCCCCAATAAACATGGATTAACATAATACAACATATAATATCTCAAGATCATCAAGTATTAACATACAATCCACACTTATACATGTTTTTCACACAAACCTAAATTCTCAAATCATGTATTTCTTCCCTCCAAAAGTTATTCTATCTAATGGAACTCACCTTAGAGATGAAGAAAATGAGATGGAGTTTATGACGATGATGATGAATCTATAACTTCCTCTTCCATGAGTTCTTCCTTTCTTCTTTTCATTTTCTATTTTCTTCCTCTTTTCTTCTTTTCTTACTATCTTTCTTTCTTTCTCTCTTCTTCATAAATATATATAATACATATATAATATAACATTATATAATGGTATAAAATATCTCCATTTGATATTCCGTCATCTAACACCAATTGACTAAATATTAGAGTTACCAAAATGTCCTATATTATACTTATTAATATTGGTATGTCCCTTTCATCAATAATTGATCTCTTCATAATTCACTAGTTACTCTATTGATCCTAATTTACAATGCTTAGAGTACTTAGGAGCTTTAATTATTCCAACTGACAACAGATAGAGTGCATAGGAACTCAACTAATCGTAATTGATATCCGATTGAGCATTTAAGGAAATATGGGGTATTACACTGCACTTCACGCATGACCTAAAACTTGTAATCATCCAAATCTTCACTTGGAACCACCAATACATGTGAAAACTTGTTTGTCCTTTAAAAACGCGTAGAGTGGAGTGCAAAATGACCAGATTTCATGCCCAAGTCGCACTTTTCACCCTTTCCCTCACACGGATTGTAAATCACAAAATTCCAATTCCATTCACATGAATTCAGATTTGATTTCACACGTATGAGTTTCTCATCACTTTTCCTATAAATAGAGGCCTCATTTGCCTTCATTTCCAATCTTGTGTAGCCAAAGAAACTCTGAAACTATTTGAACCTGATACCTCAAAAAATCAGTTAACCATTTCTTTAATTCAAGCTCTTTTAGCTTTGTTTCTTCGCCCAGAATTACTCATTGACGCCTTCTGAATCTAACTAAATCATTTCCTTTCTTTGAAGCTCTCTGAAACTTGATTTCCATTTTCACCATTGTTGAACCTTGAAGCTTCAACTGAAAAGGTAGATAACTGTAAAATTACACTTCAAACGAGTTACTAGTAGCTTCGGCATGCTTCACTGATCAATAACTCTAATCTACCTTATATTTATATTTGTTTTTCAGCATTTAATTTTAGTTTGAATTTCTAGGATTCTTCGTGTTATTGAGCAAATTCTCTTTGCTCAAAGAGAATAAACTGCTCTGAAGCAAAGAGACGTGAATGATGATGTGTTAGGCAACTGAATCCATGCTTGGTCATGGCTAAAAACACTAGTTCATGAGGTTTGCAAAATTTGGTTGGAGGTTGACGATAAACATGTTTTGTGCATGTTTCAGACTTCCTCCAAAAATATTTGAATCTGTCCAATGAGATTAGGACGCATGCTTTTTTTAATTTCTTTTGTCCGTTATGACCTGGTGTTGTGATCCACTGGTGAGCGCATTTTGACTCTTATTCCTGGCCATGTGATCACCTAACTTGGATTTAGTAATCAAATATGATGGCTCAGGCTTTTTCGCTTATTTCAATTTTGTTTTAAATAGTTTTTAAATTCCTTTGTCTTTCAAAAATTATTTAAAATAGCTCCTGGCCTCATTTTAATTCATTTTTTTACAAAATAAATCTTTAAAAATATTTTTTATCTGGTTTTATTTTTTAAACATTTTTAAAATCATTTTTAGCATTTATTTGCTATTTTCTCTTTTTTTTTCTTTTTACATTTAATTTTTAACTATTTTCAAACATATTGAGATCCAACTTTTGAGATTTGATTCCTTGTAATATTTATGACTTTCTAAAAAAATTGGCAATTATTTGATGTTTTGATGCCTTTTTGGAATTTTCCATTTATTTTCCATTTTAAATCATTTTAATCTTTTTTTGATTTCTATTTTGATCCATTTTTTATTTTTGACTTTTGTTAACTTGGGTCATGACTTGGTTGATCAATGCTTCATCAATTTCCATTGGCCTTTTAATGATGTTTTGGTTATATTAACTTTCATCATTTCAAACTTATCATTTAAATGATCATTTGATCATTTTTGGTACTTTAGATTAATGATAAGTTGGTCCTATTGTATTGTGAACTTGGATGATTGAAATTGATGATTAGATGATCCATTTCCTTGTTTAAATTGTGATTGATCATCTCTTCTCCTCCATCTTCTTCTTCTTTTTGCTTTTGCTTTGACTATTATGTTATATTGTTTTAGGAGAATGACTTTGTTGAATCATAAATTGTTATTGACCGGCCTCAGATAGGTGTGATTTCTACATAAGTCCACTTATGATTGCTTAACATATCGCTAAATTGTCTCGACTCAGTTGAATCCTCATTAACACTAACGTTGATATATTAGTTGTGCTAACATCTAACTTTTACTTTTTTGCTTTTTACATTCACGTCTTTACTTTTATGTCATTTACATTCTTGCATTTTATTTTTTTGCTTTTTACTTTATGCATTTTATTGCATTCTTATTTCAAAAGAGCAAAAACATTATAAAATGGCTAAAACCCTTAAAAACTTAAATATGATCTTTTGGACTTTGTGTTACTATCTCTTACTTAAGGAGTATTTTGGACTTTGGACTTTAAGACTTAGTGTTTTCCTTTGCTTTAAGTGATATATGAGACTTTGTGATTCATCTAACACCTAGTGATTCTTCTGGACCCTTTGATCTTCAATTTAAGACTTGGATGTTTTTTGTGACTTTGTTGTTCATCTAGATCTTTTAATATTCATCTACTCAAGTGCTTGATCATCTTGTTACTCAATCCAAAGGGGGAAGGAATGCTTGTTTTGACCAATGTCAAATTCTTGATCCACCTTGTGGTTAGTACACTTGCACATATAAAGGCTTTCTCTTGGGATACCAAACAATGAGACCTTTTATTTCATGTCATGTACTTTGTGCTTTATGATAGTCTATTCATCTCCTTCCACTTCTTTAATTTTCAAAACTCCTTCCTATTTCAAAAACTTCATGCTTTCAAACTTCACACCTTTTTCTTAATAAACCTTGACTTTGTCAAGTGATCTAGAAAATCTTTTTCTTAATAAATGCTAAAACACTTATGCATACTTAAACTTTTTTTCTCAAACTTCTAAAAAAGACAAACCTCGTCAAACTTCTTTTGGTGACTTTGTACACTTTTCTTTAAGAGCCTTTTTTGGAAGATTGGATATTAGTTTATTCTTATAGTGATGAAAACCACTATACTTCTACAAAATGTTAAGAAGTGATTGACATTTTCCACTTGAATGTTTAGACGTGCTTGTGAGAAATTCCAAGCAAAAGTTATCCATATCAAGATTATGTAAATGCTCATTTCATTATACTTGTGGGTGCCGCACCTCGAAAATTTATTCAAACATACGACCCTCGCGCAAAAGGCGCGAAAATGCGGTTCGACAGAGTCGCCACCGAACTTTATTTTTCCCGAATGAACGGGAGAGGAAAATATTGAGAAAACCTCATAAACGCGGAAGGAACACGGCCGTCGCAACCATATTTCTGGGTTCGGGAGACGGTTACGCAAGGGGAAGGTATTAGCACCCCTCACGTCCGTTGTACTCAACGGGAACCTCTTAATTCGAGTTGTGATGGATGTTAGCTAAACTTAATTCTTCTCTTCTTACTACTAAATACTAAAGGATACTATAAAGGGATAAAGACACTAGGGGAAAGGGGATGGTTAAAGGATAGGGTGCTCGCCAAGGATTGGGGCCCCTGTGCCTACGTATGCTCATTTGGACGAGAATGAGAAATCAGAGCGTCGTAGTTCGACTACGGAGAAGGATGGGGGGAAATGGAAGATGGAGGGGATTGTGCTCGCCAAGATCATCGCAATCTTGTGCCTATGTATCTTACATTCGGACGAGAATGAAGAATCAGAGCAGTCGTAGTTCGTGGTAACAACCACGAAAGAAACTAGATTGAATGGGTTTGAAGTGGGTACGGATGACGATTACTCGAAGTTTAAGAAAGACTTCTCTGACCCAAGTAATCGGGAGAGCAATCCAAAGACTCGGAACACTCTCTTTTTCATCATGAAGGAATGATGTGTTTGAAAGGATAAGGTTGAAATGATGACGATCACTTGAAGCCTAAGAAAGACTTCACGGGCCCCAAGTAATCGGGAAAGCGAACCAAAGACTTGGAACACTCTCTTTTTCATCGTAAAAGAAGGTTGTTTGAATTTGAAATGGTGTATAGAAGGATGAGATTGGTCGGATGACGACTACTTGAAGCTTGAGAAAGGCTTCTCGGATCCAAGTAGTCGGGAAAGTGAACCAAAGACTTGGGACACTCTCTTTTTCATCGTAAAAGAAGTTGTTTGAAGGTGAGTGAAAGGATGAGTAATTGGAGATGGTTGAATATTGTCGAGTTGTTAACGTTATTTAAAAGCGTCAATTGCTCACACACGAATAAGATAACTCGCATCCAAACAATCGAAAGCAAGCTCAAAGACTTGAACTCACTCTTTACACCTTGAAAAGGATTGAATAATTGTTAGTTGATTGATAGTTTGTTTCGAAAATCCTCTTGACGTTAGATCAAGGGTTTGACTCATCATCGCGTGCAAAGCGTGTTGGAAATGAAATGGTTTGAAAAAAGAGACCGACTTGACTTACGCATCAAGGGTCGAATTGTGTGCAATAGGTTGATGGCGAATGCGTATGAGCACTCGACTTACAAGGGTTTGAAAATGGCTCGATGATGAATCGAGAATTAGTTTGAAAATAGTTTGATCCGCTCTAGTCCATATGGGTGCTCCTAGGAGATAAACTAATAATCAAAGAAATGTGAAACATACATCAGAATGGGGAAGGGATACATGTAAGTTACACGGGATTGCACGAAATAAAGGGGTCTCATTGTAAGGTAGCCCAAGAGAAAGTCGTGTGTGTGCATTTGTGTCCTAAACTACGTCTTGAGAAAAGTCGGGCACGACTCAAAGTTAGGATACCTGCAAATGACCAAAGATCCAACAGTCCACCAATTTGGCTTTTAGGAGTTTCGATAATTTATTAGGTATTTTCGAATATGGGTGAATGAATATGAATAATGAGATATGATAATATGAATAATAATATGACAATAATATTCACAATAATATTTAGCGGAAATTAAATTTAATGGTTAGTGAATCGAATCGGGACACGAAAGAATGGATCTCATCTTAATCGCAAACATAATGCCGATTAATCGAAGGTAGCCTATCACGATCCCAAAGTACGGAAAATGACCCCAATGGTTATTCACCATAGATTTGAAATCGAGAAGGTTATCAACTTCGATACGCGACGCTTACGAATAAAAGACTTCATTGATCCAAAAATCGAAATAAAATCGGAGAAAGAAAGTGGTCTCGGATCCTTTGTTTCACGCCAATAATTTGACGGTTAAACGTTGGTAATCTCGTCATCGACCCAAAACAATGAAAGTGTAATAGAATGCTCAAATATTAAAATAGAATTTTTTTAATTTTTAAATATAAAACTAAGAAAATAATATTAACAAACTGCTCTTAAAATAAAGATTAACAAAATATTATACATTATAAGATAACAAAAATATTATTAATATGCTCACCAAAAAAACATTATAGAGAAACCTTAAAGAAAAAAAAGAGAAGGGTGTACGTTGAGTATATGGGGCGGTAGCTGAATCAAGTCAGGCCTTCAAACAGAGCCCAGTTGTCTCAACAAGTTTCTATCAAATTTAAACAAGTATGAATTTAAAATAAATAAAATAAAATAATAAATAATAATAAAAAAAAAGGGTAAAGAAAATGGCATCCGTAAATCAAAAACAAAATCCAAAGCAGATCCAACTTCTCTCCTTAAACACAATGAGACAAACGAACTTCAGGAAAAAAAATCTGGATCAGAGTGAAACGTAAAAGGATCAAAGCGTTCTGCTTCCCACCTTCAACCTGTTCACACACAAGTTCTCTCCTTCCTCTTCATATCTCTAATCTCCTCTCTGAATGGGTTTCTGTTTAATTTATGTTGTAATGGGTTCCGATTTTGGGGTTGGTATGATTCGCATCCGGTTGAAGGTGGGTTGGGGATTTGAGGAAAGTTGAGGTTGATTTGGGTTTCATTGTAACAGAAGGAGAAAGTTGAAGGAGGTTTAAGAAGTTTGGCGTTTGAGAAATGAGTTTGGGTTTGAAGATTGGAAGGGTGTGGTCGAGAACGACGAAGTGGGTTTATGTGTTTGCTGGGATTTTCGGTTTTTATGGTAAGGGCTTTGTGGTTCCGTCGCGGTTTATTGATGAAAGTTGGGGAAACATGGATTTCAAGCTGCGAGATGGAGGAAGAAGATGATTTAATGTTGAAGGTTTTGTTCGAAGTTTGGGTTTTAAGAAAAATGGATTGTGTTCTGAGATGAATGGGTTTGTTTTGGGATGAAGAGGGGTTTTTGGAGGTTGATGTTGAAGGTTAAAGATGGAAGAAGGTTGGAGTGGGGTTTCAGATTGGAGGCCGCTAGGGTTTCGAATGAAGAAGGAGATGAATAACTGTTGGGGGCGCTAGGGTTTGAAGGCTCTTGGAACGGTTAGGGTTCCCATTCCTCCTCAATCCGAAGCTTTTTATATCCAAGGTAAAATACTGATTTGTTGTTGTTTTGTGTTGGAATTCCTGCTTCGTACGAATTGCTAGTTGTGTTATACTGCTCTGTGTAGTGGTTTTCATCATGGGACCACACTTGTTTCTACTGATTTCACTATGAATTACACTTACTGCAATAGTTTTACTTTTTTACTGTTGTGACACTTGTTTCCATAAAAAACTCACGGTTATGTCCTGTATGTATTGTTGCAGTGTTGCTGGGAAATTTGCTGATGTGTTATCTGTTTTAAGCCAACAAACCTCAATTTCCATATGAGCACCATAATTGAATGCATTATCCTTCACAGGAACTCAATCCTTTGAAGCATTTTATCGGCAAGTTCGCGTTTAGAGCAGATGGAACATTCCTTAACAGCATATGCACTTTTGTCAACCATTGCGTCGCTATACTTGGTAACTACAATTTTCCTCAATATGTCGTTTCAATTTTGACAGTTTTGATGCTGTACATGATGTACATTCTGGCGAATGGCTTTGAAGGGTGTATGGATGCCGTTGCCGACAATTCCATTCGAAAATCGGTCGAGAGATGCGTTGAGACTTCTTTTATTCGACAGGACATGATATAGTTGTTGTTGTGCCCTGTTCTAGTCTTGTCCACTTTTCTGGTTTTTTAAACTTGTAGGGACCCTTTATCAATTCTAAAATTGATACGTGGTTATCTGTCAGTTGTCATCAAAACGAACACGAGGTGCATTGCGGACCTGTTGCGAATTCTAACTACTCTTCTGTGTTGCTTTTTTTCTGTTTGCAGGTTACTTAGTGGATGAATTGTGTTAGGGTTTTGGAGTTGCGGCCATGGCGTGAGAATCGTAACAACTTGCTAGTCTTGGATTTGAGCGTGAGTTTGATTATGCAGGAAAATGTGTGAAGCTTACTGTAATTCAAGCTGTGAACCAACTGGTGCAGGCTGCTATATGCGCAACAACTTGATGTCGCAAATTACGGTCATACCAGCTGTGAGTGAGTACCAACAGGTTTTTTGTGTCTGGTTGTGCGGAGTATGCGCTGGTCGTACACACACGATACATGGTTGTGAATATATTATTGCGTAACCATTGCGTTTCGTACTGCTGTTTCCTTTATTGAACTTCCATTTGAATTTTTTTGTTGCAAGTGTGTATTGGTTGTACCATTTTTCCTGTTGTGAATTACGATGGGTTAACTTTTTGAGGAATGGTTTTTTTTCTGTATGAAGCTTCACATGGTTTTTTCTTCTGCTTTTCTTCTTGCAGATTGTTGTTCTTAGTGTAGGTCCTTCTTTCAAAACTTGGTGGGTTGTGTGAAGGCTAGTTCTTAGTGGGGCATCCGATGCATTCCGTATTGCTGCTGCAATTTGGTTGTGCTGTGAATTTCTTCTCATGTTGATACGTTTCGACGCTTTGATTTTCGGTTGTTATTGATTTTGCAACGAATATTTGGTATGAAATTGTACCAATTTTCTGCGAAAGGGCTTTTCGAACGTTGCCATTTTTCTATCAGGTTTAGTGGCTTTTGGATGTGGGGTCTGTAAAATTGGCTTTTGGCAAACGGTCTTGCTACGTGACTTTGTGTGGGGTCGATTATGGTGTACTGGCCTTGGTGTAGGTTATATGAAGTTCGGTGATTGTAATGCTGGCTTGGTCAAATTTGCTGTGCATTTGAAGTTGGGGTTATGTCTGCTATGAATGGGTGAACAACTTGTAACAGGAATTCTCATAGGTGCCTTAAGACAATCGACGCAAAAGACCTTGGCGCATGAATTCACCCTCTTTTTTTGGCATTGTAAACTTGTGACTTTTAATTTAGTGCCATGTCTTTTAATAGATCTTTGTATGCAATATTATTATTTTGAACTTGAGTTGTACCAAACTTTGGCAACAAACACCCACTTGAGTCTCAATATTTCTTGACCACGACCCGACTTCACAAAAGAAAAGCTGGCATGTATTTGTAAATTGAAAATAAATCACATATAGTTTGTAATTTAATTCAAACTTCATCTCCTAACCTAAGCCCGCCATAACTAAAGGACAACCCAACTGAATTTTGCAGATAATCACTTAAAATTTGTTAATTTGATCACAAAACTTAAATCCAAACTTAATCTTGGGCATCAACCTTTCATCAAACTGTGAATCCTTTAATCAAGACTTTAACTTAACTCGCATGGCCTAATCTCCATAACAGAAACAATCCTTCTACATTTTGAAAATGATCCAAATATTGTCCTGGACGAACGTATGGTCTGATCATGAAAATGAAAGCACACCCCTCCACAAGAACTCGCCATATTCTCAAAGGACATGTAGTCACAATACACACACACACACAAATGTTCTTCGACGTACAAGCTAAAAGTTCGTGGCTAAAGACCCAATGAGAATGACCATGAAATAATATGTGGGTTAAATATAAGAGAATGGTAAAGTAGGACAAATTTAAGGTATGACAGATGCCCCTATCTAATCGGCTTAGACCGAGTAAGATGAACGGCTATGGCGCTCATTCTTTCAAGGTAGAAGACAATTAGATATGAAGAAAATCCTGAATTTGTCCGAAAAGAAAGTAAATGTTCGGGTATTGAAAATGCTGGATGAGGCATACAAATGAATACCCGGTAAAAGGTCACCATCACCAAAAGGATGATGGGATTAAACACGCACGACTATTATCACCAAAAGCATGATAGAACAAAAAACACTATCGCACAATCTGACATTAATGACTATGACAGACCTCTCATCCAAAGGATGACGGAGCGAAACTTACACCGGTCACTACCACCAAAAGGATGATAGGACGAAGCTCACATGGCTACTACCACCAAAAGGATGATAGGACAAACACTATCGCACAATCTGACATTAATGACTATGACTGACCCTCCACCAAAAGGATGATGGAGTGAAACACACACCAGCCACTAACACAAAAAGGATGATAGGACAAACACTATCGCACAATCTGACACCAATCCAAGTGACAGACCCCCACCAAAAGGATGACGGAGCGAAACTCACACCGGCCGCTACCACCAAAAGGATGGTAGGACAAACACTATCGCACAATCTGGCACCAATCCAAGTGACAGACCCCCAACCAAAAGGACGGAGCGAAACACAAACAAACAATATCGCACAATCTATCACCAATCCAAGTGACAGACCCCCCACCAAAAGGATGACGGAGCGAAGCACAAACATAAATAAATATCGCACAACCTATCACCAATTCAAGTGACAGACCCCCCACCAAAAGGATGACGGAGCGAAACAAACACAAACAAAATTTGCACAATCTGACACCAATCCAAGTGACAGACCCCCACCAAAAGGATGACGGAGCGAAACACACGAACAAAATAGCACAATCTGACACCAATCCAAGTGACAGACCCCCCACCAAAAGGATGACGGAGAGAAACACACAAACAAAATCGCACAATCTGACACCAATCCAAGTGACAGACCCCCCACCAAAAGGATGACGGAGCGAAACACACACAAACAAATATCGCACAATCTATCACCAATCCAAGCGACAGACCCCCACCAAAAGGATGACGGAGAGAAACAAACACAAACAAAATTCGCACAATCTGACACCAATACAAGTGACAGACCCCCACCAAAAGGATGACGGAGCGAAACACACGAACAAAATAGCACAATCTGACACCAATCCAAGTGACAGACCCCCCACCAAAAGGATGACGGAGAGAAACACACAAACAAAATCGCACAATCTGACACCAATCCAAGTGACAGACCCCCCACCAAAAGGATGACGGAGCGAAACACACAAACAAAATCGCACAATCTGACACCAATCCAAGTGACAGACCCCCCACCAAAAGGATGACGGAGTGAAACATAAACAAATATCGCACAATCTATCACCAATCCAAGTGACAGAGCCCCCACCAAAAGGATGACGGAGCGAAACACAAATAAACTATCGCACAATCTATCACCAATCCAAGTGACAGACCCCCCACCAAAAGGATGACGGAGCGAAACACACACAAACAAATATCGCACAATCTATCACCAATCCAAGCGACAGAGCCCCCACCAAAAGGATGACAGAGCGAAACACACACAAACAAATATCACACAATCTATCACCAATCCAAGTGACAGACTCCCCACCAAAAGGATGACGGAGCGAAACACAAACAAAAACGAATATCGCACAATCTATCACCAATCCAGATGACAGACCCCCCACCAAAAGGATGACGGAGCGAAACACACACCAACAAATATCGCACAATCTATCACCAATCTAAGTGACAGACCCCCCACCAAAAGGATGACGGAGCGAAACAAACATAAAAACGATATCGCACAATCTGATACCAATCCAAGTGACAGACCCCCCACCAAAAGGATGACGGAGCGAAACACACATAAACAAATATCGCACAATCTATCACCAATCCAAGTGACAGATCCCCCACCAAAAGGATGACGGAGTGAAACACAAACAAGAACGAATATCGCACAATCTATCACCAATCCAGATGACAGACCCCCCACCAAAAGGATAACGGAGCGAAACACAAACAAAAACGAATATCGCACAATCTATCAACAATCCAAATGATAGACCCCCCACCAAAAGGATGACGGAGCGAAACACACACCAACAAATATCGCACAATCTATCACCAATCCAAGTGACAGACCCCCCACCAAAAGGATGACGGAGCGAAACAAACATAAAAACGATATTGCACAATCTGACACCAATCCAAGTGACATACCCCCCACCAAAAGGATGACGGAGCGAAACACACACAAACAAATATCGCACAATCTATCACCAATCCAAGTGACAGATCCCCCACCAAAAGGATGACGGAGCGAAACACAAACAAAAACGAATATCGCACAATCTATCACCAATCCAGATGACAGACCCCCCACCAAAAGGATGACGGAGCGAAACACACACCAACAAATATCACACAATCTATCACCAATCCAAGTGTCAGACCCCCCACCAAAAGGATGACGGAGCAAAACAAACATAAAAACGATATCGCACAATCTGACACCAATCCAAGTAACAGACCCCCTACCAAAAGGATGACGGAGCGAAACACAAACAAACAATATCGTACAATCTATCACCAATCCAAGTGACAGACCCCCCACCAAAAGGATGACGGAGCGAAACACACACAAACAAATATCGCACAATCTATCACCAATCCAAGCGACAGACCCCCCACCAAAAGGATGACGGAGCGAAACACAAACATAAATAAATATCGCACAACCTATCACCAATCCAAGTGATAGACCCCCCACCAAAAGGATGATGGAGCGAAACACAAACAAACACTATCGCACAATCTATCGCCAATCCAAGTGACAGACCCCCCACCAAAAGGATGACGGAGCGAAACATACACACAGGTTGCTATCACCAAAAGGATGATAGAACAAACACAAATTGAAGGCTACCAACACCAAAAGGATGCAGGCTAGGTTGAACCGACGAAGATCGGCTATCACCAAAAGGATGATAGTAAGGCAATTGACAACAGTCACGCTTGCTGGATACAACTCATTAGGGAACACCCAAGAGGAAGATTGGGTTGAAATGAATCAGCGGGGACGACCACTGACTTGCTTAGAGATCATAATTTTGTTGAAATGATTTCATGGTTACGCCCATGAGCTCTGAAGAGGATGCCCCTGACTGGGCCGAGTTTATCCTAATGTCTTGGTTTGCTCAACAAAAGGTTGAACAACTTCATGAGGAACGCTCACGGTTTTGCTGAAGATGCCCCTGCTCGGGTTGGATCTTGCACTGAACATCTTGGATTTGCCCAACAAAAGGTTGAACAACTTCGTGGGGAACACCCACGGTCTTGAATGGTATGCCCCTGACTGGGCTGAATGTTGATTTGAAGATCTGATCAACCACAAGGTTGAAATACGTCATGGGAGACGCCCATGGTCTTTGAAAAATGCCCCTGACTGAGCTGAATCTTGCTTTGAATATCCTTTGAATTTTGTGGGAGGAACCCACAATTGTAGAAGATTGCCCTTGACTGGGCTGATGATTGCTTTGAAGCTCTTGAAAATCGTGGGACAGACCCACAATCTTGCGGAGGATGCCCCTGACTAGGCTGAATCTTGCTTTGAATATCCTTTGAGTTTTGTGGGAGAAACCCACAATTGCAGAAGATTGCCCCTGACTGGGTTGATGATTGCTTTGATGTTTTTTTGAAGTTTGTAGGAGAAACCCACAGTCTTGCGGAGAATGCCCCTGACTGGCCTGATGATGATCTTGGAAATCTTCGAAATTGATCCTGGATCTTGACTTGCATATGCGAATACTAGATGATAATGATGCTTCGCAACGAATGGCAGTGCAAATGCAAATACTGACGTGCGAAGATGCAAGAACTGGGGAAGTATGATATGATTAGGTATGCATATGATGCAAGATACTTAGGATGCTGAGTGTGATGCTTATGATGCACATGATTTCAGATGGCTAGTTGGAAACGCAGGTGGAGACGCCAGCGTGGTGGACTTTGGGTAGTTGCCAATGCGAATTGGACTTCGGGTGGTGGGAGGGATTGACTTCCTCGACACGCAGTTTGTTGAAGACGCCATGATTGGAGCAGAAGATGTCCTTGATGCCCCAAGTCTGGGATATTTGGTGACTGTGAATTTGCTTCAGAGAGAGTTGCAACTCTGCTTGATGGTTAGGACGACCTGGTCTTGCCCCAATTTGAACATGGCAATGGTCTGCCCCCAGATTAACCAATTCTGGCATATGGAAGTTGAACTCGGATGACTTGCCCCTGCTCGAGCTGTTGAGTGATTTGCCCCAGCCTGTGGGTTCTGAGGTAGTCTCACTTCGTGTTGGCCACTGGAAGTCAAATCCTTCCTTGACTGCCCCTTGTTGAAATGTCTTTGAATACCTAGTACTGCTTTGCAATTAAAATTGTACATTCATAAATGGTAATAATTAATGCAAAGTTCGATGCAAGTTTGAAAAAGTGTCGTTTATTGATGGTCTCGTGATAGTGAGACGAATGGACAGTTAGCCCAAACTTGTGCTAACTTTGATTGGTGTAGAAGATATTGCAAGGATAATGACGCCAATGTTGATGATTAACAATCATGTGAGGAGTTAGGTTACGCAACCTTGTGATATTATGCTTTCAGAATAAAACTCACCTCAATTAGGTCTTTCGAGGGTCGTAACATGGTCTGATTCACGGTTATGAAACAAAGGATATTAGGCTCAAAGTATGATTTGTACCCACCCCTTCTTCTTAATGATCTCCAGTCCTACGTTCAGTTAATTCTGCACCTATCTTGGTGGTGTAAACTTTATGATTCAAGGTTTACTCGACGTGGTAGTCACCTTATTTTGATGGATGTCAGTGACCCCTTTTGGGTGACCACTGAATCTTATTTTGTTTTTGTTGAGGGTTTCGGGGTCCTCTTTTGTTTTTGTTTTTGATCCCTAACTTTTGCATGAATTAACTTTGCTCGTCAAATCCATCGGGATTACCTTGATTTTTGCCTAAGTCCCCTCTAAGGTGTCTGACTTAGCAGTCTTTTGATTTTTTTGGATTTTGTTGGAAGGTTGTGACTGCCATGTTATGGGTCATTGAAGAACAACCGTCTTCTGGGTTTTTCTTCGTTGATTCGAGTGCGGGATTGGATTAACTGAACACTACCCTGCCCTAGGTTGAGTGTAAAAGGTTTGAATATCCGAAGGAAACTACTACTTCTAGGCTCGAAGTGGTCTACTAGGGATTAACTCCTTATATCTCCGGTGTTTGGGGAATTGAAGCAATGCCTGTACATCATTGACGAGATTCTGTCTGAAAGCATACAATTAGCAATTATGGGTATCTCGTTTTCATCATCCTCCCTCAAATCATGCTGAACAATAGTGGATAGAGTGGAGTGAATAAATGTGTCGGTGATAAGTGAAAATGAGTGAATACGACATAACTAATTCAAAAAATGCATAAACGATACATTAATGAAAACCAAATACGAATGACAATTGTCCAAAGCATAAAGTACTTAAACAAACAACGATAAAATCAAAGAACTGCGAAACATGAAATGGCAACATGACGGCCTTCTTCGGGAGATGAACTTGACTAGACTTGATCTGATTTGATGTTGGCACTAGCTGGCTGGTGGCATTGGATTGTTGATATCGTTATGATACTTCCCATCAAAGGTGAGAGCTTCGTTGTCAACCAGGTCTTGAATTTTGTGCTTGAAAGACCTGCAATTCTCAATGCTGTGACCTGGAGCGCCCTTATGAAACTCACAATGAGCATTCGCGTCGTAATCAGCAGGAAAGACGGTTGGGGGAGCTAGATCTCTCGGAATGACAGCCTTCTTCTCCATCAGTTGAGCAAAGATATCTGCATATGTCATTAGTAGACTATCAAATACTCTATCTGGCTTCCACGTTCTCTGTTGATTTCGCCGACGCGGTCGTTGAGCGACTTGTTGTTCTGATCCCTTTATGGTTATGGCAAGGTCTTCGAAGATCTGATCAATCTTTCTATTGAGGGATTCCAACTCCTTCCTGATGGCAACTTGCTCTTGTTGAATCTGCTCCATCATTCGTCTTGTATTGGCTCTAGTTGCATACTGGTGTCGAGGAATCAACTTAATTTACTGGTATGAAGGAAAGAGAAACATGAGAAACTGTTGAAGGAAGGAGAATGCAAGATGCACAACAAATGAGATGCAAGATCCAGGATTACAGGATCACAAATTCAAGCAATTATGAGATTAGTCGGGTGGACGGTTCAAGGATCACAGTCACTGCTCAAAGAAACCCCCACGAATAGGATTCTAAAACTGGTAGGTGCCTAGAGTCATGGATATCTTTCAAAGATATTACGGCCATGACAAAGCCTCGTCACGACAGTAATATCCTCAAAATAATCTCCTCTAGGTGAGGTTCTCGTATCTTCCACGCGAGAAAGACTCCTCGGAGGCGTCAACTACACAACCATCGACACACGGGTTCTAGAAAAGGTTTTCAGAGTCATAGATCGAGGTTGAAAATATCATTGTAAGGAAGTAATACGTTCAAGGGATCTCATCTGATTGGGGCGTTCATATTAATTCACAAAGAATTAACACTACCAACCACCATGAATAAAACGGTTAATGGTCCTTGGGATCAATGACTCAAGCTCAAAAATATTATGGCCATGGCAAAGACTCACCATAACAACAACATCTCCAAGGAATCTACTCCAAGCGGGGTTTTCGCTTCAACTCAACATGAAAGACTCCACGCAAGTCTCCACTACACAACCATCATCCTAATCCTAGGGTTATACTCGGACTTGGGTGTAGAGCCATCTCACAAAATAACCATAAGCAGAACAACCCCATAATGCCACAAGCACAAGTAACCAAGATAAAGATACCAATAAAAGCGAGAAGAATAAAAAACAACAAGCTAACAAACTCAAACTAAGATAGGCTTGACTCTCTCTTGCACGGAGCAATGTCCCCAGCAGAGTCGCCACCTGTCGCACCTCGAAAATTCATTCGAACATACGACCCTTGCGCAAAAGGCGCGGAAATGCGGTTCGACAGAGTCGCCATCGAACTTTATTTTTCCAGAATGAACGAGAGAGGAAAATATCGAGAAAACCACATAAACGCGGAAGGAAGACGGCCGTCGCAACCATATTCCTGGGTTCGGGAGTCGGTTACGCAAGGGGAAGGTATTAGCACCCCTCACGTCCGTTATACTCAACGGGAACCTCTTAATTCGAGTTGTGATGGATGTTAGCTAAACTTAATTCTTCTCTTCTTACTACTAAATACTAAAGGATACTATAAAGGGATAAAGACACTAGGGGAAAGGGGATGGTTAAAGGATAGGGTGCTCGCCAAGGATTGGGGCCCTTGTGCCTACGTATGCTCATTCGGACGAGAATGAGAAATCAGAGCGTCGTAGTTCGACTACGGGAAAGGATGGGGGAAAATGGAAGATGGAGGGGATTGTGCTCGCCAAGATCATCGCAATCTTGTGCCTACGTATCTTACATTTGGACGAGAATGAAGAATCAGAGCAGTCGTAGTTCGTGGTAACAACCACGAAAGAAACTGGATTGAATGGGTTTGAAGTGGGTACGGATGACGATTACTCGAAGTTTAAGAAAGACTTCACAGACCCAAGTAATCGAGAGAGCGAACCAAAGACTCGGAACACTCTCTTTTTCATCATGAAGGAATAATGTGTTTGAAAGGATAAGGTTGAAATGATGACGATCACTTGAAGCCTAAGAAAGACTTCACGGACCCCAAGTAATCGGGAAAGCGAACCAAAGACTTGGAACACTCTCTTTTTCATCGTAAAAGAAGGTTGTTTGAATTTGAAATGGTGTATAGAAGGATGAGATTGGTCGGATGACGACTACTTGAAGCTTGAGAAAGGCTTCTCGGATCCAAGTAGTCGGGAAAGCGAACCAAAGACTTGGGACACTCTCTTTTTCATCATAAAAGAAGTTGTTTGAAAGGTGAGTGAAAGGATGAGTAATTGGAGATGGTTGAATATTGTCGAGTTGTTAACGTTATTTAAAAGCGTCAATTGCTCACACACGAATAAGATAACTCGCATCCAAACAATCGAAAGCAAGCTCAAAGACTTGAACCCACTCTTTACACCTTGAAAAGGATTGAATAGTTGTTAGTTGATTGATAGTTTGTTTCGAAAATCCTCTTGACGTTAGATCAAGGGTTTGACTCATCATCACGTGCAAAGCGTGTTGGAAAGGAAATGGTTTGAAAAAAGAGACCGACTTGACTTACGCATCAAGGGTCGAATTGTGTGCAATAGGTTGATGGCAAATGCGTATGAGCACTCGACTTACAAGGGTTTGAAAATGGCTCGATGATGAATCGAGAATTAGTTTGAAAATAGTTTGATTCGCTCTAGTCGATATGGGTGCTCCTAGGAGATAAACTAATAATCAAAGAAATGTGAAACATACATCAGAATGAGGAAGGGATACATGTAAGTTACATGGGATTGCACGAAATAAAGGGGTCTCATTGTAAGGTAGCCCAAGAGAAAGCCGTGTGTATGCATTTGTGTCCTAAACTACGCCTTGAGAAAAGTCGGGCACGACTCAAAGTTAGGATACCTGCAAATGACCAAAGATCCAACAGTCCACCAATTTGGCTTTTAGGAGTTTCGATAATTTATTAGGTATTTTCGAATATGGGTGAATGAATATGAATAATGAGATATGATAATATGAATAATAATATGACAATAATATTCACAATAATATTTAGCGGAAATTAAATTTAATGGTTAGTGAATCGAATCGGGACACGAAAGAATGGATCTCGTCTTAATCGCAAACATAATGCCGATTAATCGAAGGTAGCCTATCACGATCCCAAAGTGCGGAAAATGACCCCAATGGTTATTCACCATAGATTTGAAATCGAGAAGGTTATCAACTTCGATACGCGACGCTTACAAATAAAAGACTTCATTGATCCAAAAATTGAAATAAAATCGGAGAAAGAAAGTGGTCTCGGATCCTTTGTTTCACGCCAATAATTTGACAGTTAAACATTGGTAATCTCGTCATCGACCCAAAACAATGAAAGTGTAATAGAATGCTCAAATATTAAAATAGAATTTTTTTAATTTTTAAATATAAAACTAAGAAAATAATATTAACAAACTGCTCTTAAAATAAAGATTAACAAAATATTATGCATTATAAGATAACAAAAATATTATTAATATGCTCACCAAAAAAATATTATAGAGAAACCTTAAAGAAAAAAAAGAGAAGGGTGTACGTTGAGTATGTGGGGCGGTGGCTGAATCAAGTCAGGCCTTCAAACAGAGCTCAGTTGTCTCAACAAGTTTCTATCAAATTTAGACAAGTATGAATTGAAAATAAATAAAATAAAATAATAAATAATAATAAAAAAAAGGGTAAAGAAAATGGCATCCGTAAATCAAAAACAAAATCCAAAGCAGATCCAACTTCTCTCCTTAAACGCAATGAGACAAACGAACTTCAGGAAAAAAAAATCTGGATCAGAGCGAAACGCAAAAGGATCAAAGCGTTCTGCTTCCCACCTTCAACCTGTTCACACACAAGTTCTCTCCTTCCTCTTCATATCTCTAATCTCCTCTCTGAATGGGTTTCTGTTTGATTTATGTTGTAATGGGTTCCGATTTTGGGGTTGGTATGATTCGCATCCGGTTGAAGGTGGGTTGGGGATTTGAGGAAAGTTGAGGTTGATTTGGGTTTCATTGTAACAGAAGGAGAAAGTTGAAGGAGGTTTAAGAAGTTTGGCATTTGAGAAATGAGTTTGGGTTTGAAGATTGGAAGGGTGTGGTCGAGAACGACGAAGTGGGTTTATATGTTTGCTGGGATTTTCGGTTTTTATGGTAAGGGCTTTGTGGTTCCGTCGCAGTTTATTGATGAAAGTTGGGGAAACATGGATTTCAAGCTGCGAGATGGAGGAAGAAGATGATTTAATGTTGAAGGTTTTGTTCGAAGTTTGGGTTTTAAGAAAAATGGATTGTGTTATGAGATGAATGGGTTTGTTTTGGGATGAAGAGGGGTTTTTGGAGGTTGATGTTGAAGGTTAAAGATGAAAGAAGGTTGGAGTGGGGTTTCAGATTGGAGGCCGCTAGGGTTTCGAATGAAAAAGGAGATGAATAGTTGTTGGGGGCGCTAGGGTTTGAAGGCTCTTGGAACGGCTAGGGTTCCCATTCCTCCTCAATCCGAAGCTTTTTATATCCAAGGTAAAATACTGATTTGTTGTCGTTTTGTGTTGGAATTCCTGCTTCGTACGAATTGCTAGCTGTGTTATACTGCTATGTGTAATGGTTTTCATCATGGGACCACACTTGTTTCTACTGATTTCACTATGAATTACACTTACTGCAGTAGTTTTACTTTTTTACTGTTGTGACACTTATTTCCATAAAAAACTCACGGTTCTGTCCTGTATGTATTGTTGCAGTGTTGCTGGGAAATTTACTGATGTGTTATATTTTTTAAGCCAAGAAATCTCAATTTCCATATGAGCACCATAATTGAATGCATTATCCTTCACAGAAACTCAATCCTTTGAAGCATTTTATCGGCAAGTTCATGTTTAGAGCAGATGGAACATTCCTTAACAGCATATGCACTTCTGTCAACCATTGCGCCGCTATACTTGGTAACTACAATTTTCCTCAATATGTTGTTTCAATTTTGACAGTTTTGATGTTGTACATGATGTACATTCTGGTGAATGGCTTTGAAGGGTGTATGAATGCCGCTGCCGATAATTCCATTCGAAAACCGGTCGAGAGATGCGTTGAGACTTCTTTTATTCGGCAGGACATGATATAGTTGTTGTTGTGCCCTGTTCTAGTCTTGTCCACTTTTCTGGTTTTTTAAACTTGTAGGGACCTTTTATCAATTCTAAAATTGATATGTGGTTATCCGTCAGTTGTCATCAAAACGAACACGAGGTGCATTGCGGACCTGTTGCGGATTCTAACTACTCTTCTGTGTTGCTTTTTTGCTGTTTGCAGGTTACTTAGTGGATGAATTGTGTTACGGTTTTGGAGTTGCGGCCATGGCGTGAGAATCGTAACAACTTGCTAGTCTTGGATTTGAGCGTGAGTTTGATTTTGCAGGAAAATATGTTAAGCTTACTGTAATTCAAGCTGTGAACCAACTGGTGCAGGCTGCTATATGCGCAACGACTTGATGTCGTAAATCACGGTCATACCAACTGTGAGTGAGTACCAACAGGTTTTTTGTGTCTGGTTGTGCGGAGTATGCGCTGGTCGTACACACACGATACATGGTTGTGAATATATTATTGCGTAACCATTGCGTTTCGTACTGCTGTTGCCTTTATTGAACTTCCATTTGAATTTTTTTGTTGCAGGTGTGTATTGGTTGTACCATTTTTCCTGTTGTGAATTACAATGGGTTAACTTTTTGAGGAATGGTTTTTTTTTCTGTATGAAGCTTCACATGGTTTTTTCTTCTGCTTTTCTTCTTGCAGATTGTTGTTCTTAGTGTAGGTCCTTCTTTCAAAACTTGGTGGGCTGTGTGAAGGCTAGTTCTTAGTGGGGCATCCAATGCATTCCGTATTGCTGCTGCAATTTGGTTGTGTTGTGAATTTATTCTCATGTCGATACGTTTTGACGCTTTGATTTTCAGTTGTTATTGATTTTGCAACGAACATTTGGTATGGAATTGTACCAATTTTCTGCGAAAGGGCTTTTCGAACGTTGCCATTTTTCTATCAGGTTTAGTGGCTTTTGGATGTGGGGTCTGTAAAATTGGCTTTTGGCGAACGGTCTTGCTACATGACTCTGTGTGGGGTCGATTATGGTGTACTGGCCTTGGTGTAGGTTATATGAAGTTCGGTAATTGTAATGCTGGCTTGGTCAAATTTGTTGTGCATTTGAAGTTGGGGTTATGTCTGCTATGAATGGGTGAACAACTTGTAATAGGAATTCTCATAGGTGCCTTAAGACAATCGACGCAAAAGACCTTGGCGCATGAATTCACCCTCTTTTTTTGGCATTGTAAACTTGTGACTTTTAATTTAGTGCCATGTCTTTTAATAGATCTTTGTATGCAATATTATTATTTTGAACTTGAGTTGTACCAAACTTTGGCAACAAACACCCACTTGAGTCTCAATATTTCTTGACCACGACCCGACTTCACAAAAGAAAAGCTGGCATGTATTTGTAAATTGAAAATAAATCACATATAGTTTGTAATTTAATTCAAACTTCGTCTCCTAACCTAAGCCCGCCATAGCTAAAGGACAACCCAACTGAATTTTGCAGATAATCACTTAAAATTTGTTAATTTGATCACAAAACTTAAATCCAAACTTAATCTTGGGCATCAACCTTTCATTAAACTGTGAATCCTTTAATCAAGACTTTAACTTAACTCGCATGGCCTAATCTCCATAACAGAAACAATCCTTCTACGTTTTGAAAATGATCCAAATATTGTCCTGGACGAACGTATGGTCTGATCATGAAAATGAAAGCACACCCCTCCACAAGAACTCGCCATATTCTCAAAGGATATGTAGTCACAATACACACACACAAATGTTCTTCGACGTACAAGCTAAAAGTTCGTGGCTAAAGACCCGATGAGAATGACCACGAAATAATATGTGGGTTAAATATAAGAGAATGGTAAAGTAGGACAAATTTAAGGTATGACAATGGGTAGTAAGTTGAGTTTTCCACTCGAATAGGACAAAATGTCTTTTAAATTAAAATCAATCAACAAACAACCTAGCTTTTTTATAAATGCATATTTGCAAGTGGTTCCTATGGAGTATCATAGATATGAGGGGTGTTAATACCTTCCCCCTGCATTCTTAGAACAAGATTGGTTCATGACATATATCTCATGGTTTTTATGATAACAAAGTATTAAAATAACAATGGTGTTATCTAATGTGCGTTCCAAGTATGTGTAACACCCCACTCTACCCCGTACGTGTATTATAAAACATATACAGAAATATTACATAAAAGTACATCAGAGTTCTCAAAACAAGTAGGATGTCACACTAAGTCACTTCATTCTTCATAAATAAACCAATGTTATCTAGCTTTCAATTTAAACAGCGGAATAAAGTCAATTGTTTACACATAACCTCTACCACAAGGTGATCATACATCCTTAATCCAACAAATAAAAGATACGTAACAATTAATCAAGAAAATAAGCAAAATGTAACGTAATCCCGTCCTCCCATGTTATGTATCAGAGCGACTCCTAGGACTCGATCAAATAGAAACACACTCCAAGCACTACTCAGGTACCTGGTCATCTGCACTCCCTAAGGAGCACAGGCACAACAAATAAAAAAGGGGGTGAGAACTACATTCAATAAATAAGCGGTGAAATACACATGCTAAGGAGTAGTTACACACCACACATATAACCATACACATACAACACACATACACGTTCCATCTTAATCACTCGGCATTAATAGCCCATATTCAAATATAAATATGCAATGTGACTTACTGACTCGACACAATGCATGTGGTACCAACACAAATACATACAGTTCACTCTAGAACCTGATTCCCGTCGGAATCCGGATAAGTCGTATACGTTCCTCTGAACTACAACTTATCTCCACAACAACTTCCATATGAAGTGCGGATGAAGCTAGGCACCCATCATGGATTCCCACCTAGCCATCTCCACAAGACACATGACATAAAATGCATGACAACACAATTATGCATATAGCAATTCAAGCATAATTCATGATTATCAAAGATCCACACGAGCCATCCGTTCACCATAATCCTCTCGGGAATTACCACAATCGCACAAGGTTATCCATATTCGATAACCAAGGCTCACACCCATCATAACACATCCCTAAGGACACACTCATATAATTCCATGTTCTCTCGATTTAAGTCATTACTAGTATTTCCTAAGTTCATTTTAATCACATTAATCCTATCGACTAAACGGAATTTGCGCTCAAAGCGACATCTGGACAAAACTCTCAAAAACTGGGGAAAAGTCATTCCAGACTGTCCATACGCGTATCAACATGGTCCATACGCGTAGTGCCTGCTGCCATACGCGTATTAGACCTACCTTACGCGTATGACCAGAGGCCTTCACCTCCCAAAACCCCTCCGAGTCACTCCTTACGCGCATGACTACCCTCCATACGCGTATTGCCCAAGCCCATATGCGTATCATACGCGTATCACCAGATGGTCGTGCTGATACTTGGGACTAGGCACGTCTGCTACGCGTACAGCCCTTAGGAATTCCCCCCATACGCGTATTGACACCCCCAATACACGTATGTCCAGCAGATCTGTCAAAAAAAACTCAGATCTCATCATTCTCACGAGTTCCCTCTCCAGATCCATCATCCTACCTTCCCATTCATCCTAAAACTCAGATTTTAATCGATTTCAATGAATCCTATCTTCTACTCTTTCCAGATTCTATCGATTAGATCTAGTTTCAATTTTGGTTAATCCCTTAGTTTTCAGATCTGTTAATCCACAACATTCTATCACAACTTCAGGGAATTCCCACACGAACTTTCATATTCGTACCAGAATCATACATACAACATCGTACAATAGCAATCACAGGGAAATCGTAATATCACGAAAATCAAATAAAAAGCAAGAAAAGACAAAATTCCTACGAGAAAAAGGACCTCTCACTACCGTCTCATGTTAAATCACCCCATATTGAAATCCATTCTCCCCCCTTACCTTGGATTTGAGCTCTTTCTTGGCAACAATGGAGGAATCTTGGTTCTTCTGCCCTAACTCTCCTTTCTCTACCTTTTTTCCTCTTTTACGTGTTAACTGACTAATTCCTCCACTAACCCTCTCTTAACCCCCTTAATCTGATTTTAATTCACTTAATTTAATTACTACTACGAATAATAATAATAATAATAATAATAATAATAATAATAATAATAATAATAATAATAATAATAATAATGGTAATAATAATAATAATAATAATCCCATTAACATTGCTATTAATAATAATTGAAATAATAATATTAATAATTATAATGATCTTAATCTTATTATTAAATTATCCATTACTCTAAGTCCACATTACCCCCAACTAAGGCCAGCTCTCACTCTCGCCCCTAACCTCATACCCCTAATTAAGGACATCACACAAATACACATCACAAAAAATATATAAGCGACTAAATAATTTAGATGGGTGTTACAACTCTCCCCCACTTAAAATATTTTCGTCCTCGAAAATGTACCTGTTGAGAACAATTCCAGATACGACTCTCGCATCTTGCTCTCTAATTCCCAGGTCACACTTCCTCCAGCAGCTCCTCCCCAAGCTACTCTCACCAACAAGATATTTTTCCCTCTTAGTTGTTTCATCTTGCGGTCTTCGATCCTCAATGGCATCGCCTCCACCGTAAGGTTATCTCGAACTTTCACTTCATCTCTCTGAAGCACATGAGATGGATCAACAACATACTTTCGAAGTTGTGATACATGAAACACGTCATGCAAATTCGAAAGTTCGGGTGGCAACGCCACTTTATATGCAACATTTCCAACTCTCTGTAGAATCCGATACGGTCCAATGAACTTAGGATCCAATTTCTTTGATTTCAACGCACGACCAACACCGGTCACCGGGTTGACTCTAAGAAATACATGGTCACCCTCGCTGAATTCCAAGTCTTTCTTCATATTATCATGGTAGCTTTTCTGCATACTCTGGGCCGTCTTCATTTTCTCTCTAATCATCTGGATCATCTCCGTAGTCTGTTGCACAATCTCGGGTCCGAGTACCATACTCTTTCCCGACTCATACCAACATAGAGGTGTCCTACACCTTCTACCATACAATGCTTCAAAAGGTGTCATTCCAATACTAGAATGATAATTGTTGTTATAAGTAAATTCAATCAGCGGTAAATGAGTATCCCAAGCGCCTCCTCACTCGAGTATACAAGCTCTCAACAAATCTTCCAATGACTGAATAGTCCTCTCAGATTGACCATCGGTCTGCGGGTGATAACCAGAACTCAATTTCAAACTGGAACCCAAAGCTTCTTGCAAGCTTTTCCAAAATCTAGAAGTAAACCTCGGGTCTCTATTAGATACTGTAACACCCCCTTCTACACCCCAAATAAATGCATATAAAACAATTAAGCACATACAAATTATCAGAGTAAAAAGGTTTTATAATAAGGTATAAAAGAAGAATGCCACAATTTCACCAACGAAACTCTTTAACATTTTGCTCCATAAAATATGTAACAATTTCGTAGTTTTAGAATTCACATTTCAACATTCAACTTGAGCGGAAAATAACATCATTTGATCAGTTCCAAAATATTAATTCAAATGCACATAAGTCATCCAGATTAATGCATCATATCAGTTAGATTACAAAACCACATCAGCTGATACATCGCAATGTATCACAAAAGAATGACTATACTAGTCTAACTACCCGGTGTTACATATCAGAGCAGCCGACTCAAAAGAATGAAGACTAACTTCACAAAAGGACTCCAGCATCCTAATCTGCAATGCCTCATAGAGCATTATAAAACAGCAGAAGGGTGAGAAATATTACCATAATAATCAAAGCATAAGATTATATATATATATAGGTAGTCATATAACACATATTCACATTTCTCACCATACTTCATTCTCTTAGTCATATATATTTACCACACATATATAGACAAACCTGGATATTCACAAAGCATTTCCACATTATGCATACACTTACAATTTCCACAATCTCATCATTCACACATAAGCATCTCTTCATGCATATGTCATATATCAATGTGACTCAATAACTCAATGCAACTCATGCAATGCGGTACCGACTCTCGTTATCTTTTTTTCGGTTTTTACATTAAACCGGGTCCACTCTTCTAGACCGATAACCCGTTATCTTTTTTTCGGTTTTTACATTAAACCGGGTCCACTCTTCTAGACCGATAACCACAAAGGCCCGTCCTCTAAGCCTTCAAACCCACTCTTCTAGGTTTGGGACAAGCCACTAGTTTCCACGAAACTAACAGACATTGCCTCTTGACTAAATGATGCATGTACAATCAACCACAACAAATGCACTTAAGACCGACATCTTAATCTCATGCATTTACATAATTCATCTCTTCAAGAATTACACAATGATTGCACATACAACATATATCACAACAATCAAGGTATTCACATCACAATACCAATCATACAATTACAAGTGATGCACACATATTCACAATGTTCTCATGCATACTCATCACATAATTGTATACACATCAAGCATTCACAAGTTCATCAAATAATACACACATAATCACCTATTATGTTCACATGTATTTATACTTGATGCAATTAACATTCAAATCACAATTCTAGGATTCACGCCCGTAGGCTACCCACAACACACATCATCACAATAGATCATATCTATATCATATCATAGAGGTATTGACCTCTGAGAGGCAACCAAACCATCTCCACATGAACAACACAGCAAAGGAAAAATGCTGTCACATTCGCCTCCATTCGCCTGGCGAACCCTCGCAGCGAACCTTCGCCTGGCCTTCGCCTGGCGAACTCTCTCAGCGAACACTCGCTAGGCTTCGCCTGGCGAGACTTCCCAGCGAGCCCAAGTCAGTAGCTACTGACTTCATTCGCCACCATTCGCCAGCACCTTCGCTGGGCGAACCCTCGCTACTCAACTTCGCCTGGCGAACCCACCAGCGAAGTCCACTGGGACTTAAATATAATTATTCGCCAACATTCGCTAGGCTTCGCCTCCGCTCGCCTGGCGAGAGCCAGCGAACCTGCGCAGAACAGAACCCTATTCTGTTCCACCTCCACCATCCACCATCATCCAACTTCTCACACAACAAAAATCAGTACAAACAGCATCAACACATGTTACCCAACTATTCTACGGCATTATTGCTCAGTTTCAACCGATTAAATCATCAATCTACCGATTATTCCAACTTTTGCCCTAATTGGAAAGTGATGAAAACTCTACCAAAACCCCAACCCAACATACATAACATCATACAATGATCAAATAGAAACATTTCTCACCCTTACCTCGATTAATCGGAGCTTTGATGTTGGTTCTTGATGATTTCCACTTTTCCTCTTCTTCTCTTCTCTTTCTCTCCTTTCTTCTTCTTTCCTCTTTCTTTCCAAATGTTTTCTATCTTTCTTTTCTTTTCTTTCTCTCTTATATATTTCCTTCATTTTCCTTCCTCTCCAATTCCTTCTTAATTCTCTATTAATCCCAATTAATAAAAATTAATTTCCAACATTGATAAAATCCCACTAAATAAATTAATTACTACAATTAATTATTTAATGAAATTTGGGCTGTTACAACTCTCCCCCACTTTAGGAATTTTCGTCCTCGAAAATGTTACCTGATTCAAACAGTTCTGGATAAGACTCCTTCATCCGACTCTCAAGCTCCCAAGTAACATCTCCACCAGCCGGTCCTCCCCAAGCGACCTTTACTAAAGCAATCTCTTTACCTCGAAGCTGCTTCAATTTCCGATCCTCAATCCGCATAGGTGATGCCTCAACAGTCAGGTTATCTTTCACCTGCACATCATCTATTTGGACTACATGAGACGGATCCGCAATGTATTTCCTCAACTGAGATACATGGAATACGTCATGAAGATTAGCAAGCGACGGTGGTAAAGCCACACGATAGGCCACTTCTCCTATCCTTTGCAAAATCTGATAAGGACCAATGAAACGCGGCGACAACTTGCGCGACTTCAGTGCCCTACCAACACCTGTCATCGGAGTGACTCGAAGAAACACATGATCTCCCTCTTGAAATTCAAGTGCCTTCCTCCTCTTGTCATAATAACTCTTCTGACGACTCTGAGTAATTCTCATCTTCTCTTGAATCACCTTGATCTTATCAGTAGTCTGTTGAACTAACTCGGGTCCAACAACAGAACTCTCTCCGGACTCGAACCAACACAATGGTGTCCTACACCTCCTACCATACAACGCCTCAAATGGTGCCATACCAATACTCGAATGGAAACTGTTGTTGTAGGTAAACTCAATCAAAGGCAAGTAGCTATCCCAAGCTCCTCCTTTTTCCAATACACAAGCTCTCAAAAGATCTTCAAGCGACTGAATCGTCCTCTCCGTCTGACCATCAGTCTGAGGATGATACGCTGAACTCAAACGCAACTTAGTACCCAAGGCACTCTGCAGGCTCTCCCAAAATCTCGAAGTAAACCGCGGATCTCTATCCGAAACAATACTCAGCGGAATACCATGCAGGCAGACAATCCTTTCAATATACAACTTAGCCAACTTCTCCAAAGGGTAATCCATACGCATAGGAATAAAGTGAGCAGATTTAGTCAACCTATCCACGATAACCCAAACAGCCTCAAAATTACTCGGCGTCCTCGGCAAACCCGATACAAAATCCATGGAGATACTATCCCATTTCCACTCAGGAATAAACAACGGCTTCATCAAACCCGATGGCTTCTGATGCTCAATCTTCGACTTCTGGCAAGTCAAACAAGAATACACAAATTCCGCAATATCCTTCTTCATACTAGGCCACCAAAATATTTTCCTCAAATCCTGATACATCTTAGTAGCACCCGGATGAATACTCAATCCGCTACGATGTCCTTCCTCAAGGATGCTCTTCTTAAGCTCAACCATGTTCGGAACACAAACTCGATCCCGACATCTCATAATACCATTCTCATCAATCCGAAAATCACCACCTTGGCCTTGGTTGATTAAAGTCAACCGATCAACTAAGCTCAAATCCGATTTCTGTCCTTCTCGAATTTCGTCCAAAATACCACTCGTAAGCTTTATCATACCCAACTTAAATCCAAAAGAAGTTCTCTCACATACCAAACTCAAATCTCGAAATTGCTCGACCAATTCTAACTCTTTCACCATCAACGCCGACATATGCAATGATTTCCGACTCAATGCATCCGCTACAACATTCGCTTTACCCGGATGGTAATTCAAGCCAAAATCATAATCCTTCAAAAGTTCAAGCCATCTTCTTTGTCTCGCATTCAATTCCTTTTGATCAAAAAGATACCTCAAACTCTTGTGGTCACTAAACACTTCAAACCTCGCACCAAACAAATAATGCCTCCAAAGCTTCAACACGAACACAACGGCGGCCAACTCTAAGTCATGCGTCGGATAATTCTTCTCATGCACTTTGAGTTGCCTCGAAGCATAAGCCACAACTTGGTTATTCTGCATCAACACACCTCCTAAACCCATCAAAGAAGCATCACAATACACAACGAATGGTTCTTCTGGATTTGGCAGAATCAAAACAGGAGCTGTCGTCAACCTTCGCTTAAGTTCTTGAAAACTCGCTTCACACTTGGCGTCCCAAACAAAGGCTTGACCTTTCCTAGTCAACTGCGTCAACGACAACGATAACTTAGCAAATCCTTCAATAAACTTCCGATAATAACCGGCTAAACCAAGAAAACTTCTGATCTCAAAAACTGACTTCGGAGTCTCCCATTGCGACACCGCTTCAACCTTCGATGGATCAACCGCAACACCACTACTAGAAATCACATGACCAAGGAAACTAACTTCCTTCAACCAAAATTCACACTTAGAAAGCTTCGCGAACAACTGCTTCTCTCTTAGCACAGATAACACAATCTTCAGATGCTCGGCATGCTCTCCTTCGCTCTTCGAATAAACCAAGATGTCGTCGATAAACACCACCACAAACTTATCCAAATAAGGATGGAAAATCCTATTCATGTACTCCATAAATACACCCGGTGCATTAGTCACACCAAATGGCATCACGGAATACTCATAGTGTCCATACCTCGTTCGGAAGGCCGTCTTCTGAATATCCTCAGCTTTCACACGGATCTGATGATACCCAGATCTCAAATCAATCTTGCTGAACACGCTTGCACCAACCAACTGATCCATCAGATCATCAATCCTTGGAAGTGGATACTTATTCTTAATAGTCACCTTGTTCAACTGTCTGTAATCCACACAGAGCCTCATAGAACCCTCTTTCTTCTTAACCAATAACACCGGTGCACCCCACGGTGACACGCTCGGACGAATAAACCTCTTTTCAAGCAAATCCTCAAGTTGACTCTTCAACTCTTTTAACTCTGAGGCCGACATACGATATGGAGCCATCGATATCGGACTAGTTCCAGGAATCAAATCTATCGAAAACTCCACTTCTCGCTCCGGCGGTAAATCCTTTATCTCATCAGGGAATACTTCCGGAAAATCTCTAACAATGGGCAAACCATCAATCCCTTCACTCTCACCAGTCCTCAAAGTTGCCATAAGCATAAATACCTTAGCCCCATCTCGCACCGATTCTTTCACTTGTTTCCTCGTCATAAACAATTCCCTTTCAACATCCGGGTCGGGAAAAATAACCGTTTTGTCAAAACAGTTAATATACACACGATTGAATTTTAACCAATTCATTCCAAGAATGACATCCAGTTGGTCCAAATGAAGACACACTAAATCAATCCCAAAATCTCTACCGAAAATACTCAACGGGCAATTCAAGCAAACATACGGTGTAGTTACCGAACCCATAGCAGGAGTATCAATAACCATACCGCCACCAATCACAGACAACTCAAGATTTAACCTTCTAACACAATCCAAAGAAATAAAAGAATGCGTAGCTCCGGTATCAATTATAGCGATCAAAGGTGTACCATGAATGAAGCACGTACCTCGGATCAATCGATCGTCACTAGCAGTCTCAGATCCAGATAGAGCGAACACTTTCCCGCTCCCTTGATTCTTCTTCGGCTTATCGCACTTGGTACTGATGTGCCCTCGCTCACCACAGTTGTAACACCTAACCGGGGTAGAAACTCCCCCACTTGGCCTCTTGCCAAAACCAACCTTTTGTTTCCCCTTATCAGCAGGAGTCACGTAAGGTTTTCCTCTGAATTGTCCCTTTCCTTTCTTGTCACTTAGACTCTTGTAGTGGCTGGACCTAGCCCTACTGTCTTCGTCATAAATTCTGCTCTTGTTAACCAACTCAGAAAACCGTCTGATTTCCTGATATCCAATAGCTTGTCTAATCTCGGGTCTCAAACCGTTTACAAACTTGAGGCACTTAGACCTCTCAGCATTACCAGTATTATAGTGAGGACAAAATTTGATCAACTCCTCAAATTTCGCCGCATACTCAGCAACCGTCGAATTACCTTGCTTCAACTCAAGAAATTCGATCTCTTTCTTCCCCCGCACATCCTTTGGAAAATACTTCTCCAGAAAGGTTTCTCTAAACAAATCCCAAGTAATCACAATATCATCTTCCTCAAATCTTTGGCGAGTATTACCCCACCAATCTTCAGCTTCTTCTTCGAGCATATGAGTCCCAAACTGCACCTTCTGTGCATCCGAGCAATTCATAACTCGAAAAATCTTTTCCACGGCTTTCAACCAAATTTGTGCCTTGTCCGGTTCATGAGTTCCCTTGAAGACCGGAGGGTTATTCTTTTGGAATTTCCCCAAAGCACGGAATCCATCATCAGCGTGATTCCTCTCATTCACATTGGCCGGAGGATTCTGCCCAATTGCCCCCGCCAATCTCGTCAATGCCTCCGCGATCGCTTCGTCGTTCCTTCCTGCAACCATCTTACTAATTCCAGCAACAGAACCACGTAAGAACAACCAATGTTGATAATGCAACACACGCCTATCCATAACACACAGGGAAAAACACTCTAACAACTTGGCCGGACGGACCGACCTGCTCTGATACCACTATTGTAACACCCCCTTCTACACCCCAAATAAATGCATATAAAACAATTAAGCACATACAAATTATCAGAGTAAAAAGGTTTTATAATAAGGTATAAAAGAAGAATGCCACAATTTCACCAACGAAACTCTTTAACATTTTGCTCCATAAAATATGTAACAATTTCGTAGTTTTAGAATTCACATTTCAACATTCAACTTGAGCGGAAAATAACATCATTTGATCAGTTCCAAAATATTAATTCAAATGCACATAAGTCATCCAGATTAATGCATCATATCAGTTAGATTACAAAACCACATCAGCTGATACATCGCAATGTATCACAAAAGAATGACTATACTAGTCTAACTACCCGGTGTTACATATCAGAGCAGCCGACTCAAAAGAATGAAGACTAACTTCACAAAAGGACTCCATCATCCTAATCTGCAATGCCTCATAGAGCATTATAAAACAGCAGAAGGGTGAGAAATATTACCATAATAATCAAAGCATAAGATTATATATATATATAGGTAGTCATATAACACATATTCACATTTCTCACCATACTTCATTCTCTTAGTCATATATATTTACCACACATATATAGACAAACCTGGATATTCACAAAGCATTTCCACATTATGCATACACTTACAATTTCCACAATCTCATCATTCACACATAAGCATCTCTTCATGCATATGTCATATATCAATGTGACTCAATAACTCAATGCAACTCATGCAATGCGGTACCGACTCTCGTTATCTTTTTTTCGGTTTTTACATTAAACCGGGTCCACTCTTCTAGACCGATAACCCGTTATCTTTTTTTCGGTTTTTACATTAAACCGGGTCCACTCTTCTAGACCGATAACCACAAAGGCCCGTCCTCTAAGCCTTCAAACCCACTCTTCTAGGTTTGGGACAAGCCACTAGTTTCCACAAAACTAACAGACATTGCCTCTTGACTAAATGATGCATGTACAATCAACCACAACAAATGCACTTAAGACCGACATCTTAATCTCATGCATTTACATAATTCATCTCTTCAAGAATTACACAATGATTGCACATACAACATATATCACAACAATCAAGGTATTCACATCACAATACCAATCATACAATTACAAGTGATGCACACATATTCACAATGTTCTCATGCATACTCATCACATAATTGTATACACATCAAGTATTCACAAGTTCATCAAATAATACACACATAATCACCTATTATGTTCACATGTATTTATACTTGATGCAATTAACATTCAAATCACAATTCTAGGATTCACGCCCGTAGGCTACCCACAACACACATCATCACAATAGATCATATCTATATCATATCATAGAGGTATTGACCTCTGAGAGGCAACCAAACCATCTCCACATGAACAACACAGCAAAGGAAAAATGCTGTCACATTCGCCTCCATTCGCCTGGCGAACCCTCGCAGCGAACCTTCGCCTGGCCTTCGCCTGGCGAACTCTCTCAGCGAACACTCGCTAGGCTTCGCCTGGCGAGACTTCCCAGCGAGCCCAAGTCAGTAGCTACTGACTTCATTCGCCACCATTCGCCAGCACCTTCGCTGGGCGAACCCTCGCTACTCAACTTCGCCTGGCGAACCCACCAGCGAAGTCCACTGGGACTTAAATATAATTATTCGCCAATATTCGCTAGGCTTCGCCTGGCGAAGCTTCGCCTCCGCTCGCCTGGCGAGAGCCAGCGAACCTGCGCAGAACAGAACCCTATTCTGTTCCACCTCCACCATCCACCATCATCCAACTTCTCACACAACAAAAATCAGTACAAACAGCATCAACACATGTTACCCAACTATTCTACGGCATTATTGCTCAGTTTCAACCGATTAAATCATCAATCTACCGATTATTCCAACTTTTGCCCTAATTGGAAAGTGATGAAAACTCTACCAAAACCCCAACCCAACATACATAACATCATACAATGATCAAATAGAAACATTTCTCACCCTTACCTCGATTAATCGGAGCTTTGATGTTGGTTCTTAATGATTTCCACTTTTCCTCTTCTTCTCTTCTCTTTCTCTCCTTTCTTCTTCTTTCCTCTTTCTTTCCAAATGTTTTCTATCTTTCTTTTCTTTTCTTTCTCTCTTATATATTTCCTTCATTTTCCTTCCTCTCCAATTCCTTCTTAATTCTCTATTAATCCCAATTAATAAAAATTAATTTCCAACATTGATAAAATCCCACTAAATAAATTAATTACTACAATTAATTATTTAATGAAATTTGGGCTGTTACAGATACAATGCTCGACAGAACCCTGTAACTTCACTATCACTCTGATATAAATTTCTACTAACTTTGTCAAAGGAAAACTGATGTTAATCAGTATAAAATGCGTCGACTTCATCAATCTATCCATAATCACCCAAATTGCGTCAAAACCTCTCATCGTATTCGGCAATCCAGTCACAAAATCCATTGCAATACTATCCCATTTCCACTCCAGTATTTTAATCGGTTGTATCAAACTGGATGGTTTCTGGTGTTCCACCTTTGACTTCTGACAGGTCAAACAAGCATACACAAACCGAGCTATGTCTTTCTTCATACCCGACCACCAAAATAATTTCTTCAAGTCTTGATACATTTTCATAGCTCCTGGATGAATACTTAAGCTACTCCTATGGCTTTCTTGCAAAATTACCTTTTTCAAATCGGGATTATCTGGCACACAAATTCTGCCTCTGAACTTCGACACACCAGAATCATCTACTTTAAAGTCTTCTTCCTTATCCGTTCCACCTACGGTCATCAAGTCTACCAATTTCAAATCCAGTTTCTGACCTTCTCTTATTTCATGAAGGAACTCATTATTCACTTTCAGCATCCCTAACATTACACTTTCCGAAGTTAACTCACAACCCATACTCAAGTCTCTAAACTTCTCAATCAAATCCAATTCTCTAATCATCAACGTTGACATATGTATCGTCTTCCGACTCAAAGCATCTGCCACGACGTTAGCTTTACCGGGATGGTAACTCAAGCTAAAGTCATAGTCTTTCAGAAATTCCAGCCATATTCGCTGCCTCATATTTAATTCCTTCCGGTCAAACAAATATTTCAAACTCTTATGGTCACTGAACACTTCAAATCTCGACCCGTACAAATAATGCCTTCAAACCTTTAGTACGAAAACCACTGCAGCTAAATCTAGATCATGAGTAGGATAATTCCTTTCATGAATCCTCAATTGTCGTGAAGCGTAAACCACAACCTTGCCATCTTGCATCAAAACACCGCCTAATCCCATTTTAGACGCATTACAATATACCACAAAAGGATTATTCAAATTTGGTAAGGTTAACACTGGTGCGGTAGTCAACCTTTTCTTCAGTTCTCGGAAACTTTCTTCACACAAAATATCTCATACAAATGTCTAGCCTTTTCTAGTCAACTGGGTCAACGGGAGAGCCAAATTAGGCCCTTCGATGAACTTACGATAATAACCTGCCAAGCCTAAGAAACATCTAATCTCTATCACTGACTTTGGAGCCTCCCACTGAAGCACACCACTCACTTTCGATGGATCCACTGCTATGCCTCCTCCAGAAATAACATGTCCAAGAAAACTCACTTCGCTCAGCCAAAACTCACACTTCGAAAGTTTTGCAAACAACTTATTATCCTTCAGCACTTGTGTTGCACCCCAAAATTTGCCTAACTTTTCTTTACCTAGCTTATGTTTCATTTCATTCACATTAGCATTATCATTTGCATTTCATTGACATGTATGCAGGAGATCAAGAGGTATGATTACCAATTAAGATCTATACAAGACTATGAAGCTAAGCTAAGAAGGTTATTCAAGTGTTCAAGTGTTCAAGGGTTGATATCCTTGTCAGAGAAGTTAAAAGATCCTCAGAGAGAGTGGTTGAAGCCAAGTGTGTAGGTCTCCTAACTTGAGAGTTGTGGGAAGTCATCAGATGATTCTGAAGCCATGAAGTTAGAATTGAGGTCTTGAGAGAGCTCATGAGAAGTGTTGAAGATCACTCTGAGGCCTAGACAAGTCATTAGGTAAGATTAAGAAGGCTCAGCCATGAGTGGTGCAGCTAGGGTTTGACTGGGTCAACCCTAAGTCAACTGATGATTTGAAGAAGGTTGAGACCTAATCCAAGGGCCATGTGATCATGGATTGATGCATTGATATGTTATAAGGATGATTCCAAGTTTGACTCATCATGATTGAAGAGTTTAAGAAGTTTCAAGTTAGGGTTTCTAAGGCTTGACAGTGTAAAATCCCCTAGGTTGACCCCTGACTTCAAGGCAATTTAGCTCAAGATGTGAGTGTCATATCATCTTGCCCCCAACATGAATGTTGTAGAGCATGATCTTAGATTTAATTTTAGTGCTAGAAGTTCTTGATAGGATTTGTAGAACTCAAGTTATGACTTTGACAAGTTACAAGTCATCTGAGGAATGTGAATTTGGAGCTTGAAAGTTACCCAACTTGCATGAAACATTTTCCTAAGAAGGATGATTCCTATGAACTTTTGGTCAACATGAATTTTGTTCCTTATCCTCTTAGCTTTCTAGAGAGTACTAGAAGTCCTTGATAGGATTTGTATAACTCAAGTTATGGCTTTGACAAGTCAAGGGTATTTTGGTCATTTGGAGATTATAGGTCATTTCAAGCATAAGGCCATAACTCCTATTTGCAAGCTTCAAATGGGAAAATGTTCAACATAAAACTTGTTCAAAATGATGTTTTAAGGCTAGCCAAGTGGTCATGAGAGGTTGGAATTGCTTGTAACTCAAAATTGCAAAATTGACTTAAAAAGGAAGAATTAAAGTTCATTAAAAGGACCAAATTGGGGATTTTTCATTTCAAGGCCAAGATAAGGCATGTAATATGTCATTTTGATCAGAAATGACATTTAAAGACATTGGCAATATTACTTTTCTCATTTGAGGTCAAAATCATGGAGTTGCTTTTGCTTGCTTAATACTTAAGTAACATATGCCAAACTTCTCATAAGATCAAAACCAAGGTACAAACACATCCTAGCACTTTCATAATCTCATTTGGAGAGAATTTGGATGAAGAGCATAGTGAATACAAGCTGCTGCAAGGACTGTCATACACATAGCATATCATGAGATTTCAAGTGAGATGAGATATTGAAATACTCATTGGATTGATCTAGAACTTTCTAGATCATTCAGTCATGTTCTATATATGATTATGAAGTGGTTCAGAGTGAAGGTTGGTGAGAATTGAGAGAGGAGAGTGAGATTGCATTGTGAACTTTCTTCTTGCAAATCAAAATCTGTTACAAGGTTTGAAGCCATTTCAGTCCAAGTTCTTGATCCCAATAGCTTGCTCTGAGGTTGGTGATCAATTCCAGATCAAATTCAAGGCAAGATCGTGGGAGAATTGGGAGTTGGCACTTGGATTTCTTCATCTGCAACTCATAGTCGGGTTCCAAGATTCAGAGTATTTCAATCCATTTGGTTGCATACATAACCTTCCTTGGATGTTAGTGAAGGAGTCTGGAAGTTCTTGAGGGTTGATTTGAAGGTTTGAGCACTCTGTTCACTCAATTTTACCAGGTATGCAATTCTCCTTCCATAGCTTAATTTAAGTAGAATCAATGGGAATTGTTAGTTTAGATGCATTGTAGATTGATGTAGGAAGGTTTCTGGATCGTTAATTTGGAGATTAGTGACCAATTAGGATTGATGCAATTTTCGGTTGAGATCGTGTTTTTGCAAACCTTGAGTTTTTAGCATGATTAAGTGGCATAGGAAGATTCCTTATGAAATTTGGGATAAGATTCATGTAGAGATCACTTGGATTGGTGGATTCTAGAGAGAGTTAGGGTTGAGGGTGGTTGATCGGAGAAGTCACCGGGTGACTCTAGCGCGCGCAGGTGAGGAGAGTTTCAGAAATTCAAAAGGTTGAAGACAACCTCATGGCCATTGGATTGGGCTGAGACCTTTGACCAAAGTGGGATCTAACGGCCACGAGCAATGGAAATTTTGTGAAGGATCTCTGAGTACTTGGAACGCAGCGTTTCATTAATGTAATCTGGGTGGGCTTAGTGCAGATTGATACTCGCACCCCCTTTTGGGCCCAAACACTAAAATGAACTAGGAATAGTTGCTATCCACACCGCGCGCCTATCATTTTCTTTTGATTTTCTTTTAATTTTTCATTTCATTCATGGTTATTGGAAAATTCATAAATAATTGAAAAATGACTCAATTAATTCCATTCTTTTTGTCATTGATTCATGATTGAATATAGTGTTTTTTAGAGAAAAAACATTAATATTACATGCATTTTTTGATTTTATGTGCATTTTTGAATTTTAATTGATATTAAAATGACCATGGTTGATGCTTGATCTTGTTGAATTTGGTTTGATCATTTGATGATGATTTTTGCCTTGATTTTGTGTGTGTAGCTAGCATAGATATGCATGTTCCCCCTAGATTTTTCTCACATTTTTGTGATGAATGTAGGTGGTAGTTTTAAGTTGAAACTTTAGGAGCTCCCTTTTTAGGGTTTATGGTTGATACCTTATGATGTAGGTTTTACATCTAGAACTTGGTGGATGATTCAACCTCTGATTTTTGTATGGTAGATTCATGATTGAATTAGGGTCCCTTAGGAATTTTTATAGGAATTTACAATGTAGTTTACTATTTTTGTTTGATTTTAGTTTAGGTGCTAACTTTAGATGATTCTAATGCACTAATTCAACTAGATTGACTTCTTTAGTTCCCTTAGATTAGGGTTTTGTCTCCCTTGCTATTGGATGATGTTGAAGACAAGCTTGGGCTACCATGAATTGAATGAAGAAGCTTGGATGTGAAGATCTTCCCTTCTTTTGGTGCAGTGTTGATTAGGTGTTGAGATTAGGGTTTGTAGGCAGAGCTTCTAGATAGATTCTCTTCCTTCATAAACATGGAAGATGTTGATCACTTCCATTCTTCCCTATGATGTAAGGTCCCCTTGTAAAGGCCTCATCCCTCCTTTGGTAGGATGTGTGGCTCTTTAAAAGCTGGTAGAACCTTTGAGGGTCCCTTTCTCTGGTGATAGGATGCTTAGTGGTGACCTTTGGTCTTCACTCTGCTACCAATCATCCAAACTTTGCTCTTGTTAGATGAATCTTTCTCCCTTGCTAGAGGATGGAGGTCCTTGCTTGAAGAGATTGAGGGATAGGAGTTGATACTTCTTTGTGTTTGAAGATTACCCTTAGGAGCTGAAGCTTGTAGATCAGGAAGAGCAAGTTGATACTTGTAAGGAGGAGAGCTGAAGCTTGAAGGTCCAGAAGAGCAAGTTGACACTTGTGGAGGAGATTAAATTGAAATTGAGTGAAGAGCTGAGGCTTGAAGAAGAAAGAATAAGTTGATACTTATGTTGATACACTGAGTTCCTGAAGGAACAAATTGATACTTGCTATTAGGATTGAAGCCTGAAGGTGGGGTCTACTTTGGAGCTGAAGCTTGAAGAGGATGTAGGATAAGTTGATGCTTATGTTTGATGTATTGAAAGCTTGAAGAAGCAAGTTGATACTTGCTATTGAAGATGATAGCCTTGAAGAGCAGTTGAAGACTGAGGACTGAGTTGCTGTCAGAGGAGAGCTTTGCTGTGGGAGTGGTTGATCTGCTTTCTTTCCTGTCTGTTTGCTTTCTGTGCAACTGTATTGCTGTGACTTGTTTGATTTGCTTGATGCATTAGGATAAGTTCATATGTAGATTGACTTGAGCTAGGAGCATGATTACATTAGAGGTTGAGTTGCTCCCTCTGCTTGTATTTTTACTGTATGGCTTTGCTTGCGGGTATTCGGTGGAGCCCTGCTCCCTTGCCTATGTGGTTTATTGTGTTTGCTTGATAGCATGTTATTTCCTCTGTATGATTGCAGTTATATTTTGCTTGATAGCATTTCATTTCCTCTGTATGGTTGCAGTTATTCATATCTGGCTTGAGGTTGAGATGAGCTTGTGGAGGCTGATGCCCCACACACATTTCCTCCCTCACTTGCATTGCATGCATTTTACAGTCGTTTACTGTTTACTGTTTGAGCTGATGCTTTATTTGTTTCTGTTTATTATTGACATGATCCCCTAGGTGTCTCACTTCCTTTGATAAGGAAGTGATGATTAGAACTTTAGGTTGAAACCTATGCATGATAACTTCTAGGAGTTCCCTGTTTCAGACCTCAACCATAGGATGAGTCCTAGGCATGACAACATTAGGACTTGATAGTCCCCTCTTAGTTGAACCTGTTCGTTCTCTCTTCTCATCTCAAAACAAATCAAAATACAGTAATAAAGGTTAACTGACGTCGTACGTTACGAGCCTTAAGCTATCTGAGAAAGGATTGTTGGAGAGTTTCTTTTCAATAGTCTGGATGTTTAGTATGGCACCCTTTGGGTGACATGCGACACGTTCACTCTCAGGTCATAGTCTCTAGTGCGATATTGGTTGCAAACATCCTGAAAAACAGTTCTTCCGTAAAAGACAGAAAACAAACTTCAAACCTTTTTGTCCCGTGGGCCCATAATTCAAAGGAAGCTTTTATGAAGAAAAGAGTGTCGTTAACTCCCAGTTCTACCGCAAACAGTAACGCATAAGTCTCCAAGGGTCGAGCTGCGTACACCAAACTGCTGGAACTATTTGTTAACCCTACTCGATAAAACAGATGAATCTGAATTCCCGTAATCCGTATTGTCTCGAACTACGTAAGCTCTGATCTCTCATACCTGTTGAGAGTACGTAGGCACAATACTGACGTATTGGCGAGCCACCTTCCCCGTAACCCGTAGTTAGCCGAACTACGTTGACTCTGATTTCTCATTCTCTGATGAGAATAAGTAGGCATAAAGTGCGACGCTTTGCCGAGTCATTTTCTTTTCTTTTTAAGCCAGCCTTGATAGGTAGATAGTAAACCAACCCATCAGATAAACCCAACAAGCATGGATCCCATCGAGTACGATGGACGTGAGGGGTGCTAATACCTTCCCCTTGCGTAACCGACTCCCGAACCCAGACAATGGTTGCGATGACCTTGTCTTATACCTTTTCGTCAGGTTTTTCCGATCGTTTCCTTTCCCGTTCTGAGAGATAAATAACGAAAGGTGGCGACTCTTCTGTTTTGCCGGCACCTTATTTTCGCGGTAGTGACAGCTGGCGACTCTGCTGGGGACTTGTTAGTTTCCTAGGATCCAACTTCCCGTATGCGATTCAGTTTGGGGATCCAACGTCCCCTGCGAGAGTCAATCCTAGCGCTTGTATGATTACTTGTCGGATTGTGTTTATTTATCGCATTTTATTTCCCGCATTTTATTTTCAGTATGATATGATTATCTGTGTTGTTGTGGGAGGGGCATTCTGATGAGTGAGAAGCCAGACCCAGGCTTGAGTGTACTTAGCATTAGTTGTGGAAATTAGTGGGCGCGTGTTTGCTTTGCAGGCACTAGTGTCTCATGAAATCCACGCTCAGACGAGGTTCTCCCAGTTGACTTCTTTTCCGGCCCTTTGGGCCTAAGGGGTTGTTGGTTTGGAGGATTGTCGACTCTGGGGACCGATCATTTGGGATTCAGCTGAGTGAGGCCGCTTCAGGAGATGGTGATGCCACACCTTCTGGGTATCGTATCACCCCTCTTGAATGTCTGTGACGTTGATGACCGCATAGGATGCCGAACTTGTGTCGGTCTAGGTCCATACCTGTGAGCAGGGTTGGGTTTGTTGCAGGACACCTTAACCTTTAGACTACCTGGTTTTCTTGATAGTGAATCAGTTTTGTTAGTATCAGAGGTCCTCATCATCAGATGTATATGTGTTCTTGACAGAGCAGATTTATGGTCCTGTATCAGAGGTTCTTATTATCAGATGTATATGTGTTTTTGATAGAACAAATTTATGGTCCTATATCAGAGGTCCTTATTATCAGATATGTGTGTTTGTTCTTGACAGAGCAGAATTTATGGTCCGATATCAGGGTTTTCTTCTCATCAGAGATATGGTTGTTCTTGACAGAGCAATATTATGGTTTTGTTGATACATAATCTTCACCTTCACCTCCTCAACAGAACAGTCGTCTTGATCTCCTGCTGCATGATTGCATTTTACATTGCTTTGCATACTCATTTGCATTTCATTAACGTGTGTCTGTGTTGCAGGTACCGTCTCCCCCGATTCAGGTTTTCTTGCCTTCTATTGTGCTGTCATGGGTTCTCTGAGGAAGACTGTGGTTTACAAGCTCCCCACTCCTGATGTGGTTCAGCTGACTGGTTTGATTGCTTTGGCAGAGGATTCTGTGAGAGATGAATTCAGAAAGTCTTACGGTAAACTGCTCAGCTTGGTTCGTAAACCCTCTGTGTTTGAGCTGAATGGGTTGCACGCCCTGCTGCAGTTCTACGATCCTCCTTTGAGATGCTTTACTTTCCAGGACTTTATTCTCGCACCCACACTGGAGGAGTATGTTGATTTGTGAGGTGTGCCTATCAAGAGTCAGATGCCCTTTGTTCATATGGATGCGGAGCCTAATCTGGCTAGTCTAGCTCCTTCACTTCATCTGGATGCCTCTGAGTTGGTTTTGTCTAGTTGGAACAAGGTTCCCAATTTCTCCTTGCAGTTCTTAGTGGGAAAGGCTCAGCAGTGCGCCAAAGATGGTTGTTGGATCGTGTTCAACGCCATCCTTGCTCTGTGCATATATGGCATCATTTTGTTCCCCAATATGCCCGACTTTATAGACTTCAACGCGTTTCACATCTTTGCATCAGGCAATCCAGTCCCTACCTTGATAGGAGATGTCTACCATTCCGTCCACTACAAAAACGAGAACAGAAGGGGTAAGAATGTCTCGTGCTGTGTGCCCATGCTCTATAGATGGCTTGATAGTCATCTGCCCAAGAAGGGTCCCTTTGCTTCGTCTGCAGCCACAACTGAGTGGCCTGAGCGTCTGATGAGTCTGTCAGCGGAGGATATTGCCTGGTTTGATAGAGATAGGTTGGGTACTGAGATTATCTTCAGCTGCAATGGGTTTTCGAATGTGCCTTTGATAGGCAGGAAGGGCTGCATAAACTATAATCCATCTCTGCTGGTCCGACAGTTTGCTTATGCTTTGAGAGCTCCGCCGAAGGATGAAGAGGTGCAGGAATCTCTGTACCTCACTGGTCTTCTAGAGGGGGATATGTTATCTAAGCTTCAACACGCTTGGAATGGTATCTGTAAGCGGGGAAAGCCGTTGCTGGGAAAAAGTAATAGCCAGGCCTACGCTCCATATGTGACTTGGATCAAAGCCAGAGCAGATGCTATAGGGATGCCGTTTCCTCCTACCAAGCCAAAAAGCCCTCCAGTGATTGAAGAGTCTACCACCGTGCCCATTCAGCAGCATAATCAGGTGTTAGCTGAGAGAGATGAGCTGAAAAAGGCAAATGAAGAACTGGAGAGAGAGTTGGCTCAACTCAGAAGCGAGAAAAGCGAAGCCGTCCATTCCTTCAAGAGGCATACGAAGCTGGTGAACCAGTTAGGGACAGATTTGACTAAGCAGATAGCTGAGCGTGAGCGCATGGGTCGAGACTTCAAGGCAGTCAATGGCGTACTGGCCACTAAGAAACAGCACTTGGATGAAGCGTATCGAAGAATATCCAAGTTCAATCAGCATTGGAAGGCCACCCTAGCCAACGGCAAGGGACGGGAGGATAAGCTGAAGCAACAGATCTCCAAGCTAAAGGCCCAGGTGAAGGCTAGTGAGGAGAGGTTTGATGAAGAAACCGCTCACAAATATGCCGCTGAAGGCCTGCTCAACAAAGCTCTCGCTAACCTGAAGGAGCGCAAACTAACGCTTGAATCCAAGAAGCGGAAGTTAGAAGATTATTTCGGCGAAGGAGCATGGGAGGATTCGGTCGAAGGTCTTCAATACGCCATTATGCAGAGAGAGTTACTCGTCGAAGGGTTGCTCACTCGGCCTGATCATCCAGAAACGAGGGATCTGTTAGAAGAGTTTCGAGCCCGTGGCCGTGCTTGACTATATTTGTAATCCTTTTGTTTTGATCATTGTTATATGCTGACCATCACCAGGCTTGTTGGTCGAGGTCATGCTATTGATTCAGCTTGTACTCAGTGACGTTGTGTACCGCCTTGATGGGCTTTCTTTATATATATGAGATGTTATTTCCATGACTGGACTCAGACTTCTTCTTATCAGCACTGGCACTCAGGCACTAGGATCGGGGAGAAATCTCCCTAACACACAGACACACGTTTGCATTTGCATGAAGCATTTGCATAACGAGCACTTTGTCGGTTTTTCTAACCCTTTTGTGTATCAGGTTGTTCCAGGTTGTTCCAGGATTGATCAAAGACCAATCCACCGCTATCCGACCAGAGCAAATCAAGCTAGAGCAATGGAACAAGTGCAGACTGACGTTCAAGAACTCCGAGAGAGGATGGACCGCTTCATGGAGCTCATGCAAGTGGTTGCCAACGGCCAAGACCAGCTCAGAACATTGGTCCAGCCTTTTATATCAAGGGTTGACAGCAACGGTGTACTCCATGGTGGGAATGTTCCAACCCCTCCACCTGTTGAAACTCCTCAGAATGGCGTCCCCGTGACTGGGGGGAACGGTAGTGCCAACGACAATGTGATCGCTAACATGAATCTTAATGGTAACACGACTGGTGTCGGTAATGGAAATTTTGAAGCTAATGTCAATGTTGGGCTGGGCAACGACAACACAGGTGTTGGAAATCTGTATGGGCCTCAACCATGGTTAGAAGACCGTCAAGACGATGTGTTCTCACAGAAAGGTGCTGAAGGAGAGCTGACTGCTGAAGCACGTCTGAGGTTTAAGGCACTCGAGGACAAGATGAGGAATTTCGAGAACCTGAACACTATGGGTGTTGACATGTCCAAGTTGGGACTGATTGCTGATTTCAAGGTGCCTCCCAAGTTCAAGGTACCCGACTTTGAAAAGTACAAGGGCACCACTTGCCCTCGCGTCCATCTGAGATCATACTACCGGAAATTGTCCGCTCACTCTGAAGACGAGAAGTTGCTGATGCACTTCTTTCAGGATAGCTTGTCCGAGCCCTCCCTGGAATGGTACATGAGTCTGGAGCCTACCAGTGTGCGCACGTGGAAGGAACTTGCTGAAGCATTCGTGCACCATTACCAATATAACAGTGACTTGGCTCCGAACCGGGTCCAACTGCAGAATTTGTCGCAGAGGAACAACGAAGGATTCAAGGAATACGCCCAGCGGTGGCGTGAATTGGCAGCTAGGGTTCAGCCGCCGATGGTTGAACGCGAGCTTGTGAAAATGTTCGTAGCCACCCTCCCAGGGGTTTATTACGAGAAATTGGTCAGCAGTATGTCTGGAAGCTTCTCAGATCTCATCATCACGGGTGAGCACGTCGAAAATGGGATCAAATTGGGGAAAATTCAAGGTGATCTATCCTCAGCTGGAGGAGGAAAGAAACCCTATGGTGGCAAAAGGCGGGAAGGAGAAACGAGTGCCGTGTCCAACACTCGAAGGAAGGGTAAAGGCCCTCACCAGCAGGTGGCCAGCATAACTATCCCCGCTGTCCAACAACCCCAGCCACAGCAGCAGCAGACGCCGAATCAGCAAGGGTACAGAAAGTATCAGAACAGGGCATCTCTGTTAAGTCGTCACCTCGAGACACCACCCATGTCTTATGCTCAGTTGTTACAGACTCTGCTTCAGTTACAGCTGATCCAGAAGAGAACCCTGGCTCCCTTGACAGGGGCGCCTCCGCCGGGTTATGATGCGAATGCAACATGTGAGTTTCACTCAGGGGCACTAGGCCACACGATAGAAAACTGCAAAGCCTTCAAGCACAAGGTGCAAGATATGGTGGACGCTAAGATCATCAATTTCTCAGATAATGCGCCAAACGTCACGAAGAACCCTATGCCGAATCATAGGGGAGGTGGGGTGAATGCCATCATTGAGGACGAGAATTTGGATTTGTTGACTGACGTCAAGGATCTAAAGACACCGCTTAGCTTCGTTAAAGCCAAGCTGATGAAAAGAGGTTTCTTCCCGAGCTGTGGAGAACTGTGTATGGGCTGTGCGACTCGTCCTGATGGATGTGAACAGTTGGTAGAGGGGATCCAGAGTCTGATGACCGAAGGAATCTTGCAGTTTAGCCGAAGGGCCGAATGTGTATCTGGAGAGGTAATGCTGAAGCAAGATGATGAGGTTGCCACCATCACCATCCCTCGTCGGACGATCACTATTTCTACACCCAGACTGCCCACGATTACCATCACCAAAGCTGGGCCGATACCTTTTGAAAGAACCAATGCTATCCCATGGCATTATGGGGCAGACGTCTACTGTAACGGACAGAAGTTGGAACTGGAACCAGTTGGGTCGTCTGTGGATAACCTAGTGGGAATTGGCGGAATCACTCGTAGCGGGAGAGTATTTGCTCCACATGAGATCGTGGCGAACAAAGCGGACAAAGTTGATGTAACTGATAAAGGAAAGAGTAAAGTCGTTGAAGAAACCCCTCGTGGGGTAGAGAAGGACTTACTTGTTAAAGACGCTGAAGAGTTTATGAGGTTGATTAAGAAGAGTGACTACAAGATCGTGGATCACCTCCATCAAACACCCTCGAAAATTTCCATCCTGAATTTGTTGTTGTGTTCTGAGGCACATCGCAACGCGCTGCTGAAGGTGTTGAATGCCACGTATGTACCACAGGAAATATCGGTCAACCAGTTGGAAGGGGTCGTAGCCCACGTGAATGCTGGAAACGGGTTAGGGTTCACTGACCTGGAGCTGACGCCGAAGGGAAGAAACCACAACAGCGCCCTGCACATCTCGATAGAGTGTAGGGGAACGATTATGTCTCATGTGTTGGTGGACACAGGGTCATCGCTCAATGTTCTTCCGAAGAAAGCATTGATGAAGTTAGATACTCGAGGACTGATTTGCACACCCAGTGATCTGGTTGTGAAAGCGTTCGATGGAACCAAACGTCATGTTTTCGGAGAAGTGACTTTGCCAATACAAGTTGGGCCGGAAACATTCGACGCAGTCTTCTACATCATGGACATCATGCCTGCCTACAGTTGTCTCTTAGGCTGGCCATGGATCTATTCTGCTGGCGCTGTGACCTCCACGTTGCACCAGAAGCTCAAGTATGCTGTTGGAGGCAGCATCGTAACCGTATGTGGCAAGGAAGACATAATGGTGAGCCATTTGTCGTCCTTCAAGTATGTTGAGATGGATGGGGAAATCCACGAAACCCTATGTCAGGCGTTCGAAGCTGTTAAAGTCAAGAACGTGGCCCCTGTAATCACTGAGAAACCAGAGATGACTCTCTCTTCCTTCAAGGAAGCCCGGGCCGTTGTTCAAGCCGGATCTACCTCAGGCTAGGGGCAGATTCTAGAGATACCCAACAAGCAAGACAAGTTTGGGTTGGGATATTCTCCTGCGGCTGAAGCCTCCTCTTCTCACAGTGCGTCGCAAGGTAAAGGGACGATCCGGTTTACCAGTGGCGGGGTGATATTTGAAAGTGTCAACGCAGTGTCTGAAGACGGCGAGGATAGCGATTGCGACCTAGACTCTTGGATCCAGCCAAGCAAATCAGGCGAGAGCCTCAATAATTGGTCTATCAGGGATATCATCCCAGTGACAGACAAAGAGTAGTGATTTACTTTTCTCCAATTATTGTACAACCCTAGGTCCTACCCGGGGCATAGTGGTTTTATTGTCAGGGCCTCGTTTGGTTATGTACATGCATTTTATCAATAAATCAAAAGGCGTTCTCCTTCGTATTCAAATATTGTGATCTCTGTTATTCCTGTTTTATATTTGTTTTGAAAAACAATAAAATGGCAATGGGGTTTGTGCTAACCTGCATATCCTTGTTTTAAGCTTAACCCTTGTTATTGCAGGATCCACATAGCAGATGACATCAACTCTGGACCTTCTACGACTCACTTCGACTTCGATTGCCCGATCTATCAAGCCGAAGAAGAGATTGATGAAGATGAAGACCTTCCCGTAGAGTTGGCCCGCTTGTTGAAACAAGAAGAGAAAGTTATTCTGCCTCACGAAGAAGAGATTGAGATTGTGAATCTGGGTTCTGAAGAACTTGTCAGGAACATCAGGATAGGGGCTGCATTGCAGAGTGATGTCAAGCAGAGATTGGTCGAGATGCTGAGAGAGTATAGTAACGTCTTTGCTTGGTCATACGAAGATATGCCCGGACTTGACACTGACATCGTGGTCCGCCACTTGCCGCTGCGAGAAGATTGTCCTCCCGTCAAGCAGAAGCTTAGAAGGACACGACCAGATATGGCCGTTAAGATCAAAAAAGAAGTGCAGAAACAACTTGATGCTGGCTTCTTAGTGGTCACCACTTACCCTCCGTGGGTCGCCAACATAGTGCCTGTACCGAAGAAGGACGGTAAGGTACGAATGTGCGTCGATTATCGGGATTTGAATAGGGCGAGCCCTAAAGATGATTTCCCGCTCCCCCATATTGATGTGTTGGTCGACAATACAGCTCAGTTCTCTGTATTTTCGTTCATGGATGACTTCTCCGACTACAATCAGATCAAGATGGCGCCGGAGGACATGGAGAAAACTACATTTATCACACCTTGGGGAACATTTTCCTACAAGGTAATGCCTTTTGGTCTGAAGAACGCAGGGGCCACTTATCAACGAGCAATGGTCACTTTGTTTCATGATATGATTCATCATGAGATTGAAGTCTATGTTGATGACATGATTGTGAAGTCCCAAATGGAGGAGGGACATCTGGTCAATTTGCTGAAGCTTTTTGAGAGGCTTAGGAAGTTCAGGTTGAGGCTGAATCCTAACAAGTGTACTTTCGGAGTACGGTCTGGAAAACTACTGGGGTTTATCATGAGTGAAAGAGGCATTGGGGTTGATCCTGCGAAGATAAAAGCAATACAAGAAATGCCAGCGCCAAGAACAGAAAAAGAAGTTCGTGGTTTCCTGGGCAGAATAAACTACATTGCAAGGTTTATTTCTCAGCTCACGACCATGTGTGAACCGATGTTCAAACTGTTAAAGAAAAATCAGGCGATTATCTGGAACGAGGATTGCCAGAAGGCATTTGATAAGATAAAACAGTATCTACAGGAACCTCCGAACTTGATACCCCCAGTGGCCGGAAGACCCCTAATCATGTACTTGACATTTCTTGAGAACAGCATGGGGTGTGTTCTCGGTCAGCACGACGAGACGGGCAGAAAGGAGCATGCCATTTACTACTTGAGTAAAAAGTTCATAGACTGTGAATCTCATTACTCGATGCTGGAGAAAACGTGTTGCGCACTAGCCTGGGCTACCAAACGTTTACGACAGTACATGCTCAATCACACAACCATGCTAATTTCGAAGATGGATCCGATCAAGTACATCTTCGAGAAGCAAGCGCTTTCGGGCAGGATTGCCAGATGGCAAATGGTGTTGACGGAATACGACATTCAGTACGTTTCCCAGAAGGCCATCAAGGGAAGCGTATTGTCTGAATACCTTGCCGAACAGCCGATCGAGGATTATCAGCCAATGAAATTTGAATTCCCTGATGAGGACATCATGTTTCTCAAGGCAAAGGATTGTGATGAACCGTTGCCCGACGAGGGGCCAGACAGGAAATCCCAGTGGAAACTGATATTTGACGGGGCGGTTAATTCTTACGGAAGTGGCATTGGAGCGATCATCACGACTCCCCATGGATCCCACATCCCGTTCACTGCGAGACTGACGTTTCCGGTCACCAATAACGAAGCGGAGTACGAAGCATGCATCATGGGGCTAGAAGAAGCAATTGATTTGAGAATCAAGAACCTAGATGTATATGGTGACTCGGCGCTTGTGATCAACTAGATTAAAGGGGAGTGGGAGACTCGTCAATCGAATTTGGTGCCGTACATGAATTATGCCAGAAGGCTGCTTCCGTTCTTTGATCGAGTGGAACTCCATCATGTGCCCAGAGCAGAGAACCAAATGGCTGATGCCTAAGCCACGTTGGCTTCGATGTATAAAGTTAATTTTTGGAATGAAGCTCCAAGAATTGTCCTTTCTCATCTTGATAGACCTGCATTCGTCTTTGCGATCGAGGAAGCCTCTGACGGCAAGCCATGGTTCCATGATATCCAGACTTTCCTTATGACTAAGGAGTATCCTGCGGGAGCGTCAACCCAGGACAAGAAGACTCTGAGGAGGCTGTCTGGAAATTTTTATCTCAATCCTGATGGAGTTTTGTATAAAAGAAACCATGATCTCGTGCTACTCAGATGTGTAGATGAGAAAGAAGCGAGTATGCTCATGGAAGAAGTCCATGAAGGCACATTTGATACGCACGCCGGCGGGTACACTATGACAAGAAAGATCCTGAGAGCAGGATACTACTGGCTGACGATGGAATCAGATTGCTTTAAATTCACGAAGAGATGTCATAAATGCCAGATTTATGCTGACAAGTTTCATGTGTCGCCGTGCCCGTTGAATGTCATGTCCTCCCCGTGGCCGTTCTCCATGTGGGGCATTGACATGATAGGCAAGATCGAGCCCACTGCATCTAACGGTCATCGCTTCATTCTAGTAGCTATCGACTACTTCACCAAGTGGGTGGAGGCAGCCTCATACGCTAATGTGACCAAGCAAGTGGTGGCTAAATTCATAAAGAGGGACATCATCTGTCGTTACGGAATTCCTGAGCGGATCATTACTGATAATAGTTCGAATCTGAATAACAAGATGATGAAGGAGTTGTGCCAGAGTTTCAAGATTGAACACCATAACTCATCTCCTTACCGACCGAAGATGAATGGCGCCGTTGAAGCGGCCAATAAGAACATTAAGAAGATTGTACAAAAGATGGTTGTGACCTACAAGGATTGGCACGAGATGTTGCCGTTTGCACTGCATGGTTATCGTACAACGGTACGTACATCAACCGGGGCAACTCCTTTCTCACTGGTGTACGGTATGGAAGCAGTCCTACCGTTAGAAGTTGAGATTCCTTCTTTGCGAGTTTTGGTTGACGTGAAACTTGAGGAGGCAGAATGGATTAAGAACCGATTAAACCAACTTAGCCTGATGGACGAGAAGAGGTTGACATTGATTGCATATGGTCGTCTGTACCAAAGCCGAATGAAGAAAGCTTATGATAAGAAGTTGCGTCCTCGAAGCTTTCAGACGGGTGATCTCGTCCTGAAGAAGATTCTTCCTCCACACTCCGATCACCGGGGCAAGTGGACTCCTAATTACGAAGGTTCGTACGTTGTCAGCAAGGTCTTCTCGGGAGGAGCTTTGTTGTTGTCCACAATGGATGGTGAAGATTTTGCATCCCCGGTGAACGCGGACGCAGTTAAAAAATACTTTGCTTAAAAATGACCCGCTGGAAAGAAAAAGAATATCCAGGCAAAAATGGGGCATCCCGGCGAACCATAAAAAGGAAAAAGGTTCGGGCAAACATTAGGGATATAAAGAAAAGAATGTACACCCGCAAAGTTGAAAACCCGGAAGGGCGACTTTGGCAAAAAAGGGTATCCCGGTGAATTGAAAACTCGAAAGGGCGATTCAGGCAAAAGTTAGGGATTTGAAAAAGCAAATGACTGCGTTCCGCGTATGGACTCTCATTGTTTAGTGGTTTGGAAGACCTGAGGGCCGTTTATCTGAATCAATCTCTTCTGAAGCTGAAGCGTCGGAGAAGTATCGAAGTCGAGTGGGTCATAGAGGGATCAACTCATGGTGTTCGTCTACGCCTCATTGTCGACATTTGTGTATATACTGATGTATATTTATGTTTTTATATTTGCGCGGCTTCCTTATTCCAGGAGCTTGCATCTGTTGTAAAACATTTTTGCCTATTCAGGGGTTCGTTATCAATGAAATGTATATTATTCAGCAATTCTGTTTGCCTGTTTAGCATTTATCTGATTTGTTTACGAAAGAGAACGTCGATGTTTTTGATAAAATGCGCATACATAAACTTACTGGCCTAGGCCACTGATTGTTGAAATAATGAATTACTTTAACATTGTCACAAGATGATAACCTTGATAAGTCCCTTTGAGAAGTGTATCTTGTCTGTTTGTTTGTGTTGTTGCAGGTATAGCATATTCCAGGCAATACGCCGTATGCGTCCCTAGGCAGGATGATTCCTTCCTCTCCAGCAAGTTCAGCAGCGTCTCCCCGCGGAGTCTGAACATGAGATCGTAAGCATTGATATGTCTCCCCGGGCAGAGAAGATTCTCTCTCCAACCAGATGTACCCGGAAGGATCGTCGTCTCCCCAGCTGAGTCATATACTGAAGTGTGCAGCTTTCGACAGTTCAAAACTGAAGTTTTCAGCGGAATTGAAATTCCCCACAGAGTCGTACTCTCCCCTGTAAGCAGGATGATTCCTTCTTCCCCAGCCGAGTTTGCAGTTCCCCAAGAGAGTCGAGTCCTTGGAAAGCGTTGGGGCCATGATTGGTTTTCCCCAGTAGAGTGTTGAACAGCTGATGCTGGATTTCCCCACCGGAGTCGTTATCTCCAGGAAAGTTCTATCTGCGAATGCCAGGCAGTTTATTTCTGCGATTGACATCGTTTCCCTCAGCAGTTTGCGGTTCGTACACCTAGTTGAGCAGGGTCAGGTTCTCGTAGAACTTTGTTCCCCGGCAGCAGTCGACTGAAGTTCGTTCCCCAGGGGGAATCCAATTGAGATTGGTGTGACTTCTTCTCCTCGGCGGGATGATTCCTTCCCCCACCAGAGCGGTTCTTTCTCCTTGACAGGAGGATTTTCCCTTCAGCGTTTATTTTGCTGATGGGGTCATAGCATTTCGCATGATTGCATAGCATTTACCCTAAACGCGTAGCATTTCCATCGTGTGGAGCATTACGCCATTGTCAAACCATATGCATATGAAACACGAGCTAGGTTGTTACCGTTCTTGTTTTGCAGGTATTCCCCAGCAGGGTGTGTGCCCATAATGATTCCTGAAATCTTGGAAGAGTTAAGTGGCTCAAGATGATTCTTGAATTCCCTAGCAAAGTCGTTTGCCCAAGATGATTCTTGAATTCCCTAGCAAAGTCGTTTGCCCAAGATGATTCTTGAATTCCCTAGCAGAATGGTTTGCTCAAGATGATTCTTGAATCCTCCAGCGAAGTGGTTTGTTTAAGATGACTCTTAAAATCCCCAGTGAAGTCGCCAGAGAGGGTTGCTCAAGTTGATGCTTAGAATCCTCGGCAGAGTGATTGCTCAGGATGATTCCTGGAATCTTCAGCAGAGTTATTGGTTCAGGATGATTCTTGAAGTCTCCGACGGAGTTATTTGTCCCAGATGATTCTTGAAGTCCTCAGCAGAGTTGATTCACCCAGAATGATTTCTGAATCCCCGAAGCAGAGTTACTCGATAGTTCTCCAGAATCCCCAGCGGAGATGTGTCATCCCCAGCAGGTTGTTGAGTAGAGAAGTTGAGATTTCCCTTGAAGACTTGATGATTGAAGTCTGGCAGTAGTGCCAAATTCCCTGACTTACTGAGGAAGTCCAACTGCAATGTCGAAGCAGTTCTCCCAGCTGACGCGGAGTGCCTAACGGCAAAAGAATGTATATCCTTATTGGTCCGTGATTGATTAAGGATTCCATTTGAAGACTTACTGATGGAGACTAACTGCGAGACCGAAGCAGTTATCTCAGCTGACGCGGAGCGCCTGACGGCAAAAGATCGTGTATCCCAATTTGGTTCATGATTGATCGAGGATTCTATTCCAGACTTACTGATGAAGTCCGGCTGATGCCCGAAAGTTTCTTTGAATTCCCGACGGCATGATTAACTTGATTGTTGAAAAGTTCCCAATGACCTGATGAGTCCCGAGGAATTCTGATGCCTGACAGCATGATCGACCATTTATCATCGGTTACCGAGTGACCAGTGACCCCTTGATGACTTGAGGACGAATATCTACAGCAAAATCAGATGATTATCCTGACGGAGATTTGAGATTAGACCTTGCACCGGTTACCATGTGACCGATTCCCCCAGCAAGTTGCCGTGCAACTGTCATGTTCAGTTTTGAAGATGTGCCTACCAATCAAAGTATCGTTTACCTTGGCGGTGGCAGATCTCCTGTTACCGTGTAGCCAGTGATCCCTCGATGATTTGAGGATGCAATGATATCAGATAAATCAGAGAATCATCCTGACGGAGGTTCAGATCAGTATTTCTCCAGCAAGTTGCCGTGCAACCATTATTTCAGTTTCCGAAGATTTGTCCCCATCAGAGTACCGTGTACTTGCGCAGTTGACAAATTTCCGGGTTTGTTGGTATTCAACCGTCTTTTACCTTGATTGTTTGAGAGCTGTTCGCTTCTCACCCAGTTAGGTCCAAGCCGTTTGAATAGGGGCAGCTGTTGCACCCCAAAATTTGCCCAACTTTTCTTTACCTAGCTTATGTTTCATTTCATTCACATTAGCATTATCATTTGCATTTCATTGACATGTATGCAGGAGATCAAGAGGTATAATTACCAATTAAGAGCTATACAAGACTATGAAGCTAAGCTAAGAAGGTTATTCAAGTGTTCAAGGGTTGATATCCTTGTCAGAGAAGTTAAAAGATCCTCAGAGAGAGTGGTTGAAGCCAAGTGTGTAGGTCACCTAACTTGAGAGTTGTGGGAAGTCATCAGATGATTCTGAAGCCATGAATTTAGACTTGAGGTCTTGAGAGAGCTCATGAGAAGTGTTGAAGATCACTCTGAGGCCTAGATAGGTCATTAGGCAAGATTAAGAAGGCTCAGCCATGAGTGGTGCAGCTAGGGTTTGACTGGGTCAACCCTAAGTCAACTGATGATTTGAAGAAGGTTGAGACCTAATCCAAGGGCCATGTGATCATGGATTTATGCATTGAGATGTTATAAGGATGATTCCAAGGTTGTCTCATCATGATTGAAGATTTTAAGAAGTTTCAAGTTAGGGTTTCTAAGGCTTGACAGTGTAAAATCCCCTAGGTTGACCCCTGACTTCAAGGAAATTTAGCTCAAGATGTGAGTGTCATCTCATCTTTCCCCCAACATGAATGTTGTAGAGCATGATCGTAGCTTTAATTTGAGTGCTAGAAGTCCTTGATAAGATTTGTAGAACTCAAGTTATGACTTGACAAGTTACAAGTCATCTAAGGAATGTGAATTTGGAGCTTGAAAGTTACCCAACTTGCATGAAACTTTTGCCCAAGAAGAATGATTCCTATGAACTTTTGGTCAACATGAATGTTGTTCCTTATCCTCTTAGATTTCTAGAGAGTAATAGAAGTCCTTGATAGGATTTGTATAACTCAAGTTATGGCTTTGATAAGTCAAGGGTATTTTGGTCATTTGGAGATTATAGGTCATTTCAAGCATAAGGCCATAACTCCTATTTGCAAGCTTCAAATGGGAAAATGTTCAACATAAAACTTGTTCAAAATGATGTTTTAAGGCTAGCCAAGTGGTCATGAGAGGTTGGAATTGCTTGTAACTCAAAATTGCAAAATTGACTTAAAAAGGAAGAATTAAAGTTCATTAAAAGGACCAAATTGGGGATTTTTCATTTCAAGGCCAAGATAAGGCATGTAATATTCATTTTGATCAGAAATGACATTTTAAAGACATTGGCAATATTACTTTTCTCATTTGAGGTCAAAATAATGGAGTTGCTTTTGCTTGCTTAAGACTTAAGTAACATATGCCAAACTTCTCATAAGATCAAAACCAAGGTACAAACACATCCTAGCACTTTCATAATCTCATTTGGAGAGAATTTGGATGAAGAGCATAGTGAATACAAGTTGCTGCAAGGACTGTCATGCACATAACATATCATGAGATTTCAAGTGAGATGAGATATTGAAATACTCATTGGATTGATCTAGAACTTTCTAGATCATTCAGTCATGTTCTATATATGATTATGAAGTGGTTCAGAGTGAAGGTTGGTGAGAATTGAGAGAGGAGAGTGAGATTGCATTGTGAACTTTCTTCTTGCAAATCAAAATCTGTTACAAGGTTTGAAGCCATTTCAGTCCAAGTTCTTGATCCCAATAGCTTGCTTTGAGGTTGGTGATCAATTCCAGATCAAATTCAAGGCAAGATCGTGGGAGAATTGGGAGTTGGCACTTGGATTTCTTCATCTGCAACTCATAGTCGGGTTCCAAGATTCAGAGTATTTCAATCTATTTGGTTGCATACATAACCTTCCTTGGATGTTAGTGAAGGAGTCTGGAAGTTCTTGAGGGTTGATTTGAAGGTTTGAGCACTCTGTTCACTCAATTTTACCAGGTATGCAATTCTCCTTCCATAGCTTAATTTAAGTAGAATCAATGGGAATTGTTAGTTTAGATGCATTGTAGATTGATGTAGGAAGGTTTCTGGATCGTTAATTTGGAGATTAGTGACCAATTAGGGTTGATGCAATTTTCGGTTGAGATCGTGTTTTTGCAAACCTTGAGTTTTTAGCATGATTAAGTGGCATAGGAAGATTCCTTATGAAATTTGGGATAAGATTCATGTAGAGACCACTTGGATTGGTGGATTCTAGAGAGAGTTAGGGTTGAGGGTGGTTGATCGGAGAAGTCACCGATGGTGACTCTAGCGCACGCAGGTGAGGAGAGTTTCAGAAATTCAAAAGGTTGAAGACAACCTCATGGCCATTGGATTGGGCTGAGACCTTTGACCAAAGTGGGATCTAACGGCCACGAGCGATGGAAATTTTGTGAAGGATCTCTGAGTACTTGGAACGCAGCGTTTCATTAATGTAATATGGGTGGGCTTAGTGCAGATTGATACTCGCACCCCCTTTTGGGCCCAAACACTAAAATGAACTAGGAATAGTTGCTATCCACACCGCGCGCCTATCATTTTCTTTTGATTTTCTTTTAATTTTTCATTTCATTCATGGTTATTGGAAAATTCATAAATAATTGAAAAATGACTCAATTAATTCCATTATTTTTGTCATTGATTCATGATTGAATCTAGTTTCTTTAGAGAAAAAATATTAATATTCCATGCATTTTTTGATTTTATGTGCATTTTTGAATTTTAATTGATATTAAAATGACCATGGTTGATGCTTGATCTTGTTGAATTTGGTTTGATCATTTGATGATGAGTTTTGCCTTGATTTTGTGTGTGTAGCTAGCATAGATATGCATGTTCCCCCTAGATTTTTCTCACATTTTTGTGATGAATGTAGGTGGTAGTTTTAAGTTGACACTTTAGGAGCTCCCTTTTTAGGGTTTATGGTTGATACCTTATGATGTAGGTTTTACATCTAGAACTTGGTGGATGATTCAACCTCTGATTTTTGTATGGTAGATTCATGATTGAATTAGGGTCCCTTAGGAATTTTTGTAGGAATTTACAATGTAGTTTACTATTTTTGTTTGATTTTAGTTTAGGTGCTAACTTTAGATGATTCTAATGCACTAATTCAACTAGATTGACTTCTTTAGTTCCCTTAGATTATGGTTTTGTCTCCTTTGCTATTGGATGATGTTGAAGACAAGCTTGGGCTACCATGAATTGAATGAAGAAGCTTGGATGTGAAGATCTTCCCTTCTTTTGGTGCAGTGTTGATTAGGTGTTGAGATTAGGGTTTGTAGGCAGAGCTTCTAGATAGATTCTCTTCCTTCATAAACATGGAAGATGTTGATCACTTCCATTCTTCCCTATGATGTAAGGTCCCCTTGTAAAGGCCTCATCCCTCCTTTGGTAGGATGTGTGGATCTTTACAAGCTGGTAGAACCTTTGAGGGTCCCTTTCTCTGGTGATAGGATGCTTAGTGGTGACCTTTGGTCTTCACTCTGCTACCAATCATCCAAACTTTACTCTTGTTAGATGAATCTTTCTCCCTTGCTAGAGGATGGAGGTCCTTGCTTGAAGAGATTAAGGGATAGGAGTTGATACTTCTTTTTGTTTGAAGATTACCCTTAGGAGCTGAAGCTTGTAGATCAGGAAGAGCAAGTTGATACTTGTAAGGAGGAGAGAGCTGAAGCTTGAAGGTCCAGAAGAACAAGTTGACACTTGTGGAGGAGATCAAATTGAAATTGAGTGAAGAGCTGAGGCTTGAAGAAGAAAGAATAAGTTGATACTTATGTTGATACACCGAGTCCCTGAAGGAACAAATTGATACTTGCTATTAGGATTGAAGCCTGAAGGTGGGGTCTACTTTGGAGCTGAAGCTTGAAGAGGATGTAGGATAAGTTGATGCTTATGTTTGATGTATTGAAAGCTTGAAGAAGCAAGTTGATACTTGCTATTGAAGATGATAGCCTTGAAGAGCAGTTGAAGACTGAGGACTGAGCTGCTGTCAGAGGAGAGCTTTGTTGTGGGAGTGGTTGATCTGCTTTCTTTCCTGTCTGTTTGCTTTCTGTGCAACTGTATTGATGTGACTTGTTTGATTTGCTTGATGCATTAGGATAAGTTCATATGTAGATTGACTTGAGCTAGGAGCATGATTACATTAGAGGTTGAGTTGCTCCCTCTGCTTGTATTTTTACTGTATGGCTTTGCTTGCGGGTATTCGGCGGAGCCCTGCTCCCTTGCCTATGTGGTTTATTGTGTTTGCTTGATAGCATGTTATTTCCTCTGTATGATTGCAGTTATATTTTGCTTGATAGCATTTCATTTCCTCTGTATGGTTGCAGTTATTCATATCTGGCTTGAGGTTGAGATGAGCTTGTGGAGGCTGATGCCCCACACACATTTCCTCCTTCACTTGCATTGCATGCATTTTACAGTCGTTTACTGTTTACTGTTTGAGCTGATGCTTTATTTGTTTCTGTTTATCATTGACATGATCCTCTAGGTGTCTCACTTCCTTTGATAAGGAAGTGATGATTAGAACTTTAGGTTGAAACCTATGCATGATAACTTCTAGGAGTTCCCTGTTTCAAACCTCAACCATAGGATGAGTCCTAGGCATGACAACATTAGGACTTGATAGTCCCCCCTTAGTTGAACATGTTCGTTCTCTCTTCTCATCTCAAAACAAATCAAAATACAGTAATAAAGGTTAACTGACGTTGTACGTTACGAGCCTTAAGCTATCTGAGAAAGGATTATTGGAGAGTTTCTTTTCAACAGTCTGGATGTTTAGTATGGCACCCTTTGGGTGACATGCGACACGTTCACTCTCAGGTCATAGTCTCTAGTGCGATATTGGTTGCAAACATCCTGAAAAATAGTTCTTCCGTAAAAGACAGAAAACAAACTTCAAACCTTTTTGTCCCGTGGGCCTATAATTCAAAGGAAGCTTTTCTAAAGAAAAGAGTGTCGTTAACTCCCAGTTCTACCGCAAACAGTAACGCATAAGTCTCCAAGGGTCGAGCTGCGTACACCAAACTGCTGGAACTGTTTGTTAACCCTACTCGATAAAATAGATGAATCTGAATTCCCGTAATCCGTATTGTCCCGAACTACGTAAGCTCTGATCTCTCATACCTGTTGAGAGTACGTAGGCACAATACTGACGTATTGGTGAGCCACCTTCCCCGTAACCCGTAGTTAGCCGAACTACGTTGACTCTGATTTCTCATTCTCTGATGAGAATACGTAGGCATAAAGTGCGACGCTTTGGCGAGTCATTTTCTTTTCTTTTTAAGCCAGCCTTGATAGGTAGATAGTAAACCAAACCGTCAGATAAACCCAACAAGCGTGGATCCCATCGAGTACGATGGACGTGAGGGGTGCTAATACCTTCCCCTTGCGTAACCGACTCCCGAACCCAGACAATGGTTGCGATGACCTTGTCTTATACCTTTTCGTCAGGTTTTTCCGATCGTTTCCTTTCCCGTTCTGAGGGATAAATAACGAAAGGTGGCGACTCTTCTGTTTTGCCGACACCTTATTTTCGCGGTAGCGACAACTTGCAACACAACCCTCAAATGCTCTACATGATCTACTTCTGACTTGGAGTAAATCAAAATGTCATCAATGAAAAATATTACAAACTGGTCCAAATAAGCATGGAAGATACGATTCATGTACTCCATGAACACACCCGGTGCATTGGACACACCAAACAACATCACTACATATTCATAATGTCCATACCGAGTTCTGAAAGCTGTTTTCTGGATATCATCTTCTTTCACACGGATCTGATGATAGCCTGACCTCAAATTAATTTTACTGAACACACGAGCTCCCACGAGTTGATCCATCAGGTCGTCGATTCTTGGAAGTGGATACTTATTCTTGATGGTTACTTTATTCAACTGGCGATAGTCGATGCACAAGTGCATACTGCCATCTTTCTTCTTTACTAACAAAACTGGCGCTCCCCATGGCGACACACTGGGTCTGATAAACTTTTTGCCCAATAATTCTCCCAACTGAGATTTCAACTCTATTAATCCTGACGCTGACATTCTATATGGTGTCATAGATATAGGTCTAGTACCAGGGACAAGATCAATCATAAACTCTACTTCCCTCTCCGGAGGTAACTCTGCAACATCCTTTGGGAACACTTCTGGAAATTCTCTCACAACAGGTAATTCCTCAATCGGCGGCTTACCCTCCATAGATAACGAAGCAAACACTGCAAATACTTTAGCTTCATCTTCTACCAAGATTCTCAACTTCTTAGTAGATATAAGACTAGACATTTATTCTTCTTCAGGAGTCAGGAATAACAACCTCTTTCTATAACAATCAATATAAACATAGTTGCTCTCGAGCCAATTCATCCCTAAAATAACATCTAGCTCGCTGAGTGGTAGACAAATCAAGTCCACTCCAAAATCTTTACCAAAGATCGACACAGGATAATTCAATCACACTAGAGATTTAGTGATTGATCCAATAGGTGGAGTATCAATCACCATCCCTCTACTCAAAGTAGACGGCACAAGCCCCAGTATCTTCAAACAATCCACATAAATAAACGAGTGAGTTGCACCTGTATCAATAATAGCAATCAAAGGAGTGTTATGAATGTAACACGTACCTCTGACCAAATGATCCTCATTGGTAGGCTGGGCTCCCACCAATGCAAACACCTTCCCACTTGTCCGAGACTTCTTCGGTTTTTGACAGTGGGTGCTGATATGACCCTGCTCACTATAGTTGTAACAGGTTAGTATGTTGGTTCTACAATCCACGACCACATGACCTGACTTTCCACACTTAAAACACTTCTTCACCTCATTCTGTCATTCATTCGCATGGTGACCTGTGCCGCCACATCTGAAACACTTGAGAGGATTGGAAGGATTTCCTCCCCCACTTGGTTTCTTCCCAACAACATCTTTCTGCTTTCCTTTATCATCCGGAGCACGGTAAGGTGTATTCCCATGTCTCTGTTTGCCTATTCTGTCACTTAAATTCTTATAGTGAGAGATTCTAGCTCTGATATCTTCATCATAGATTCTACACCTGTTCACCAGCTTAGGAAAGTACCTGATCTTCTGATAACCGACACCTAGTTTGATCTCGGGACGCAACTTGTTCTCAAACTTGATACACTTCAAACTTATAGCTGCATCAGTATTGTAATGAGGATAATACTTTACCAGTTCGTCGAACTTAACCGCATACTCTGCCACTGTCATGTTCCCCTGTTTCAACTCAATGAATTCAATATCTTTCTTTCTGCGAACATCTTTCGAAAAATACCGTTCCAAAAACTCTACCTTGAACATTTTCCAATTAATGGGACCCTCACCAGCTTCTAATCTCTGACGGGTGTTGTCCCACCAATCCTCAACCTCACTTTCCAGCATATGGGTACCAAACTGTACCTTCTGATCCTCTGAGCATCCCATGACTCTGAAGATCTTCTCAATACCCCTCATCAATTTCTGTGCTACATCTGGATCATGTCCGCCTTCGAACTTAGGTGGCTTGTTATTCTGGAACATCTCCAAATTACGGAACTCTCTGTTTCCATCACTCCGATTGATATTCTGACCGATGTTCTCCACTGCCTGCGCAATAACTTGTAACATAACAGCCATCACATCATCATTCCTACCAGCCATACTGTTCAATATCCATGAAAACACAAGTTAGAAGAAACACACAACTATAGACATCCTATAGTCAGACTCTACTACAACACTGACCGGACGGACCGACCAGGCTCTGATACCAATTGTAACACCCCACTCTACCCCGTACATGTATTATAAAACATATACGAAAATATTACATAAAAGTACATCAGAGTTCTCAAAACAAGTTGGATATCACACTAAGTCATTTCATTCTTCATAAATAAACCAATGCTATCTAGCTTTCAATTTAAACAGTGGAATGAAGTCAATTGTTTACACATAACCTCTACCACAAGGTGATCATACATCCTTAATCCAACAAATAAAAGATACGTAAGAATTAATCAAGAAAATAAGAAAAATGTAACATAATCCCGTCCTCCCATGTTATGTATCAGAGCGACTCCTAGGACTCGATCAAATAGAAACACACTCCAAGCACTACTCAGGTACCTGGTCATCTGCACTCCCCAAGGAGCACAGACGCAACAAACAGAAAAGGGGGTGAGAACTACATTTAATAAATAAGCGGTGAAATACACATGCTAAGGAGTAGTTACACACCACACATATAATCATACACATACAACGCGCATACACGTGCCATCTCAATCACTCGACATCAATAGCCCCTATTCAAATACAAATATGCAATATGACTCAGTGACTCGACATAATGCATGTGGTACCAACACAAATACATAGGGTTCACCCTAGAACCCGATTCCCGTCGGAATCCGGATAAGTCGTATACGTTCCTCTAAACTACAACTTATCTCTACAACGACTTCCACATGAAGTCCGGATGAAACTAGGCACCCATCATGGATTCCCACCTAGCCGTATCCACAAGACACATGACATGAAATGCATGACAACACAATTATGCATATAACAATTCAAGCATAATTCATGATCATCAAAGATCCACACGAGTCATCCGCTCACCGTAATCCTCTCGGGAATTACCACAATCGCACAAGATTATCCACATTCGATAACTAAGGATCACACCCATCATAACACATCCCTAAGGACACACTCATATAATTCCACATTCTCTCGATTTAAGTCATTACTAGTATATCCTAAGTTCATTTTAATCTCATTAATCCTACCGACTAAATGGAATTTGCGTTCAAAGCGACATCTGGACAAAACTCTCAAAAACGGGGGAAATGTCATCCTAGACTGTGCATACGCGTACCACCATGGTCCATAAGCGTAGTGTCTGCTGCCATACGCGTATTAGACCTACCTTACGCGTATGACCAGAGGCCTTCACCTTCCAAAACCCCTCAGAGTCACTCCTTACGCGTATGACTACCCTCCATACGCGTATTGCCCAAGCTTATACGCGTATTACCAGATGGCCATACTGGTACCGGGGACAGGGCACGTCTGCTACGCGTACAACCCTTGGGAAATCCCCACATACGCGTATTGACACCCCTAATACGCGTATGACCAGCAAATCTGTCAAAAAAAACTCAGATCTCATCAGTCTCACGAGTTCCCTCTCCAGATCCATCATCCTACCTTCCCATTCATCCTAAAACTCAGATTTTAATCGATTTCAATGAATCCTATCTTCTACTCTTTCCAAATTCTACCTATTAGATCTAGTTTCGATTTCGGTTAAACCCTTAGTTTTCAGATCTGTTAATCCATAACATTTTATCACAGCTTCAGGGAATTCCCACATGAACTTTCATATTTGTACCAGAATCATACATACAACATCATACAATGACCATTCAACAATAACAACAATCACAGGGAAATCGTAATATTACGAAAATTAAATAAAAAGCAAGAACAAACAAAATTCCTACGAGAGAAAGGACCTCTCACTACCCTCTCATGTTAAATCACCCCATATTGAAATCCATTCTCCCCCTTACCTTAGATTTGAGCTCTTTCTTGGCAACAATGAAGGAATCTTGGTTCTTCTGCCCTAGCTCTCCTTTCTCTTCCTTTTTTCCTCTTTTACGTGTTAACTGACTAATTCCTCCACTAACCCTCTCTTAACCCCCTTAATCTGATTTTAATTCACTTAATTTAATTACTACTAATACCAATAATAATAATAATAATAATAATAATAATAATAATAATAATAATCCCATTAATATTTCTATTAATAATAATTGAAATAATAATGTTAATAATTATAATGCTCTTAATCTTATTATTAAATTATCCATTACTCTAAGTCCACATTACCCCCAACTAAGGTTAGCTCTCACTCTCGCCCTTAACCTCATACCCCTAATTAAGAACATCACACAAATACACATCACAAAAAATACAAAAGCGACTAAATAATTTAAATGGGGTGTTACAATATGCATGTTCTAAGGCTTGAAAAGAAGGCATTCGGAATCTGATATAAGGACGCATTAGGGAGAAGCTGAGTTACTAGCTTCTAATGGATCAGAACCTTAAGAACACTCTCTAAGTGATGTCTGGTGTAAACTGTAAAGTTAAAGACCTCAGTATCAGAAGAGTAACATATTGTCTATACACTAAGTTAATGTATCAACTTTTGGTGAACATTCAGAATTAATAATAAAGCTTGAGTTATCCGTACTGTAGAAAGCAAGCTGCACTGCCAAATCAGCTTGTCAACTAGAGTATATTTTTCACAAGGCTCGAGAAGAGTTGACATGTTTTACAGATATCTACTTTCAATGACTTTATAGTACAAGAATACATGGAAGACACAATGGTGAAACATGTTACACAATGGATTAAAATATTTTGTTGTATCTCTCTTTAACATCTCTTGTATTATGCCGAAACAAAGACACTTGTTCAAGTTATCTCTTCCAACGACTAATCTTCTACAACTTCTATATAAGCTATCGAAGATTCAAACTGAAATCTTCAACAAGGAGCAATCAAAAGGGCAAATATAGAAGGAAAGCCAATAAAGATAGAAGTGTTCTACACTTCTGTCTGGATGGAGGAATAACAAGATCATACAATAAGCAACACAATCGAATATGCCTTAAGATTTATTAAACATTGAATATTTTAGAAATTGTAAGTGCTTAAAGGACTTTTGTTAAGGTGATTACCATGTACCTCTGATTTTGTATCAAGTACACCTTGTTCTCTATTTTACTAAACATGATTGTTTAGTAGTTTAAATAAAGTCTCTTACTATATGCTTGAGCATCAAAGTCTCTAGCTGAAAGGCTTGAGCCAAGTAAGTCTCCTGTTATGTGCTAGAGCATTGAAAGTCTTGATCATTTGTTGATTAAGCATAAAGTCTTGGACTGTAGGTTTAAGTAAAAAGTCTTGAGCCTGAGGGGTTTGAGCAGAAGTCTTGGGTTTGTGGAACCTAAGCAAGGAAGTCTTGAGTTCATGGAACTTAAGCAAGGAAGTCTTGGGCCTGAGGAGCTTGAGCAGAAGTCTTGGATTCGTCAAATTGTTTCCAAGACACAAATCAAACATGTTGAATTTAAAAAAGGAAGGAATTTAAAGCAATGTCACAACATATCGAACTTAGAAAGGGAAATAAAACAGAACAACTTTAAGCCAAAACAGAAACAATAATCACAATTCATAAGTCACAAAATCGTAAGTGTTGCGGTGAAAATTGGATATCAAGCTATTAAATTAACTTGAATCATAATTCTTTTACAACCGAACTTTATTTTATCCAAAGGAAAGGTCTAAAGAAAGAAAAAAACCTTTTTCGCGATGTAACAACAACGCTTAAGAGATTCGGGGATCGGGGGTTGGTTATACCTAGGGAAGGTGTTAGCACCCTAAGCATCTGTAGTATTCTACAGGAACCTTTTGTTTGATCGGTTGCTAAGTGTGAAATATGTGCTATGGATTTAGGATTGGGAGTTGAGTGTAAAGATAAACAAGGACCTAGTTGGTTTTCTAAGTTTGCTCGCAAAGACGTCGCATCTTCTGCCTACGTATCCTAACTAGGATAGAATCAGAGCAACCGTAGTTCACCTCACAAGGGGGGAAGAACACTTGATGGTGATCAAGGTTCAGAGGGGAACAAACATGACAATGTTTGTGTGGAGTTTGACAAAACTCCCTATTCTAAGTTGTAATATTCAAAAGGGGAAGTAAGAAATCATGACGATGATTCTTACACAGAGTTGACAAACTCTTTCCTAGGGTTCTAGTTGAAGAACACTCCTAGTACATGTGGATTCTTTTAGACTTAAAGAAAAGTCTAGGGTTTCAAAATCTAGGGTTAAAAATGACTTAACAAAGTCAAGGGGAGGATAAAAGAGGTATCCATGACATGAGGGTCAAATGGTCAGACTTTTCCTTTGGAAGTAGACAGGGGAGGCAACAGGGTGAGAGCTAAAAAGCTTCATCACTTGGGGAATAAAACAACAAGAAAATTAACAACATAATAAAGATGCATTCATGGTGATAACCATTAAATAAACATGTGGAATGTTAAGGATGAAGGTGCATTGATGACAATCAAAGTAGATGAATTATCGGGAACTGTGACGACAGATTGAGTTCAATTACGTTCAACAGAGGGAACAAAATAAACATGGTGCCAACTAAAAATAAAATCCTAGTATGTTAACTAACATATAAGGATATGAATACAAGCAAGTATCACAACAAATTCAAGTGTAACCAAAGAAAAATTCATTTGCACATGCATAAACGAACGTAAAAAGCACTTAACTTGCACGAAGTCAAAAGAGATGAAAAATTTGTCAAACATGAAAATAAAAAATATGACATGAGAGTACACATTAAGATGAACACAATGAGAAAAGAACGGGTGAAAAACGATTAAAATTGAGAGAGATACGAATTTTTGAAAATGGAGTGAAAAATGAAAAAAATAATAAAAGAGTTGCCCTCTTCAGGGGTCGAACTCAGGTACAAGGCGTGCAAGGCGTTTTTAGCATAATGGTCTTACCACTGGGGTGTCTATACATCCATTTGTATATGCCACCCCATAAATATATATGGGTAAAATGCAATGCAAGCTGGATAGATCCAAGGCAAAACAAGTGAGATTTTTTAGAATACGTTTCGATACGCAACTCACTCAATACTTATCCAAATGAGATGAAATTTATATCAATCTTGACCAGAAAAACATGAGGATCATGATGGTGATGTTATTTTTCTGAGATTCTTCTTCTACTAAAAAATTCGATGGTAGTTGCTTCTTAACACTTTAAAATGCATTTTGAAATCTAAAACATAAACCAATTGTTGTAATAATCAAATGAGGGTTTGAACATTTTAAGGATGGTGTATTTGAGGTATTCCAACAGTTGATTTGGATCAAAACATAACAGAATGAATACTAGTATGATTATGCAAGTGTAATGTTAAAAGGGGCATTTTGGTATCTCAACATGAACTAACTGTGATCTCAATCAAGTAAAGGCTTTGAACATGTTACAAATGATATATGTGATGTATTTCAACAGTTAGTTTAAGTAGAACACAGTTAGAATGAGAAATAGTATGGTCATGCAAGTGTAATGTTTGAAAAATGCATTTTAAAGTATGGATCATGCACCAGTCAGTTTCCAAACATTGTGAATATGTACACTCAATGCAAACATGATAGTGAATGTGTTCAGTCCATTACTTTGGCTTAAAACAGTCTGTAATGAGAAATGAGGTGTGAGTTGCAAAATGATGTTTTGTAAATGCACATTTGAATCTAATGACCAAAACAAATGCCTTTGACAATTAGTGATTGTTTGTGCAAGTTTGAAATGTGTTTTAGATGAGATTTCAACACAAGATATCATTCAAAAACCAAGTGAGCAAAATAGGGTGTGTGAGTTGAAACTAGCAAATTTGACATCAACAACTAATGCACATGATTTTAGTAAGGATGCAACAACTTCATTGGTGATTCTAAACAGAAATAGAAGCCCTAGTGCATGATTTTGAAGACAGTCCCATACACCTTGTTAAAACTCAGAATGTGAAAATGCAACAAAAACCAAGCCAGCTACACTCAAGCCTAAACAGAACCACTAAGATTGATATCACAGAACTAAGTCCAAAGGGCAGCCAGACCAAAAATGGGAGTTAGCCACTATGCAGGTCTCACAACAACATCCCCATATCCACCAATATTAGTACTCCAACAGTCATATGCAATTCCTTTTAAATACACCAAACTGAGCAGCCATTAACATGATCACCACAATGCCTAGAAATGTTTGGCATCATCAACCTTTAAAACAGCAGGGCTCACTAATTTCCAAAAATTTAGGCCCTCATGAAATTTTAGCATGAAACAACAAGAGTGTTCAATCTCTAACAACAGATGGTCTCTTGGTTTTGTTTAGTTTCAAATGACAATCATGGTATGCCCACATGAATAAATCATAGCAGGTAAGACTGAGTTGTCTAACTCAGGCCCCAAGGGCAGTCTTGGACATGAGGTTACTATTCTCCCAACCAAACAAAGAAACTGTCCTGAACCTAATTAGTACTATAAATCACAACAAGGCCAAGCCAGGCCAATGTATGCTCAAGTAACACATCCTAAATTGATACACTCCAACTCAAAACAGTCCTGGTAATAAATGCACAATTTAACCAACACTTGGAACAACCTCATCTTGCCAATCTAACCTTGGCATGATTAACAAGTTTGACAACAAGCAGACCAACTTCACATCAAATGGTCATCCAAATTTGGCCTGGATTAACATTCCTAGGTACCACTTACCAAACATCTAAAAGCTAGGGACCTAGCCCTGACACCAGCTAAACTTGAACATCTCCTAAAACCAACAACAACCTAATGGCTGATAAGATCCCAACCACATCAGAAATCAAACACAACATCAAATTAAACCAAACTTATATTTTAGCAAAGAACAAAGTTAACAATTCCTCCAAAACTGTTTTGACAGCAAAACATCCATTTTCAACATATTAACATTTGAAGCTTGACAAGAACCAGTCAAACACACATGTTAAGACTCATCAAATCCTTACATTCATCATAATATCAAGTGTCATGAAAATCATTGAAAGTTCATAGTACATATTTCTCAATATTGCACAAAAATGCCAAAGTATGGAAAATGATGCAAAGGGCAATATTTATAAGCTACATACCTCTTGTAGACTTTGTTGAACAAGTTAAAACAATCAAGAAAACCAGAGAACTTCAATCTACCTTTTTGCCTTGAGTCCTTTCTTCACTTTGAAGCAATATGCAAATATGATGACAGTTGGAGAAATAGGTCTCACCAATGAATTCTAACACTTTGGACAGTTGAAAAACAATATATAAGAGGTGTTAGGATGATTAAAACACCAAGGAAATGTATGGAGCAAGATATGGTAGAATTTGTAGCTTTTGGTCAAAGTAGCTTGGTGATGAAGTTGACTTTTTGATTGGTGAAGTTTTGGGGAGCCTTAATGGTTTAGAAACCTTCTACACCATATTTAGAGATTGTATGGATGATTGTTGGGGGTGTTTTAGTGTAGAGAAATGGTTTTCGCAGCCCTAGTAACAAGGCAGATTTTTTGTGTTTTTGGTGGAAATGGTGATTTTGTGGTTTTGAAGTTTTTTGAGGCAAAGTGCAAGGGCAGAGGTTTCTTATGGTTTTTAGAAGATTGTTGATGATGAAAATGAGGTGAGGGAGAGTCCTATTTATAGGCAAATGAAGTGGCTTGGGCAGATTTGAAATTTCTTCACTTTGAAGAAAGGTTTTGAACTTTTGAAATCAAACCTCTTCAAGTGGGTTTCCTTGGCTGCAAGGCAAACCTTAATAGTCAAAAAACATGATGAATTTGAAGTGTCTAAATGCAGGCTAGAGTGTAGCATCATGGCTGTTTCAGAACTTGGCTTTACACCTCATGCTTACTTTTCACCTTTGAAGGCAAGTTGCAAGCTACTTGCAAAGCTTGTCTTTTTCCATATTTCTGCATTTCCTTGGTCCTCTTGGGTTACAAACTTTCTACATATCAGATAAAATAGGATTAAAAAGTTAGAATTGGTCAATTTTGATGAAGGAAGTGATTTTTGAATTTGGGCAATGTGGGACTAAAGTGAAAAACCACCAACTTGCCATGACCATAACTTTCAGCTCACAAATCCTTTTGAGATGTGATAGTACTTTTTAGAAATCCCTCAAATAGCTTTAAAACATTCATGTTTTCATGAGTTTCAATTTCCCAAAGGAACTTGGCCAAAAAGCCCTCCAAAGTTGCCAAAAAATGAACTTAAAAGTGAAATTTCTCTAAGTCTTTTTCCCCTCTATAAATGAATTTGATCATAACTCCAAATCTATGCATTTTCTGATCATGGACCACTTAGGGACCTTTGTAGGACTTGTCAAGAGCTTCCAAATGAGCTTTGAACCAACTCAATTGGATGTGTGGTTAAGGAGTTATGGGTTAGCCCCTTTCAAAACCCTAATTTCCCGATTTTTTGATTACTTCCTCATCTTTGATCCAATGGTCATGAAAATTGATATTCAAATCCAATATGACATAAGGAACAATTTTGTTTCACAACTTGAAGTCTAATTCCTAAAATTTGGAGAGTTGACTTTTTGGTCAACCGTACGACCGATCGGTGACTACCGAGTCGCCTGTTGACATTCTGGGCCTCTTGAGACTTTGAAACTTATTGGATTATGAACTTCATGAATCATAATCCCACCATTTAAACATCTTCCAGCATCAAAGTCAAACTACAGTTGACTTTTACTAGTCAAAACCCTAATCGGGTGCTCTGAAATGCACTGCTCTGAATTCTGGGGTAACAACCTCAAATTGGATTCTCAATTGACATTATATGATACCCTTGACCTTTTTTCCTAATTGAATGAGCCCAAAACATTGACTAATCACAAACCCTGAAGCTTTGATTTTGACTACACGAAACCCTGATTCATCTGCAACTTGACAAAGACAAACTTGCACTGGGTTAAGGTTAGATAATTCATGAGTATGCTCCTAAAATGATAATGAGAATCTAAGGGGTCAAAATTTGGGGTGCAACAGTAAGCATTCAAGTTCAATTCACAAAATTTAAGTTGTTGAAGCCTATAAAAGGAGAATGATACGAGTTGTAGAGGGGAGTAGAATATACACAATGGAAAAACCATCACAACACACAAACAACATCAAAAAATTCAAGAACAAATCCACATACACACGCAAGAAGAAGGAGTCAATTCATAAAATACAAAAGTATAAAACATACTAAAAAAGAATTCACCAGCTTACATATACACATAGTAGTATCACATACCTAAAAAATACGCATCTGCAGCAAGAGAATCATCATCCAAGCATGCACATATCAGAATCGAGAAATTCACGGCAAGTCACACGATTCAGAGCAACAGAGCAACATATGGCAAAAGAGAGAAAGTGTACCAAACCTTTCAAAGGCACTCACACCACTGCACCGAAATCAATCGTCGTCGCCGGAATTGACCTTAAGCCACCGAGAATCCCTCTACTCGTCTATTGGAGCTGCCGCGCTAGCGATACCCCCGCAGACGTCTGCCTCCGTTGTGAAATCGTCGCTTTTAGGTATTTCTCTCGGTTCCCTTTTCATGGCTCATGGTGTTTTGCTGGATCTTTGGTGTTGTATGATGATAGAATTTTAGAATTGATGGGTTTTTTAACATGGAAAATTTGAGAGTGTTGTTATGTAGAGAAAGAGTGAAGACAAGAAAGAAGAAAGAAGGCAAGGTGTGGGAGAGGAATAGTGAGTGCAGGGAAAAAGAAAAGGAGCAGACTGAGAGAGAAAAAGGAGTTTAAGAATTGGTTTTTTCATTCTCCCTTTCTAACCTATGTTGCGTTGTTGATGAGATCGAGTGGGTTCATGTACCCATCCCATTGTTTTTTTATTTTCATTCGTGGGTTTTCTTGGGTCTACACCATTGACCCATATAGTTTTTTTTAGGAGGTGGACTTTAGGAAGAACCCAATATTTCACAAAAAAAACCAACACTTGTTTCTTTTCACATTTTAGTTTTTAATTTTTTTTTAGTTTCTAAAAACAAAAGATTAATATGAGCTTTTGACATAATTACCTTTTGTTAATTAAACCTTTTATTTCGAGTAATTAAATTTCTGAGTGATTAATTAAAATTTTTAAGGTTTCAACTAGTTAATTGAAATTCTAATTAATTATATTTCTAATTAATTATATTTAAAATCTTAAATAATTTTGAGGTTAACCTTGACCAATCATTGGCAATCTCTTGTGATGTGTTGTTGACTACTAACTGAGCTCGATGATTGTTTTTAATGCTTTAAATTCGTATACTCCTCTTAGGTTTCTTGATTCAATCTTATCTTCAATAATTCAGATCAGGTTATACTTTAGGTTTTATTCCTTTTCCTGATAACATTAAGATAGCTTTATCTTTTCATCCTAGCCTTAGGATTGGAGTCGCCGTACTCTATGTAAGTTTCTTCCATGGACACTTACTTTCTCTTTATCTTAGCCTTAGGATTAGAGTCGCCGTACTCTATTTAGGTGTTCTGCCATGGACACTTATTTTCCCTTTTAACCTAGCCTTAGGTTTAGAGTTTCTTAACTCTATGTAGGTGTTATGCCATAAACATTTACCTCCCTTTTAACCTAGCCTTAGGTTTAGAATCTCTGCATTCTATGTAAGTATCTTGCCATAGACACTTACTCCCCTTGGAACCTTGACCACAATCAAGAGTTCCTCACCCTTATTGAGGGGAACTACGAATGCTCTGATTCCATTTCCATCAAGATACGTAGGCACGAGATGTGATGTCTTGGCAAGCATACTTATAAATAACACCTTAGGTCCCCCTTTACCTTTCCACCTTTAGAAGACAAGATAACAAATAACACAATAAGAACAAGAGGTTCCTGTAGAGTACTACATATACTTAGGATGCTAACACCTTCCCTAGATATAACCAACCCTCGAACCTTAGATCTTTTGCATTGCATTGCATTTCATATTTTGGGTTATTCGTTATTTTTCCCTTCCCTTGGATAAATTAAAGATTGATGGTGAACTTCATGATTTGTGATTCAAGTTAATTAATAGCTTGATATCTGATTCTCACCGCAACAACATCACTTCATAGTAATAGTTGTTCCTGTTTGTCATGAATGTCGTCTTGGATGCATCCACCAGGTTCATGCGTATCTGATTGTACCCAGAGTACGTATCCAAAAAACTGAGAAGCCCGAAGCTCTGTCTATAAGTCGGTCTATCTTAAGGAGTGGGTGTAAATCTTTCAAACATGCTTTGTTTAGATCAGTAAAATCCACACACATTCGCCACTTTCTTGACTTCTTTTTCACCATGACTATGTTGGCTATAACCACGTTAGGTACTTGATTTCTTTGACGAAACCTACCTTCAAAAGCTTTCCAACTTCTTCCTCGACAACCTTCCTCTTTTCTTCTCCTTTCTTCCTTTTCCCCCGCTCCACCGGTTTGACGGAAGGATCTATCGCTAAATGGTGACATACTATATTGGGGTCAATTCCGAGCATATTCGCTAGTTTCCAAGCGAATAGGTAACGTTCTCTCTTAATATCTCGATGATTTTAGCTTCTTCATTGAGAGATAATCCCGCCCCGATTTGGGTTGTTTGGGATGGATGAGCTCCGATTTGTACAGTTTTTACCTCTTTCATTGGTGAAAGACTACCCTCTATTGGGTCCTCCCTCGGATCTATATCCATTACGTTCACCTTTGCTTACCTATCTTTCGCCGATCCCTCGACATGATTTCTTTTCTTGGGTCTCAGGCTATCTTCATAACATCTCGCTGCTTCTTGATCTCCTTTTATGATTCCTTTCTGACTGTTCTCCAATGGATATTTTAGGGTGAGATATATACTACAAAAAAAATGATGTTTTGTGACATATAAGTTGCGACGGTTCTATTAAAATCGTCGTCCTTCGTATATTGTGACAGTTGTCACAACGGTTTTGTCCAACCGCCTCTTGATTTTTAAAAAATATAATGAGAACTTGCGGCAGTTGGATGACCAACCGTTCTAAAAACTTGTTTGCGACACTTAAAAAACCGTCACATTTTGTATTTTAGATTACGTCGATTGTAACAACCACCTTAATTAATTATATAATAAAGGTTTTCAAAATTATATTCTTTAATAGTCAAGCGGTAAGCGATAAAGTAAATTTTCTTAAGTATTTTAACTTGGATTTGATTTCCACTTCCATTGTTTTTGAGAAACAAAAGAATAAATTTACAAAATTATGAACCTTATCAGATTCAAACTTGAGACCCTTTCCTAAAATATATAACCCTTTTCACTGGGCTAATTAAAAACTACAATCTTATTCTGCAGTGTGTATATATATATATATATATATATATATATATATATATATATATATATATATATATATATATATATATATATATATATATATATATATATATATATATATATATATATATATATATATATATATATATATATATATATATATATATATATATATATATATATATATATATATATATATATATATATATATATATATATATATATATATATATATATATATATCAAATGAGAGGAGTAATTAATGTGAGAGATGAGAGGAGTTAATTTAAACCATTGGATCTAAATCAATGTTTCAAATTCAATTAAATAATAGTGATTAATTTTCACCTTTAGTACGTGAGATTTTTCATTAATTAGGAAAACACAATTGATATTAATTCTCTCACTTTCCTAGCTGACTTTCTTTCTTCCCTTTAGAGTTTTTATTAATTAAGAAAATACAATTAACGTTAACTCATATTAATGTTTCCTCTAAGAAAATACATTACCTTCTTCCTCATTTCTTGTTTCTGAAAACCACTTACATATCATCTTCTTCCTCTTCTATTGTTCAATGTTTCCTACTTTTTATTGCTATGGACAAAGTGATATCAATTGGCACTCAACTATGCAAGGTAACATCTTTTAGCTTGAAATCAATTTTTCTTTAATATTTTCATTAACCAAAACAAAGTGCAGACAAGAAGAAATAATATACCAAATACGTATAAACATATTTAACATATTTATCTTTCCCTTATGCTTTAATTTATTTAATATTTTTAGTATCCCTCATACTTAGGAAAATGATTTAATTTCTTTTTAGGTAATAAGATCGGAGATTATAAATTAATTTAAATATATTTGATATCATTGTATTATTTTGTGATTTTTAGGAAAATGAATAGGTGCCAAATTGTGATGAGTTAAAGCCTAAGATTGGACAAGTATTTGATACATTAGAAGAAGGTGGAGAATTTTACAAAAAATATGCACATCATGTCGGATTTAGTGTGCGTTCATCATCATAAACTAAAGACAAAAACGGCGTGAAGCGTTGGAAGTACTTTGTTTGCTCAAAACAAGGTTATTTGCCAATGAAGACAAATGAGATGGAGCAGTGTGAATCTAGTATCAAAGCTAGAAGAAGGAGTCTTACTAGAGAAGGATGCAATGCAAATGTTATTTTCAAACGAGTGGAAGAAGGTAAATATGAGTTAGTTCGATTTCATGAGATTCATACACACGCTCTTGTTTCACCTATGAAGAGACCGTTTTTAAGACCGGTAAGAAATGTGAATCCAATTCACAAGAATTTATTACTTTTATATAGTAAGGCAAATATTGGAACATAAAAAACTTTTCACTTATTAAAAGAACAGTTTGGGGGTTAGCAAAATGTTGGTTGCACACAGAGAGATCTTTAAAATTATTCGAGAGATTTAAAGACGTTGATTAAAGATTCTGATGCTCATGTTTTTATTGATAACTTTAGAAGGAAGCAAGAAGTTAGTCCATCATTTTACTATGCATATGAGTTAGATGAAGAAGGTCGGCTAAAACATGTTTTTTGGGCAGATGGTATTTGTAGAAAAAAACTATTCTGTGGTTGGGGATGTGATTTCATTTGATACTACGTATCAAACAAATAAATATTCTATGATTTTTGCACATTTTACTGGAATAAACCACCATAGACAATCTATAACTCTTGGAGCAGGAATTTTAGCAAATGAGAAAATTGATTCATTCATATGGTTGTTCCAAAAGTTTTTGGAAGCAATGGGAGGAAAAATGCCAACTCTTCTAATAACTGATCAAGATCCTGCCATGAAGGTAGCTATAGAAAATATTTTTACTACCTCTAATCATAGATTTTACATGTGGCACATAATGAAAAACGTTTCTGAGAAAATAGGTGGTTCTATGAATGCTAATGAAGAGTTCAACACAAGTCTCAAGTCATGTGTTTGGGGGTCTGAGACACCAAATGAGTTTGAAGCTACATGAAAGTCTATAATGACCAAATTTGAGTTAGAAAATAATGATTGGTTGTCACATATGTTTGATATTCGAGACATGTGGATTCCAGCATACTTTAAAGATATTTTCTTGACTGAGATATTGAGAACTACATCAAGGTCAGAAAGTGAGAATTCTTTTTATAGTAATTTCTTGAATCCAAATGTTAGCTTGGTTGAATTTTGGATGAGGTTTGATTCGGCAATAGAAGCACAACGACGTGGCATAGAGAGACATGCGAGAGATGTGTATACCCGTGAGAACTTTTACATATTTCAGAATGAATTATGGCTTGCATGTGTAGACTGTGGAATTGAAAATAAGAAAGAGCAAGATGGAATAGAAATATTTCATATATATGATAATGGCAAGGTCAATAGTAAACTTAGAGAAGTGGTGTATAATTTGTCTGACCATAATGCCAACTGCTCATGCAAGATGTTTCAGGCTGAAGGAATACCTTGTAAACACATATTTTGTGTTTTAAAGGGTAAATTTCTAAATGAAATACCAAGCAAGTACATTGTGAATAGGTGGACTAAGTTTGCAAATAGAAAACCTATTTTGGATATAGCTGACAATGTCTTGGATAAGTTCTCTAATTCAGAAAAGGATAACAATCTCATTTCAGATGTGTGAGATCACTTACTTAAGTGTTTGGAAAAGGCAGGACAAGATAAGGAAAAATTGCTTCTTGTGTTAAATGGGGCTGTTAACATGGAAAAACAATTGGATGAGTTTGAAGAGAGTTCTAACCAAACTAAGATAGGTGATTTGCAAATCTTTATCGGATCCAATATACCTGAAGAAGTAAAAATCCTCCCCCTACAATTTGTAAAGACTAAAGGTAGTGGTAAAAGAATAAAAGGTGGAAAAGAAAAGTCTCTTGAACAAAAAAAAAAAGAACAAGACTTTGTAAGGTATGTGGTGAATATGCTTATCATGATAGTCGCAATTGCCCAGAAAAACCATCTTCATCGTTACAAGAAGAATATTATAGAAAGGAACAGGAATAAAGTTATCACTGAATACCGTAGAAAGAATATCACATAGTATTTTGTTTTTATTCTGATATCAATTTTGATTCTGATATAAAAACTTGTTTAAATTATAATTATTAGTTGTTTGTTTTGATACTGATATATCAGTTTTGATTGATATAAAATATGGTTTAAATTATGATTCATACTAGCATTTTGTTACGATTTTCCTATATCAGTTTTGATTTTTGATATAAATTGGTATAAAACTGGTATAAATTATAATTAATGGCATATTGTTTTTAATTTTGTTATAGTAGTTTTTTATTCTAATGAAAACAATTGACATAATTTAAGATTAATAGCTGTTTATTTTTCATCTAATATATGTTGGTAGAAATTTAATATAATTTGTATCAATTATAATTGTGTGGGAGAACATACAATAAAACATACACGTGTTCAAGGGAAGAAACAAAAGCCAGCTAGGGAAGTGCGAGAATTAATATCAATTGTGTTTTTCTAATTAATAAAAACCATCTCACGTGAGTTACTAAAACTGAAAATTAATCACTATCATTTAATTAAATCTGAATCATTGATTTGGATCCAATGGTTTAAATTAATTCTTCTCATCTCTTATATTAACTACTCCTCTCACTTGATATGACCCACACACACACACACACACATATATATATATATATATATATATATATATATATATATATATATATATATATATATATATATATATATATATATATATATATATATATATATATATATATATATATATATATATATATATATATTGCATTATAATTTTTGCAGCAAAGTTTAATTTTTTCCTTTCTTTTTTTTGAGCTATACTATTCATACACCCATTTCTTACCCCAAATATTTACACCAAACATTTATACGGTGAACATTATTTTTATTTTTTTAATAAATAAAAAATAATATTTATAATACGTGAACCATGCGTGAGCAATGCATGAACAATGCTTTTAAAATAGTGAAATAAAGTTGATTAATGAAATGTAAAAAGTTGGTTAATAAAGTGATGAAGTTGATTAATAAAGGTTCAGATGTTAAAAATAATTTTTTACAATAAATTAAAATTGGTTAATAAAATGTGAAAAATTGATTAATGAAATTATAAAGTTGGTTAATACGCGTTCAGATATTAAGAATAATTTTTAAAGTCAATGAAATTGATTAATATAATGTATAAAGTTGATGTGATAGTATGCACGACAACCTAGATTTAATTTTGTTGATGTTGATTGTATCTTCTTAAGTAACAAATTTTGTATAGCTCATTCTAATCTCACTAAGAAACATGTTCATTCCAATTCTTGATTTTCAAATTTGATCTAAAACAGGTTCTTTCAAATTCTTCCTCTTGCTAGCTCTCTCTCGCCGTTTCGATTAAGACGCTTAGTGAATCACTGCCCTGGTGGGTTACTTGTATGGTAAAACAGGTTTGTTCATTTAAATTCATGTCTTTTTCAATTTTGAAGCCATTGATATTATATACTAATCTGAATTCATGTCTTTTGCAATCTATAAATGTTTATTAATTTCTTCTCATTTTCATATACATTATTGAGAATTTAATTTGATATGTTGGTAAGCTGCTTTCACCTTATTTCTATAAGCTCTTCAGGATTGTTTATGAAAACAGTTTATAGTTTATATAAAAATAGTTTGACTTGATTTTCTCTTTTATTATAGAAATACTTTATACACAAACACTTATATAATAAGCGCTTAATTAAGTTGTTATCTGTAATAAATTGCATCTCTGTTCATGTAGCTTTAATTTCATTGTAAACTTATCTGTCATTTTCTCTTTTCGTTTGTTGCATACTGAGTTAGCTATTGCCAATCAATAGTCGATTGTCTATTGCTGTGTAATGAATGATTTAATGAAAAATACTTGGCTGAATGAAATTTTCATTTTTAATGTAAGTTGTTTCAGTCTTGTACAACTGTTTTTGAAAGCCACCTGCCAATTATAATTGAACTCTGAATCCCAAGTAGATATGTAGGTTCAGATTGTCCTGGAAGGTGTTGATAACTTCAACAACTTGATTGGGTCAGTATATTATCCTGATGGTGAATCGGAAAAAGACGTGGCACGAGAGCTTGTAGAAAATGTATGTTCTTTACTTATGTTGTGATATTGTTGTGGTTTAGTTTGTTTAACTCTATTCTTGTTGGAATATTTCCAGCAATTATTTTCTACTTCAGCTTGACTACACTGGTTATGTAAGTAAGCAACAAGCTTGTAAGCTATAGCCACTTGAATTTGAGGAGTGTTCATAATTTGGGTCTATGCTGTGATTGAAATATTGATAAGAGCTTCAGACAAAGAACATTGTCTTATATATATACTCTTCATCCTTTGGATGTTTGTTAGTTGGTATTAGTATAGGTCTATTTTTCCGTAGCTTTTGGTTGTACTTCTAAAAATATGTTGAAAGGGCCTCATTGGAAAGTCTTAGGGTCTGTTTGGTTGGGGGTAAATGGAGGGAAGGGTGTTATGGGTGAGAAGTGCCCAATTGATAAAAATGATGTGAATGAGGAATTGGATGATGACGTGGCAAATGATAAGAAAATAAGGCACAACAATAGAATAAAAAAGAAGCATCTAAGGTGGACCTAATTTGTTAGTGAGTGAGAGCATATTAGTAGTGAGTGTGAATTTGTTTGAGATCATTCTCTCTCTCTCTCTCTCTCTCTCTCTCTCTCTCTCTCTCTCTCTCTCTCTCTCTCTCTCTCTCTCTCTCTCTCTCTCTCTCTCTCTCTCTCTCTCTCTCTCTCTTATTCACCATAGTCATTTTTGTATTTGTCTCTGAATACTGCTATATAGATTAATCTGTCATTACATTGTTGCTTTCGTTGCATCCATGGTCGACAATACCAGAATGAAAGAGCTTGCAACAGAGGTACGATGTAACACCCATTTTAATTATCTAGTATTTTTCTGTGTTATTTTATTTTCGGTGTGCCTTTTTGTGGAGGTGTGGTTGAGTGCGATAGTGAGTGCCCTTAAGTATGGAGATTAGTTACTAAACTTTGCACTTTGATATTAATAATATAATTATTAGTGATAATAATTTAATAAATAATAGTAATATTATTATTAATTTTATTATCATTATTAATTTTATTATTATTATTATTATTATTAATAACTGAATAAGAATAGAAAAGGGGGTATTTTGAGTTGGAAAAGAAAAACACGGTCAAGTGGAAGAGAGATTGAAGAGAAGAATCAAAGAGGAAGAGAGGAAGCTAGGATTACCGAGTCTTCTTCAATTTGATCGAGTTATCGAGGTAAGGGGGGAGAAACGGGTCGAAATTGGTTTGTTGCATGAATTCTAGGTAAAGGGGATTTCCCTAACCCCATGGTAGGTTGATGATCATGTTTGATATGTTGTTGAAATTCTGAATTGTTGTTAGCATGATGAACCTGTTGCATGTATTGGTAGAGTGATTGTTTGGGTGATTTGGGGTTTTCGGTAGTTTACCATTTTAAGCCGAAAATGAGTAATCGGTAGAGCTGATGTTTTATCGGGTGGAATCTGGAATAGATTATGTAGCTAAGTCGTAGAATGTTGAACCAGTGCTGTGGGAACTGGTTTGAGTGAAATCGGATGATTTCGGAGAGTTTTGTCGATTCTGAACTGTTTGGGGTTCTGAGTTCGTAGGTTCGCTAGCGTTCGCTAGGCGAACAGGAAGCGAAGGTTCGCCAGGCGAAGCCCAGCGAGTGGGTAGCAAACCATTGCAGTGGCCAAACTCAGTCTTCGCTAGTGTGTTCGCCAGGCGAAGGAGGTGGCGAGAGGTTTCGTCAAGCGAATGAGGTAGCGAACACTTCCAGTAGCTACTGTCTGCCTTCACTGAGGGAGTTCGTTGGGCGAGCGAGTAGCGAACATTCGCTGATGCTCCGCCAGGCGAGTGAGCCAGCGAGCACGACAATAGTTTGTGTTTTTGTGTTGTTCTGTTCTGTTCTCTTGTGTTGTTGGACCCTTGTTGGTCATGATTAAATATAAGATTGATGTTGAACAGTTAAGAGTGTATGTGTGGTGTTGGAATGTGATTTCCTTATTATTCATTTAATTAGAATAATTAAATTGGTGTATGTTATTATGTATGAATGTGGTGATGTGTGGAATATGTATGTGCGATGTATAGAATGTGATCAGGAGGATCGTGTGCACCTTGTGTGCATGGATTATTGTTGTGCATTGGTGTCGTGCATATCATGATGTTTTGGTGGGATGGATCATGTCTCGGATGGAGTGTAAGCGATCCATCCGTACTCCTTTGTGGAGAATGGTGGGATGAATCGTTGCTCAGGAGGAGTGTATGCGATTCATCCGTACTCCTGTATGGAGAATGGTGGGGATAGATCATTGCCATTGGTGGGTGTATGTTATCTATCCTGTTTATGATGTGCTCCCTTGTGGAGGGTTGATGGCCAGGTGTCCATCGGTGTTGATGAGTCGGTACCGCATATCATGGTGTTGAGTTGCATATTTTTGCATTGTCTTGTGTGTTGTGTTGGTGTTGGACAGTAGGTCCTGGTTGATGTATGTTGAATGATATTCATATGATTGCTACCTTTTATTCATGTACATTATTACCGCTATATTTTTGATCATGATTTCTCACCCCTTTGCTGTTGTTGTGGTCTGTGCTTCTTCGGAAGTACAGATAATCCAGGTGCGTAGCTAGCTTGGATAGTGGCGAGTCGAGTCGTAGGGATGCTCTGATACGTAACACGGGGCTTTGGGAGTTTATTGTTTTCTGATGATTTTGTTTTACTCCGTGGCGTATCATGTTTTGTTGGAACCTTTGGTGAATATTTTGTATATTTTGGGCGGATGGCCGAATACGATGTGTACATGTATATATAATATTTCCGCTGTTTACTGTTGAAAACCATTTAATGAAGTGTTTTGTTGAGTTTCTTTTGTGATATCCCGCTTTGGTGTGGTAACTCTGATAGTTGTTTGATTTAATTGCTATTTTATTTTATTTTATTTTAAGTTTGGGGAGCGGAGTGTTACAAGTTGGTATCAGAGCAGGTCGGTCCGTCCGGCCAGTGTAGTAGTTGAGTCTGTCTGTAGGATAGCGTTTGCGTATCTTTTAAACTGGCGTTGTTGTTGTTGAGCAGTATGGCGGGAAGGAATGATGTTGTGTTGGTTGCGGCTATGCAAGCGATGGCGCAGGTGGTTGCTAATCAGAGCCAAGCTGCGGGTGCGCAATTCAGGGATTTGACGCAGTTTCATAGTAATAAGCCGCCGACGTTTCAAGGAGGAATTCTGGATCCTGAAGCTGCACAGAAGTGGCTGAAAGCAGTTGAGAAGATCTTCAGGACGATGGGTTGTAGCGATGAGCAAAAGGTGAGGTTTGGTACCCACATGCTGGAAGGAGAGGCTGAGACTTGGTGGGACAACAGTCGCCAGAGATTGGAGACTGCAGGGACTGCGATTACTTGGGATGTGGTTCGAACTGGTTTTCTGGAAAAGTATTTTCCGGAGGATATACGAAGTGCTAAAGAGATAGAGTTTCTGGAGCTGAAGCAGGGCAATCTGACGGTGGCTGAGTATGCTGCTAAGTTTGAAGAGTTGGTGCAGTATTGTCCTCATTACAATACTAACGGGGCGATGACCTCCAAGTGTTTGAAGTTTGAGAATGGGCTGCGTCCGGAAGTTAAGATGGGGATCGCTTGTCAGAAGATCAGGGATTATCCTGAGCTGATAAGCAGGAGCAGAATTTATGATAATGATAACCGGGCTAGGATTGCACATTACAAGGCTACAAATGACCGTAAGGGTAAGCAGAGGTTTGGTGGTACTCCTTACAGTGTTCCTGCTGATAAGGGGAAGTTTAAGGCTGCTGCGGATAAGAAGCCCAGAGAAGGGAGAGCGTCTGGTGGTGGGAAGTGTTACCGGTGCGGTGGCGCGGGTCATCGTGCCAATGATTGTTCTCATGAGGTGAAGAAGTGTTTCAAGTGTGGTAAGCCGGGCCATGTGATAGATGATTGTCGGGACGCTATGCCTACCTGTTATAAATATGGTGATAAGGGTCATATCAGTATGCATTGCGAGAAGCCGAAGTCGTCTCAGGTGTCTCAGACCAGTGGTAAAGTGTTTGCGGTGGTGGGAACTCAAGCTGCCAGTGAGAAGCGTTCTATCCAAGGTACTTGTTTCATCAATAATGTTCCCTTGTCTGCTATTATTGATACAGGTGCAAACCACTCGTTCATCTCTGTTGATTGTGTGAAGAGGTTAGGGTTGTGCCAACTACTCTTGAGCGGCATATGACTATTGAAACTCCCTCTGTTGGTTCAGTGACTACTTCTTTGGTATGTTTGAAGTGTCCACTGACTATTTTTGGTAGAGATTTTAGAGTGGATCTGATTTGCTTGCCCCTTGGTAAGTTGGATGTTATTCTGGGTATGAACTGGTTGGAGTTCAACCGAGTCTACATCGATAGTTTTCGGAAGGTGTTGTTATTTCTTACGCCAGAAGAAGAAGCATTGGCGGATTCCTTGTCTAGTAACGAATTGAGGATCTTGTTGGAGGACGAAGCTAAAATGTTTTCTTTATTTGCATCATTAGCTGTCGACAGAAAAGCGTCACTGAAGGAGTTGGCGGTGGTGAATGAATTTCCTGAAGTGTTCCCTGATGATATTACAGAATTACCTCTGAAGAGAGAAGTTGAGTTTAGCATTGATCTTGTACCTGGTACAAGGCCTGTATCTATGGTGCCGTATAGGATGTCGACAGTGGAATTGGCTGAATTGAAGTCTTAGATTGGAGAGTTGTTGGATAAGAAGTTTATCAGACCGAGTGTGTCACCGTGGGGAGCTCCAGTACTGTTAGTGAAGAAGAAGGATGGTAGTATGCGTCTGTGCATCGATTACCGTCAGTTGAATAAAGTAACCATTAAGAACAAATATCCTCTTCCAAGGATTGATGATTTGATGGATCAGTTGGTGGGAGCTCAGGTGTTCAGTAAGATTGACTTGAGGTCGGGTTACCATCAGATCAGAGTGAAAGAAGGTGATATTCAGAAGACGGCATTTAGAACTCGATATGGACATTACGAATATGCGGTAATGCCTTTTGGAGTGTCGAATGCGCCGAGAGTGTTCATGGAGTATATGAACCGAATCTTCCATTCTTATTTGGATCAATTTATTGTTGTGTTCATTGACGATATGCTGATTTATTCTAAGTCTGAGGAAGAGCATGCAGGACATTTGAGAATTGCTTTGCAGGTGCTGAAGGATAATAAGCTGTTTGCGAAACTGTCAAAGTGCGAGTTCTGGTTGAAGACAGTGAGTTTCTTGGGGCATGTCATATCTAGTGATGGTATATTGGTAGACCCATCAAAGGTGAGTGCACTGTTGCAGTGGGAACTGCCGAAGACAACAACGGAAGTTAGAAGCTTTTGGGTTTAGCAGGGTACTATCGAAGGTTTATCGAGGGTTTTTCTAATTTGGCGTTGCCGTTGACTCAGTTGACGAGAAAGAGCCAAGTTTTTGTGTGGGATGCCGCTTGTGAAGAGAGCTTTGTAGAATTGAAAAAGAGATTGACTACGGCACCGGTGTTAGTGTTGCTGACTCCGAGCGAACCGTTTGTGGTGTACTGTGATGCGTCTAAGATGGGATTAGGCGGAGTTCTTATGCAGGATGGTAAGGTGGTGGCGTATGCTTCGCGGCAATTGAGGGTGCATGAACGGAGTTACCCTACTTATGATCTTGAATTGGCCGCGGTAGTTTTTGTGTTAAAGATCTGGAGGCACTATTTGTATGGTTCAATATTTGAGGTGTTCAGCGGCCATAAAAGTATGAAGTATCAGTTTGATCAGAAAGAGCTAAATATGAGACTGAGAAGATGGTTGGAATTCTTGAAGGATTATGATTTCAACTTAAGTTATCATCCAGGAAAGGCAAATGTGGTAGCTGATGCGTTGAGCAGAAAAGCGATTCATGTGTCGGCTATGATGGTGAAAGAAATGGAACTTATTGAGCAGTTCAGAGATTTGAGCATGGTTTGTGAGACTACAGCAGATTGCGTGATGTTGGGCAAGTTGCAAGTGAACAATGATTTCTTGGATATGATTAGAGAAGGCCAAAAGCTAGATGTAAGGCTAGTGGATTTGATGCCTGGAGTGGGAAGTGACTCTGATAGTGATTTTAAGTTGGATAGTGCAGGTGAGTTGAGATTCCGAGGCAGGATTTGTGTGTCGGATAATGACGAGCTGAAGAAGTCAATTCTGAGTGAAGGACATCGTAGTGGTTTGAGTATTCATCCGGGAGCTACGAAGATGTACCATGATTTAAGGAAGATATTTTGGTGGTCAGGTATGAAAAGGGATATAGCTCAGTTTGTTTACGCCTGTTTGACGTGTCAAAAATTGAAGGTGGAACATCAGAGACCCTCTGAATTTATGCAACCGTTGGAAATTCCGGTTTGGAAATGGGATTGTATCACTATGGATTTCATTACGGGATTGTCGAACACGGCAAGAGGATTTGATGCTATTTGGGTAATTGTGGATCGGCTTACGAAGTCTGCACATTTTGTGCCGGTTAATATCAGTTTTCCGTTGGAGAAGCTGAAAGAGATTTATATTCGGGTGATTGTGAAGCTACATGGTGTGCCGGTGAGTATTGTGTCGGATAGGGATCCGAGGTTTACTTCAGAATTTTGGAAGAGTTTGCAGGAAGCTTTTGGTACTAAGTTGAAGCTGAGTTTAGCTTATCATCCGCAAACTGATGGACAGTCAGAGAGGACTACTCAGACGTTGGAGGATTTGCTGAGGGCTTGTGTGTTGGAGAAAGGTGGTGCGTGGGATACTCATTTACCATTGATCGAGTTCACGTACAACAACAATTACCATTCTAGTATCGGGATGACACTTTTTGAGGCTTTATATGGTAGAAGGTGCAGAACTCCTCTGTGTTGGTATGAGACAGGTGAGAATGTAGTATTGGACCAGAAATTATGCAGCAGACTACTGAGACAATTTAGATGATTCGTGAGAAAATGAAAGCGTCTCAGAGTAGGCAGAAGAGTTATCATGATAACCGGAGAAAAGATTTGGAATTCAGTGAAGGTGATCACGTGTTCCTGAGAGTTAACTTGGTGACCGGTGTGGGTCGTGCGTTGAAATCCAAGAAGCTGGATCCGAAGTTTATTGGGCCGTATCAGATTTTGTAGAGAATTGGTGTTGTGGCTTATAGGGTGGCGTTGCCGCCTGAGCTTTCGAATTTGCATGACGTGTTTCACGTGTCGCAACTTCGTAAGTATATCACGGACCCATCTCATGTGATTCAGACATATGAAGTGCAAGTCCGGGAGAATCTTACCGTTGAGACGATGCTGTTGAGGATGGAAGATCGTAAGATGAAGCAACTCCGAGGGTGTTGCACCCCAAAATTTGCCCAACCTTTTCTAACCTAGGTTTATGTTTCAATTGCATAGTCATTTGCATTGTCATCATGTACATAGTGTATTCATCTGCATAGGCAAGCTATCTTAATCAGGGGATCAAGTGTTGTTCTTATTTCAAGAGGTATATCCAAGGGTTTCATTCATATTCAAGACTACTCAGGTCATCAGGGAAGAATTTGAGCTTTGAAGAGCTGCCAGGTTGATCAGTGAATTCTCTCCTATCGTGAGGCTAGTGGGGGATCATCAGAGGAAATGTGAGCTATGAGCCAAGAGCATGAGGTGTGTATGGATGTTATGAAGAGTCTAGAGAATCATTTTTGAGGAGAACCAAGTCATTTGAATGATTGCAAGGACCTCAGTTGAAGTCAGTCAACTAGGGTCAACACTGGGTCAATTCTAGGTCAAATAAGTGTTTTGAAGGGTATCAAGGATCATTTGAAGAATGGGGGATTCATTATTTGCTATATGGATATGGATATGATGTTGTGATAAAGAAAAATCAAAAGGAGTCAAGGAGAACTGGAGTTACTAAATTAGGGTTTCAGTGTAAAATCCCCTGATTTAGGTCAAACTTCAAGGCAGTGTAGCTCAAGATGCAAGCTTCATATGAATTCTTGGTCCACATGAAACTTGTAGAGTATCTTCATAGCTTTAATTTTAGGGGTGGAAGTCATCAATATGATTTATAGAACTCAAGTTATGGCTCTTGCAAGTTACAGGTCATCCGAGGGCACTGAAATTTGTCTGTGAAAATTGTCTGTCTTTCAAGCAACGTTTGACCTTCAAGGGTATTTCAAATGGATTTCTGGACAACATAAGAATTGTTCCTTATTGTCTTAGCTTTCTATAATGGTATGGTATGCCTTCATATGATTTGTGGAACTCTACTTATGGTCTTGGCAAGCTAAGGGTATTTTGGTCATTTGAGGATTACAGGTCATTTCAAGCCTATGCCTAAAACTCATACAAGGAAGCTTCAAATGAAAAACTTCACAACATCAAAGTTGTTCAAAATGACATTTTAAGCCTAGAAAAGAGGTCATGGCATGTTGGAAAAGCTTGTAGCAAGAATTGACAAAAGTTGGTGAAAATGACTTAAAAAATGGCATATAACTTGAAAAAGTTCAAAGTGAAAATTGGTTTGAGAGATCTATAAATCCAATGTGGGTCATCCAATATACCAAATTGATTCCCAACAACATTTTAAAGACATTGGTTCAGCCACTTTTTTGAGTTAGGGTTTAAAAATTGGACTTGCTTTGTATTTTTGTTACTTGCATAATAAGGCAAGTATAGAAAACTTGGCACAAGATGAATTTTCAAGGCAAGGAGCTTACATACACTTCCCATATCTCATGTAAGGAGATTTTGACATAAGTTTGGAAAGGTGCAAGCATGAGATAAGAGATATTCAAAGTATCATGGCATGAGAAGTTCATGAAATTTCCACAACTTTCTAGAATCCTCCAAGATTATTCTAGAAACCTCTAAGTTTGTTAATCATCATCTATATATTGGATTGAGATCATTAAGAGTAAAGGTTGGTGATAGTTGATGTTGAATCCATTTTTCTCCATTTGCAAATCATATTGAATTTTTTTCTCTTCACCATTTTTTCCATTTTTCCCACACTTTCACATTTTGGAATTTTTTTCAATCTTTTTTTTCTCTCACTTTCCATACTTTTTCTCTTCACCAATCAATTACACAACAATTATAGAGATGGTTCATCATTTTTTTGAGAGAATTGGAGCAAGAGGAACCTTGTAGTAACATGAAAAAGTGGTGAAAACTCAAATTCCAATTTTCACTTTTTCATCAATTCAAGACTTGTCAAGGCTTCAAACATATTCACCAAGTATTGTTGAGTGATTCTACATAATTTTCTAGAAGAATTCGTGCTCCATTGAAGCTCCACAACTCAATTTTCAAAGGTATCGGAAAATCAACATTACTCACTAATTATGCATTCTTTTTACACCATTGTTACATATTCAACATCCCCTTGGGTAGTAGATGGTTTCTGGTAAAGAAAGAAGAGTTTTTACAACAATTTGGTGTTCTTGAAAGTTTGAGATTCGTATACGGTTTTTGAGTTAGAGGCCATTTCAAGGGAAAATAATGGTATATTTGGATTCCTCTCGAACAATTCCACAAGATTCATCTAAAGAACGTCCCATTTGGACAAGAAATGAGTATTTTAGGAGCTTGGGAACTTTTCCGGCCACCATGCTCCCATTTCCGGCCGCCACAAGCTTCAAATGCTGCATTTTCCCTCTCATTTTTCATCCAAGTGGAGAAGACAAGCAGTAGCCATCGGATCAATGCAGAAAAGTGGACTTTTTCCACCCATCCAAGGGCCAGGCGCTATGCCACGTGTCCCAGACCAAAACTACGTCGTTTTGGCTCGTACAGGGGGCTGGGAGAACGTGGGTTCGATCCCTACCCCTGCCACTTTTATTTATTCTCACTATTTCTCTTGTTTTCTCATGTGTTCATGCTATTCCATATGTTCTTTTATTTTTCTGTTTTATATGCTGAATTCAAATAATCATAAAAAATAGGAAAATTAGTCTTTTTGATCCCCATTTTTTTATGCTGAATCTTTAAGATGTCTAGGATTTAATAAAACTGGAATTATAATTTTACCATTTTTTGACATTTTCTTTGGATTTTTTACATTTGGGTCGTCATAAAAAGGCCAATGCTGGTGCTATCATTTTGTTGAATTTCTTTGACCTATCAAAACACAATTTAAATGTCAATCCTTTTGCAGGGATCTCATACACACGTTAAGGTATTGTGATATATTTTTTTGGGAATTTTATTATACCATTTTAATTGGTTTTGGATGCTTTCTTTAACATGCTCCACTTTAATCTTTCCTTTGGTATACATGAGATATCTTGCAATGTTTTCATCTTGTTTGACCATTTATCTTTGAATATTTTTGTGGTATCTCTCACCCCTGGTTTGTGGCTTGATGTAGGGCATTGGAGATTTTTATTTGAATTTTTTTAGCACCTTTTGCTATTTTTCTTATGTTTTGTATTCGAACTTGTAATTTGGACTTCCGAACGGACTTTATTTTTGTTAAGGCTCCAACGGCCGCTTTGTGTTTGCGTGATGAACGCCGTGGCTTATATTTCTTATTGTAGATAGGTTAGAGGTATTGGAAGACCCTTAGGTGGCTGTTATTTGTATGTGTAGCTTGCCCGATTATCGACTTGTTTGCATGATAGCACGTTGCGATTCCAAATAGCGGATTACACGTTTCATTCGGAGTTTTCACTCGATTCTTTGCATATGATCACTTGATATTTTCTTATTCCATCCATGAATGCGCTTGAGGTTGAGATGAACCTTCCTCCCTCCTTTGCATTGCATTTACCATTGCTATATTCATGTTCACTTGTATGCGGTTATTACTTGTATTTTCGTTTCTTCCTTTCGTTTTCCTTTCCCGTAGGACTTCCATTCTTCCTTGTTCAAGGGAGGATGTGATAGACATTAGGAGCTAATCCATGTATGATAATATTAGGGTAGATTTTATTCCCTTTTTAACCCTAGGATTTTAGAGTGTCATCTCTTCTTCCTTCAAAACAACAGAAAAACATTAATAAAGGTTATGACAGAAATCAATTCATTTCTTTCGTCAAAAGATTTGAACAAACATCAACCTTTTTACAATAAGAAAACCCTTGTTTAAGGTGAGATTTTTTATAAAAGACACTTGAACAGCTTGTGTCGTGCGTAGCCCGAACTACGTTTGCTCTGATCTTCCATGCCGTGTGGAAGTACGTAGGCATAGGATGCGATATCCTAGCGAGCAACCTTCACCCACCTTTCCCCGTAGTTAGGCGAACTACGTTGACTCTGATTTCTCGTTCCAGACGGGAATACGTAGGCATAAAGTGCGATGCTTTGCCGAGTCAAATTTTCTTTTCTTTTCAGACCTCATCCTTTAGTTTAGATAGAAGTGTAATCCGTACAAACCAAGCAAGCGTGGATCCCATCGAGTACGATGGACGTGAGGGGTGCCTAATACCTTCCCCTTGCGTAACCGACTCCCGAACCCAGGTTTTGGTTGCGATGACCATACCTTTTCCCTTTTTCGCGAGGTTTACTTCGAGCGTTCCCTTTCCCTCCGTTGGGATAAATAACGCACGGTGGCGACTCTTCTGTTCAGCCGGCGCCGATTTTCGCAGTAGCGACAGCTGGCGACTCTGCTGGGGAGAAAACGTCCCCTGGCTGCTAAGGACTGCGATAGTTCTTATGCATTTGGGATCCAACGTCCCTTAAGAGAGTCAATCCTAGCGCTTGTTTGCCCGTCGAAGAATTTGTATGGATTTACGTTTCTGTATTTACCTTTCAGCATTATATTATCATTATTATTGTTGTATTGTGGGGTTGTGACGGGTGTTCCATGATGGAGAGATAAGCCGGACCTGGGCTTGAGTGCACCTAGACTTAGAGTAGAGATTAGTGGGCGCGCACGTGCTTTGCATGTCCTAGTGTCCCGCGAAATCTACGCTCAGACGAGGTTCTTCTGGTTGGCCTCCTGTCCTGCCCTTTGGGTGGCTCGGGTTGCTGGTTAGTTGGATTGTCGACTCTGGGGACCGATCATTTGGAAGTTGGCTAAGTGAGGCCTCTTCAGGATGTGATGATGCCACTCCTTCTGGGAATCGTATCGTCACTCCTGAAAGTCTGTGACGCCGACGACCGCATAGGATGCCATACTTTGTCAGTTACTAGGACATCCACCTGTGAGAGGGTTTGGGTTATGCAGGTAACTAGACCTTCAGATAACCGGTTATTTCTCGATCAGAGATCCTGGGTATTTATGGATATTTGTGAGGTCTATCAGAGACTAGTCTGAGTTTTGATTTGAGGTCTATCCGAGACCAGTCTGAGTTTTGATTTGAGGTCTATCCGAGACCAGTCTGAGTTTTGATTTGAGGTCTATCAGAGACCAATCAGGGTTATGGTTTGAGGTCTGTCAGAGACCAGTTGGAGTTATATTATGGGTCTATCAGAGACCAGTGTGGAGCTTTATATTGGGTTTATCCGAGACCATGATTTGAGACCTTCGATATGATTCAGGCTTCTCGGCTACAGCACTTGGTCCCTGTTGCATGTTGCTTGCATTGCATTGTTTGCATGATCATTATCATTGCATCCCATTAACGTGTGTCTGTGCTGCAGGTGCATTTGCATATCCCCGAGTTCTAGTGTCTGGACTTCTGAGTATTGATTATGGCGGGTTTGAGGATGACAGTTGCCTACAAGCTACCTATTCCTGATATTACTCCACTCCTGGGTCTGATTTCTCTGGCAGGTGAGGATGTCCGTAGAAGCTTCAGGCAGAGTTACGGACGGCTGTTGAGTTTGGTTCGCAGATCCACTGAGGATGAGTTGAATGGGCTGTACACGCTGATGCAATTCTATGACCCGACTTTGAGATGTTTCACTCTCGCTGACTTTATCTTGGGACCCACCATGGAGGAGTATGTAGAGTTTACTGAGCTGCCGGTGCAGAACGCAGTTCCCTTTATTCACTCTGCCGCTGAACCTAAGTTGGAGGATCTAGCCAAAGCCTTGCATATGGATGCTTCTGAGTTGTTGATAACTTCTTGGAGAGGGGTTCCGGGTTTCTCTCTTCAGTTTCTGGTTGGTAAGGCTCAAGAGTACGCCAAGAATGGGTGTTGGGTGGTCTTTAACGCTATTTTGGCTCTATGCATTTACGGGATCATGCTGTTTCCCAATTTCCCAAACTTCGTGGACATGGATGCGTTTCATCTGTTTGCTGCTGGTAACCCAGTACCTACACTGATCGGGGACTTTTATCATTCGATGCACTACAGGAATGAGAACAGGAGAGGCAAGAATGTCTCTTGTTGCGTGCCTCTGCTGTATATGTGGTTTAAGAGCCATCTTCCTTCGAAGGGACCTTTTGTGGATAGTGCGGCCACATCTGACTGGCCAGAGCGGATGATGAGGCTGTCTTCTACAGATATCGAATGGTTTGATCGAGACCTGCTGGGGTCCGAGCTTATTGTCAGTTGTGCTGGGTATCCTAATGTTCCGTTGATAGGGAGAAAAGGGTGCATCAACTACAACCCATCTTTGTTCGTCCGTCAGTTTGGATATGCGCTGAAGAGCCCACCTCAGGAGGATGAAGTACAGGAATCTCTGTACTTCACAGGTGATTTGAGCGGAGAGCTACTAGCCAAGCTTCAGCATGCCTGGACGCGTATTAACCGAAAAGGGAAACCGCTGTTGGGAAAGAGTGATTGCCAGGCGTATGCACCCTACAAAGTTTGGATTCAGGAGAGAGCCAGACAGATATTGATGCCATTTCCAGCTGCTCCGATCCCTGTTTATATTCCGGTGGAAGAGCCAACCACGGTTTCCAGGGAGGTCTACGAGCGAGTGGTGAAGGAAAAGGAAGCTCTGTTGGTGGTTAATGAAGATCTAGAAAGAGAATTGGCCCGGGTTCGAAGTGAGAAGAACGAAGCTGCGTACTCCCTTCAGCAACAAACTGAGATGGTAACTTTGTTGAAGACTAAGTTGGTCAAAGAAAAGGAGAAGCGGGAACGCCTGGGACAAGACTTCAAGAGCTCTCATGACATGATGGAAGCTAAGAAGAAGTCGTTGGACATCACTCACCGAGAGATCGCTTCATTCAATAAGACGTGGAATGCCACTCTTACTAACAACAAGGAACGGGAAGATAAGTTGAAGCAGCAGATCGCCGATCTTCAGAGCCAGTTGAAGGCCACTAGGAGGCAGCACGAAGAAGAAGTCATGACTAGATATGCCCTTCAAGATGCACTGAAGCAAGTAGAGGCCCGCAGAAAGGAAGCTCGGTCCTAGAAGAGGAAGCTAGATGAGTGCTTTGGTGAAGGCGTATGGGAAGAGTCCATCGACGACTTGCGGCGAGTTCTTAAGCAGAGGAGTCTACTCATAGAGGGATTGCTTGTCCAGCCTGATCATCCCAAGACAAAGAAGCTGTTAAGGGATTATAGGGATTATGGGCATACCTGATTTGTTCATGCTTTATTGTACGCTGACCATCACCCGGTTTGTGGGTTGAGGTCATACTTTTGTTCGTCTTGTGATACATTGGTGTTATACTTTAGCCTTTGAAGGTCTGTTCAATACATGAGTTGTTTTCCCTTCTGTGATTGAATTTCAACTTCTTGCAACTGCTTGTCACCGCACTGTCACGGCGCTGCCTTGTATTAAATGTATCGGCACTAGAACGGGGAGAGTAATTCTCCAATGCACAGACACGCATTGCATTTTGCATACATCCTCATATTTGCATTACAGGTTTATGATCCAGGTATCTTATCTCCCGCATATTGCAAGTATTTTCAGGATTGAAGAAAAGCAGGTCCACCGTTATTCTACAAGAACCAACCAGAAGAAGATCATGGATGCCATGCAGAGTGAAATGCAAGAGATGCGTGACAGGATGGCCCTGTTCATGCAAACCATGGAGACTATCGCCAAAGGGCAGGAACAGTTGCAGAGTCTGGTACAGCCGTTGGTTGCTCGTGCTGAGATCAACGACACCCCGCGTGGTGAAAATGTGGCTAACTCTCCCAGGGTTGAAAATCATCAAAGTGCTGATCACATTCAAGTCGCTGGGCTGAACAACGGAGAAGCTGGTCCTGCTGGTAGGAACGGAAACACTGGTAACACTAACGGAGATACTGCAGGAGTGTTCATAGGGAACGTCAACCAGGGTTTCAACTTGGGTGCGGAGAACGTCGGGCTGAATGGCGGCAATGGTAATCAGGGCTTTCAGGGTATGAATGTGGGATATGGCAATGTGGCTGGCGCCAAAACTGGATACGGAGACCATGGTTATGGTAACGCATGATATGGAATGGGTATGAACAACGGCCAGGATATGGGCAACCTGAGGGGTAACCCCGGGTACTTCCAAGCAGGTCTGGGCCGTAACGCTGGACATGCTGCATATGAAGAGATACCTCGTTGGGAGGACCATCAGGAATACGTTTTCTCAGGTCATAATGAAGGCTACGGGAGGCCTACAGGGGACAGCCTCCGCATGAGATTGTTGGAAGAAAAGGTAAATGGTCTGGCTAATCAGAACGCTGTGGGACTGGATATGTCTAACATGGGGTTGGTACCAGGGCTGAGGGTACCTCTGAAATTCAAGGCGCCATCTTTTGATAAGTATAGAGGCGACACGTGCCCGAGGGTGCATGTCCGTTCATTTTACAGAAGGATGTCTGCGTATTCGGACGACGAAAAGATGCTTATGCACTTTTTCCAAGACAGCTTGTCAGGGCCGTCATTGGAGTGGTACATGAGCCTGGAGCCAACACAGATCAGAACTTGGAAGGAATTGGCGGAAGCTTTCGTGAAGCACTACCAATACAATAGCGATCTCGCTCCTAACAGAGTTCAGTTGCAAAGCATGTCCCAGAAGCCCAAGGAAAGCTTCAAAGAGTACGCCCAGAGATGGCGTGACCTGGCTGCGAGAGTACAACCACCTATGGTCGAGAGGGAAATGATGGACTTGTTCGTAGGGACATTCTCAGGGATGTACTATGACCGGCTGCTCAACTTCTCAATGAGTACCTTCTCCGAGCTGATCCTGATGGGGGAGCGTATAGAGAACAGGATAAAAATTGGTAAGATTCAACCGGGAGAATCTGTTTCAGCTGGAAGCACCAAGAAAGCCTTCGGTGGTAAAAGGAAAGGTGATGCTAATGCAGTGTATACCGTTCAGCGGGGAAATAGGAATCAGAACCGGCGTCCACAGCCTCAAGTTGCAAGTGTGACTATTCCGGGACCACCTCAGCAACAGAGACAACAACAGTAGCAGGCTCAGCAGCAGCCTAATCAGAATCAGCGGCGGTTTCAGGCTCCAAGGCCGAGGAGGGTATTTGAGGTACCGCCGATGTCTTACGCAGAGCTCCTTCAGACCCTATTGAAGTTACAGCTAGTTGAAAAGAGAACCTTAGCGCCGCCGACTGGCACGCCACCAGTAGGGTACGACATCAACGAGCATTGTGATTTTCACTCTGGTGCACCCGGGCACAACATCGAGAATTGTTTAGCTTTCAAGCACAAAGTGCAAGATTTGCTTGATAGCTCAGCCATCAATTTTGGGAAGGAAGGTCCCAACATTACGCAAAAACCAATGCCAAACCATGAATAGGCTGGAATATGGGGGGCAAAGAGGAGTTCTATAGTTCGTGTGGGCCGTTAAAAGTAGATCAGAACAGCGGCAGGCTGCCTCTCATAACTGATTGTGAAGATAGCTGGTTCAACAGCAGGACATATGTGAAAGCCCGGTTCTCGGAAGCTGGCGTTTTTCTTTGTTTTATCTTGTCATTTCTTTACGTTTGTAGTTTCTTTCATGTTTGAATTGCGATCTTGTTTGTAAAACTTGTTGTTTTCATTTCAATTGATGATGATGAAATAAATATGCATGTTTTGATTAAATCCATTCGTGTTCACTAATTGTTTTTATAAATGTCCAACACCTGGTTAAGAGGAATCTGGGGGGGATGACGAAAATGAATGACATGCAACTTTCGATATTGTATGCTTTTGAAATAAAACCTGTTGATGATGTACAGGAATTGTTTCAAATCCCTAAACACCGGAGTTATAAGGAAGATAATCCCTTGTCAACCCTTTTGAGCCTTGTAGTAGGAGTTTCTTTCTGTGAATGAAAAACCCTCAATCTTAATCTGGGGCAGGGTAGGTGTTAGCTAATTTGACTGAGCGTTCAAGTTGCAAAAGGAGTGTCCATTCTAGGATCAATCACACCTCTAGAGGTCGTGCCTAAAAAACCGCAATGGTTAAATCAAGAGTGAGACAGTCACATCATTCCCCAAAGAGTCAGACAACCAGTGTCACACGACTTATTCGAAAAAAACGAAAAGTGAGAAGAATCAAGAGCCCGCTAAGTCACAACTTCAAGACAAATGACTTAGGCAAAAATGAGGGCATCCTGCTGGACTTAAAAAATCAAAAGAAACTCAAAAAGAGTCAGTCCAGGCAAAAGTTAGGGATAAGAAAAAAGATGAAAGGAGGACAAAAAGAAAAATCCTCAAATCAAATGCGAGTCGTGTGACCCCAAGTGTCAAAGACGAAAAGTGAGTGGCTGTCACTCTAAAAGTTCATGGGTTCTCGAACTATCACTCATATCTTTCAGCCTCTGAGAGGTGAGCGCTAAGGTCGAATTAGCTGAACATAGGATCGGAGAACATCAAGGAGAATGGGTGGGTTAAAATAAACTTTGAGCCTTTATCCTTTCCTTCAAAACCGTGAACCTGACCACGTTATAACCTTCAAAAGTCCTAATTGAAGCAGGTTGTTTCGAAAGCATACTCCGGTAAAGGCCGCGTCGATTCTGACCCCTGAAAGGGTTCCTCTTACCATGTTGATATTGATGTTGATAAATGTTTTGTGCAGTGTATGCTATAAACTGTTTTTCCCTTTTCCCAGTGAACAGATTGGATGTCAAAACTGTCATATGTGTTGCATTAATATGTTTTTTGACGCAGAACAACTTGTTTTACTTGCAAGTAAGCGCTTGACAGCAGGAAAGTTTTCTGCAATGGAAAGTATGGTCAGGATAGAATACAGAGCGCCCGAATGTTCTGAGAGCAGGGGCAAGCTATTATCGTGATTCCCAGTCAGGTCAGCCATGCAAAGTCAGCTACTCTGGGGCAATCAGGTCAAGATTCAGTAAATCTCTCGTAGTTGGAGGTACTGTTCCGGACCAGCTACTCGGGGGCAAAGTCATTGCGATCAGGGGCATTGACTTCCATTGAGTTCGGAATCAGTTAGTCTGAGGACAAGTCCCGAAGCTTCAGTTGATTAAGGGGCAGTATGCTTGAGAGGCAACTAATCGGAAGAGAGTCTTCTCGAGATCCCATCAGGGGCAGTCATGCAGAACGTGGGGATTTGAAAGCAGATACTTCAGGTGGAAAATCAGATCAGGATAGGTCGCTAGAACGCTCATTCAGGGGCGAGTCGCCGCAGAGAGCATTGAAACCGACTGGGTTGATCGGAGCTAATGGAGATTGAATCTTTTTGCCGTATAGTTACCGAGGCAAGAAATCTCGAGGTCGTCTCATAGTAAGCGGTTCAGCGCAAGTATTCCCAGGAGGTAGATAGGGGCAAGTGGAGTGCACTGGGGAAAGCTATTCAAAAGCTCGCAAAGTTCCCCGCCAGAATCCATGGCAGGCTGGTACCCTCTCCAGAGATTGTATGTTGTGTCTTCCCCAGTGAAGTCTCCCCGGGCAAGAGTGAATGTTGTCTCCCCAGGAGAGTGGAGATTGCGTCGAAGGAAAAGATAATGTATCTTCTGTAGTTCAGAATTAGCTTATCAAGCAGAGCAGAGTCCTCCCCAGTGAAGGTCGAGATGGATACGATTAACTCCCAGAGGGTTCTCGTGCAGTGCAAATCAGAATGTGTGGTTCAGTCCCCAGCTCAGTGATGGCGGGATGATTTCCCCAGCTCAGTGATGGCGGGATGATTTCCCCAGCTTAGTGATAGCAGGAGAGGTTCACCACAGAGTGTGATCAGGTGGTTGGAGCAGCTGAAAGGAGTTTTCCCGAGCGGGATTGTCCTTTCTTTCCCCAGCAAGTCGCTCTTTCTTGTCAGGAGGACCGTCATCAGCAGATTTTGGAGTTCTGAATTCGTGAGCTATTTTCCCAGCAGGGTGGTCATCCCCAGCGGAGTTAGTTCATCTTTCCAACATTTATTTTGTTGGAAGCGTATCGGCGGTATTCCGATCATCCCCAGCAGATCCAGTGTGTCTTCAGCATTTATTTTGCTGAAGTAACTCTTTGCATAAGCATGCATCATGAGCATTTGCATTCTACCCAAGTATGTAGCATTTCCATGCAGTATGGAAGCATTTCGTCATTATCAAACATGCATATTTGAAACATAAGCCAGGTGGTTACCTCTCTAGTTTCAGATATGTTATTCCTTGCCGATAAGAGAAATCGTGATTCAGGAAGATGTGGGTTTTGTGGTCAAAGTACGCAGTGATCGTATTTGTACCCTCTATGGGGTTCATATTGTAAGGCACACAGTGATCGTGTTAATTTCGAGATGTTGATTTGTTGCCCAAGTATGCAGTGATCGTATTTGTACCATATATGGGGTTCATGTTGTAGGACACGCAGTGATCGTGTTGATCTTGGTATGTGTATCTGTGGTCGAATGGCGCAGTGATCGTATTCGTCCCGATCTAAGAAGATTGTTTTGTAAGGCACGCAGTGATCGTGTTGGTATCATCTCAGGGGTTTATTGGGCAGGACACGCAGTGATCGTGTTCACTTTATCATTAGATTGACACACAGTGGTCGTGTTCATCCAGATTTTGTTGGTCGATATGCGCAGTGATCGTATTCGTCCGTTATACAGTGGTTATAGATTGACGCGCAGTGAACGTGTTCATCTGGTTGTTTGTGGCCGAAGTACGCAGTGACCGTATTCGTTCCATATTTGAAGTTGTGTCACAAGGCACGCAGTGATCGTGTTTCCTCCAGTCAAGAGGGTCGTGACATAAAGCGCGCAGTGATCGCGTTCACCCTATGTATGGTCAGGATATGCAGTGATCGTATTTGTCCAGTTATGTGGGTTAGTTGAGGCACGCAACACGCAGGGATCGTGTTTTTCTCCAGTCAAGAGGATCGTGGCTCAGAACGCGCAGTGATCGTGTTCCAGATACGCAGTGACCGTATTCACGCAACACACAGGGATCGTGTTTTTTCTCCAGTCAAGAGGATCGTGGCTCAGAACACGCAGTGATCGTGTTCGAACGCGCAGGGATCGTGTTCAAGATACGCAGTGATCGTATTCGTATAGCATGCAGTGATCGTGCTGATAATACCATGGGAACTTGTGATACGGGGCGCGCAGTGATCGTGACTATCGTATCAGTTGGTTTTGTTGGCCGGTATACGCAGTAATCGTATTCGTCCTATTACATTGGTTAGTACATGCAGTGATCGTGTTCATCTTGTCGGTATCTATGGCCAATACACGCAGTGATCGTGTTTGTTCCATTACAGCGCACGCAGTGGTCGTGTTCATCATATGGGTGGTTGAAGTACGCAGTGAACGTGTTCGCCTTTTCTATGTGGATCTATCGTGTTTACCTTATCCGGTTGGATTTGTGGTCGATGTGATTTTGGTGGTAATGCAACACGCAGTGATCGTGTTTGTCCCATTATGCGGTTTTGTTTGCAACGCCAGGACGCGCAGTGATCGTGTTTTCTCCTGTCGAGAGAGTTGCGGCGCAGGGCACGCAGTGATCGTGGTCATCGTCAGGTTGTGAGGATTTGTGGTAGAGTACACAGTAAACATATTCATCCTATACGTGGTCTTGTTTGCAACGCCAGGACGCACAGTGATCGTGTTTTCTCCTGTCGAGAGAGTTGCGGTGCAGGGCACGCAGTGATCGTGGTCATCGTCAGGTTGTGAGGATTTATGGTAGAGTACGCAGTAAACGTATTCGTCCTATACGTGGTCTTGTTTGCAACGCCAGGACGCGTAGTGATCGTGTTTTCTCCTGTCAAGAGGATTTTGGTGTAGAATACGCAGTGATCGTGCTTTCTCCTGTCAAGAGAGTTTCGGTGTAGAATACGCAGTGATCGTGTTCACCTTGTTACAGAGGATTGCGCCGGACATGCAGTGATCGTGTTCGTCATGTCATGTTCCCCCTAGCAGAGTTGCTTGGTCAAGCAATTCTCTTTCTCCCCAGCCGAGTCCTTTCTCGGAGTGCTGAAGAAATAGCATAATGCAATTTCTGGGTGGTTACCCACAGTTTCCCCAGTAGAGACGTAATCCCCAGCGGGTTGTTCTTCAACGAGATACTTGGCTAAGTTCCTCGTAGTCCCTAGCAGGGTATCCTTTGACAAGTCGCTTGGTTAAGTCACTTGTATTTCCCCAGCTGAGTCTTTCTCAGGAGGATGGGGTATCAGTATTAGAAGGTGGTAATACAGATTTTCGGGTGGTTACCCGCAATTCCCCAACAGAGTTATGTTCTCCAACAGGGTGTTACTTCAATGGGTTGCTTGGTTAAGTCCCTCATAGTCTCCAGCAGGGAGCTCGCTACAGGAGTTGTTTGGTTAAATTACTCGTAGTTTTCAACAAGGGTGCTTGGTTAAGTTTCCATTTTCCCCAGCAGGTGTTTAACGGCAGTCGTCAGAATTTGTCCCCTCAGAGTTGCTTGGTTAAGTTTCTCATTTCCCCGCAGAGTCGGTTGTTCATGTCTTCGGACCTTGTCTCGTTTGGTTAAGCGTTCTCTCGTTTCTTCAGGATACGAAAAGTTGATCAGTGAAGTCAACATGACAAGTGAAGTCAATATTCTCCCGCTGGTTAGCGTGTGCTCAGTTGATAAGTGAGATCAACAGAGGTTGATAAGTGAGATCAACAGAGGTTGATAAGTGAGATCAACAAAGGTTGATAAGTGATATCAACAATTTCTCGTTATGTGGTGTATGCTCATTTCTTCGGAATGGAGTGGTCTGCGGACAACATCAGTTTATTTGACAGATGGATGGCTAGTTGTTGTCGTGACAACAGAAGCCAGTTCCCAGGGTTTTCTCAAGCAGTAGTCGTTTTCGCAATTTATTTTTGCGGTTGGTAAATTTTCGGGTTCTTTCGTATTCAACCGTCTCGTACCTCGATTGTCTGAAGGTTGCGCGCTCTTCATCCAGTCGGGTCCAAGTCGCTTGAATAGGGGCAGCTGTTGCACCCCAAAATTTGCCCAACCTTTTCTAACCTAGGTTTATGTTTCAATTGCATAGTCATTTGCATTGTCATCATGTACATAGTGTATTCATCTGCATAGGCAAGCTATCTTAATCAGGGGATCAAGTGTTGTTCTTATTTCAAGAGGTATATCCAAGGGTTTCATTCATATTCAAGACTACTCAGGTCATCAGGGAAGAATTTGAGCTTTGAAGAGCTGCCAGGTTGATCAGTGAATTCTCTCCTATCGTGAGGCTAGTGGGGGATCATCAGAGGAAATGTGAGCTATGAGCCAAGAGCATGAGGTGTGTATGGATGTTATGAAGAGTCTAGAGAATCATTTTTTAGGAGAACCAAGTCATTTGAATGATTGCAAGGACCTCAGTTGAAGTCAGTCAACTAGGGTCAACACTGGGTCAATTCTAGGTCAAATAAGTGTTTTGAAGGGTATCAAGGATCATTTGAAGAATGGGGGATTCATTATTTGATATATGGATATGGATATGATGTTGTGATAAAGAAAAATCAAAAGGAGTCAAGGAGAACTGGAGTTACTAAATTAGGGTTTCAGTGTAAAATCCCCTGATTTAGGTCAAACTTCAAGGCAGTGTAGCTCAAGATGCAAGCTTCATATGAATTCTTGGTCCACATGAAACTTGTAGAGTATCTTCATAGCTTTAATTCTAGGGGTGGAAGTCATCAAGATGATTTATAGAACTCAAGTTATGGCTCTTGCAAGTTACAGGTCATCCGAGGGCACTGAAATTTGTCTGTGAAAATTGTCTGTCTTTCAAGCAACGTTTGACCTTCAAGGGTATTTCAAATGGATTTCTGGACAACATAAGAATTGTTACTTATTGTCTTAGCTTTCTATAATGGTATGGTATGCCTTCATATGATTTGTGGAACTCTACTTATGGTCTTGGCAAGCTAAGGGTATTTTGGTCATTTGAGGATTACAGGTCATTTCAAGCCTATGCCTAAAACTCATACAAGGAAGCTTCAAATGAAAAACTTCACAACATCAAAGTTGTTCAAAATGACATTTTAAGCCTAGAAAAGAGGTCATGGCATGTTGGAAAAGCTTGTAGCAAGAATTGACAAAAGTTGGTGAAAATGACTTAAAAAATGGCATATAACTTGAAAAAGTTCAAAGTGAAAATTGGTTTGAGAGATCTACAAATCCAATGTGGGTCATCCAATATACCAAATTGATTCCCAACAACATTTTAAAGACATTGGTTCAGCCACTTTTTTGAGTTAGGGTTTAAAAATTGGACTTGCTTTGTATTTTTGTTACTTGCATAATAAGGCAAGTATAGAAAACTTGGCACAAGATGAATTTTCAAGGCAAGGAGCTTACATACACTTCCCATATCTCATGTAAGGAGATTTTGACATAAGTTTGGAAAGGTGCAAGCATGAGATAAGAGATATTCAAAGTATCATGGCATGAGAAGTTCATGAAATTTCCACAACTTTCTAGAATCCTCCAAGATTATTCTAGAAACCTTTAAGTTTGTTAATCATCATCTATATATTGGATTGAGATCATTAAGAGTAAAGGTTGGTGATAGTTGATGTTGAATCCATTTTTCTCCATTTGCAAATCATATTGAATTTTTTTCTCTTCACCATTTTTTCCATTTTTCCCACACTTTCACATTTTGGAATTTTTTTCAATCTTTTTTTTCTCTCACTTTCCATACTTTTTCTCTTCACCAATCAATTACACAACAATTATAGAGATGGTTCATCATTTTTTTTGAGAGAATTGGAGCAAGAGGAACCTTGTAGTAACATGAAAAAGTGGTGAAAACTCAAATTCCAATTTTCACTTTTTCATCAATTCAAGACTTGTCAAGGCTTCAAACATATTCACCAAGTATTGTTGAGTGATTCTACATAATTTTCTAGAAGAATTCGTGCTCCATTGAAGCTCCACAACTCAATTTTCAAAGGTATCGGAAAATCAACATTACTCACTAATTATGCATTCTTTTTACACCATTGTTACATATTCAACATCCCCTTGGGTAGTAGATGGTTTCTGGTAAAGAAAGAAGAGTTTTTACAACAATTTGGTGTTCTTGAAAGTTTGAGATTCGTATACGGTTTTTGAGTTAGAGGCCATTTCAAGGGAAAATAATGGTATATTTGGATTCCTCTCGAAAAATTCCACAAGATTCATCTAAAGAACGTCCCATTTGGACAAGAAATGAGTATTTTAGGAGCTTGGGAACTTTTCTGGCCACCATGCTCCCATTTCCGGCCGCCACAAGCTTCAAATGCTGCATTTTCCCTCTCATTTTTCATCCAAGTGGAGAAGACAAGCAGTAGCCATCGGATCAATGCAGAAAAGTGGACTTTTTCCACCCATCCAAGGGCCAGGCGCTATGCCATGTGTCCCAGACCAAAACTACGTCGTTTTGGCTCGTACAGGGGGCTGGGAGAACGTGGGTTCGATCCCTCCCCCTGCCACTTTTATTTATTCTCACTATTTCTCTTGTTTTCTCATGTGTTCATGCTATTCCATATGTTCTTTTATTTTTCTGTTTTATATGCTGAATTCAAATAATCATAAAAAATAGGAAAATTAGTCTTTTTGATCCCCATTTTTTTGTGCTGAATCTTTAAGATGTCTAGGATTTAATAAAACTGGAATTATAATTTTACCATTTTTGACATTTTCTTTGGATTTTTTACATTTGGGTCGTCATAAAAAGGCCAATGCTGGTGCTATCATTTTGTTGAATTTCTTTGACCTATCAAAACACAATTTAAATGTCAATCCTTTTGCAGGGATCTCATACACACGTTGAGGTATTGTGATATATTTTTGTGGGAATTTTATTATACCATTTTAATTGGTTTTGGATGCTTTCTTTAACATGCTCCACTTTAATCTTTCCTTTGGTATACATGAGATATCTTGCAATGTTTTCATCTTGTTTGACCATTTATCTTTGGATATTTTTGTGGTATCTCTCACCCCTGGTTTGTGGCTTGATGTAGGGCATTGGAGATTTTTATTTGAATTTTTTTAGCACCTTTTGCTATTTTTCTTATGTTTTGTATTCGAACTTGTAATTTGGACTTCCGAACGGACTTTATTTTTGTTAAGGCTCCAACGGCCGCTTTGTGTTTGCGTGATGAACGCCGTGGCTTATATTTCTTATTGTAGATAGGTTAGAGGTATTGGAAGACCCTTAGGTGGCTGTTATTTGTATGTGTAGCTTGCCCGATTATCGACTTGTTTGCATGATAGCACGTTGCGATTCCAAATAGAGGATTACGCGTTTCATTCGGAGTTTTCACTCGATTCTTTGCATATGATCACTTGATATTTTCTTATTCCATCCATGAATGGGCTTGAGGTTGAGATGAACCTTCCTCCCTCCTTTGCATTGCATTTACCATTGCTATATTCATGTTCACTTGTATGCGGTTATTACTTGTATTTCCGTTTCTTCCTTTCGTTTTCCTTTCCCGTAGGACTTCCATTCTTCCTTGTTCAAGGGAGGATGTGATAGACATTAGGAGCTAATCCATGTATGATAATATTAGGGTAGATTTTATTCCCTTTTTAACCCTAGGATTTTAGAGTGTCATCTCTTCTTCCTTCAAAACAACAGAAAAACATTAATAAAGGTTATGACAGAAATCAATTCATTTCTTCCGTCAAAAGATTTGAACAAACATCAACCTTTTTGCAATAAGAAAACCCTTGTTTAAGGTGAGATTTTTTATAAAAGACACTTGAACAGCTTGTGTCGTGCGTAGCCCGAACTACGTTTGCTCTGATCTTCCATGCCGTATGGAAGTACGTAGGCATAGGATGCGATATCCTAGCGAGCAACCTTCACCCACCTTTCCCCGTAGTTAGGCGAACTACGTTGACTCTGATTTCTCGTTCCAGACGGGAATACGTAGGCATAAAGTGCGATGCTTTGCCGAGTCAAATTTTCTTTTCTTTTCAGACCTCATCCTTTAGTTTAGATAGAAGTGTAATCCGTACAAATCAAGCAAGCGTGGATCCCATCGAGTACGATGGACGTGAGGGGTGCCTAATACCTTCCCCTTGCGTAACCGACTCCCGAACCCAGGTTTTGGTTGCGATGACCATACCTTTTCCCTTTTTCGCGAGGTTTACTTTGAGCGTTCCCTTTCCCTCCGTTGGGATAAATAACGCACGGTGGCGACTCTTCTGTTCAGCCGGCGCCGATTTTCGCAGTAGCAACAGAGGGAAGGAGATATCCTTAGTGAAAGTGGTTTGGGGAGGTGCTGCAGGAGCCAGTGTGACCTGGGAATTGGAAAGCAGGATGCGGGATGCGTATCCGAAATTGTTTCCATCAGGTAATTTTCGAGGACGAAAATAACTAAAGTGGGGGAGAGTTGTAACACCCATTTTAATTATCTAGTCTTTTTCTGTGTTATTTTATTTTCGGTGTGCCTTTTTGTGGGGGTGTGGTTGAGTGCGATAGTGAGTGCCCTTAAGTATGGAGATTAGTTACTAAACTTTGGACTTTGATATTAATAATATAGTTATTAGTGATAATAATTTAATAAATAATGGTATTATTATTATTATTATTATTAATATTATTATTAATAAGTGAATAAGAATAGAAAAGGGGGTATTTTGAGTTGGAAAAGAAAAACACGGTCAAGTGGAAGAGAGATTGAAGAGAAGAATCAAAGAGGAAGAGAGGAAGCTAGGATTACCGAGTCTTCTTCAATCTGATCGAGTTATCGAGGTAAAGGGGGGGGGGGGGGAGAAACGGGTCGAAATTGGTTTGTTGCATGAATTCTAGGTAGAGGGGATTTCCCTAACCCCATGGTAGATTGATGATCATGTTTGATATGATGTTGAAATTCTGAATTGTTGTTAGCATGATAAACCTGTTGCATGTATTGGTAGAGTGATTGTTTGGGTGATTTGGGGTTTTCGGTAGTTTACCATTTTAAGCCGAAAATGAGTAATCGGTAGAGCTGATGTTTTATCGGGTGGAATCTGGAATAGATTATGTAGCTAAGTCATAGAATGTTGAACTAGTGCTGTGGGAACTGGTTTGAGTGAAATCATATGATTTCAGAGAGTTTTGCCGATTCTGAACTGTTTGGGGTTCTGAGTTCGCAGGTTCGCTAGGCGAACAGGAAGCGAAGGTTCGCCAGGCGAAGCCCAACGAGTGGGTAGCGAACCATTGCAGTGGCCAAACTCAGTATTTGCTGGTGTGTTCGCCAGACGAAGGAGGTGGCGAGAGGTTTCGCCAGGCGAAGGAGGTAGCGAGTGGTAGCGAACACTTACAGTAGCTACTGTCTGCCTTCGCTGAGGGAGTTCGCTGGGCGAGCGAGTAGCGAACATTCGCTGATGCTCCGCCAGGCGAGTGAGCCAGCGAGCATGACAATAGTTTGAGTTTTTGTGTTGTTCTGTTCTGTTCTCTTGTGTTGTGGGACCCTTGTTGGTCATGATTAAATATAAGATTGATGTTGAACAGTTAAGAGTGTATGTGTGGTGTTGGAATGTGATTTCCTTGTTATTCATTTAATTAGAATAATTAAATTGGTGTATGTTATTATGTATGAATGTGGTGATGTGTGAAATATGTATGTGCGATGTATAGAATGTGATCAGGAGGATCGTGTGCACCTTGTGTGCTTGGATTATTGTTGTGCATTGGTGTCATGCATATCATGATGTTTTGGTGGGATGGATCATGTCTCGAATGGAGCGTAAGTGATCCATCCGTACTCCTTTGTGGAGAATGGTGGGATGAATCATTGATCAGGAGGAGTGTATGCGATTCATCCGTACTCCTGTATGGAGAATGGTGGGGATAGATCATTGCCATTGGTGGGTGTATGTGATCTATCCTGTTTATGATGTGCTCCCTTATGGAGGGTTGATGGCCAAGTGTCCATCGGTGTTGATGAGTCGGTACCGCATATCATGGTGTTGAGTTGCATATTTTTGCACTGTCTTGTGTGCTGTGTTGGTGTTGGACAGTAGGTCCTGGTTGATGTATGTTGAATGATATTCATATGATTGCTACCTTTTATTCATGTACATTATTACCGCTATATTTTTGATCATGATTTTTCACCCCTTTGCTGTTGTTGTGGTCTGTGCTTCTTCGAAAGTACAGATAATCCAGGTGCGTAGCTAGCTTGGATAGTGGCGAGTCGAGTCATAGGGATGCTCTGATATGTAACACGGGGCTTTGGGAGTTTATTGTTTTCTGATGATTTTGTTTTACTCTGTGGCGTATCATGTTTTGTTGGAACCTTTGGTGAATATTTTGTATATTTTGGGCGGATGGCCGAATACGATGTGTACATGTATATATAATGTTTCCGTTGTTTACTGTTGAAAACCATTTAATGAAGTGTTTTGTTGAGTTTCTTTTGTGATATCCCGCTTTGGTGTGGTAACTCTGATAATTGCTTGATTTAATTGCTATTTTATTTTATTTTATTTTAAGTTTGGGGAGCGGGGTGTTACATACGACGTCAAGGTGAAGTTCTGGAGCAGAACAAAAGGGTCAATGCTGCTCGTTTTGAGCGAATGGAGACGATGCAGCAGGCATCGGAGTCACGACTTGCAGAATTGTCCACATCGATGGAGATGATGTTGAAACAAATGCAAGCTCTAGTCGTCACCCATGGAAACCAGAACCCAGAGACACACTCGACATCGTCGGGGAATGCTTATACACCACCCCCTTTTCATGTTCGCAACATCAAGCTGGAGTTTCCAAGATTTAATGGTAAGAATGTTCTTGATTGGATTTTTAAGGCTGAACAATTTTTTAGTTATTATCACACTCCATATCCAGAGAGATTGACTAAAGCTTCTGTTCACCTCGAACACAAAGTTGTTCCATGGTTCCAAATGGTTACTAGATCTCAATCATTTCAATCATGGCATGATTTCACAAGAGCTATGGAACTTGCTTTTGTCCCCTCAATTTATGATTGCCCTAGAGCATCCTTGTTTAAACTGCAATAAACAAAATCTGTTAATGATTATTACCTTAAATTCACTACCTTGTCCAATCGCGTTTATGGATTAAGTAATGATGCATTAATTGATTGTTTTGTAAGTGGATTGAAAGAGGAAATTCGTAGAGATGTTATATTGCATTGTCCTATTTCAATTGTGAAAGCTGTGTCTATTGCCAAGTTATTTGAGGAAAAATTGACTGCTCAGAAATCTGTGTCTGCTCCACAGAAATCAGCTTATCCCCAAAATAGAACTCACTTCAATCCAACCAGAAATGATCAAACACAAACTACCGAAAAAGCACCCAACCCACCATTACTTCCCACACCACCTACTCAACCTATGAGCCAATTCCAAAAGAACCCTGCAATCAAAAGGATTTTTCCAGCAGAGATGCAATTGCGAAGGGAGAAAGGCTTGTCTTACTTTTGCGATGACAAATTCTCTTTTTCGCATAAGTGCCCAAACAAGAATTTGATGTTATTGGAGCTGCATGATGATCCTGAAAATATCAATTCACATACTTCAGCAGACATAACTAGTACAACCGAGTCGGAAGAGGTGACAAAGCATCACTTATCTTTTAATGCTTTCCATGGAGCTACAGGAATGGGTGTTATCCGATTTAAGGGCTATATTGGTCCTATCTGTGTTTCGATTCTGCTGGATGGAGGAAGTTCAGATAGTTTTATTCAACCACGTATTGTTAAGTGCCTAAATTTAGATATGGAACCGACTAAAGGGTGCAAGGTTCTGGTTGGAAATGGACAGAACATGCAGACTGAAGGTGTGGTCAAGAAACTGTCTCTGAAGATACAGGGCATTGAGGTTATTGTGCCTGCTTATCTCTTGCCTGTAGCAGGGGCGGATGTCATCTTAGGCGCCCTATGGTTAGCTTCATTGGGACCTCATGTAGCTGACTATGCTACATCAATGTTAAAATTTTACCTAGATGGAAAGTTTGTCACATTGCAAGGTGAAATTGGTAACAAACCGGTTGTTGCACAGCTGAATCTTTTCAAGAGATTAAACCAGATGAAGGCAATTAGTGAGTTGTTTACTATCCAAAAGATTGATCCTGTTGTTATAGAGGATAATTGAAATGGCAGACTCGTGGATCTTGATCCTGAAATGAGTACACTGTTGCATACATACAGAGAAATATTTCAAATACCTAAAGGACTACCTCCCACGAGAGAATTGAGTCATGAGATATTGAAAGAGGGAGCACAACCTGTGAAGGTGAGACCCTATAGATATCCACATAGCCAGAAACAATAAATTGAAAAGATGGTGCAGGACATGCTTGAAGAAGGTATAATCCAACCAAGTCTTAGTCCATTTTCATCCCCAATTATTCTAGTGAAGAAGAAAGATGGCACTTGGAGATGTTGTACAAATTATAGGGCTTTGAATTATGCCTACTGTGGATGAATTACTTGATGAATTACATGGAGCAAAATATTTTTCTAAGATGGACCTTCGTTCTGGTTATCATCAGATACTTCTCAGGCAAGAGGACAGACAGAAAACGGCTTTTAGAATGCATCAAGGCCATTATGAGTGGTTAGTGATGTCGTTCGGGCTTACCAACGCCCCAGCTACATTCCAAAGACTTATGAATCAGCTTTTCCAACCATTTTTAAGGAAGTGTGTTCTTGTTTTCTTTGATGACATCCTAATCTATAGCCCTTCATGGCATTCACATTTGCAACATGTAGAAACTGTGTTTCAAATCTTAAGTCAAAATGTCTTATATGCAAAACTCTCCAAATGTTCATTTGGCTGAACTGAAGTAGAGTACCTTGGTCACATAGTTTCTGGGGCTAGGGTATCAATGGATAGAACAAAGGTTCAAGCGGTGTTAGATTGGCTTATACCGACAAACTTGAAACAACTACAGGGATTCCTTGGGCTCACTGGATATTATAGAAGATTTATTAAGTCTTATGCGACCATCGCCGACCCTCTCACTAATCTTTTGAAGAAAGATGCTTTTATGTGGGATGAAAATACGCAAAAAGCTTTTGCGCAGTTAAAAAGAGCAATCACTTCATCCCCTGTCTTAGTGTTACCAGATTTTTCGCAAGTGTTTATCCTTGAGACATATGCTTCTGGTACAGGAGTGAGAGCAGTGCTAAGTCAAGGAGGGAATCCCATAGCTTTCTTTACTAAGAAGATGACACCGAGAATGCAGCTACAATCGGCCTATACACGAGAGTTTTATGCAATCACAGCGGCATTAGCTAAGTTCCGACACTATCTACTTGGTCACAAATTCATCTTGCGAACAGACCAAAAGAGCTTGAAAAGTTTGTTAGATCAATCTCTTAAAACCCCTGAGCAGCAAGCTTGGCTTCATAAATTCATTGGCTTTGATTTTCAAATCGAATACAAGCCAGGAAAGGATAATCAAGCGGCGGATGCATTATCCAGAATGATGTCCTTGTCATTATCATCACTGCAATGTGAGTTTTTCGATGAATTAAAGAAAGCAATTGTGGAAGATGCGCATTTGCAAGTAATTGTTCAACAATGCCTTAACAATAATGTGAACAATGGTAATTATACTGTGAAGGATGGTTTATTGTATTGGAAACACAGATTGGTAGTTCCGGTTGAGAGTAGTTTGATTCACAAAATTCCCACGGAATATCATGACACACCGATAGGGGGACACGCAAGAGTGACCAGAACTCTTGCAAGAGTTGCATCTTAGTTTTATTGGCCTAATATGAGACAACATGTGCAGAAATTCATTGCAGCTTGTATCATTTGTCAATAAGCTAAGTCTGTCAATAAGCCTTATGCTGGGCTGTTGCAACCATTGCTGATTCCGGAGCAAGTTTGGGAAGATATTGCAATGGATTTTATTACTGGCTTACCCTCTTCTTCTGGTTTTACTGTTATCATGGTAGTAGTTGACAGACTAAGTAAGTATGCTCATTTCATACCCTTGAAATCAGATTATTCTAGTAAGACGGTTGCCGAGACATTTATGCATAATGTGGTTAAATTACATGGAATGCCTAAGTCAATAGTGTCTGACAGAGATAAAGTATTCACTAGTCAATTTTGGCAGCATTTATTCCAATTACAGGCACAACATTAGCGATGAGCTTCGTGTATCATCCTCAGACGGATGGCCAATCCGAAGCTGTCAATAAGTGTTTAGAAATGTATTTGCGGTGTTTTTCTTTCAAGAATCCAAAGGCGTGGTCCAAAGCTCTCTCTTGGGCGAAATTGTGGTATAATACGGTGTTGCATTCAAGCTTAGGAATGTCTCCATTCAAAGCTTTATATGGGCGAGATCCTCCTATGCTAATTTGTTACACTGTTGATCCGGTAGAACTGCAACAACAGTTAATTGAAAGGGACAAAGTTCTACTTGATTTGAAAGAGAATTTGAGGAGAGCTCAACAGGTGATGAAAGTCAATGCTGATAAGAAAAAAAGCAATGTTTCTTTGGAGATTGGTGATCAAGTTTTAGTCAAGTTACAACCATATAGACAATCCTCGGTAGCGTTGCGAAAGAACAATAAGTTAGGGATGCGGTATTTTGGTCCATTTAATATCATTGACAAAATTGATGTTGTAGCTTATAAGCTCCAATTGCCCGAGACAGCTCGTATACATCCTGTATTTCATGTATCTCAATTGAAACTGTTCAAAGGCCTCACTACTGTACCATATTTGCCATTGCCATTAATTACAGTGGAAGAAGGACCAGTGATTCAACCAGAAGTTGTGTTGAGTACGCGAAGCATTCGTAAAGGAGTACAAGTGGTGGACCAAGTGTTGGTGAAATGGAAAGATATGTCAATTCAGGAAGCAACTTGGGAAGATAGAGAATAAATGCTATAGAGTTACCTGAACCTCAATCTTGAGGACAAGATTGCTCTTGAAGGGGAGGGTAATGTTATGGGTGAGAAGTGCCCAATTGATAAAAATGATGTGAATGAGGAATTGGATGATGACGTGACAAATGATAAGGAAATAAGGCACAACAATAGAATCAAAAAGAAGCATCCAAGGTGGACCCAATTTATTAGTGAGTGAGAGCATATTAGTAGTGGATAGCTTTAAGTGTGTGGGTGTGAATTTGTATGAGATCATTCTCTCTCTCTCTCTCTCTCTCTCTCTCTCTCTCTCTCTCTCTCTCTCTCTCTCTCTCTCTCTTATTCACCATAGCCATTTTTGTATTTGTCTCTGAATACTGCTATATAGATTAATCTGTCATTACAGAGGGGAGGGGAGGGGAGAGAATACTTAATAACTTATGTGTTTGGTTCAAATTTTAAGAAGGGGAGGGGAGGTAGATGGAGGGGACCAAAATCCCTCATGAACCACTTTTTACTTCCCCCCGATTTGGAGGAATTTGGAGGGGAGGAGAGATGTTTGATTTTAATTATAATTATGTTTACATATTTACCCTTATTATTTATTTAAATATAAATTTAACTTATAACAATGTTAAAAATTTTATTATGAACAAATTTAATCTTTCTTTTTATATTTTTTGTATTTTTATATCTTCATCTTACTATCATTATATTTGTTTAAATTTTTTATTTTATTTTTCATATTTTAATGTTAATTTTAGTTATCGTAATGTTTTTGTTTATAATAATAGGGGGACCAAAACTGTAATTTAGCTAATTATATATTATAAATGTTGCATTTTTATAAAATATTTCATGATGATCTCTGATTGAATATTTATATTTCGTCAATAAATTTGTATTTGAATTATAAACGTTAAATATCACAAGTTTTATGGTAAAATTAGAAGGATAAAAAAAGTAAATTAGTTTTAAAATACCTCTTTTCCTCTTGTGAACCAAACATATTTGTAAATAAAATGTCTCCCCTCCCCTCCCCTTTCATATTTTGAACCAAACATATATGTAATTAAAATCCCTCCCCTCCCTTCCCCTCCCCTCGATAAAAATCTCTCCCCTCTCCTCCCCTCAATTGAACCAAACAGACCCTTAAGAAAAGCCTATGTATGGCATGCCGAGTAGATACAAAGTGAATAAAGTTAGAGTTTTTTTTTATAAATAATATGCTAAAAAATTGAGGATAGAATTTTACTTTTTTTTAATAAATATTTACAATTTGCAAACTGCCACAATTTACCGTCGCAATCAACAATGAAAACAAAAATCAAAACAAAATTCCACGATGGTTAGTAACCGTTGCAATATTAAGGTTAAGTTAGTTCCCTAATTGTCGTAAAAGAGAACAATGCAATCCCGCGACGCACGTTTATAGGTCCGTCGTAACATAAAAATTGCGGCAATTCAAACTGTTGTAAACTACCAAAACGAACAATTTTTTATGGTGATAAGATGGACAAAGCTGCTTCCTGGGCATTTAAGAAGGGTCTACCGACAATGACATTGTAGGGAGACACGACATCAATAATTAAATATTTGACATGAATGCTTTTAGCTTTGTCGCCCTCACTAAAGGTAGTCTACGCAGGCCAATAACCTAACATCTATACATGTTCTCATGCGAATCCAATAATGTCCTTGTGAAGGGAAACAACTCAGAGACATCAAGGTTCATTCCTCTGAATGCTTCCCAGTATAAGTGATCGGTGGATTTCAGTTGTGTTTTCAAACGCTGTTTGTGGTTAATTTCGCAATGTTTTTATCTAGTTTTCGAAGCTTTAGTTGTTATTATCTGCATTACTCGTAGTTGTGTGTCTTCGAGTCTTATTTTTAAGTTTATGTTGCTTTTGCCGCTGGTGCGTTTGATTTGGTTTCTTTTAGTGTGTTTTTGGCAGGAATGGATAGCACGACAATCGCACCGCATTCGGAGGCAAAGAAAAGTCGAAAAAGGGAAATCAGAGCTGCAACACGGGTACCCGTGTTGCACAACACGGCCCATGTCATGAAGGACACGGTTGGCAGACACGGGTGGACCAAAGTAGAAGAAAAAAGAAGACTCAGACTTGCAACACGGGTGCCCGTGTCATGCAACACGACCCGTGTTGCAGCCCTTGGAGAGGAGACACGCCCTGAAGAAGCCAGCAGCCTGACACGGCCACCCGTGTTGCACAACACGGCCCGTGTCAGGGCCACTGAACGTGAAATTTCTCTATTTTCTGATTTTTTGCTGTCAGACCTATTTCGAAGGGCATTTGAGACATTTCGCTATGTAATTTGAATTTAGATATAAGAGGCACATTTTAGAAAGTAGAAGACACTTTTGAATTGATATTAGGATTGACAACTGAGAGGATAGTTCGGCTGGGAAACAGAGGATCGATCAAAAGCGGAAGCAATTGATGATCCAAGGATTTCAACTTGCATTGTAATGATCTTTTCCTTTTCAATTCTAATTACTTTTATGTTTACCAAGAACATGAGCAGCTAAACCCCACGTTGTTAGGGGGTGGTTCTAAGTGCGATGTAATGACTTGTGTTTAATTATTCTATGAGAACTATGTTTTTACCTTGATTTATTTTATTTTGCATTAATCGCAATCGTATTCATATTGGAAAGTAGAATTCGAATCGTGCTTAGGCTTTAGTCTGGAAAGTCAACCTGACACTTTTGCAAAATAGTATCACGGTCGATATTGCTTAGGAATGAGGATATCCCGTATCACGTATTTTATGGTTGAAACTATTGCTTGATGCTTTTCAGGGACACTGAGGAATTAGTGTACAGGAAAATCATCAAAGGGTTTTCCTTAAGGAATTAAGGCAACTAAAGTGGCCAACTGATAAATTAAGGTTAATAACGAGGATAGTAGAATAATCATACATGGTCTTTACTCGCATCGACTCCACTCCCCTAACACTGTTCTTAGATTGATTAATTAAGTCCGTATTTACTTATTATATTACTCTGCTACCAAACAAACCACTAGACCTTTTGTTCATTTGAATCCTGAAAATTCCGTTAATTACTACGCAGTCCTTGAGATCGATACTTGGGACTTTTCCCTTATTACTACAATTGGTAAAAATAGTACACTTGCTATTTTCCCGATCAAGTTTTTGGCGCCGTTGCCGGGGACTGCCAAATTAACATTGTTTTTAGAATCCAAAAGAAATTTTGTTGCTCTGCGACTAAAATTTTATTGTTTACTGCATAACTTTTATCCGCTTATTATCTAACGCTTGTCTAATTGTGTATGCGAGGTCAGGCCTCAGCTAAATATTCTTTTGATACAGAACCAGAACGAGCATTACACGAAAGACGGAGATTAGCTAAAGTTAAAAGACTGGAAGAAATAGAGGAAATTATATCTGTGCAGAGCGACTCCGAAGAGAGAGAGAGAGAGACAACACCTGAAACTGCTCAAATGGCTGGAAATCCACCTCAGCCTGAAAGACTGCTAGAAGACTATGGAGGGGCCAATGCTCAACCAAACCGGATGACCATTGTGAATCAACCGGTGAATGCTGCGCATTTTCAGCTACACCCTTCCACCATCCGTCAGTTGGAGAGCAAGCCGTTCGCCGGAAGAATCAACGAAGATGAAAATAAACATCTTCAGAGATTCCTCACAACCACCACCTCGCTGAAAATAAAAGGACATTCCGAAGAGGCCAAGAGATTAGTTATGTTCCCGTTCACACTCACTGATGATGCGGAAGAATGGTTTTACTCGCTTCCCGCTGGGAGTATCACAACATGGCAAGAGATGGAAACTGCTTTCCTGAATGAGTATTTCCCTGCCTCAGTGTTCATCCGAAAAAGATACGACATTGTCAACTTCAAGCAAAAAGGAGAATATTTAGGGGATGCATATAAGCGGTTTAAGAGGTGTCTTACAGCATGTCCTACTCATAACATGGACGCCACGGAGCAGATGCAAAACTTTGTGAATGGATTACGACTCAAAACGAAACAGCTCATAGATACTGCTGCCGGTGGCTCAACAAACTTCTCAACGGCCACAGGTATCAGAAGGATCATAGAAGCAATCGCCGCGAACGAGCACCTTGAGTTGTATGATCGCACGGTTAACCAACCGGAAGGTAAGATTGATCTGAAGCTGGCAGACCAGGTTGTTAAAATGGAGGATCAGATCACCGCTGAGGTAGAGAGAAGGTTAAAGAAAATGAATGTTGAAACTCAGGTAGTGGCACAGGTTGAGCTAGTTCAAGCAGCACCTTGTGAAATATGCGGTGGGCCACACTTTACAATGCATTGTGTAGCAACTCAAGAGCAAGTGGAACAAATTAATATGTTGAGGCAGAACAATCCTTACGCCAACACATATAATCCTGGTTGGAAGAATCACCCAAACTTTTCATGGAAAGATCAACAAGGTAATGTGCAAAAACCTGTTCAAGGCCAACAACCGTATCAACCTCAGTCACAGCAGTACCAGTAGACACCGTACCAACCTCAATATCAACCACAAGCGCCTCGAAAAGCTGATTGGGAAGTGGCCATTGAGAAAATGGCCGCCCAAAGTTCTCAATTTCAAGAAGAGATAAGGAGTAACTTCAGGAATGCTGGAGCATCCATAAAGAATCTTGAAGTACAAATGAGTCAAATTGCCCAACAGCTAGCAAGTTCACAAGCGCCAGGTACACTTCCAAGTGCCACAGTACCAAATCCAAAGGATCACCACCAAATTAAGGCGGTAGTAACAAGAAGTGGAAAAGCCAAGGAAGTAGGAGAAGAGGAAACGGAACTGAATGATCAGATGATTGAAGTGGAGCTGGAAATTAAAGAGAATGAAATAGTTGAGGAAGAAGTGGTGACACCGGTACCGGTAACTAAAGAAAAAGTGGTAGAACCGAAACCGGTGATCAAGCTGCCATACCCCTCAAGAAATAAGAAGAAAGGACAGCAAGAGAAGAATTTCGAGAAGTTCCTGGAGCTGTTTAAAAAGTTGGAGCTGAACATTACGTTGTTGGAGGCACTAGAACAAATGCCCACCTATGCAAAATTCATGAAGGACATCATTGCTAAGAAGCGGACGATTGAGTCCGAACCTGTTATTCTAACGGAAACTTGTAGTGCTATTTTGCAGGGTCTGAAGATTCCGGTCAAGAAGAAAGACAGTGGAGCTGTTACTATCCCATGCACTATTGGCGATAGGTCATTCAACAGAGCTTTAATTGATTTGGGAGCAAGTATTAGCCTCATGCCCTTGTCCATCTACAAAAAATTGGATATTGGTGCGGTTCAAGACACTCGGATGACCCTCCAGTTTGCTGATCATTCAGTTAAGCGGCCATATGGAGTGGTTCAAGATGTACTAGTTAAGGTAGATAAATTTGTATTTTTGGTTGATTTTGTGATCCTAGAGATGCCGGAAGATGAAGAAATGCCGTTAATTTTGGGTCGACCATTCTTGGAAACCGGGAGAGTCATGATAGATATGGAAGGCGGCACCATGACCTTGAAAGTATATGACGAGGAGTTAAAAATTGATGTTAGTAATACCATGAAGCATAAACAGGATCGTGGCACCAGTAGCAACATCCAAGTGCTAGAACAGGTCGTAGAGAGCGAACATTTGGAGAGTGTGACCCAACTACCCCTGGAGAGAGTGCTAAGCATGTCAATCTTTAAGGAAGACAAAGAAGTAGATGAGAATGACAGAGAGGTAGTCGAAATGTTGGGCACTCGACCATTCCAAAGGGGATCCCGACCACACCGATGGGAGGACTTACGGCAACCTATAACGCTAGAGGGTAATGACGAAAATCCTAAAGGTTCAGAATTGAAACAACTGCCGGAAAATCTCAAATATGTGTTTCTAGACACCGAGGAAAAGTGTCCCGCCATTATCAGCTCTAGTTTGAAAAGTGTCCAAGAGAAACAACTGATTGGGGTTCTTAAAAAATTTAAGAGTGCTATTGGTTGGAAAATAGAAGACTTAAAGGGTATAAGTCTTATAGTTTGCATGCACAAAATCCTTATGGAGAAGGAACATAAACCAGTTGTGCAGCCCCAGCGAAGACTGAACCCCGTTATGAAGGAAGTCGTAAGAAAGGAAGTGGTGAAATTATTGGATGTTGGGCTTATCTATCCTATATCCGACAGTTCATGGGTGAGCCCTGTTCACGTGGTGCCTAAGAAAGGAGGTACAACTGTGGTGACTAATGACAAGAATGAGTTGATTCCTACGCGTACCGTCACTGGTTGGAGGGTATGCATTGATTATAGGAGACTTAATTTAGCCACCAGAAAAGATCACTTTCCGTTGCCCTTTATTGATCAGATGTTAGAAAGATTGGCTGGTCACGATTACTATTGCTTTCTAGATGGATACTCCGGATACAACCAAATCGCGGTTGCGCCGGAGGATCAAGAGAAGACAACTTTCACATGCCCGTACGGAGTTTTTGCTTATAGGAGGATGCCATTCGGGTTATGTAATGCTCCAGCCACATTTCAAAGATGCATGACTTCTATTTTTGCGGATATGCTCGAGAAACATATGGAAGTCTTCATGGATGATTTTTCGGTTTTCGGGTCATCATTTGATTATTGTTTAACTAACCTGTCACTTTTTTTGCAGAGATGTCATGAAAGTAACTTGATCCTGAATTGGGAAAAATGTCATTTCATGGTGAGAGAGGGCATCGTCCTTGGTCACAAAATCTCACACAAAGGGATCGAAGTTGATCAAGCAAAAGTGGAAGTAATATCCAAGTTACCACCACCCGTAAACGAGAAAGGTATCCGAAGCTTCTTGGGTCACACAGGGTTCTACCGCAGGTTCATAAGAGACTTCTCCAAGATAGCTAAACCGTTGACGTCCTTGTTAGTCAAGGAAACGACGTTTGTGTTCAATAAGGAATGTGCTGATGCATTCGAAAACCTGAAAAATAAGTTAGTGTCAGCACCAATTGTGATAGCCCCAGACTGGTCGCTGCCGTTTGAGATCATGTGTGACGCCAGTGACATCGCAGTAGGGGCTGTATTGGGGCAGCGGAGAGAGAAGCTTTTGCATGTTATTTACTATGCGAGTCACGTTTTGAACCCGGCACAGATGAATTATGCAACTACCGAGAAGGAGTTGCTAGCGGTGGTGTATGCCTTTGACAAATTTAGGCAATATCTGTTGGGTTCTAAAGTGATTGTTTATACTGACCATGCTGCGTTAAAATATCTTTTTGCTAAATAGGAGTCGAAGCCCAGGCTGCTGAGATGGATCCTTCTTCTCCAAGAATTCGATGTGGAGATTTGGGATAAGAGAGGATGTGAAAATACTGTGGCTGATCACCTCTCGCGAATGTCACCAATTGAAGAGAACGAGGAAAAGCGCCCGATAAAGGATGAGTTTGCTGATGAACACATCCTAGTTATTCATGGCGTTCCTTGGTTTGCAGATTACGCCAACTATTTAGTCGGGGGTCTCATACCTGACGATTTTGATTCTAACAGACGAAAAAAGTTTGTTCATGACTGCAGGTTCTACTTATGGGATGATCCGTTTCTTTACAAGAAAGGAGTGGATGGACTGATCAGACGATGCGTTCCGGAAAACGAGCAAAGGAAGGTGCTCGAAGCATGTCATAATTCAGATTATGGAGGGCATTTCAGTGGCGACCGCACCGCAGCCAAAGTCCTCCAATCAGGGTTGTATTGGCCGTCTTTGTTCAAGGATGCCCAGAACGTAGTTAAGGAATGCGACAAATGTCAACGGACTGGAAATATCTCGAAAAGAAACTAGATGCCGCAGAATTCCATGTTAGAAGTAGAGTTGTTTGATGTTTGGGGGATTGATTTTATGGGACCATTCCCACCATCATTTGGAAAACACTACATACTGGTAGCAGTTAACTATGTTTCGAAATGGGTAGAAGCAGTGGCACTACCAACAAATGATGCTAAAGTAGTGGTCAGATTTCTGAAGGAGAACATATTTTCGCGGTTTGAAGTACCAAGGGCCCTTATAAGTGATGAAGGAACTCACTTCCTAAATCATCTCATGGAAAAGCTACTCCTTAAGTATAATGTGAAGCACAAAATATCTACTCCGTACCATCCTCAAACCAACGGGCAAGCCGAGGTGTCAAATCGACAACTCAAACAGATATTGGAGAAAACAGTGCGTGCATCCCGTAAGGACTGGGCAGTAAAGCTGGACGACGCTCTCTGGGCGTATCGCACTGCATACAAAACACCCATTGGTATGTCCCCTTACCAACTAGTCTATGGTAAAGCTTGCCATCTGCCTCTAGAGTTAGAACACAAGGCATTATGGGCATCAAAAGTTCTCAACCTAGACCTCACTAGAGCAGGAGAGTCCAGAACCCTCCAACTCCATGAGCTAGAGGAATTCAGGAACCGGGTATTTGAGAATGCAAAAATGTACAAGGATCAAGCAAAGAAATGGCATGATCGACGTATTCAGAAGAAAGAATTTCGGGAAGGACAATTAGTACTGTTGTACAACTCCCGACTGAAACTATTTCCGGGAAAGCTTAAATCAAAATGGTCGGGACCATTTGTAGTCCATAAGACGTTTCCGCACGGAGCAGTCGAGCTAAAAAATCCAGCAAATGGAGACATTTTTAAAGTAAATGGTCAGCATCTGAAACCTTACTACGAGGGACAGCAGAAGGATCGCAACGATGTCGTTCATCTCACATGATACGATGACGGACCGTCGAGCCAGGCGACGTAAAACGAAGCGCTTCGTGGGAGGCAACCCACGTATTTCACATTCACACTTTCATTTTGTTTTTGTTTTAACAGGTTTTGATCAACTCGCAGTTCATCGGTGAAAGAAGAATGTCGAAGACCAGAGGAGAGGAAAAAGGTGAAAAACAGCACCCTGACACGGGTGGCCGTGTTGTACAACACGGGCCGTGTCAGGCCCAGCATGACAAAGATGAGAAAGTTGGAAAAAAGGTGGAGCAGTGGAGCAACACGGGTGCCCGTGTTGTGCAACACGGCCCGTGTTGCAAGTGCGTGGCATTGAAAAAAATATAGGAACAGGAGGAGCAACATGGGTGCCCGTGTTGTGCAACACGGCCCGTGTTGCAAGGCGCGTTCAGAATTTTAAAATTTTTACCCCGTAGGGCCCACCACTTTAACCCCCACTTATCATTACCCACCACACAATTCATATCATTTTTCATCTTCCTCCTTCTTCTCCCTCACAAAACCCTTAACCTCCATAACCCTCTCTCCACAAAAGTTTCATTATCTACCACACCCACTCACCGGAACCACTTCCGTCCTTCACAAAAAACATTCTACTCATCATTGTGATTAATTCTACGGTTGCGTTTTTCACTAACAGTGATTTCGAAATTTTTCGAACCATCTGTGTTGTTTGTGTTTTGCAGGTTAAGAATGCCTCCTCGTAGAGATACCGGAAAAGCAGTGGCGGAAACTTCACGCCCCAGAAAGAGAGCACACCGTATGGCAAACCCTCACGACATACTCTTTGAAGACCCGGATCATCAGAAAAAGTACTCTAACATCATCAAGCGTAAGCTCGCGCCCACAAGGTATATCTGTAACACTACGCTTGATAATCTAGGGCTGAGAATAGAGGTCCATAGGATGTTTCACACTCTGGGTATGTTAGAATTTATGCAATTAGAAGCGCCAACTTATGAGCGCATAACTGTTGAATTCTTGAGCACCTTAGAATTTCAGTTGAAGCACAGGTGGACAGGGGTGGAGGAAGAATATTATGGTACACTGAGGTTTAGGTTATTTGATACTGACCATAGCCTGACCATAGCCGAGTTGGGAGATATTCTGAAGCTCCCCAATTTTGGTCCCGGAGCCCCTCCGGGAAATTTTAGTGCAAGGGACTTCTGGAAGGCTATTACAGGCAGAACTGATTATGTCGCGAAAGCGGCAAAAGCCTCTTGTATCCATAACCCTTGTTTCAGGTACGCTCAAAAGGGATTGGCATATACACTGTTCGGCAGGGGTGACAGCACAGGGGTGGCGACTCAGAGGGAGTTGTACTTCATGTACGGCATGGCCAATCACGAGCTCATTAATGTAGCTGCCTTTGCAGCTGATCACCTGAAGAGGGTTGCGAATGCACCTTCAGGAGAAATAAGTGTAGGCGGTATGATTACTCAAATCGCGAATCACTTTGGCCACGGTGCTCTCTTGAGAGAGGAACCCACTGTTGCAGGTAAGACAAAAATAGATCTTGCCACACTGACTGCCCAAGGTATGATTCGAGTCTTTGATAATTACTACTCCTTGGTAAGCCGAAACAGTCATCTCCTTGCTTTACCTGCCCCTGACTTTATTAGTATTCAAAATGTGAATAACTGGCTATATGAGAGCCCCATGCAGGATGAAAAAGACCAATTTTATGATGGTACAGGTGCAGAATTCTTTGAGGATGAAGGTGATCAGGTAGAAGAAGCGCCTATACCGCCTACTCGATTTTCACCCCATCAGGAATCAGGCTCAGCCTCGTGGAGCTTATCTAAAAAAGAATGGGATTGGATGGAGAATGAGATGTGACATCTCCAAAGTGAGCAGACGAGGCAAGGCGAGGAGCAGACAAGACAAGGGAACGAACAAATCCGACAAGGCAGGTTGATCGGTGAGATGCATGAATGGATGCGGCAGATGATGCTGCGCGACCAAGCTCCTCAACCATGAACTCTGTGAGTCCCCTGCTACTAGTGTTCCAACAGTGAGGACATTGTTGAATTCTAGTGTGGGGGTATTTTATTTGTGTTTTATTTTATTTGTGTTTTTATGTTATTTGTGTGTTTTCAATTATGTTGCAGTTATTTGTTTATTTAATTTCCAGTGTTAGTTTGAGAACATGATAGCGATCCACAGGAAGACCCCCTGACATTGAGCTAATAAATTAATAACAGTGTTGGTTGAGGAACTGTTTAGTGAAGATGTTGAGTGAGGTGGTGAGAAAGTATATAGAATACTCAGAAAAGAACCGTGAGGATGAAATCGGGATAATCTGGAGAGATAGGTAAAAGGCCAACACCCTGGGTTTCCCAAATAGGAACGAGTTCGACGTGTAGATTTGTACCATAGTGCTTTGATCTGAGAAGTACCCCTGAGTAGTTTATTTTGACAATCAGGTTCCATCAAAAATAATCGTGTGTGCAAGGGTAATGAAAAATATTGAGTTAAGGCACAGAGAAAAAAAAACAAACAAAAAGGGGCAATTAGGCGACTAATCCTTCTAAGTTGGGTAACCCTCACCCGGTTATTCAGCCCAACGGCGGTCGAACCTGAAAGCCATTCAAAAAGAATAACAGTGCCAGAAAAAGAAAAAATGTCATTGATAAATCTTGTGCACACGAGGAAAATCATAAAAGCCGTATAGTGATTGTCCGAATGAAAGGGAGGAAAATCGAAAAAGAAGACTTAAGTACAAAGCATAGTCGGAGAGGTTACCCATAGGGAGACTGAGGTCTGTGGTTTACCGCAGTCTAGTGTTTGCATGTTACCTGTTTTGAGGAAAAATGCCGAGATTAATCTTAGGGGACTTGGAATGAGAAGTTCAAGTATGAGTATTATCACTGTAACTCACAATTCTATGGACGGTTCCGTTATGAAGGGAAAAAAAAGATATTAAGTTCGGGTTGGTGAGCTTGTTGCTTGAGGACAAGCAAAAGTTCAAGTACGGGGGAGTTTCATCGGTGGATTTCAGTTGTGTTTTCAAACGCTGTTTGTGGTTAATTTCGCAATGTTTTTATCTAGTTTTCGAAGCTTTAGTTGTTATTATCTGCATTACTCGTAGTTGTGTGTCTTCGAGTCTTATTTTTAAGTTTATGTTGCTTTTGCCGCTGGTGCGTTTGATTTGGTTTCTTTTAGTGTGTTTTTGGCAGGAATGGATAGCACGACAATCGCACCACATTCGGAGGCAAAGAAAAGTTGAAAAAGGGAAATCAGAGCTGCAACACGGGTACCCGTGTTGCACAACACGGCCCGTGTCATGAAGGACACGGTTGGCAGACACGGGTGGACCAAAGCAGAAGAAAAAAGAAGACTCAGACTTGCAACACGGGTGCCCGTGTCATGCAACACGGCCCGTGTTGCAGCCCTTGGAGAGGAGACACGCCCTGAAGAAGCCAGCAGCCTGACACGGCCACCCGTGTTGCACAACACGGCCCGTGTCAGGGCCACTGAACGTGAAATTTCTCTATTTTCTGATTTTTTGCTGTCAGACCTATTTCGAAGGGCATTTGAGACATTTCGCTATGTAATTTGAATTTAGATATAAGAGGCACATTTTAGAAAGTAGAAGACACTTTTGAATTGATATTAGGATTGACAACTGAGAGGATAGTTCGGCTGGGAAACAGAGGATCGATCAAAAGCGGAAGCAATTGATGATCCAAGGATTTCAACTTGCATTGTAATGATCTTTTCCTTTTCAATTCTAATTACTTTTATGTTTACCAAGAACATGAGCAGCTAAACCCCACGTTGTTAGGGGGTGGTTCTAAGTGCGATGTAATGACTTGTGTTTAATTATTCTATGAGAACTATGTTTTTACCTTGATTTATTTTATTTTGCATTAATCGTAATCGTATTCATATTGGAAAGTAGAATTCGAATCGTGCTTAGGCTTTAGTCTGGAAAGTTAACCTGACACTTTTGCAAAATAGTATCACGGTCGATATTGCTTAGGAATGAGGATATCCCGTATCACGTATTTTATGGTCGAAACTATTGCTTGATGCTTTTCAGGGACACTGAGGAATTAGTGTACAGGACAATCATCAAAGGGTTTTCCTTAAGGAATTAAGGCAACTAAAGTGGCCAACTGATAAATTAAGGTTAATAACGAGGATAGTAGAATAATCATACATGGTCTTTACTCGCATCGACTCCACTCCCCTAACACTGTTCTTAGATTGATTAATTAAGTCCGTATTTACTTATTATATTACTCTACTACCAAACAAACCACTAGACCTTTTGTTCATTTGAATCCTGAAAATTTCGTTAATTACTACGCAGTCCTCGAGATCGATACTTGGGACTTTTCCCTTATTACTACAATTGGTAAAAATAGTACACTTGCTATTTTCCCGATCAATAAGATATCAACTAAACTTTCTGGGTCGACTAGTACCCGCCCCACTTTTCAGTTTTGTACTATTACTCTGATCACCAGTGGACCGTCTTTGTGAGCTGTTATTCCTTCGACGCCCTTTTCAAAGAAGGTGATTGCATCCTGATTCATCTCTTCTTCTGGAGATGGCTTTTGCATGACATGCATTATTGTTCGGACATATCTTTTTCGAGCCGAACTAGATTATCCACATCCTGCGAATCCTCCTGTAATGGTACTCATGGTGTGAGTTTTATTATCCTTCTGGATTTTCTCTATACTTTCATTTTTCTTTTGTATGGCATCATCCATGTTGACACCAATTATTACATAGTCTTGCGACTCTAGTTTATAACCGAGAGATATCACTAGTAAGGATTTTTCTAGAGTTTGATCACACCAGACAGATTTTGTCGGAGCCTGGGAATTTCTGATAGAGAATCAAATTAATCTTATTTAGCCTTTTCATTTAATGTTATTTATTTAAATAAACTCAGTCAATGATGTTCCTTATTTTATGCTGAATATGTGGCCTGTAAGTTATGTTAGTGGCTTTATGGAGAGATTTTAGCATATCTCTGAAACCGTCATATTTACTGTGTATAAGTAGGAAATCTCAATTTAATGAAAGATACAACTTCTACAATATATTCTTAACCTATATGGTATCATCCGCTGATCTTGGAAACCTATTCCTTCTCCAAAATCCTATACCACGGCTGCTGAGTTTTCCACAACCATTCCTAACCCAAACGACAATGCTCGCTCGTTCGTCATTGTGCACTTCACCAACGCCATAAAACTTACCACTTCAAACTACATAACCTGGAAGTCGCAAATTCAGGCGACTCTCACAGGTTATGACCTTTTCAAGTTTCTCAACGACGACCACCTTGCTCCGCCTACAACTCTTACTGCCAACAACGTCACACCCCCAACCTAGCGTTTACTTCCTGGATGCGTCAAGATAGACTCCTTTATGGCACTTTGGTCGGCACCCTCGACGCCTCTGTCGCTCTGTTAGTCACTCGAGCCACCACCTCCAAAGAAGCATGGGATATTCTCGACGCACCTACGCCAACCCATCAAAAGGCCACCTTAATCAACTCAAAGCCAAGCTACGCTCGTCCACAAAAGGCTCTATGTCGACCACTGAATACATTCAATCGATCACTTCGACTGCAGACCTGCTCGCTTCGCTCGGAAAATCGGTTGACGATGACGACCTTGTCTCCTTTGTCCTCCAAGGTCTCGACAGTAACTATCAGTCCATTATTGATGCGATCAAGGCCCGAGATACCACCATCCATATTGACGATCTTCACGAAAAACTCCTTGTCAAGGAACTCGATCTCCGCTCTGCAGCAACCAACTTGGCCACACCGGCAACATCCCTGAACACACAGTCTCGTCCACGCACCAATCGACAACGCCACTAGCCGCCATCCAACCGCTCACTCTCCATTCATTCCTGCCCTCTTCCCATGGTTCCCCCGCCACAAGCTCGACCATTTCTTGGTAAATGCCAATGGTGCCGTGAAACAGGCCACGTCGTTGCCTACTGTCCTCTCTTCCGCCAACAGCATCCAAATGCTCGTCCTCCAACAATGCCCAGAACTCCTGCACCCTCACCCCCACCTCAGGCTCACACTGTCAACACTGCCTCCACATCTCGAAACTACATAGTCGACAGCGGAGCCACGCACCACATTGTCAATGACCTCAATCAACTCTCCCTCCATTATCCCTACAATGGCCCAGGCGAACTATTCATGGGCAGTAGTGAAGGTTTGCGAATCACTAACTCTGGAACTCTTTCACTTAGCACTTCTGCATCTTTGTTTAATTTACCAGATACTCTTTGTGTTCCACAAATGACCAAAAATATTATTTCTGTTTCTCAACTTTAAAATCAACAGAACTGCGCTATTGTTTTTTTACCCCATTCTTTTCATGTTAAGTGTCTCAAAACAGGCAGAATTCTTCTTAATGGGCCTTGCAGAGACGGCTTATACATGTGGCCCTCCTCTTCTACAATTTTGTCTTTGTCCCGCACCTCCAGCCCACTATGGCACCATGCCTTAGGTCATCCATCTTCTGCTACATTTAAATTAATTCAACAACAACTTCGGATTAGCTCCCCTACGTTCGACCAATCTGATTGCACCTCTTGTCAATTAAATAAGAGTCATAAGCTCCCATTTTACAATTCCAGTCTTTGTTCAAACTGTTTTCTAGAAGTTATTTTCTCTGATGTATGGACCTCTCCAATATTGTCGTATGATGGATTCAAATATTATGTAGTTTTTGTTAATCACTTTACACGGTATTCTTGGATTTATCCCCTCAAACGCAAATCCGATGTCCAACACACATTTATTAAATTTCGATCACTTGTCGAAAATTACTTCAAAACAAAAATCAAAATCTTCTATTCTGATAATGGCGGTGAGTTTATTGCTCTCCAAAATTTCCTAAGTCAAAACGGAATAAGTCACTTTACTTCACCACCCCATACTCCCGAACACAACGGTATATCTGAACGTAAACATCGTCACATAGTCGAAACTGGTTTGGCGCTACTAACACACTCTGGTATGCCACTTGAGTTTTGGCCTCACGCACTTCTCACCGCGATATATCTCATCAACCGTCTTCCTACCCCAACCCTTCAAAACCGATCACTTTTTTCTATTATTTTTAAACAAAATGCAGATTATGCTAAGTTAAAAAGTTTTGGTTGTTTGTGTTTTCCGTGGTTAAAACCATACACTGCTCATAAATTGAAATCCAGATCTGTTTGTGTTTTTGTAGGTTACTCCACCACTCAACATGCCTACTATTGTATGGACCTGAAAACCTGACGAATCTACACCTCACGGCACGTCAAATTTGTCGAAACAGAATTCCCGTTTCGGCAACAACCAAAAACCCCACAAAATTCAGCCCACCATACAGATTGGACCACCATATCACTACCCATCCTAACACCTCCCATGCCACCTCCCTCTCCTTCCCAATCGGACCCATCATGTCCTAGTTACCCACCTACCCCAACTCCAGCCCCACAAAGCTCTACTAACAACCTACATAACTCCCCTATCTCCAGTCCCTTAGTCGCCACTCCCTCTACCTCTCAATCATCATTCTCAGAACCACAATCCACACCCCCACCAACTCAAATCATCCCGGATCGTGGCATTGTCACTCGATCCAAAAACAACATCATCAAGCTGTCGCTTGCGCGAAAATAAGGTGCCGGCATGACAGAAGAGTCGCCACCTTTCGTTATTTATCCCTCAGAGCGGGAAAGGAAACGATCGGAAAAACCTGACGAAAAAGGGTAAGACAAGGTCATCGCAACCATTGTCTGGGTTCGGGAGTCGGTTATGCAAGGGGAAGGTATTAGCACCCCTCACGTCCGTCGTACTCGACGGGATCCTCGCTTGTTTGTTTACTTGGACGGGTTGGTTATAATCTATCTACCTATCAAGGCTGGCTGAAAAAGAAAAGAAAAATGACTCGGCAAAGCGTCGCACTTTATGCCTACGTATTCCCGTCTGGAACGAGAAATCAGAGTCAACGTAGTTCGGCCTACGAAGGATTATGGGGGAAGGGTTGAAGGTTGCTCGCTAGGATATCGCATCCTATGCCTACGTACTTTCATCTGGTATGAAAGATCAGAGCAAACGTAGTTCGGCTAACTACGGCCAAACAGGGGGCTCTCACACAGCAGTGAGCAAGACAAACTGATCCTAAAGGTTCGGGAACCTACAACTACGATCTGGTCTCAAATGCACTCGGGCAAGAGAAAGGGGAAACAATTAGTCGTTAGCGGGAAAGTCTCGATCGCACAGCCGCGAGAGAACAAAGGTTAGTTGTTAGTGTGCTCGCTAGGATATCGCATCCTATGCCTACATATCCTCGTCTGGTATGAAGAATCAGAGCAGCTGTAGTTCGGCTAACTACGGATCAAGCTACTCAAAAGCTCCTACTGAAAGGAAAGGGGAAAAGACACCCTAAAACTACAGCTAACAAGGGGAATCTACCTACCGTTATCATGCCTGGTTGACTATCCTAATGTCTATCATAACAACTCCGCAGCGGAGAAGTCAGAGCTCCTAAGGGATTCATGGCAACAGGACTAAACGGAAAACAAGAATCAACTACAAAGTAAAGGAATACTGAAAATATGCATGAATGTAGCAACTAAACAAACAAGGCGCAAAGGCCGCAAACCACAAAGGCAAGGGAGCTCAGCTCTACCAAATACCAACAAGCAAAGCCACTCAATAACAAGCAAGCAGAAGGAGGACCACCTCAACTTCTCATGCACACAAAGTCTACTTCTAAGATGCACCTAACTCAGAACTATCTAGATGAACACCTAAGCCTAATGCAACATAACATCACACAAGTCAAACAATACGAAGAGAAGGCTAGCTAACCTGACAAACCTCTATCTACAAAACAAGAGACTACTCCTGGGCAAGGCCCCTAACAAACCTGAAGCAAACTCCTAATCTATCTCTAAACAAAACCCTATGCAACACCTTAAGCAAATATCTAAGCAAACACTCTAATCAAAACCCTAAGCAAGAGGAATCAATCCCAGTCTCCAAGCTTCAGAACAAGCTTACCAGAGAAAGGGAGCTAAGTAAGCAAACCCATAGTGTCTTCCTCAGGAAAACACTAGGAGGTGTATACTCAGGAGTCATATCCTATGCGGCTCGACACTGTGATCAGTTTACATTCCTCCTCAGGAGAAATTAAACTCACATGAAGACTCCGGCATCACTGGATACTTGAGAAAACCTATATGCACTAAGGGAACTAAGTGAGCAGACCCATAGGACCTTCCTCAGGAAAGTACTAGGAGGCTGACACTTAGGAATCGTATCCTACGTGGCTCAACAACTGTGATCAGTTTACATTCCTCCTCAGGAGAAACTAAACTCACAAGTTGGCTTCAACATCACTGGATACTTAAGAAATCCTAGATAAACTAGAGGGACTAAGTGAGCAGACCCATAGGACCTTCCTCAGGAAAGTACTAGGAGGCTGACACTTAGGAATCGTATCCCATGTGGCTCAACAACATGTGATCAGTTTACATTCCTCCTCAGGAGAAATTAAACTCACAAGTTGGCTCCAACATCATTGGATACTTACGAAAGAGGTGAGAAGAAAGAATGAAAGTCATTCATAGTGCCTTCCTCAGGAAAGTACCATAAACTCCCTTCAAACTTCAGGATCTCGAACCTCACAAACGGGGAACAAGCTCCTAGACTAGGTCTTCAATCCAATGCATCCTTGCAAGCTCCAACAGGACTTCAACCATCTCTCATCTTCAAGAAGAACCCACAGACCACCAAACCATAAGAAACTATCTCTGAAGTCATCAAGACTTCTTCTATCCTTAAGCTCAGACTAAAACAATATCAGAACATCCTACAAAAATCTATCAAAAATCTATGGGAAACCTACATGGCTCTATGACAACATACTAAAAAAAATCAGAACAAAACTCATTACCAGATGAAAGAACCAAAATCAACAAAGCAGACATATCCACAAACCAATTATTCAATATCAAGACAATACAAAAAATGCAATTAAAATGACAATGCATGATTAAGCTAATGTTTTTGTACTATAAAATTCTACGTTGAATTACGAGTCTACAGAAAAAAGAACGGAATTATTTGACTAAACCTACTATTTTTTATGAATTTTCTAATAATATGCATAACCTGAAAAATATTAAAAAAGTCAATTAAATGGAAAATATACCAAAAATATCAAACAAAAATAAAATGGCATTTTTATTTTTATATGATTTTCTAGACATTATTTATAAAGTGGTAGAAAAAAGAAGAATTAAAAAATCAATTGTTTTCTATTTTATGATGAGTTTTTCAATATGCAAGAAAATAAAAGAAATTGAAAAAAAACAAAATTGAAATAAGATTGGAGGGGGGTGCTAACAGCAATGATTTCATGTTCATTTCCTAAGTGGGCCAGGATGGGGGGTGTACATAGCACATGGGCGCAGGGCCCAGTACTACCAGAAACTCATTACAAAAAAATAACAGAAGAAAAAACGCAGGGGGTGCAGCCTAGTAAGTTTTTCATGGCTATTTTCATTGGGCTTACGTTATGGGGGTGTGGATAGCATTGGGCGTAAGTGTCGCTACTGCGAAAATCGGCGCCGGCTTGACAGGAGAGTCGCCACCGTGCGTTATTTATCCCTCAGAGCGGGAAAGGAAACGCTCGAAGTAAACCTCGCAAAGACGGGAAAAGGTATGGTCATCGCAACCAAAACCTGGGTTCGGGAGTCGGTTACGCAAGGGGAAGGTATTAGCACCCCTCACGTCCATCGTACTCGATGGGATCCACGCTTGGTGTTTATAGGTAAAAGGGTGTATTATCTATCTACGCTAATGGCTGGTCTGAAAAGAAAATAAAAGGACAGGACTCGACAGAACATACGGTGTTCTGGGCCTACGTATTCCCTCGTGCAATGGGAGAGTCAGAGTCAACGTAGTTCGACTTCCTACGTCTAAACGGGGGAAAGGTTGCTCGCCAGGACATCGCGTCCTGTGCCTACGTACTTTCATCTGGGATGAAAGATCAGAGCAAACGTAGTTCGGCTAACTACGGGTAAACAGGGGCTCTCACACAGCAGTGAGAAAACAAACTGGTCTCTAAGGCTCTGGAACCTACAACTATGATCTGGTCTCAAATGCACTCGGGCAAGAGAAAAGGATAACAATTAGTCGTTAGCGGGAAAGTCTCGATCGCACAGCCGCGAGAGAACAAAAGTTAGTTGTTAGTGTGCTCGCTAGGATATCGCATCCTATGCCTACATATCTTCGTCTGGAACGAAGAATCAGAGCAGCTGTAGTTCAGCTAACTACGGATCAAGCTACTCAAAAGCTCCTACAGAAAGGAAAGGGAAACCCTAGAACTATAACTGAGAAACAGGGGAATCTACCTACTGCTATCACACCTGGTTGACCATCCTAATGTCTATCATAACGACTCCGCAGAGGAGAAGTCAGAGCTCCTAAGGGATCATGGCAACAGGATTAGACTACAAACAAGAAACTGCAACGCCAATGAATACTGAAAATATGCATGAATGCAACAGCTAAACGAACAAGGCACAGAGGCAAGGGAGCTCAGCTCTACCAAATACCAACAAGCAAAGCCACGCAATAACAAACAAGCAGAAGGAGGACCACCTCAACTTCTTATGCACACACAGTCTATTTCTAAGATGCACCTACTCGGAAACTATCTAGATGAACCTAAGTCTAATGCAACATAACATCACACAAGTCAAACAATACAAAGAGACTAACCCTGAACAGGGCCTCTAACAAACTTGAAACAATCTCCTAATAACTCTCTAAACAAAACTCTATACAAAGCCCTAAGCACAGGTCTAAGCAACAAATCTAATCAAAACCCTAAGCAAGGATCTAAACATCTCCTAGGCAAGAGGAATCAATCCCATTCTCCAAGCTTCAGAACAAGCTTACCAGAGAAAGGAAGCTAAGCAGGCAAGCCCATAGTGCTTTCCTCAGGAAAGTACCAGGAGGTTACTACTCAGGAGTCATATCCTATGCGGCTCGACAACTGTGATCAGTTTACATCCCTCCTCAGGAGAGATTAAACTCACATGAAGGCTCCGGCGTCACTGGATATTTGAGAAATACCTATATGCACTAGGGGAACTAAGTGAGCATACTCATAGGACCTTCCTCAGGAAAGTACTAGGAGGCTGACGCTTAGGAATCGTATCCTACGTGGCTCAACAACTGTGATCAGTTTACATTCCTCCTCAGGAGAAATTAAACTCACAAGTTGGCTCCAACATCACTGGATACTTACGAAATCCTAGATAAACTAATGGAGCTAAGTAACTAGACCCATAGGACCTTCCTCAGGAAAGTGCTAAGGGGCTTCCACTTAGGAATCGTATCCCATGTGGCTCAACAATATGTGATCAGTTTATATTCCTCCTCAGGAGAAATTAAACTCACATGCCGGCTCCGACATCATTGGATACTTACGAAAGAGGTGAGAAGGAAGGATGAAAGTCATTCATAGTGCCTTCCTCAGGAAAGTACCATAAACTCCCTTCAAACTTCAGGATCTCGAACCTCACAAACAGACAACAAGCTCCTAGACTAAGCCTCAATCTACTGCATCCTTGCAAGCTCCAACAGGACCTCCAATCAGCTCTCACCTTGAGAAGAAACCCACAGGCCAACAAACCACAGGAGACTATCTCTGAAGTTCAACCACAGTTGAACTTCAAAGTCAGAAGTCATCAAGACTTCTCCTATCTTCAGGTTCAGACAAATCCTATCAGAATAACCTCTGAAAAATCTACCAACATTCTATGGGGAACCTACATGCCTCTATGATCCCAAGATCAGATTTCAAGACCTAAGTCAACTTCTAAGGCAACTAACCAATCCCTAATGTGTGGACAGTGCAGGTTTAACCATTGAATTGTGAGGTCTCTATTTCCTAACCCTAAAACGGTATCAAACAAATCTAGAAAAATTCTATGGGGAGCATGCATCTGTCTATCACAACATACTAAAAAATCCAGTCAAACAAGCAAATCAAACAATAGAAATAAAATTCACCAGCTAAGCATATGTACAAAATGAATTTAAAAGCAACTAAAATTGCAAAAATACCAATGAAATGGAAAATGCAAAATTATACTAATATTTTTATGGGATAAAATTCTACATTTTATTATGAGTCTACAGAAAAAAGAACGAGTGAAAAAGACCTAATCTACTATTTTTTATGAAGTGTTTTCTATTATGTATGAACAAAACAATTAAAAACAATTAAAAAACAAAGCAGAGGGGGTGCAAACAGCATAAACCTAGTTATTTCAGGATTGGGCCCAGGGATGGGGGGTGCGCGCAGCAATCAACCAAAGCCCAATCTCTATGCTCTTATTTTCAGCACCTCTTACAAAAAAAAGGGTGAGATGAGCGAAGGGAGTGCGTCTCAGCATGGTCAAAGCCCAACCCAACTCAGATCCTAAACCCTAAGTATTAAAGCCTATTTTCTCCCAAAAATTGCGCCACTGTTCACATTCCCCTTCTCGTTGCGCCGCTCCACCTTTCCATCCCTTCTCTCCCTCTCACTCAGAAACTCTCACCCTCTCAAACAACTCACCAGCAAACGAAACACAACCACCATGAACCCTCACCCAGATCCCTCTCTGGAACCCTCTTCTCTCAAATTCTCACCCAACGAAACCCTAACAATCCTAAACCCACTAATAATCAGAAGAAAAGGCGAAAGATCTTCGTGAACGTGTACCTGGAGATGAAGCAAGGACGAATCGAGGGAGCTCTTGAAGCTGGTGAAGATCTACTTCACGTTGATCCGTTCGTTGAAGATCGCTGATCTCAGAGCGCGACGATCTTGAAGGATTGACGAACGAAGGTGGAGATCTACGAATGTCGTTCGCGGATGAAGACTTAAAAGTGTTTGAGGGCGTTGATTTGATGATTATTGATGATAATCGAAGCTCATTTGCGATGAGAAGTGAAGATCTTGCTCGAAGATTCTGGAAAAATTGATGGAGACGATGAAGGTTTTAGTTGGAGGTGATTTCTGGAGATTATGGATGAAGATGAAGGTTTAGTTTCTGGAAAAACATTGATGCAAGTTTGACGTTATTCTGGAAAATCTTGATGAAGGTATGGAGGTTCAAGGCGTTTCTGGAAATCTTTGTTGAAGGTGATGAAGGTGGAAGGGAAGAGATCGGAGGAAGATGAACGGAATCTGGGTTTGGAGGGAGTTCTGGTGAGTTTTCCGGCAAAGGACGGTCGCCGGAGTACATGCACGGTGGCCGGAGTGGTTTCACGGTGAAGCGTGGGGAGCAAGACGCGTGGTAGTGGACGAGCTCTGCATGTGGGACACGCGTCCCACGCGTGGCTGAGGGAGAGACGGTGAGGGATACGCGTGGCGCTCTGGGAAACGGAAAGGTGGGTCCTCCCCCTGGGGACACGTGTTGCTTGGCTTTTATTGCTGAGTTTTCGCTGGAGCTTTCTGGAGTATTCTAGAAGAAGCTGGAAAGCTGGTTGTTTAGACTTTTTTGAATTTCTGAATAATTCCTGGACAAAAACAAACTGGGCCTTGCCAAAAACGCCCCCTCGGCCCATACGAGCTGGATAACAAAAAAAACTGTAAAAAACTGTACTTTAATAAAAACAATTAATCCTAACTATTAAAATCAAATAATACCTAATTGAGCTAATTATATCTAAAATATCAATTAACCTAATTAACAATTTCCTAATCAACTCTAAAAATGATTAAAACTCATACTATCCTAATTAAATCTAAAATGAACAATTAACCTAATTAACTCTAAAAAGAAGATTAATGCTCTAATTAATTCTAAACACAATTAAGATCTAATTACTCTAAAATTCACTAATTCTCTATTAAAATCCTATTATCATTTAATATCTATCAAAATCTATAAAAGAAAACTATATTATTTTCTATATTATCCAAAAACTATTAAACCTATTTAAACCCATAGAAAAAAATTCTAAACTATTATTAAAAGAAAAAGCTATATTATTCTAAAAAAATAAAACCATTTAAAATCTTATTTAAAATTCTACAAATGATTAAAATCTATTAAAAAAATTCTAAAAAGAGAATTAAACCATTAAAAAATACAAAAACCCTATTTAAATTCCAGAAAAATCTATAAAGCCTGTAAAAAATTCACAAAAGTCTATTAAAACCCTAAAAATGCAGATGAATGCAAATGACTCCCATAAAAGCGCACGAGACCAGATTGAATCGAACGGAGATCCCCGGGCTCCAGAATATCCCCAAAATCACTGAAAAATCACCGAGGAGCACACAATTTCCCGAAAATAAAACCCCGATAATCTGGACTGGGTCTGCCACATCTGATAGACAAAAATCAAGCTGTCAACTCTGATATCCCCTGCTTGTGCACAAAAATCACACATCTGAGCTGTGAATATGAAATTAAACCATGAGTCAGATAGGAGAATTGGTTGGTCAAATTTTAGGGTGCAACAGCTGCCCCTATTCAAGCGACTTGGACCTGAAGGGTTTGAAGAGCGCTCAGCCTTCAAACATTCAGAGGTACGAGACGGTTGAATACAAATAAAACCCGAAAATTTGCCAACCGCGAGCATATACTGTCAACTGCTTGGAGAATAAAGTCCAGAAAACCGAGTCCAGTTATTACGGCACCAAACTGATTGATCATCTGATAAAGAACTCCTGATTGAATACCCGTTGCTTGTGATACCCCATGTAACAAACCCTGATGGTTGCAACAACATACTTGATTCTTTCACATTGCCTACTGATAGGCAGGAAGAAATATACTCACATCGCCCAAAGATGGACGGGAAGACACCTTGATTGAATACTCACTTCGTCTAATGATAGACGGAAAGACAACATTAATCTCCATATTCGCATCGTCTAAGGGTAGACGGCATCATCCTGATTGATGAACAACTCATTATTCTCATCGTCTAAGGGTAGACGGTATCATCCTGATTGATGAACAACTCATTATTCTCATCGTCTAAGGGTAGACGGCATCATCCTGATTGATGAACAAATCATTATTCACATCGTCTAAGGATAGACGGGATCATCCTGGTTGATGAACAACTCATTTCACATCGTCTAAGGATAGACGGAAAGGAATAATCTCCAAATTCACATCGTCTACGGGTAGACGGCATCACCATAATCTCCGTATTCACATCGTCTAAGGGTAGACGGCATCACCATGATTGATGAACAAATTAATATTCTCATCGTCTAAGGGTAGACGGGATCATCCTGATTGATGAACAACTCATTACGGCATCATCCTGATTGATGAACAAATCATTACTCACATCGTCTAAGGGTAGACGGAATCATCCTGATTGATGAACGAATCAATATTCTCATCGTCTAAGGGTAGACGGAAGGACACCTTAATCTCCAAATTCACATCGTCTACTGATAGACGGGATCAAATTCTTAATCTCCATACACACATCGTCTAAGAGTAGACGGCATTATCCTGATCAACATTCACATCGTCTAAGGATAGACGGAAACAAAGCCTGAACGCATACTCACATCGTCTAAGGATAGACGGAAAGACACCATAACGCAATTCAACACCATCCCTTGAATTTCAGAATCCTTCTGTCTACGGGAATTGATGGAGAAGTCAATATCCTTGAAGGGGCCACATCGTCAGTATGGACTGACGGGAAGAAAAACCACCTTTTAAGAAACATGTCGTCAATAAGAATCGACAATCACGAAAACTGAACATTCTTCGAAGAGCTTCGACATCAATAGGGATTGATGGTCAGAAAAGTCTTTCTTGAACGTCATCATATCCAATAACCAGAAAGAGAACCAATATCCAAAATCATTTTGAAACCCCTCAACAACTAAGGATAGCCGGAGAAGGCTCGCTGGGGAAACACCTCATCATATGTCTGATCTGGCAATAAGAAACCCGCTGAACAATAGCTCGAAACTTCACATCGTCTGCTGACAGACGGAAAGGAAAGCTACTTATTAGAACAGTTCTATTTTGAGCTCCATTGAAAATCAACCCAAAACTTCACATCGTCTACTGATAGACGGTAAGAAAAGCACATCCTGGGGGAACCCCTTCTTGAAGCCTCACTGCGATCACCCGCAACTTCACATCGTCTATGGATAGACGGAAAGAAAACCCCATTCATACTCAAGACGTCTAATGCTAGGCGGAGAAATCCACTTATTGGGGGAACACATCGCCAATATGAATTGACGGGAAGAAAAGCTTGTCAACATCAGATGACTGACTGATCAAAGCATAATTGCTGCCTGATATGATACAAATAACCTGCTGAACTGTCTGAATACTGCTGCTGAATAAATGTCCCTGAACTGATCACAGAGTAATTCACGCGCCATATGAGGTTGACAGAAACCTGACTTATGCTTTGTATGCTTATGCAAATGCTTTAGTCTTTCTATGGCGTAATGCTCCATTTGGGATGGAAATGCTACACATTCTGGAAATGTCATGCAGGTATGATGCAAATATGATGCATGCAATATGTTAGCAGGCTCGAGCTGTTGGAGAGGCCGGGTACAGAAAACCACTTCAGCAAAATAAATGCTGAAGGCGAGGCCAACTTTGCTGGGGATAACCCGGATATCACTGAATCGTCCTAGCAAAATAAATGCTGGGAGAGTGAAATCAACCATGCTGGGGATACCGGGAACTTAACCGAACACTTTGACGAAGTAATACCCTGCTGGGGAATGTAACTCCGTTGTGAAATAGCAGACGTGCTGAATATGATTGGACTCCTCTGGGAATAGCTTACCCATACCAATGACAAATTGGTCTCTGCTGGAGATAAAGGAGGGAGTCCTCCTGCGCACTGACGAAGCTCGGATCTGGAAATTGATGCACCAACACGGATGGTCTTCACAGTAATCGCAAACATGGATTTGAGCTCTTAAGCTTATCTTACTGGGTCAGATACAACTGCCGCTGGGAAATATTCTTCCTGAATACACAGCCTTTTAGTGAAGAGTCAAGGGATAGTGACACAACTTCCCGCATTCATCTCGCTCTCGAAAATCGACTGCATCCACTCGAATAACTCTGAATGACCCTGTAGGTACGGAGAACGACAATCCTTTTGCTTCTGATATGCCCCAGCTTATAGGACATCTGTGGGGATAGTCCCTGAAAGGAAATCTGCAAATCTGAGCCCTGATGGTCTGATATAACATGCTTCAGCGCTCTGAACTTCTGAGAAATACTTCTCCTCACCTGCTTCTCGCATAACCTTTGCGCGCTTAAGATGATCTGCCCCTGACTGCAACTCCTTGATTATCTGATTCAGAGTAGCACCTCCTGACTACGGCGTATTCACCAAATCTCAACTTGATTGCCCCAAAATGACTGACTTCGGAAAGCTGACCTGGCTGGGGATCACAATAAAGCTTGCCCCTGCTCTCGGAACATTCGGGCGCTCCACATTCTATCTTGACCATACTTTCCATTGTAGGAAGCTTTTCTGCTGTCAAGCGCTTACTCGCAAGTAAAACAAGCTGTTCTGCATAAATGATGTATTAATGCAACACATATGACAGCTTTGACATCCAATCTGTTCACTGGGGAAAAGGAAAAACAGCTTATGGCATATGATGCACAAAACATTTATCAACATCAGTATCAACATGGTAAGAGGAACCTTTTAGGAGTCAGAATCGACGCGACCTTTACCGGAGTATGCTTTCGAAACACCCTGCTTCAATTAGGTCTTTTGAAGGTTGTAACGTGGTCAGGTTCATGGTTTTGAAAGAAAGGATAAAGGCTCAAAGTTTACTTTAACCCACCCGTTCTCCTTGATGTTCTCCGATCCTATGTTCAGCTAATTCGATCTTAGCGCTCACCTCTCAGAGGCTGAAAGAAAATAGGAATGATAGTTCGAGAAACTTTTGGATTTTGGAGTGACAGTCACTCACTTTTCGTCTTTGACACTTGAGGTCACACGACTCGTATTTCATTTGAGGATTTTTCTTTTGATCCTTTTCACTTTTTCTTTTCATATCCCTAACTTTTGCCTGGACTGACTCCTTTTGAGTATCTTTTGATTTTTTTAAGTCCAGCGGGATGCCCTCATTTTTGCCTAAGTCATTTGTTTTGAATTTTTCTTGACTTAGCGGGCTTTTGATTCTTTTTCATTCTTCTTTTTTCGAACAAGTCGTGTGACATTGGTTGTCTGACTCTTTGGGAATGATGTGGCTGTCCCACTCTTGATTGAACCATTGTGGTCTTTTAGGCACGACCTCTAGGGGTGTGATTGATCCTCGAACGGACACTCCTTTTGCAATTTGGATGCTCGGTCAAATTAGCTAACACCTACCCTGCCCCGGGTTAAGATTGAGGGTTTTTTCGTTCACAGAAAGAAACTCCTACTACAAGGCTCAAAGGGGTTGACAAGGGATTATCTTCCTTATATCTCCGGTGTTTAAGGATTTGAAACAATGCCTGTACATCATCAGCAGGTTTTATTTCAAAAGCATACATTATCGATATTTGCATGTCGGTCATTTTCGTCATCCTCCCCAAATTCTACTTAACCAAGCAGTGGATATTTGCAAAACAGTTAGTGAACACGAATGGATTCAATCAAAACATGCACATTTATTTCATTATCATCAATTTGAATGAAAACAACCAAGTTTTACAAACAAGTTTACAAATTCAAACAGGAAAGCAACTACAAATGTAAAGCAATGACAAGCTAAAACAAAGAAAATATGCTAGCTCCCGAGAACTGGGCTTTTGCATCTACCCTGCTGCTGAACCAGCTATCTTTATTAGAGGCAATTCGATGCGGTCCTGATCTGCTTTCGACGACTCAACCAAACTATAGAGCCCTTTCTCCTTCATTCAGATGATGTGGGGACCTCCCGGCCCGAAGCTGATTGCTGCACTATCAAGCAGATCCTGCACTTTGTGCTTAAATGCTTTACAGTTCTCAACTGTATGGCCAGGTGCCCCGGTATGGAACTCGCAAGTAGCGTCAGCATCGTACCCCGGTGGTGGTGGTCCCGTTAAGGGAGCCAATGTCCTTTTACGAACCAATTGGAGCTGAAGCAATGTCTGCAGAAGCTGTGCGTATGGTATAGGAGGAGTTTCCAAATGACGGCTTGCCAAAGGACCTTGATTCTGACCTCTTTTATACCCCCGATTATTCTGTTGCTGAGGCTGCTGCTGCCGGTATCGGGTTGACCCTTGAGCGCCATTCGTATCAAATGCAACATCGGCTTCTTGATCTTCGATGTATTGATTAACGCTCTCCTTACGCTTAGCCATTTGCTTTCTCAGATCTGCCCCAGGAATAGGCAACAATTGTGGGCCTGGAGATTCTGACACCATGGAGTCCAGGATACGCTTTTGACCCACTGCAGCTTTAGAAACATCTGTCATTTTAACATCGATCGAGACAGGAGCAATGTGCACAGCTACGCCGCCCGGCGTGAATTCAATATCGTGCGAGTCAATCAGATCTTGAACATTGTGCTTAAAAGCATGACAACCCTCGATGTCATGTCCGAATGCCCCGGAATGAAAATCACATTGCTTATTGGCATCGTATCCCTGAGGAAACGCTTTTGTTGGTGGTGACAACGTTCTTTTCTCAACCAGATTAAACCTCAGTAAGATCTGCAAGAGCTCAGCATATGCCATAGGTGGTGCCTCAAACATTCTCTTTGGCTTCCCTTCCTGGATCCTCTGTTGAGCCGGATGCATCTTCTGTTGCTGCTGCTCAGGTTCCACATGCACAGGTAGCGCGAGCTTCTTCATTGCGGCTTCAAATAGCTGATCGTCTTCTTTCCTAAGCACATTCTTGACTACCTCCATGATCAAGCTCATTTGGGTCTTCAGCTGACTGTTCTCCTCTTTGAGAATCTTCTGCTCTAGACGCATCTCTTGCATGTCTTTCATCATCTGCCCCAGCTGGCTTTGGACTTCGATCAATCCAACCTGATTCTGTTCCATATCTCTGAAGGAGTTCCTGCAATAAACTGGACGATGAGGAAATAAGGCCCACGGTTCTGATATACCTGCTAAATGATAATGCAGCGTAGCAAACAAACACACATTCACAACGAGATAAAGAGAAACTCAAGCTATAAGCAACCAGATGAACATCTCCCACACATGTACAACCAACAAAATCAGCAGGTAAGCACAAATGAGTATGAATACAACGACCCCAGCCAACAATCCTGGTGGTGATCGACAAATACTGATGTACAAAAGCTAAACGGGTTAAGCAGAGAAAACAGATGCGGCATCCGACGCGAAAACCTCTAGAAACTTCTCCCATACAACCGAACTTTCTGATTGGCAATCTTCAGAGCACACACTTCCTGTGGAGTCTTCCATGACATTAACTGACGAACCCGCACAACTGGAAGACGGAAAATCATTAATCTGAACACAACCTTGAGGAGTGATGCAAATACGGTCAGAGTCTAACAGATCCTGAATCTGGCTTCTAAGCACCTTACAATCATTTGTTGAATGCCCCTGTGCCCCAACATGGTACTCACAGCGGGCGCTGGCATCAAAACCTGGAGGATACGGTGGAATCACCGGCTTAGTCTCTTTCGGCACTATCAATCCGCTTCTGACCAGATCTGGCAACAACTGACTGTACGACACTGGTAGCTGAGTAAACTGCCTTTCAGGTTTCCTTGGTCTTCGTGGAGCATGTTGACGCGATCGACGATAGGATGACCGTTGACTTGAAGTATCTGAAAACTGATCCTGAGATGCTAGAGATTCTGAGGTGGCATCATCTCCTTCCCACTCTTCTTGAGAACTGACAACTGGCTCAATCTTATTAACCGGGACGTAAGGAACACCTCGAAACTTTCCACTCCTGAGTCCTCTCTCAACAATCTCTCCCAGCCTCATCAGGCCCACAAAGCTTGTGCAACTGAACAATTTGTCAAAATAATGGCCTTTCAGAGTCCCCAAGAAGACGTCAACCAGTTCCCTTTCCGGAAGCGGTGGTTGAACACTAGCAGACAATTCTTTCCACCTTCGCAAATACGCTCTGAACGATTCATTCTCTGCCTGAGACAATTCTTGCAGATCTACGAGACTAGGAGTCAAATCCAAGTTGTAATCGTACTGCTTTATGAAAGCTCTGGCTAAATCCACCCATGATCGAATCTGGTTACTTTCCAATTGCACATACCATCTCAACGATGCCCCAGTCAGGCTATACTGAAAGCAATGGATCATCAATTTGTCATTTCGCACAAACGAAGTCATCCTTCGACAGAACATCATCAAATGCAACTTCGGACAGCTATCTCCTGTGTATTTTTCAAATTCCGGCATTTTGAACTTGTACGGCAACACGAGGTCAGGGACCAAGCACATGGCTACAGCATCCAGGTTAACGGCATCTTTCGCTTCCAAGGCTTTCATTTGCTCTTCCAACACTCGGAGTCTTCTACCATAGTCAAGAGCTCTTGGATCTACTAACCCGGTCATTGGAATATCTCTCCGGTAATTCATCACAGGGAAATCAACACATTGATTGTTAACGGGAGGATATCGCTCATTTTGGGCAAGAAACTGCTCATGCCGATCTCTGTTCTCAACAGCTGGCTGTACAACTTGGTCTGCAGTTAGATTGTTCGCTTGCGGGAAGTCCTCCATAAAATCATACTGATGGTTGGGCGCCATAGTAAACCCTGCCTGGGTATTAGGAGACTGGAGATTGCCTTCAGACATAGCCACCAATTACCGGTAACCGACTATGCTGCTTGATTCTGCTCAAATCCGCTTCAGCCCCTTGGTCGTCTTCAACACTCCACTCTTGCCTCAAACAATTCCCCGAGAATCACTTTCTGGTGAAAACAAAGGCTGGATAAGTGCTCTGACCTGCTAGAGAAATGCTATGCAATATGATTTATGCAAACAGAAATACAAAAATGCTAACGTGCATGTGTGCATTGGAGATATTTTCCCTCCAATTCCAGTGTCAGTGGTAGCAAGACGAGATAAACCATAAAGACAACATTTGGAAAAACCCTCATATATTGATTAGCATAACAGTCTTGTCAAGAAGTTACATAACTATGCTCCATACAGCTGATATGATAGGGAGGATCCCAGCCAACATGCCTGGTGGTGACCTCAACATACAGAATACAAGAGAAATCAAATACGGGTACGGTTGCGGAAGTCCTCGACCATCTTCTTTGTCTCTGCGTGATCTGGTTGATAAATCAAGCCTTCTATCAGTCGATCCCTCTTCCTGACTGTCCCCTGGATGTCTCTGACAAAGTCTTCCCAAGCTTTATCATTAGCGCCATCCCTTGGTTTGGGTCTCTTGGCATCTGCTCTATGCTGGAGATCTTCCAAATTCTTCATGGCATCTGTCAACTTGCGCTCGGCTTCGTATCGGCGACAGGCTTCTTCTTCAAGCTCTTCGTTCTTCACTTTGACCTGTTCTTCTAACTGAGCAATCTGTGTCTTCAGCCCTTCTTCTCGCTCCTTGCGCTTGGTCATAGTGAGATCCCAGTGTTCTCTGAACTTGGCTAGCTTTGTGTAGGCCCTTTCCAGTTCTTGCTTTTTGGTGGCCAACACACTACTAACTGAGTCGACATCTAACTCTAGACGCTTCTTGGTTTCAGTCAATTCCAATAGCGTAGCCTTCAGATGTTTCAGAGTTTCATCCTGCTGCTTAGAGATATATCCTGTCTCAATATTTTCATGCCGAAGCTTGGCATTCTCCTGCTCTAAAGCCTCTTTAGCCCTTGCTAGCTCTTCTTTCTCCGCCATCAGCTGCTTGTAAACCTGAATGTCCACAGTGGTAGGCTCCTCTACCGGAGGAGGATGCAATGGCTGAACTGCTGGATACGGCATAAGGAACTTCACAGCTCGCTCACGAATCCATTCTTCATATGAGCTAGGACCTCGAGTATCCCCTCTGCTACCTGAAAGCTTCCCTCTCTTGTGCAAGTTTTTCCAGGCTTTCTCAAGTTTGGTCAGCATCTCTTTCCCTATTGCCCCGGTGAGATACAGAGATTCCTGTATCTCCTCGGGCTTTGGCGCTCCATGAGGTATGTACCCAAATTGCTTGATCAATAAAGAAGGGTTATAGTTGACACAACCTTTCCTTCCTATTAACGGAACATTCGGGAATCCTTCGCCTTTGAGTATGACTTCAGCTCCAAATACTTCTTTATTGGTCCATACCACGTTCTCAGCAGTCAATCCCATTAAGCGCTCGGGCCATCCTAGAGAATTGATAGAGGTGACAAACGGACCTGACTTAGGCAAATGACTGGTGAACCACCTGCATAGGAGAGGGACACAACAAGACACGTTCCTTCCTCGTCGCTTTTCATTCTGATAGTGAGTTGAATGGTGGATATCTCCCAGTAAAGTAGGAACTGGGTTACCCGCAGCCAAAATATAGAAGGCATCTGAATCAACAAAATCAGGAATGTTCGGGAACAACACGATGCCATACACACATACAGCAAGAATGACGTCAAAAACATCCCATTTACCCTTCTGGGCATACTCTCGAGCCTTATCCACTAAGACGTCCAACGGAAATCCCCATACGTCTCCTCTTCTGATCATCTTCCCAGACAACTCAGACTCTTTTAAACACAGGATGGTAGAAAGCTCAGCCAGCTCAGGCTCAGCGTCCGTACGATAAAAAGGCATCTGATCACGGATCGGTATATCCAGAAGTGCAGAGTACTCCTCCAGGGTAGGAGCCAAAACAAAGTCGGGAAATACAAAACACCTGAGCTCCGCGTCGTAAAACTGTAACAGAGTGTAGATGCCGCTGGTTTCGTAGGCAGATGGCTGATAAACGTAGGTCAGAATCCTCCCATATCTCTTTCTGAAGTCACCCATTCCTCTCTTCTTAGCAATAGCAATCAACTCTAACAATAGACTGATATTCGGCGACGGAAACTTATAGGGCAATACTCTCTTCAGGTTTTCCATGTCTTGCTAGGAACGAACACCAGAACTGGAAGGGAAAATATGTACCTGCAATACACACACGTTAGTTGAATGCAGATGGTAATGCAATGATGCAATATGATAAATAATGCAATCTGCGAACACACGGGCTATGCTGTAGCCTGAAGAGGAATATCTCTGTGATCGAGAACAGAAAACCAACACGGTCATCAGAATCTCATGCCAATAACTATTATCTGATACTCAAAATATCAATCCCCTGGTAAGAAAACCATCTGACCCTCTGTATCTGACGAAAATACCATCTGATAATAGTCTCAACCTCAGATAAGAAACCCATCTGACCCAGACAACACACCTGGAGATGAATCAAGAATACCATCTGACAAAGATACTGAATCATGGTTTCTGAAGGCCAGTTTTCCTGCAATAACCCAGTCCCTCTCACAGGTAGGATAAACCTAATCCACGGACAAAGGTACGGCATCCTATGCGGTTGTCAGCGTCACAGACTTTCATGAGTGACGATACGATTCCCAGAAGGAGTGGCATCATCAAGTCATGAAGAGGCCTCACTTAGCTGACTTCCAAATGATCGGTCCCCAGAGTCGACAATCCTCACGTCTGGACTCCCCTCAGATCCTCAGGACCGGAAAGGAGCACCTCTGCAAGAATCTCGTCTGAGCGTAGATTTTCGTAGGGAACTGTGCCTGCTCAGCAGACAGGTTCGTCTACTACTTCTCCACAACTATATCTAGGTGTGTACTCAAGCCCAGGTCCGGCTTCTCACTCACAGTAACCTCCCTTCGCCCACAGCAATAATTATGATAATATAATGCTGGAAAATAAATGCGGAAAGGTAAAAGTACAGAAAAGTAAAGTGCAGAAAAGTAAAACACAATATGCACAACACCCAACGAATAAACACCCAAGCGCTAGGATTGACTCGCGTAGGGGATGGGAAACGGTCCCAGCATAAGGGATGGGAAAAGTCCCTAGATGCTATAGGTCCCCAGCAGAGTCGCCAGCTGTCGCTACTGCGAAAATCGGCGCCGGCTTGACAGGAGAGTCGCCACCGTGCGTTATTTATCCCTCAGAGCGGGAAAGGAAACGCTCGAAGTAAACCTCGCAAAGACGGGAAAAGGTATGGTCATCGCAACCAAAACCTGGGTTCGGGAGTCGGTTACGCAAGGGGAAGGTATTAGCACCCCTCACGTCCATCGTACTCGATGGGATCCACGCTTGGTGTTTATAGGTAAAAGGGTGTATTATCTATCTACGCTAATGGCTGGTCTGAAAAGAAAATAAAAGGACAGGACTCGACAGAACATACGGTGTTCTGGGCCTACGTATTCCCTCGTGCAATGGGAGAGTCAGAGTCAACGTAGTTCGACTTCCTACGTCTAAACGGGGGAAAGGTTGCTCGCCAGGACATCGCGTCCTGTGCCTACGTACTTTCATCTGGGATGAAAGATCAGAGCAAACGTAGTTCGGCTAACTACGGGTAAACAGGGGCTCTCACACAGCAGTGAGAAAACAAACTGGTCTCTAAGGCTCTGGAACCTACAACTATGATCTGGTCTCAAATGCACTCGGGCAAGAGAAAAGGATAACAATTAGTCGTTAGCGGGAAAGTCTCGATCGCACAGCCGCGAGAGAACAAAAGTTAGTTGTTAGTGTGCTCGCTAGGATATCGCATCCTATGCCTACATATCTTCGTCTGGAACGAAGAATCAGAGCAGCTGTAGTTCAGCTAACTACGGATCAAGCTACTCAAAAGCTCCTACAGAAAGGAAAGGGAAACCCTAGAACTATAACTGAGAAACAGGGGAATCTACCTACTGCTATCACACCTGGTTGACCATCCTAATGTCTATCATAACGACTCCGCAGAGGAGAAGTCAGAGCTCCTAAGGGATCATGGCAACAGGATTAGACTACAAACAAGAAACTGCAACGCCAATGAATACTGAAAATATGCATGAATGCAACAGCTAAACGAACAAGGCACAGAGGCAAGGGAGCTCAGCTCTACCAAATACCAACAAGCAAAGCCACGCAATAACAAACAAGCAGAAGGAGGACCACCTCAACTTCTTATGCACACACAGTCTATTTCTAAGATGCACCTACTCGGAAACTATCTAGATGAACCTAAGTCTAATGCAACATAACATCACACAAGTCAAACAATACAAAGAGACTAACCCTGAACAGGGCCTCTAACAAACTTGAAACAATCTCCTAATAACTCTCTAAACAAAACTCTATACAAAGCCCTAAGCACAGGTCTAAGCAACAAATCTAATCAAAACCCTAAGCAAGGATCTAAACATCTCCTAGGCAAGAGGAATCAATCCCATTCTCCAAGCTTCAGAACAAGCTTACCAGAGAAAGGAAGCTAAGCAGGCAAGCCCATAGTGCTTTCCTCAGGAAAGTACCAGGAGGTTACTACTCAGGAGTCATATCCTATGCGGCTCGACAACTGTGATCAGTTTACATCCCTCCTCAGGAGAGATTAAACTCACATGAAGGCTCCGGCGTCACTGGATATTTGAGAAATACCTATATGCACTAGGGGAACTAAGTGAGCATACTCATAGGACCTTCCTCAGGAAAGTACTAGGAGGCTGACGCTTAGGAATCGTATCCTACGTGGCTCAACAACTGTGATCAGTTTACATTCCTCCTCAGGAGAAATTAAACTCACAAGTTGGCTCCAACATCACTGGATACTTACGAAATCCTAGATAAACTAATGGAGCTAAGTAACTAGACCCATAGGACCTTCCTCAGGAAAGTGCTAAGGGGCTTCCACTTAGGAATCGTATCCCATGTGGCTCAACAATATGTGATCAGTTTATATTCCTCCTCAGGAGAAATTAAACTCACATGCCGGCTCCGACATCATTGGATACTTACGAAAGAGGTGAGAAGGAAGGATGAAAGTCATTCATAGTGCCTTCCTCAGGAAAGTACCATAAACTCCCTTCAAACTTCAGGATCTCGAACCTCACAAACAGACAACAAGCTCCTAGACTAAGCCTCAATCTACTGCATCCTTGCAAGCTCCAACAGGACCTCCAATCAGCTCTCACCTTGAGAAGAAACCCACAGGCCAACAAACCACAGGAGACTATCTCTGAAGTTCAACCACAGTTGAACTTCAAAGTCAGAAGTCATCAAGACTTCTCCTATCTTCAGGTTCAGACAAATCCTATCAGAATAACCTCTGAAAAATCTACCAACATTCTATGGGGAACCTACATGCCTCTATGATCCCAAGATCAGATTTCAAGACCTAAGTCAACTTCTAAGGCAACTAACCAATCCCTAATGTGTGGACAGTGCAGGTTTAACCATTGAATTGTGAGGTCTCTATTTCCTAACCCTAAAACGGTATCAAACAAATCTAGAAAAATTCTATGGGGAGCATGCATCTGTCTATCACAACATACTAAAAAATCCAGTCAAACAAGCAAATCAAACAATAGAAATAAAATTCACCAGCTAAGCATATGTACAAAATGAATTTAAAAGCAACTAAAATTGCAAAAATACCAATGAAATGGAAAATGCAAAATTATACTAATATTTTTATGGGATAAAATTCTACATTTTATTATGAGTCTACAGAAAAAAGAACGAGTGAAAAAGACCTAATCTACTATTTTTTATGAAGTGTTTTCTATTATGTATGAACAAAACAATTAAAAACAATTAAAAAACAAAGCAGAGGGGGTGCAAACAGCATAAACCTAGTTATTTCAGGATTGGGCCCAGGGATGGGGGGTGCGCGCAGCAATCAACCAAAGCCCAATCTCTATGCTCTTATTTTCAGCACCTCTTACAAAAAAAAGGGTGAGATGAGCGAAGGGAGTGCGTCTCAGCATGGTCAAAGCCCAACCCAACTCAGATCCTAAACCCTAAGTATTAAAGCCTATTTTCTCCCAAAAATTGCGCCACTGTTCACATTCCCCTTCTCGTTGCGCCGCTCCACCTTTCCATCCCTTCTCTCCCTCTCACTCAGAAACTCTCACCCTCTCAAACAACTCACCAGCAAACGAAACACAACCACCATGAACCCTCACCCAGATCCCTCTCTGGAACCCTCTTCTCTCAAATTCTCACCCAACGAAACCCTAACAATCCTAAACCCACTAATAATCAGAAGAAAAGGCGAAAGATCTTCGTGAACGTGTACCTGGAGATGAAGCAAGGACGAATCGAGGGAGCTCTTGAAGCTGGTGAAGATCTACTTCACGTTGATCCGTTCGTTGAAGATCGCTGATCTCAGAGCGCGACGATCTTGAAGGATTGACGAACGAAGGTGGAGATCTACGAATGTCGTTCGCGGATGAAGACTTAAAAGTGTTTGAGGGCGTTGATTTGATGATTATTGATGATAATCGAAGCTCATTTGCGATGAGAAGTGAAGATCTTGCTCGAAGATTCTGGAAAAATTGATGGAGACGATGAAGGTTTTAGTTGGAGGTGATTTCTGGAGATTATGGATGAAGATGAAGGTTTAGTTTCTGGAAAAACATTGATGCAAGTTTGACGTTATTCTGGAAAATCTTGATGAAGGTATGGAGGTTCAAGGCGTTTCTGGAAATCTTTGTTGAAGGTGATGAAGGTGGAAGGGAAGAGATCGGAGGAAGATGAACGGAATCTGGGTTTGGAGGGAGTTCTGGTGAGTTTTCCGGCAAAGGACGGTCGCCGGAGTACATGCACGGTGGCCGGAGTGGTTTCACGGTGAAGCGTGGGGAGCAAGACGCGTGGTAGTGGACGAGCTCTGCATGTGGGACACGCGTCCCACGCGTGGCTGAGGGAGAGACGGTGAGGGATACGCGTGGCGCTCTGGGAAACGGAAAGGTGGGTCCTCCCCCTGGGGACACGTGTTGCTTGGCTTTTATTGCTGAGTTTTCGCTGGAGCTTTCTGGAGTATTCTAGAAGAAGCTGGAAAGCTGGTTGTTTAGACTTTTTTGAATTTCTGAATAATTCCTGGACAAAAACAAACTGGGCCTTGCCAAAAACGCCCCCTCGGCCCATACGAGCTGGATAACAAAAAAAACTGTAAAAAACTGTACTTTAATAAAAACAATTAATCCTAACTATTAAAATCAAATAATACCTAATTGAGCTAATTATATCTAAAATATCAATTAACCTAATTAACAATTTCCTAATCAACTCTAAAAATGATTAAAACTCATACTATCCTAATTAAATCTAAAATGAACAATTAACCTAATTAACTCTAAAAAGAAGATTAATGCTCTAATTAATTCTAAACACAATTAAGATCTAATTACTCTAAAATTCACTAATTCTCTATTAAAATCCTATTATCATTTAATATCTATCAAAATCTATAAAAGAAAACTATATTATTTTCTATATTATCCAAAAACTATTAAACCTATTTAAACCCATAGAAAAAAATTCTAAACTATTATTAAAAGAAAAAGCTATATTATTCTAAAAAAATAAAACCATTTAAAATCTTATTTAAAATTCTACAAATGATTAAAATCTATTAAAAAAATTCTAAAAAGAGAATTAAACCATTAAAAAATACAAAAACCCTATTTAAATTCCAGAAAAATCTATAAAGCCTGTAAAAAATTCACAAAAGTCTATTAAAACCCTAAAAATGCAGATGAATGCAAATGACTCCCATAAAAGCGCACGAGACCAGATTGAATCGAACGGAGATCCCCGGGCTCCAGAATATCCCCAAAATCACTGAAAAATCACCGAGGAGCACACAATTTCCCGAAAATAAAACCCCGATAATCTGGACTGGGTCTGCCACATCTGATAGACAAAAATCAAGCTGTCAACTCTGATATCCCCTGCTTGTGCACAAAAATCACACATCTGAGCTGTGAATATGAAATTAAACCATGAGTCAGATAGGAGAATTGGTTGGTCAAATTTTAGGGTGCAACAGTAAGGCCCAAATCACACTCATCTGTCTCTCACACGCCAAGGGGGGGGGGATTGAGTAAATTGGGAGTGCGTTTCAGCAAAACGCGTTTGGGCTTAACCCAAACCCTAACCCTAGTTCAACTAACCCTAACAACAAAAACCTAATTCCTTCTCCAAACCCTAAACACTGTTCATCCTTCTAACCTAAACCCTAGCCGTCGTTCTCTCATCTTCCTCACACAAACCCTCTCTCAAACCTCACTCAACCTCTTCACAAAATCTGATACTAAACCTAATTCAAAGCTTAACGAAACTCCAACTCAATCTCATGCTCAAACTAAAATCTAGATGAAACAAGCCAATCTATACGTCCTAGCAATCAGAAACAATGCTCAACCAAGAATCAAAGGAAAACGTACCTGGATGAGGAGTACGAACCGCTCGTGAATCTCTGAAAAGCACTTGGTGATCTCAAGATGTTACGCAAAACTGGAGAATCTTGGTGCGAGATCTTGAAGGTTGAAGGAGGAGGCTCGTTGAAGTTTCTGCGTTGGGATCTTGCTTGAAGATTTCTGGGCAAACCGTGAAGAACTCAATGAGTTCTATGAAGATCTGGGAAGAAAACTTCAAGAACGGATGAAGACGATGATTCCGAAGTTGATGGATCTTGTTCGTTAGTTGATGGAGTTTTCTGGAAATTCCAGGTGATGAATGTTTGATAATGTTCTGGAAAACCTCTTGAAGACCGATGAAGGTTTGAGTGGTTTCTGGAAAAACCTTTGAATTTTCCGGTCACAGATGAATTCTCCGGCGAGGTGAAGACGAAGGGGAACGGAGGAGTAAGGGTGAAGATCGGAGGCGTAGGGAGGGTTTCTGGTATTTTTGCAGTTTCCGGCAAGGACGGTGGCCGGAGACGGTTGGACGGTGGCTCAGGGCGTCTGCATGCCCGACGGCGAGGTCCCGGCGATGCTCCGGTGACTAGCTGTGGTGGTGACAAGTGGTGAAGGGGAGAGACTGGGAGGAGACACGTGGCTGGACGGGTGGCAGCAGAGAGAGAGTGTGAGTTCTGAGTGGGACGCGTGTAAGAGTGTGAGGGAGTCTGAGTTGTGAGCTGGGGGCCCCAGAACGCGCAACGTGGGGGTCTTCTTATAGTGACAAGTGTCACACTCTGGCCAAAACCTGCACAAAAAATGAATTGGACTGATAGTGCAGTGGGCCTCCAAAAAAAATGTTGTGCTGGGCCCACGAACTTGAGACCAAAAACCTGGAAAAAAAAGCTGAATAAAAGAAATGATTAAATGAAAAATCAAGCTCAATTAGAAGCTAATCCAAGAATTAATCCTAATTAACTAATTAACACTACAATTAATTCTAACTAAAATTAATCTATCCTAATTAACTCTAAAAAGATTAAAAAAAAAACTAATTAAACCTATATTAACTAGCACTAATAAAACTCTACAAAATTCTGTTTAATTTCTATTATTATTTAAAACTAGTAAATCTAGTTAAAACTAAGAAAAATCTATTAAAAGATATTTTTTCCTATTAAAAAACTATTAAAAATTTCTATTAACATAAAAGAAAAAACTATAATATTTTCTATATTATCTAAAACTATTAAATCTATTTAAAAATCTATCATATTCTAAAAAATCTATTTAAAAATTCTATAAAATTCTAAAAAGAGAATTAAACTATTAAAAAAATACAAAAACCCCATTTAAATTCCAGAAAAATCTATAAAGCCTATTTAAAATCCACAAAAGGCTATTAAACCCTAAAAATGCAGACAAATGCAAATGACCCCTATAGAAGAGCGCACGAGACCAGATCGAATCGAACAGAGAACCCTGGGCGTCAGAATATCCCAAAATCACTATGCAAGCTAAAAATCACCGAGGAGCGCACAATTCCCCAAAAATAAGACCCTGGTGATCTGGACTGGATCTGCCATATCTGATAGACGGGAACCAGGCTGTAAACTCTGATATCCTCTGTTTGTGCACAAATATCACGCGTCTGATTTGCGAATATGAAATTAAACCACGAGTCAGATAGGAGAACCGGTTGGTCAAATTTTAGGGTGCAACAGCTGCCCCTATTCAAGCGACTTGGACCTGAAGGGTTTGAAGAGCGCTCAGCCTTCAACCATTCGGAGGTACGAGACGGTTGAATACAAATAAGACCCGAAAATTTGCCAACCGCGAGAATATACTGTAAACTGCTTGGGGAATAAAGTCCTGAAAACCGAGTCCAGTCATTACGGCAACAAACTGATCAGTCATCTGATGAGGCACTCCTGATTTGAATACCCATTACCTGTGATACCCCATATAACAAACCCTAGGGTCGCAACAGAACACCTGATCCTTTCACATTGCCTACTGATAGGCAAGAAGAGAAATATACTCACATCGTCCAAAGATGGACGGGAAGACATCCTGATTGAATACTCACCTCGTCTAATGATAGACGGAAAGACAACATTAATCTCGACACTCACATCGTCTAAGGATAGACGGAAAGACACCATTAATCTCCATATTCACATCGTCTAAAGATAGACGGGATCATCCTGATTGATGAAACAAAACAATTCACATCGTCTAAGGATAGACGGGAAGAAATAATCTCCATACTCACATCGTCTAAGGGTAGACGGAATCATCCTGATTGATGAAACAAAACAATTCACATCGTCTAAGGATAGACGGGAAGAAATAATCTCCATACTCACATCGTCTAAGGATAGACAGAAAGACACCATAATCTCCATACTCACATCGTCTAAGGATAGACGGAAAGACAACATTAATCTCGACACTCACATCGTCTAAGGATAGACGGAAAGACACCATTAATCTCCATATTCACATCGTCTAAGGGTAGACGGAATCATCCTGATTGATGAAACAAAACAATTCACATCGTCTAAGGATAGACGGGAAGAAATAATCTCCATAATCACATCGTCTAAGGGTAGACGGAATCATCCTGATTGATGAAACAAAACAATTCACATCGTCTAAGGATAGACGGGAAGAAATAATCTCCATACTTACATCGTCTAAGGGTAGACGGAATCATCCTGATTGATGAACAAATCAATATTCACATCGTCTAAGGGTAGACGGGATCATCCTGATTGATGAACAAATCAATTCACATCGTCTAAGGATAGACGGGAAGAAATCCTGATCGAATACTCACATCGTCTAAGGATAGACGGAAAGACACCATAATCTCCAAATTCACATCGTCTACGGGTAGACGGAATCATCCTGATCGATGAACAAATCAATATTCACATCGTCTAAGGGTAGACGGGATCATCCTGATTGATGAACAAATCAATTCACATCGTCTAAGGATAGACGGGAAGAAATAATCTCCATACTCACATCGTCTAAAGATAGACGGAAAGACACCATTACGCAATTCAACATCATCCCTCGAATTTCAGAATCCTTCTGTCTGCGGGAATTGATGGAAAGAAAAATATCCTTGAAGGGGCCACATCGTCAGTATGGACTGACGGGAAGAAAACCACCTTTTAAAGAACCATGTCGTCAATAAGAATCGACAATCACGAAAACTGAACATTCTTCGAAGAGCCTCGACATCAATAAGGATCGACGATCAGAAAAGTCCCTCTTGAAACGTCATCTCATCCAATAAACAGAAAGAAAACCACTATCCGAAATATCATTTTGAAACCCCCCAACAATCAAAGATAGCCGGAGAAGACTCGCTGGGGAAACACCTCATCATACGTATGATCTGGCAATAAGAAAACCCGCTGAAAAATCACCTGAAACTTCACATCGTCTACTGATAGACGGAAAGAAAAGCCCCTTGCTAGAGAAACCCCATCTCGAACCCCATTGAAAATCGCCCGAAACTTCACATCGCCTACTGATAGACGGAAAGAGAAGCATATCCTGGGGAAACCCCTTCTTGAAACCCTACTGCGATCACCCGCAACTTCACATCGTCTAAGGATAGACGGAAAGAAAACCACATTCGTACTCAAGACGTCTAATGATAGACGGAGAAATCCACTTATCGAAGGAACACATCGTCAATATGAATTGACGGGAAGAAAAGTCTGTCGATATCAGATGACTGCTTGATCAAAGCATAATTGTTGTCTGATCTGAGATACAAATAATCCGCTGAATCGTCTGAATACTGTTGCTGGATAAATGCCCCTGAACTGATCACAGAGTAATTCACGCGCCATATGAGGCTGATAGAAAACCTGACTTATGCTTCGTATGCATATGCGTATGCTTTAATCTTTCTACGGCGTAATGCTCCATTCAGGATGGAAATGCTACGCATTTTGAAAATGTCATGCAGGTATGATGCAAATATGATGATGCATGCAATATGCTAATGCAGGCTCGAGCTGCCGGAGAGAGCTGGGTACAGAAAACCACTTCAGCAACATAAATGCTGAAGACGAAGCCAACTCTGCTGGGGATAACCCGGATATCACAGGATTACCCCAGCAAAATAAATGCTGGGAGAGTGAAATCAACTCCGCTGGGGATAAACCGGGTATCACAGAATTATTCCAGCAAAATAAATGCTGGAAGAGTAACATCAACTCCGCTGGGGAAATTGGGAACTTAACCAAGCACCTCGTTGAAGTAACACCCTGCTGGGGAATATAACTCTGCTGGGGAATAGCAGATGTGCCAAGCATGATTGGACTTCTCTGGGGGATAGCTTACCCATACCAATGACAAATTGGACTTTGCTGGAGAAAATGGAGGGAGTCTTCCCGCGTACTGATGAAGCTCGGATCTGGAAACTGATGCGCCAACACGGATGGGCTTCACAGTGATCGCCAACACGGATCTATGCTTTTGGGCTACCTGTGATGGGTCAGGTACAACTGACGCTGGAAAACATTCTGCCTGAACACGCAGCCTTTTAGTGGAGGAGTCAATGGATAGTGACATGACTTCCCGCATTCGTCTCGCTCTCGAAAATAGACTGCATCTGCTCGAATAACTCTGAATGGCCCTGCTGATACGGAGAAGACCAATCCTTTCTCTTCTGATATGCCCCAGCCTACGGGACCTCCGTGGGGATAGTCCTTGAAAGGAAATCTGCAGATCTGTACCCTGATGGTCTGATACGAAATGCCCCCGCATTCTGAACCTCGGAGAGACGCTTCACATCAAATGCTCCTCGAATAAAGAACAAACTCTGCGCTCTTAAGACAGCCTGCCCCTGACTGCATTGACGTTGCCCCTGATTATCTGATTCAGAGTAGTGCCCTTGACTACGCCGTATTCGCCTGAATCTCAACCTGATTGCCCCAGGATAACTGATTTCGAAAGGCTGCCCTGACTGGGGATCACGGTAATAACTTGCCCCAGCTCTCGGAACATTCGGGCGTTCTGCATTCTATCTTGACCATACTTTCCATCGTAGGAAGCTTTTCTGCTGTCAAGCGCTTACTCGCAAGTAAAACAAATTGTTCTGCGTAAAAGACGTATTAATGCAACACATATGACAGCTTTGACATCCAATCTGTTCACTGGGAAAAGGAAAAACAGTTCATGGCATATAATGCACAAAACATTTATCAACATTAGTATCAACATGGCAAGAGGAACCCTTTTAAGAGTCAGAATCGACGCGACCTTTACCGAAATATGCTTTCGAAACAACCTGCTTCAATTAGGACTTTTGAAGGTTGTAACGTGGTTAGGTTCCCGGTTTTGAAGGAAAGGATAAAGGCTCAAAGTTTATTTTAACCCACCCGCTCTCCTTGATGTTCTCCCATCCTACGTTTGGCTAATTCGACCTTAGCGCTCACCTCTCAGAGGTTGAAAGATAGGAATGATAGTTCGAGAAACTATGAGTTTTCGGAGTGACAGCCACTCATTTTTCGTCTTTGACACTTGAGGTCACACGACTCGTATTCCATCGAGGATTTTTCTTTTGATCCTTTTCATCTTTTTCTTTTCATATCCCTAACTTTTGCCTGGACTGACTCCTTTTGAGTTTCTTTTGATTTTTTAAGTCCAGCGGGATGCCCTCATTTTTGCCTAAGCCATTTGTTTTGAAGTTTTCTTGACTTAGCGGGCTTTTGATTCTTCTTTTTTTCCCTTTTTTTTTCCGAACAAGTCGTGTGACACTGGTTGTCTGACTCTTTGGGGAATGATGTGACTGCCCCACTCCTGATTGAACCATTGTGGTCTTTTAGGCACGACCTCTAGGGACGTGATTGATCCTCGAACGGACACTCCTTTTGCAATTTGGACGCTCGGTCAAATTAGCTAACACCTACCCTGCCCTAGGTTAAGATTGAGGGTTTTTCGTTTGCAGAAAGAACTCCTACTACAAGGCTCAAAGGGGTTGACAAGGGATTATCTTCCTTATATCTCCGGTGTTTAGGGATTTGAAACAATGCCTGTACATCATCAACAGGTTTTATTTCAAAAGCATACAATATCGGCAGTTGCATGTCGGTCATTTTCATCATCCTCCCCAAATTCTTCTTAACCAAGCGTTGGACATTTGTAAAAACAGTTAGTGAACACGAATGGATTTAATCAAAACATGCATATTTATTTCATTATCATCAATTGAATGAAAACAACAAGTTTTACAAACAAGATTACAAATTCAAACAGGAAAGCAACTACAAATGTAAAGAAATGACAAGCTAAAACAAAGAAAATATGCTAGCTTCCGAGAACCGGGCTTTCACATCTGTCCTGCTGCTGAACCAGCTATCTTTATTAGAGACAATTCGATGCTGTCCTGATCTGCTTTCAACGACTCAACCAAATTATAGAGCCCTTCCTCCTTCATTCAGATGATTTTAGGACCTCCCTGCCCGAAGCTGATTGCTGCACTATCAAGCAGATCCTGCACTTTGTGCTTAAAAGCTTTACAATTCTCAACCGTATGGCCTGGTGCCCCAGTATGGAACTCACAAGTAGCATTGGCATCATACCCCGGTGGTGGTGCCCCCGTTAAGGGAGCCATTGTCCTCTTATGAACCAATTGGAGCTGAAGCAACGTTTGCAGAAGCTGTGCATATGGCATAGGTGGAGTATCAAGATGACGACTTGCCAGAGGACCCCGATTCTGATATCTTTTGTACCCCTGATTATTCTGCTGCTGAGGCTGCGGCTGCTGGTATCGGGTTGACTCTTGAACACCCTTCGTATCAAATGCAACATCGGTTTCTTGACCTTCAATGTATTGATTAACGCCCTCCTTATGCTTAGCCATTTTCTTTCTCAGATCTGCCCCAGGAATAGGCAACAGTTGTGGGCCTGGGGATTCTGACACCATGGAGTCCAGGACACGCTTCTGACCCACTGCAGCTTTAGAAACATCTGTCATCTTAGCATCGACTGAGACAGGGGCAATATGCACAGCTACGCCGCTCGGCGTGAATTCAATATCGTGCGAGTCAATCAGGTCTTGAACATTGTGCTTAAAAGCATGGCAACCCTCGATGTCGTGTCCGAGTGCCCCAGAATAAACTCACATTGCTTACTGGCATCGTACCCCTGAGGAAGCACTCTCGTTGGTGGTTCCAACGTTCTCTTCTCAACCAGATTAAACCTCAATAAAGTCTGCAAGAGCTCAGCATATGTCATAGGCGGTGCCTCAAACATTCTCTTTGGCTTCCCTTCCTGGATCCTCCGTTGAGCCGGATGTATCTTCTGTTGCTGCTGCTCAGGTTCCACATGCACGGGTGGCGCAAGCTTCTTCATTGCGACTTCAAATAGCTGATCGTCTTCTTTCCTAAGCACATTCTTGACTACCTCCATGATCAAGCTCACTTGGGTCTTCAGCTGAATGTTCTCCTCCTTGAGAATCTTCTGCTCCAGACGCATCTCCTGCATGTCTCTCATCATCTGCCCCAGCTGGCTTTGGACTTCAATCAATTCAAACTGATTCTGTTCCATATCTCTGAAGGAATTCCTGCAACAAACTGGAGGATGAGGAAATGAGACCCACGGTTCTGATGTACCTGTTTAAACGATAATGCAATGCGGAAAGCAAGCACATATTCATAATAAGACAAAGAGAAACTCAAGCTATAAGCATACAGACGAACATCTCCCACACATGTATAACCAACAAAAGCAGCACGTAGGCACAAATGAGTACGAATACAATGACCCCAGCCAACAATCCTGGTGGTGGTCGGCAAACACTAGTGCACAAAAATTAAACGGGTTAGGCAGAGAAACAGATATGACACCCGGCGCGGAAACCTCTAGAAACCTCTCCCATATTTAACTGAACTCTCTGATTGACAATCTTCAGAGCACACACTTCCTGAGGAGTCTTCCATGACATTAACTGACAAACCCACACAACTGGAGGATGGAAAATCATTAATCTGAACAAAACCCTGAGGAGTGATGCAAATACGGCTAGAGTCTAACAGATCTTGAACCTGGCTTCTAAGCACCTTACAATCATTTGTTGAATGCCCCTGTGCCCCAACATGGTACTCACAGCGGGCGCTGGCATCAAAACCTGGAGGATACGGTGGAATCACCGGCTTAGTCTCTTTCGGCACTATCAATCCACTCCTGAGCAGATCTGGCAACAACTGACTGTACGACACCGGTAGTTGAGTAAACTGCCTTTCAGGTTTCCTTGGTCTTCGTGGAGCATGCTGACGCGATCGGCGGTAAGATAACCGTTGACTTGAAGTGTCTGAAAACTGATCCTGAGATGCTAGAGATTCTGAGGTGGCGTCATCTCCTTCCCACTCTTCTTGAGAACTGACAACTGACTCAATCTTATCAACTGGGACGTAAGGAACATCTCGAAACTTTCCACTCCTGAGTCCTCTCTCAACAATCTCTCCCAATCTCATCAGGCCCAGAAAGTTTGTACAACTGAACAATTTGTCAAAATAATGGCCTTTCAGAGTACCCAAGAAGATGTCAACCAGTTCCCTTTCCGGAAGCGGTGGTTGAACACTAGCAGCCAATTCTTTCCATCTTCGCAAATACCCTCTGAATGATTCATTCTCCGCCTGAGATAATTCTTGCAGATCTACGAGACTAGGAGTCAAATCCAGGTTGTAATCGTACTGCTTCATGAAAGCTCTGGCTAAATCCACCCATGATCGAATCTGATTACTCTCCAATTGCACATACCATCTTAAAGATGCCCCCGTCAGGCTATACTGGAAGCAATGGATCATTAGTTTGTCATTTCGCACAAACGAAGTCATCCTTCGACAGAACATCATCAAATGCAGCTTCAGACAGCTATCTCCCGTGTATTTTTCGAATTCCGGCACTTTGAACTTGTAAGGCAATACCAGATCAGGAACCAGACACATGTCTACAGCATCCAGGTTAACGGCATCTTTCGCTTCTAAGGCCTTTATACCTTCTTCCAATGCTCGGAGTCTTCTATCGTTTTCAAGAGCTCTTGGATCTACCATCCCGTCCATTGGAACATCTCTTCGGTAATTCATCACAGGGAAAGCAACACCTTGATTGTTAGCAGGAGGATGACGTTCATTTCGGGCAACGAACTGGTCATGCCGATCTCGGTTCTCAACAGTAGGCTGTACAACTTGGTCTGCAGCAAGATTGTTCGCTGGCGGGAAGCCTTCCATAGAATCATACTGATGGTTGGACGCCATAGTAAATCTTGTCAAGGTGTTAGGAGCCTGGAAATTGCTTTCAGACATAGCTATCAATTACCTGTAACGGACTACACTGCTCGATTCTGCTCAACTCTGCTTCAGCCCCTCGGTCGTCTTCAACACTCCACTCTTGCCTCAAACAGTCCCCCGAGAATCACTCTCTGATGGAAATAAAAGGCTGGATAAGTGCTTTGACCTGCTAGAGAAATGCTATGCAATATGATTTATGCAAATAGAAATACAAAAAATGCTAACGTGCATGTGCGCATTGGAGATATTTCCCCTCCAATCCCAGTGTCAGTGGTAGCAAGACGAGATAAACCATAAAGAGAATATTTAGAAAAACCCTTATATATTGATTAGAATAACAGTCTTGTCAAGAGGTTACACAACTATGCTTCATACAGCTGATACGATAAGGAGGATCCCAGCCAACATGCCTGGTGGTGATCTCAACACACAGAATACAAGAGAGAAATCAAGTACGGGTACGGTTGCGGAAGTCCTCGACCATCTTCCTCGTCTCTGACCGTTCCCTGGATGTCTCTGACAAAGTCTTCCCAAGCCTTATCATTGGCACCGCCCCCAGGTTTGGGTCTCTTGGCATCTGCTCTATGCTGGAAATCTTCCAAGTTCTTCATGGCATCTGTCAGCTTGCGCTCGGCCTCGTATCGGCGGCAGGCTTCTTCTTCAAGCTCTTCATTCTTCACTTTGACCTGTTCTTCTAACTGAGCTAACTGTGTCTTCAGCTCTTCTTCCTGCTCTTTGCGCTTGGTCATAGTGAGATCCCAGTGCTCCCTGAACTTAGCTAGCTTTGTGTAGGCCCTTTCCAGCTCTTGCTTCTTAGTGGCCAACACACTACTAACTGAGTCTACATCTAACTCCAGACGCTTCTTGGTTTCAGTCAATTCCAATAGCGTAGTCTTCAGATGTTTCAGAGTTTCAGCCTGTTTCTTAGAAACATATCCTGTTTCAATCTTTTCATGACGAAGCTGGGCATTCTCCTGCTCTAAAGCTTCCTTAGCCTTTGCTAGCTCTTCTTTCTCGGCCATCAGCTGCCTGAATACCTGTATATCCACTGTGGTAGGCTCCTCCACGGGAGAAGGATGCAATGGCTGAACCGCTGGATAAGGCATAAGGAATTTCGCAGCTCGCTCACGAATCCATTCCACATATGGACCAGGAACTCGAGTATCCCCTCTGCTACCTGAAGGTTTCCCTCTCTTGTGCAAGTTCTTCCATGCCTTCTCGAGCTTGGTCAGCATTTCTTTCCCTATTGCCCCAGTGAGATACAGAGATTCCTGTATCTCCTCGGGCTTTGGCGCTCCTTGAGGTACATACCCGAATTGCCTGATCAATAAGGAAGGGTTGTAATTGACACACCCCTTCCTTCCCACTAAAGGAACATTCGGGAATCCTTCGCACCTGAGTATAACCTCAACTCCGAATACCTCTTCGTTGACCCATACCACGTTCTCGGCAGTCAATCCCATTAAGCGCTCGGGCCATCCTAGAGAATCAATAGAGGTGACAAAAGGGCCTGACTTAGGCATATGACTGGTGAACCACCTGCACAGGAGAGGTACACAACAAGACACATTCCTTCCTCGCCGCTTTTCATTCTGGTAGTGAGTTGAATGGTGGACATCTCCCAGCAAAGTAGGAACTGGGTTCTTCGCAGCCAAAATATAGAAGGCATCTGAGTCAACAAAATCAGGAATGTTCGGGAACAACACGATGCCATAAACACATACAGCAAGGATGACGTCAAAAATACCCCAGCTACCCTTCTGGGCATACTCTCGAGCCTTCTCCACCAAGACATCCAATGGAAATCCCCATACATCTCCTCTTCTGATCATCTTCCCAGACAGCTCAGACTCTTTCAAGCACAGGATGGCAGAAAGCTCAGCCAGATTAGGCTCAGCGTCCGTACGATAGAAAGGCATCTGCTCGCGGATCGGTATATCCAGAAGTGCAGAATACTCCTCCAGGGTAGGAGCCAAAACAAAGTCGGGAAATACAAAACACCTGAGCTCCGCGTCATAAAACTGTAGCAGGGTATAGATGCCGCCGATCTCGTAGGCCGATGGCTGATACACATAGGTCAGAATCCTCCCATATCTCTTTCTGAAGTCACCCATTACCCTCTTCTTAGCAATAGCAATCATCTCTAATAATAGACTGAGATCCGGAGACGGAAACTTGTAGGGCAATACTCTCTTCAGGGCTTCCATGTCTTGCTAGGAACAAACACCAGAACAGGAAGGGAAAATATGCACCTGCAATACACACACGTTAGTTGAATGCAGATGGTAATGCAATGATGCAATATGATAAATAATGCAATTTGCGAACACAGGGGCTATGCTGTAGCCTGAAGAGGAACATCTCTGTGATCAAGAACAGGAAACCACCACGGTCATCAGAACCTCATGACACTAACTATCATCTGATACTCAAAATATCAATCCCCTGGTAAGAAATCCATCTGAACCTCTGTATCTGGCGAGAAAACCATCTGATAATATAATCACCCTCAGATAAGAAACCCATCTGACCCAGACAACACACCTGGAGATGAATCAAGAACACCATCTGATACCTACTGAACCATGGTTTCTGAAGGCCAGTTTTCCTGCAATAACCCAATCCCTTCTCACAGGTATGATAGACCTAATCCACGGACAAAGGTACGGCATCCTATGCGGTCATCAGCGTCACAGACTTTCATGAGTGACGATACGATTCCCAGAAGGAGTGGCATCATCAAGTCATGAAGAAGCCTCACTTCTGACTTCCAAATGATCGGTCCCCAGAGTCGACAATCCTCACGTCTGGACTCCCCTCAGATCCTCAGGACCGGAAAGGAGCACCTCTGCAAGAATCTCGTCTGAGCGCAGATTTTCATAGGGAACTGTGCCTGCTCAGCAGACAGGTTCGTCTACTACTTCTCCGCAACTATATCTAGGTGTGTACTCAAGCCCAGGTCCGGCTTTTCACTCACAGTAACATCCCTCTCCCACGGCAGCACAGATAATCATATCAAACTGGAAATAAAATGCGGGAAATAAAATGCGGGAAGTAAAAATGCGATAAATAAACGCAACCCAACAAGCAAACACACAAACGATAGGATTGACTCTCATAGGGAACCGGAGAACCAGAGATTCTGGGTTCGGTCCCCAGCAGAGTCGCCAGCTGTCGCTTGCGCGAAAATAAGGTGCCGGCATGACAGAAGAGTCGCCACCTTTCGTTATTTATCCCTCAGAGCGGGAAAGGAAACGATCGGAAAAACCTGACGAAAAAGGGTAAGACAAGGTCATCGCAACCATTGTCTGGGTTCGGGAGTCGGTTACGCAAGGGGAAGGTATTAGCACCCCTCACGTCCGTCGTACTCGACGGGATCCTCGCTTGTTTGTTTACTTGGACGGGTTGGTTATAATCTATCTACCTATCAAGGCTGGCTGAAAAAGAAAAGAAAAATGACTCGGCAAAGCGTCGCACTTTATGCCTACGTATTCCCGTCTGGAACGAGAAATCAGAGTCAACGTAGTTCGGCCTACGAAGGATTATGGGGGAAGGGTTGAAGGTTGCTCGCTAGGATATCGCATCCTATGCCTACGTACTTTCATCTGGTATGAAAGATCAGAGCAAACGTAGTTCGGCTAACTACGGCCAAACAGGGGGCTCTCACACAGCAGTGAGCAAGACAAACTGATCCTAAAGGTTCGGGAACCTACAACTACGATCTGGTCTCAAATGCACTCGGGCAAGAGAAAGGGGAAACAATTAGTCGTTAGCGGGAAAGTCTCGATCGCACAGCCGCGAGAGAACAAAGGTTAGTTGTTAGTGCGCTCGCTAGGATATCACATCCTATGCCTACATATCCTCGTCTGGTACGAAGAATCAGAGCAGCTGTAGTTCGGCTAACTACGGATCAAGCTACTCAAAAGCTCCTACTGAAAGGAAAGGGGAAAAGACACCCTAAAACTACAGCTAACAAGGGGAATCTACCTACCGTTATCATGCCTGGTTGACTATCCTAATGTCTATCATAACAACTCCGCAGCGGAGAAGTCAGAGCTCCTAAGGGATTCATGGCAACAGGACTAAACGGAAAACAAGAATCAACTACAAAGTAAAGGAATACTGAAAATATGCATGAATGCAGCAACTAAACAAACAAGGCGCAAAGGCCGCAAACCACAAAGGCAAGGGAGCTCAGCTCTACCAAATACCAACAAGCAAAGCCACTCAATAACAAGCAAGCAGAAGGAGGACCACCTCAACATCTCATGCACACAAAGTCTACTTCTAAGATGCACCTAACTCAGAACTATCTAGATGAACACCTAAGCCTAATGCAACATAACATCACACAAGTCAAACAATACGAAGAGAAGGCTAGCTAACCTGACAAACCTCTATCTACAAAACAAGAGACTACTCCTGGGCAAGGCCCCTAACAAACCTGAAGCAAACTCCTAATCTATCTCTAAACAAAACCCTATGCAACACCTTAAGCAAATATCTAAGCAAACACTCTAATCAAAACCCTAAGCAAGAGGAATCAATCCCAGTCTCCAAGCTTCAGAACAAGCTTACCAGAGAAAGAGAGCTAAGTAAGCAGACCCATAGTGTCTTCCTCAGGAAAGCACTAGGAGGTGTATACTCAGGAGTCATATCCTATGCGGCTCGACACTGTGATCAGTTTACATTCCTCCTCAGGAGAAATTAAACTCACATGAAGACTCCGGCATCACTGGATACTTGAGAAAACCTATATGCACTAAGGGAACTAAGTGAGCAGACCCATAGGACCTTCCTCAGGAAAGTACTAGGAGGCTGACACTTAGGAATCGTATCCTACGTGGCTCAACAACTGTGATCAGTTTACATTCCTCCTCAGGAGAAACTAAACTCACAAGTTGGCTTCAACATCACTGGATACTTAAGAAATCCTAGATAAACTAGAGGGACTAAGTGAGCAGACCCATAGGACCTTCCTCAGGAAAGTACTAGGAGGCTGACACTTAGGAATCGTATCCCATGTGGCTCAACAACATGTGATCAGTTTACATTCCTCCTCAGGAGAAATTAAACTCACAAGTTGGCTCCAACATCATTGGATACTTACGAAAGAGGTGAGAAGAAAGAATGAAAGTCATTCATAGTGCCTTCCTCAGGAAAGTACCATAAACTCCCTTCAAACTTCAGGATCTCGAACCTCACAAACGGGGAACAAGCTCCTAGACTAGGTCTTCAATCCAATGCATCCTTGCAAGCTCCAACAGGACTTCAACCAGCTCTCATCTTCAAGAAGAACCCACAGACCACCAAACCATAAGAAACTATCTCTGAAGTCATCAAGACTTCTTCTATCCTTAAGCTCAGACTAAAACAATATCAGAACATCCTACAAAAATCTATCAAAAATCTATGGGAAACCTACATGGCTCTATGACAACATACTAAAAAAAATCAGAACAAAACTCATTACCAGATGAAAGAACCAAAATCAACAAAGCAGACATATCCACAAACCAATTATTCAATATCAAGACAATACAAAAAATGCAATTAAAATGACAATGCATGATTAAGCTAATGTTTTTGTACTATAAAATTCTACGTTGAATTACGAGTCTACAGAAAAAAGAACGGAATTATTTGACTAAACCTACTATTTTTTATGAATTTTCTAATAATATGCATAACCTGAAAAATATTAAAAAAGTCAATTAAATGGAAAATATACCAAAAATATCAAACAAAAATAAAATGGCATTTTTATTTTTATATGATTTTCTAGACATTATTTATAAAGTGGTAGAAAAAAGAAGAATTAAAAAATCAATTGTTTTCTATTTTATGATGAGTTTTTCAATATGCAAGAAAATAAAAGAAATTGAAAAAAAACAAAATTGAAATAAGATTGGAGGGGGGTGCTAACAGCAATGATTTCATGTTCATTTCCTAAGTGGGCCAGGATGGGGGGTGTACATAGCACATGGGCGCAGGGCCCAGTACTACCAAAACTCATTACAAAAAAATAACAGAAGAAAAAACGCAGGGGGTGCAGCCTAGTAAGTTTTTCATGGCTATTTTCATTGGGCTTACGTTATGGGGGGTGTGGATAGCATTGGGCGTAAGGCCCAAATCACACTCATCTGTCTCTCACACGCCAGGGGGGGGGGGATTGAGTAAATTGGGAGTGCGTTTCAGCAAAACGCGTTTGGGCTTAACCCTAACCCTAACCCTAGTTCAACTAACCCTAACAACAAAAACCTAATTCCTTCTCCAAACCCTAAACACTGTTCATCCTTCTAACCTAAACCCTAGTCGTCGTTCTCTCATCTTCCTCACACAAACCCTCTCTCAAACCTCACTCAACCTCTTCACAAAATCTGATACTAAACCTAATTCAAAGCTTAACGAAACTCCAACTCAATCTCATGCTCAAACTAAAATCTAGATGAAACAAGCCAATCTATACGTCCTAGCAATCAGAAACAATGCTCAACCAAGAATCAAAGGAAAACGTACCTGGATGAGGAGTACGAACCGCTCGTGAATCTCTGAAAAGCACTTGGTGATCTCAAGATGTTACGCAAAACTGGAGAATCTTGGTGCGAGATCTTGAAGGTTGAAGGAGGAGGCTCGTTGAAGTTTCTGCGTTGGGATCTTGCTTGAAGATTTCTGGGCAAACCGTGAAGAACTCAATGAGTTCTATGAAGATCTGGGAAGAAAACTTCAAGAACGGATGAAGACGATGATTCCGAAGCTGATGGATCTTGTTCGTTAGTTGATGGAGTTTTCTGGAAATTCCAGGTGATGAATGTTTGATAATGTTCTGGAAAACCTCTTGAAGACCGATGAAGGTTTGAGTGGTTTCTGGAAAAACCTTTGAATTTTCCGGTCACAGATGAATTCTCCGGCGAGGTGAAGACGAAGGGGAACGGAGGAGTAAGGGTGAAGATCGGAGGCGTAGGGAGGGTTTCTGGTATTTTTGCAGTTTCCGGCAAGGACGGTGGCCGGAGACGGTTGGACGGTGGCTCAGGGCGTCTGCATGCCCGACGGCGAGGTCCCGGCGATGCTCCGGTGACTAGCTGTGGTGGTGACAAGTGGTGAAGGGGAGAGACTGGGAGGAGACACGTGGCTGGACGGGTGGCAGCAGAGAGAGAGTGTGAGTTCTGAGTGGGACGCGTGTAAGAGTGTGAGGGAGTCTGAGTTGTGAGCTGGGGGCCCCAGAACGCGCAACGTGGGGGTCTTCTTATAGTGACAAGTGTCACACTCTGGCCAAAACCTGCACAAAAAATGAATTGGACTGATAGTGCAGTGGGCCTCCAAAAAAAATGTTGTGCTGGGCCCACGAACTTGAGACCAAAAACCTGGAAAAAAAAGCTGAATAAAAGAAATGATTAAATGGAAAATCAAGCTCAATTAGAAGCTAATCCAAGAATTAATCCTAATTAACTAATTAACACTACAATTAATTCTAACTAAAATTAATCTATCCTAATTAACTCTAAAAAGATTAAAAAAAAAAAACTAATTAAACCTATATTAACTAGCACTAATAAAACTCTACAAAATTCTGTTTAATTTCTATTATTATTTAAAACTAGTAAATCTAGTTAAAACTAAGAAAAATCTATTAAAAGATATTTTTTCCTATTAAAAAACTATTAAAATCTATTTAAAACTATTAAATCTATTTAAAACTATATTATCTAAAACTATTAAATCTATTTAAAAATCTATCATATTCTAAAAAATCTATTTAAAAATTCTATAAAATTCTAAAAAGAGAATTAAACTATTAAAAAAATACAAAAACCCCATTTAAATTCCAGAAAAATCTATAAAGCCTATTTAAAATTCACAAAAGGCTATTAAACCCTAAAAATGCAGACAAATGCAAATGACCCCTATAGAAGAGCGCACGATACCAGATCGAATCGAACAGAGAACCCCAGGCGTCAGAATATCCCAAAATCACTATGCAAGCTAAAAATCACCGAGGAGCGCACAATTCCCCAAAAATAAGACCCTGGTGATCTGGACTGGATCTGCCATATCTGATAGACGGGAACCAGGCTGTAAACTCTGATATCCTCTGTTTGTGCACAAATATCACGCGTCTGATTTGCGAATATGAAATTAAACCACGAGTCAGATAGGAGAACCGGTTGGTCAAATTTTAGGGTGCAACACAAACCCCTCCACAAGATGAACCTCTCTGCCACTCCCCATCCACCCATTGAACCGCGAACTATCACTCAAGCTCTCAAGGATCGAGCATGGCGAGAAGCAATGCAAAAGGAATATGATGCCCTCTGCGTCAACAATACCTGGACTCTAGTTCCACCCCACCCCACACAAAACTTGGTTGGCAGCAAATGGGTATTTCGAACCAAATATCTTCCGGATGGTTCAATTGATCGTCTAAAGGCAAGGCTCGTTGCAAAGGGCTTGCATCAACGACCCGGATGGGATTTTCATGAGACGTTCAGCCCCGTGGTCAACCCGGTTACCGTCAGTGTCATTCTCACGTTGGTTGTCTCTAAGGGTTAGCGCTTGCGTCAACTCGACATCAACAATGCTTTCTTGCAAGGTTCACTTTCTGAGCAGGTGTACGTATGCCAACCACCAAGCTTTGTCGATCCATCTCATCCCAACCACGTATGTCGGCTCAACAAGGCCCTTTATGGTCTCCGACAGGCACCGAGAGCGTGGTACACTGAACTTCGCTCCTTTCTACTCCAAATTGGTTTTGTCACTTCTGCTGCAGATGCGTCACTCTTCATCCCTTCCAGCGAGTCAGTCTTTATTGCCTTATTGGTATATGTGGACAACATTATCGTCACTGGGAACACCGACTCAGCTGTCACCCAACTTGTTCAACGCCTTGCTGCTCGCTTCTCTCTCAAGGATCCAGGTACATTGTCATATTTCCTGGGTGTTGAAGTCATCCTACATCATTCTGGCAGCCTGTTTTTGTCCCAAAGAAAATATATCAGTGACATACTCATCAAAGCTGGCATGAAAGATGCCAAACCAGTTACAACACCACCTCCTGCGTCAACTCCCCTGCTCAAAACAGATGGTGAACCACTTCCCTCACCCACCGATTATCGTTGTCTCGTCGACAGCTTGCAGTACCTAAGCTTAATTTGTCCCCATGTTGCATATGCCGTCAACAGACTGTCCCAATTTATGCAACATCCCACCTCTTTTCACTAGGCTGCTCTCAAACGCTTGCTTCGGTACCTTGTCAGAACTATTGTCAGGGGCATCGTCGTTTCTTCCAGCCCATCCACAACATTACATGTCTTTTCCGATGCTGACTGGGCGGGTGACAGGGACACTTACGTCTCCATAACCGGGTTCATCATTTATCTCGGTTCCACCCCTATCTCTTGGGGCTCCAAAAAGTAAAGAGTTTGTGGCTCGTTCTTCCACGGAAGCTGAGTACCGAGCACTCGCCGACACAACATCTGAAGTTCTCTGGCTCCTATCTCTCCTCAAAGAGCTCTGCCATCGGATCCACCAACCTGCCATATATTGTGATAATATGGGTGCCACCTTTCTCTCCTCCAATCCTGTATTCCACTCCCGAATGAAACACATCGCCATCGCCTATCACTTTGTTCAGGAGAATGTGTAACACGGTGTTTTTCGGGTAACCCATGTGTCTACAGGCGACCAGCTCGCCGATATTTTGACGAAGCCTCTCCACCGTCCACAGTTTGAGTCCATAATCAACAAGCTCGGACTTTCCCAACAGCCGTCCGACTTGCGGGGGCGTGTTAGAGAACCAAATTAATCTTATTTAACCTTTTCACTTAATGTTATTTATTTAAATAAACTCAGTCAATGTTGTTCCTTATTTTATGCTGAATATGTGACCTGTAAGTTATGTTAGTGGCTTTATGGAGAGATTTTAGCAAATCTCTAAAACTGTCATATTTACTGCGTATAAGTAGAAAATCTCAATTTAATGAAAGATACAACTTCTACAATATATTCTCTACCTATAATTTCTAGGTTCCCTTACTATATATTCTCAACCTATAATTTCTAGGTTCCCTTAATGCAAGTAATAGAAGATGCATTATGTTATCTCGACACATGAATGTCCACACAACATAAATATAGAGTTTTATTTACATAATTTAAACATTTCTTCTAGCATGTACTAAAATAGATCACAAATTTACAATACTTAAATTCTTCGTGAAGTTCATCCAACCACCACCACGTGATTAATTATCAACTAAGTAAATAACTTAATTTTTTTAGCATAATAACTAACTAATCATCTAGTTAACTGTTCTTACTGGAAATATTTTTACCAAGACAACTAGTACATTTAAAGTTTACTACAAGCTAAGCGTATATATATATATATACTACTATATTTACACCTCAGAGTTGTGAAAGATTTAGTAAGATTCCACAGAAGCTCTACTGGTAAGGGAAGGCCTCATTATGACAATAGCAGATTCATTAGCACCAGCTTTAAGTGCAGCTTTTCCAGCTTCGAGAAACCTCTTCACTGCATCTTCTGCATACCTGTTTGCTTTTTTCACTGTCATACTTTTCCCGATATTCGGATAGGAGTTGAGTACATGATCGCCGTTGAGCTGAGACGCGAGCTGAATCAGTTCCATTTGGAATTCTGAGAGACTTGAATCTTCTCTAGGTCCATATGGCCTTAGATTAGTGCTGACTTCAGGAAGTGTTTCTATACAAGATATTAGAAATTGTGTAAATACAGAGTGCTGGAAAATAAATCAATAACATCCAACGACTCTTGTTAGAAGGACAGAAAATTTTGGATACATTTTGGACCCTTTTGTGATTAATAATTGTACCATTGGCATTTCAATATAGTTCCAAACTTGCTTTTAGGATATAGACAGAAGAGGAAATTTCTAAGACTGCACTCAGGCATGGCTTCCTAAACTAGACTGGGGTCTATATTGGATTTATTGTCACGGATGTTAGTCTTAGATTTGAATTTGGTGCGGTATCTGCATCATGTAGTTATCTTAGCTGTCTGATTTCAAATTAACAGTCAAGATCATTTTAAATCATTTTGTTAGTGCAATCTGAACTTTCTGATATCCGATTAACAAACTGCATGAAACAGCGTGCTTTCCACTGCAGGGAAAGCGGATCCTGGTAGGTTCAGATCACCAAATTGGATGGGTGGTTTTTGTTCATGCCAAACAGAATAGATGATTTTTCTTTATTTATTCTCGGCAAAATCAGACAGGGTTATAACATTTGGCAGAATAAAACAGAATGCACTATAACAGTTTAAAGTTTAATTGATCTTCCGAAACAAATTTTGATACAGATATAGACTTGGCCAGCTAAAAATGAAAAATTAATTTGGGATCTAAACGTGCAAAGAATGATGTAATCAAAGAAGTAGATGCAAACCTGGACAATCATCACGAGGAGTATCTCGAATGTAAAAGTATTTCTCAAAGGTACCAGCCCATGCATCTCTCTTTGTCAAGAAATTGGATTTTAAATTGAAAAGCTTCTTTACTGTGGCAGGAATAGATGAATGTTCATATTGAGAATATGGTGTTGGTCCATCAGGTCCATTAATCACTGCAAGAAACGAGTAGAAAGAGTTCTCATCACTATCAAACATATCCCTATTTTCATAACATGTCTCAATAAATAAGATACTTCCTTTAACTCATTTAGTATATGTATCTAAGCTCAAACAACTTAATTACGTTTCAGTCAAATCTACAGGACAGCTTATTTTGATAAGTGAGAACTACAGTATACACAAAGATGACCAAATATTATTTTCAGTATATTCTACAAGAGTACCCAAAAGTATATTTATCAGTACATCACTTCTATACAATGCAAAAATTTCCCAATAAATAAGTAAACTAGTACGTGAAACCTGATCAAGTGCAACACTAACTGGATTCATGTCAAACTAGACCCAAAAAAAACTTCAACAAGGGCAAGTACAAAGCCACGTAAAGTTATCAAACAGTTATATCTCTTCAAAATACCATCCTCTAACAACCAAATAAATCTAAGCATTCTGTATGTACATATTCATAGACCAAAGTATACTTCAAGTATGTCTAGAGTACAACAAATCAATGTGCATCAAATTTTGAAGACTAACAATAAAATAACACTTAACATCAATATCAAACTAACATAATTCCGAAAACAACAAAACTAAGTCAATATATCGAAGTGTTAGATGTCTTTGCAACTGCCACAAAAACGATCATTACTAAAGTTGCATCAGAAGCATTTGGCTGCTATTCTCTACAACATTAAGAATCAGATTTGACATCTATTCTACACAACATCAAAAGACACTACTCTACAAAATATCAACGAGTCTAAACAGGACATAAAAGTAAACCATTAAACAAGATTTTCAAAAACAAAAGTACATAAAAATGGAAACTTTGGAAAACATACCTGTACCCTTGTCAATCCAAGGAGAGATAAGGAAAGTAGGAACACGAACACCCAACCTATCAAACCTAAAATAATAAGGGTGAGGCCCAATAATCCCATCAGGGTTAGGAACGCCTTCAACCGGTGTAGGAACATGATCATAAAACCCACCATGTTCATCATAAGTTATCAAAATCGCCATTTCTTTCCACTGAGGACTCTTCCTCAATATCTCATACACTTCCTTCACAAACCTCTGTCCAATAGCCACATCATGAGAAGGATGATCATCGTTAGCAGGAGAAACCTTTACGTCGAAGTAACGCTGCTCAACCACCACATAATTCGGCAACTTCCCCTTCATAGCATGTCTCTTAAACTTCAAACCATAGTTATGAAACTTCACAGTGTTCTTCAACTTTCTCAAACTCTTGAAAAATAGTGTTGCGGGGATGTTTTGGTAATAGATACCAAAACTAAGGCCGTTATCGTTGAGAGAGTCGAAGATTGTGCGTTGAGGGAAACCATGGATGAGATTCTTCCTAACGTTACTCATAGCACCGTGAGAAGTTGCGGAGTGGACATAAAACCGGTTCGGTTGAGTCGAAGCGGGAACGGAAGCGAACCATTTATCGAAAACCGTGAACTCGTTTGCTAACTCGGTGTAAACCGGGAGAAGCTCCGGTTTGAACCCGCTCATGACGGTTTTCGACATTCCTTTAAGAGTTTGTTCGGCTTGTTGAGCGAAACCGTTCATCGGAGCCGGGTTAGAAGAGCTTTCGTTGGATCCGAATATTTGTGCTCTGATGGCTTGAAACGAGTGACCGGGATCGGAGTCAATGAAGACGGCGTCGTTTGACACTGAAATTTTGGGGGAAGAAGGGTCGGAGACTCGGATCGGATTTGTTTCGGTGCCGGTGAGTCCGTCGATTTCGGGTCGGGTTGATTTGAGCCATCCGAGGACATGGTCAAAAGAGCGATTCTCCATGACGATAACTACGACGGTTTTAATCGGACCTGAGATTTTGTGTTTTTTACGGTGGAGATTATCATCGGAGGCGGCGGAGGAGAAATTGGGGGTGAGGAGGAGATATAGGAAGAAGAAAAAAGAGAAAGAGACTCGCCGGAGATTCATCTCCGGTGGTCGGTGAAAGGTTAGAATTGAGAAGTAACAGTGAAGAGTGGTTTTAGTGATGAGTTACGTGTACGGTTTATATAAGTGGTGAATGAGAAATGAATACGGTATATGCTTTCAAAATAAGGATCCGTTGTTAATGTCTTGGTCTTTCTGTATCAATCTCCAAGTTGATTTATGTGCAGGTAAGATGAGTACGTGCACATCCCAACAACCACAATCTTGTATTGGATATTTATTACTACCAATAGAGTACTCCTTCCTAATCATACAAAATGTCACAATTACATTTCTTTCATTTTAAAATAATTTTTTTATTTTTATAATCAATAAATATATTTTGAGTCGTCAAGATTGAACATTATTGGACCGCCAGGAGAAAATTATAATTCATCTGAAGTATTTACAACATAAGAAAACTATTATATAGAAAAGTACATGTAATTCAAATCTAAGATACAATCAACGTCTCTCTGCATCACAAGCTTAACAAATAGCGGATTGTTATAATGTCTCCTTGTATAAATGATAGGCACGAAGAATTCGTGGAAACAGTTCTAAATTCAATTTTTATTCACTTTTCTTTTTCACATATTAACTTGAGTGTTGGAGTGTTAATCTTGCAGGCCAGCCTCTTCCCTACCGCATCGGAAGCTTTGATCCACTGTTGTTCATCACAACCACCGATTCACCAATCAATTGTGGTCCCGCCAACGAAACAGTGACTTTGTTTGTGAAAATCGACTTCTGATTCTCGCGTTTTCCCAAATCACACTTTCACTTTTTGATTCATCGGTTCAAAACCTTTTCAATTTATTGGATCAAGAGTTCTCTAAATCGAACACGAAGATTCATCGTGTTCGACCTGATCAAGTAGCGATTCAACTTTGATTTCCTAAATTTTCAGATTTATGACTTTCTAACTTTTCATAGAATGTTGGATCTAGTGTTACTCACTCGAATGCATTACGCAGTTACTAGCGCTCAAGCTGTGATCAATCAACTCATTTGCCTCTTTCTCAAGGTATTGCAAATCAAGTAGGAGACACTCCACTGCATCCAGATCTTCTACAATATCCTTAAATCGCATGACCTACTCCAGTGCCTCAAATCAGACCTCTAATACCCATTTTAATTATTTAGTCTTTTAGTGTTATTTTATTTTGAGTGTGTCCTTTGTGGGGGAGTGTATCTGAGCGCGTGGGTGGGTGTCCTTGAGTTATAGGAGTTATTTAATAAAATATAGAGTTTAATAATAATATAATATAATTAATAATGATGATAATCTAATTATTATTATTATTATCATTATTATTATTTGCATTATTATTATTAGTATTAATATTATTAGATTAATAAAATGAAATAAGGATTAATAAGGGGTATTAGAGGAGTTTGGGAGAAAGGAGAGATCAGAACACGATAGAAACCAGTTTTAGAGAGAAGAGCAAAGAGGAAGGAGAAGGAGGAGGACAAGAAGGTTAGGGCTAACAATTCTTCAGAGTTCTTCGTCAATCGGAGCATTAATCGAGGTAAGGGGGAGAAACTGATTGGGATTGGTGTTTACATGAAATTGGGTAGAGGGGATTCCTTAACCCCGTAGGAATTTGATGAATATGTTTGTTATGTTGATATGTCTTTGATTGTTGTTGATTATGATGAATTTCGTGTGCATGTTGATGTGTTTATGATTGTTGCTGCCATTGATGAATGGGTGCACATAGGGTGTGATTTTGGTGAGGTTCTGAGTAACTTCTGTAGTTCCGTTGATGGGCATAGGTGTGGGTTCTGGAGATAAATTGGTAGAATAATAACTAGAGTAGTGTGTACTGATTGTAGTGATGATAGGATGGGAGATGAAAGTAGAGTGATAGGCTTGGAGTTGAGCAAGATGACATTGTTGGATACTGAGGGTTTTGGGAGATCGCAGACGATCGCTAGCACCTTCGCTAGGCGAGCTAGTAGCGAGCATTCGCTAGGGACTCGCTAGGCGAGTTGGGTAGCGAACCCTTCCAGTAGCTACTGTCTGCCTTCGCTAGGGAGTTCGCTAGGCGAGCAGCTAGCGAGCGTTCGCTAGGGCTTCGCTAAGCGAACAAGCCAGCGAGCGTGACAGAAAAGTGACGTTGTGTTGTTTTGCCTTGTGACCTCGTTTTGTAGTATCCCTTGAGTGGTGTCCAGTGTAGATATGGTGATTGGTGGTGAAGGGTGTATACTTGACATTAAAAAGTGAAATTATGTAGTGATTAAACTTAATTAAAATAAGTAGATTGTGGTGTGAGATATGTATGGGATATGGTGATGGGATCGGGGGGATCGTGTGACTTTAATTAAAATAATTAATGATGAACAATATGTATGTATGATGTATGGTGATGTGATCAGGGGATTGTGTGCACCTTGTGTGCTTGAGTTATTTGTTGTGCATTTGGTGTTATGCATATCATGGTGTTTGGTGGGACGAATCATTGCTCAAGAGGAGTGTATGTGATTCATCCGTACTCCCTTGCGGAGAATGGTGGGGACAGATCATGGCCAAGGACGGGTGTATGTGATCTATCCGGGGTTCGATTGAATGAACCAATGAGTCGGTACCGCATGCATGGTGTTGAGTTGCATAATTGCATTATGGTGTGTTGTGTTGGTGTTGGACAGTAGGTCGTGTTTGATGAATGTTGGGTGATGAATTATATGATTTCTATCCTTTATTTCATATATTGTATTACCGATAATTTTGATCATGTTTTCTCACCCCTTTGTTGTTGTTGTGGTCTGTGCTTCCTCAGAAGTACAGACAATCCAGGTACTTAGCTAGCTTGGATAGAGGTGTGTGAGTTGAGTCTTAGGATGCTCTGATATGTAGCACGGGACTTGGGAGTTTTCTTTTGATTTAGTCGAACTTGTTTTACTTTCCTATGATGTATCGTGTGTTGGTGAACTTTATTAATGAATATTTTCATGTATTGGTGGATGGCCGAGATTGATGAACTAATGAATATTTTCCGCTGTTTTGTTCCGGAAACCTTCTAATGAAGAGTATGTCGAGTTATGTGATGTGATATCCCACTTTAGTGGAGAACTCTGATGTTTATTTGAATTAATCGTATTTTATTTTAATTCGGGAAAGTGGGGTGTTACACCACAGGCGACATAACCAGAAGTATTATTTGGCTTCCAACTATTGCGAGACAAACTCAAAATACAAGGTGCCAATGAATTGTTAAATAACATGTACAACATCATTCGACAACAGAATTCGCAGACAATAGAGGAGAGGTTGCTTCGTCTCGAGGAAAGCTTACACAACGCGCCTCTCCAGAGAAACAACGTGCATGAAGTTATGTCAAAAAGAAGTAAAAGGAAAAAGATACTCGCCGGAGATTCATCTTCGACAGATCCGTCTTTGAGGGTGTGCAAGATAACCTACATCACAATACCTCATGTTTTTTTTTTATAATTAAGATATGACAAAAAGGTTCTTACTCTTCATAAACATATTCCACCTTAATTTAAGGTTAGATAAGACTTTTTAAAAAAAATTTAAAAACTAACTAAAAATAACTTCAATTTCTTACATATAGATTCTCAAAATTTTAAAACAAATTTAATATCTGATTATCGGTGAAGTGTTAGAAATGAGAGTATAAGTGAAGAGAGGTTTTGAAGATAAGTTTTGTGTACGGTTTATATAAGTGTTGAATGAGAAATGGATACGGTATTGTCGCACCCTAATTTTTGACCTTAAGATCCCACCTCCTTGTTTTTTGATGTATTTGTTACTATTGTGTGTGTATATTCTTTCTACTGACAAGTCTGTACAGGTGCGATAATTTCAAGTGGAGGTAGTGCTCATTCTCACAGCCGAACGTTCAAAGCATGACCTTGTTGATTTAAAGAACTTTAAAGCTTTCTACTAGCTTGAACTTCTGGTTTCATTAAAGATCAATTTAACTAAGGTCTCCTGTTGAAATTGGGCCGAGCATCCTCTTACTAAGAACCGGAGATCACTTCCCTCGAAGTTCTCATAAGCTCTCGGGCATGCTAAATGAATCAGGAATTCCTCAAGGCATAATGCTTATGTTTGTCCGGGATTGTGTGAATTTTGTCAAGAATTTTACGAGATCTTGTATGATTTGACTTGTGACTTAATTACTAAGGGTGACAACCATGGATTAAAGAATGCATCAGATGTCTTAAGTTTTTGTTTGGTTCAAACAACAAGTGGATTATTGGAAGTCCGTTAGCTAACCTTCTCATGTGACCAAAGCAATGAACACTTCCATAGATAGTTTTGTCCTATCCACTATTCCTATTTATTGGATTTGAGTAGTTCACGTTTGATCTAAAACTCGATCAAGTTCCGTTAGGTGAGCTCGTATGATGTATAGGTGTTCGTGATATGTTGTGGTAATTGATTCTATTAAGTGTACCATGTATCCTCCTCATGCCAAAATTCGTACAGATGTGTATATTATTTTACTAAGAAGTACATTAAAAAGGGGTACATTCAGCTTTGATAAGAAGATCCCAACAACATTACATCAGTTTATGCGATGGGTAATTGAAAAGGAAAGTTCAACTTTGTTAAGTTGATTACATAAGCTACAGGCATTGTGTTACAATTAAAATACATAACAAACGGCGACGTCGTCAAGACTACGGAAAGACACGCCATTTTCCGCCGGGAAGTAATTCAGGCTTCGTTGAAGTTCCATTGAAGGCGTTAGGGACCAAGACAATGCATAGCAAGAGGCTTCACCCCGTGCACTAGAGTTAAGCGGATTCGTCGAGACCGAAATTGCTGTTACTAAACTTCCTCTCGTATTTAACGCATCCAAGTATTGGTTCTTCAGAAGAAAGCGACAATTATTACACGCCTCTTATTGCTGTAGCACGAATTTTCAAACCGGCACCAGGTTGCTCAAGCTATCATCCAGGCCTTCGCTTGCAAATGTTGCCCTTTTGTCTAAAGAACAGAACCGAAACCGAGGCGGAAACCTTGCTTTGTAGCTTTCCCTACAGTATTTTCACCTGCAATATGGCATAACAATAATCAGAAACAACTAGCATCATTAAATGGAAAGTTAAGATACATCACACCCTGTTCTAAAGAGCTTAAACAAGAGGTTTACATAAGTAGTCAAGACACGACTCATGATGCCGCAAAGACTAACAGGGGAAAAAGATGTCTATGACCTCGTCAAGATATCGTACAGATTGGATGGTTTCTTATTTCGTGATTCATTAGTTGGGACTAGCTTGGTTCACATCGCCTGAGCATGCGGCAGAAGCACCTATTAAGCCTCAACAAGATAAACCCTGGAGGAAATCATGAGGAAAACCACAGATTTCAGTTTAGAGATATCAAGGTTCATATTATGACATATTGAGACGGAAGTAGAAATATTTGAAAGCACAAACAAGAATTGGCAAAAGATTTGATGATGGGAGAAGAATGACAGTGTCTAAGTGGGCTTTCAAAAGTCAGTTGAACCACATATTTACAAAGATAACAAACCAGGATTCATCTAACCAATTATGGAGCATCAATCTCCTCTTGCAATATTCCAATCTGAAATGATTGATTCAGCAGAGGTTGCATAGATGAATTCAAACTGCCATTAGAAGTGAAACTTACTTGAAGTGCAACCAATTGCATCTCAACCGGATCCATAAGCAAGACATCAGTTGGGCTTGACTAGCATATACTCAGTGTAGCATGCTACTTCATGACTTCCCAGAGTTCCTTTGTGACTACCACTTTACCTTCTGTGATGTAATCCCTCCAAGTTGCATACAAGTGCGAGATATTATTCTAAATGCATTCCCGCGTAGTATGAGGCTGCCAGACGCTGTCTCTCCGTGATGCCGCATTCTGAAACCAGAAGTCAAGGTTTTTTTTAGATAACGAAAGTCATGGTTTTGTTAAAGAATCATTGAGGACTTAATTACCTCCAAATTCCACAAACGGAGACCTTGAAATACCGAAGCATAACACTGGCAACCTCAGCTCTTGAAAAACCTGCAAAGCACATGACATTGGTTTAAGACTTTTCACAACAATAGAGCAATACCAATAGCAGTATCAGCAGTATTACCCTCATCGACAGTCTGCTGTTCCACAATATCAACAGCCCCGGTCGCAACCTCAAGCACAACCTCAGGTTCAAGGACTGTCTCAACCAGTTTCACAGGTGCAGACTCTTGCAGCTCCACCATCTCATAATCATATGCAAATCCCTCCAATCAGCCCCTGCAACAAACCAAAGCATTCATCAAAGCTTCGGGATTGTGTTTAGAATAGAAAACCCGTGAACTCCATCTATAATATATTTTCGTAATATAGAAAAGTCATTACTCTAATTAATAATGGAGGAAAACCCTGTACATTTTGAGCAGAACCATATAGAACAATGTCAACTATCAGTAACTTCCTCTAAAGTGTCACCGTAACCATCAGTTGGATTGCCACATAGGAAAACAAACCTGATTGACTCAGTTGCATCATTCCTCCTTGCATATTTAGTCAGCAGAAGCACCTTTGGAAGTGTAGCAACAGTCACGGTTCCCCCCTTTCTTCTATCAATTTTGAGAGCAAACCACGAGCTCACCTACAAAACAGAACCGAAGAAAAGTCGCCGGGAAGCTTTGTCGTTTTGCTTAAAAGGTATCCTGCAGGTTCACAAATGCGGAATTAGCCAAGAGATTTTGCAAGATAAGTATGAGCATATCATAAGTTCATAGCTCTACAGAAGCCTATGCTATCAACAATTGAGTCTAAGCATCTACGAGAGCTGTCGTTTCCTCACCGTATGCTAGTAATCCTCGGCATTATGAATCCCACATTAGATGCTCAGGTCCGCAAAAAGCCCATTCGATGCTTTGCTCCGCACCACACTTACCCCTGATTTTACAAACTCCGAATTACGCACTCCCGCCCATAAGGTTTCCTGCAACCAATTAGAACAGTTGTCATCAATCGATTAACACAAAGTATTTCCCAAAATAAAAGTATAACCGCAGAGGTTTTCATGAGGCAAGAAGTCCTGATCGTGCAAAGTGATTTCGAAAGCAAGTCCGTAAAACGCAATTTTACAACTGATAGAAGTATTGATCAAAATGCATTTAACATGAAGGGAAGCAGTGATGTTATTTCATTTACACTTACATCTCCCTTGAGGAAAAGCATGCCGGAGTCACTATCATCTGACCAAATGACAGAAACCAGAACTACACCACCGCCGACGTCATCAAGCTGCACCTAAACGCAAAGAAGACAATGTAACCGTTTGTCAGCTAAATTGGAGGAAATATGTTACGATGAGGTCATAAACAGGGTGATGTTCTTTTATTACACCAAAACAACAGTTCAAACATGAATTTAAAGAAAAAGAGGAAAGATTGCGATTCGAAGGATTGATAATTCAACAAGCAGCCAAGTAACTTTCTAAAAAAGAAGAGATGGATTGTTGAAGAAAGCAAAAGAGTTATCCATTCTCTGTGATGCTGATGTTGGATTAATTGTTTTTTCAAGCGCTAGAAGGCTTTATGATTATTCAAGCACTAGCATGAAAGCTGTTATCGAGCACTATAACAAATAGAAAGAAGAACAACATCCAACATCGGTATTCTGCATAAAAAGAAACACGTGTTAAAATTCAAACTTGACAAAACAGGAATACACAAATCTGGAAGTTCATTTTCAGAGAGTTAAGGCAAATCAGATTTTTCAAAACATGCTCCGACATGTTGGAACAAAATAGGAAATCACCATTAAATCACATTCAAATCGAAATTCCTCCGGGACATTATAAAAAGAGGAGGAAATTCAGAATGAAGAACAAGGAGAAACCACCACAAATCCACAAAAGAATCAACCAAAAGAGGTTCACTCAGAAATTCAAAAATAAACCTAAATCACACGTAGAAGACAGATTCAGGAAAACCCTAACACATAAACCAAAAGTGGAAGAATGAACTTATCTTCGTGGTTGACGTTGCCGTTTCGATCTTGTCAAATCCTTCGGAGGCCATTACCGCCACCAATCTTCGCGATCCGCAAATCACAGTCGGCTTCCATCTTCGGTAACCTTGTGAATCTCTTTTCGTTTGGATCTTTTTGAGGTTTTTTTTTCTTTTAAACCTACAGGTTGCGAATTAGAACCAAGAAGGAGGAGAAAGAAGGTAACAATGGAGAATACGAAGAGGGGAAAGGAGAAGTAGAAGACGGAAAGAAGAAATCATGAAGAAGAAGATGAAGGATTGGAAGCAAACGGAGGAGAGAAGACAGAAGAAGATCGAGAGGAAACCGAAGAAGAAGACGACGAAGGAGGAGGGGGGAGAATTTGCGTCCTAGGGTTTCCTGTTCTTTTTTTAATTTTGTTTTATGCTGTTGTAATCGCATGTAACACAAACACACTAATTACCATGCACCTCACGCCACGACCCTCTGATCTCCAAAGGACCAGATCAGGCGGTCCACTAACGCAGCCCCATGGTAAACTCCTTCACTTGCACCGCACGCGATCCTGCCCAACCCCACTAATCCCTACCATTAACCGCTAACCTCACCATTACCTTTTAGTTAATCCATTATCTTTTAATTAACCACCGTTAATTCCCCTTAACCGTTTATCAACCTTAATCAACCTTTTTTTAAAATAAACATAAACTAATAACTAATGATTAAATTTTTAAAATCAACCATTTATTAATAATTTCTCAAATTAACCCTTTTATTTTAATCCATTAATAACTTAATTTCCTATTTAATAAGCTACCAATATTTTAGTAATTGACTCTTTTTTTTTTATTAATTGATCTATTAATTTTAATTAGACTTTTTTTTAATATAAAAACCTAATAACCTTTTTATAATTAATTTATACTTAAATCAACTTTCTTTTTCATTTTATTAATTCACTAAATAATATTATAATTTCAAAACCCTTTATTCTAAATAATTTGCAACTAAAAGATAATGAATTTCTTAAGTTGTTTTATCTAATAAATACTCTCTTTTATAATTACTAAAACCTTCTTCTATAATTTATTTAACATATGAGTGACTATTTAATTTCTCTTAAAATCAACCTCACTAATAAATTCAACCTTTTTTAAAACAATTCACCCAAACCCATCTCACCAAATAATATCCTTTTACCCTTCCAATTTCACTAAAAATTTAATCCAACTTTTATCAAATTAATCAACTTCGCCTAAAAATTCAATCGTGCACATTTTTGCCTCCGCACGTTCACATATTCACACTTTCACACTTAGCACTTTCATGCGTGTGTATGGCTTTATTTTTCCGCAATTTAACATTATCGCAATTTATATTTCTGCCTCGCATTCCGTCCAAAGGAAAAACCTACACATAAGTCAACACTTGTATGTAGTGCACATCACTTGCATCATTCTCCCTTACGATCCTTGATCCCATTCAAGTCGATCACTTAAGATAGACCCTACCCCATAGGAAGGACCTTCTCTTTACAACATAGGAAAACAAAACAACTCAATACAAAATATTCAAACATTCAAACACAATAGAGAATAAGATGTTAATCATCTTAAGCGAGATAGAATCTCCACCCCACATCAATACAATCAATACCGTAGGAACTTTGCCTCAAGAGAGATAGAGGCGTACATCGTCGATCAATATCCGAGTACTTGAGCCCTTCTCTTAAGACGATGTAAAGACTATTTTCCTACAGTTTGTGGCGGTTAAATCTCCCTTAAAATGACAACTCGTCTTTTCTCCTAAAATCAATCAATCAACTACCCTAAACCCGTAGGAACTTTGACCACAGTCAAAGAATTCCTCATACCCTTTAGGGGAACTACAAATACTCTGATTCCACTCCCGTAAGGATATGTAGGCATAAGATGCGATATCTTATCGAGTATACTTAGAAATAAACCCCATAGGTCTTTCAACCATTAAGCAGATAAACCTTAGCAATAAACAAACATAAAACAAGAGGTTCCTGTAGAGTACTACAGAAACTTAGGATGCTAGCACCTTCCCTAAGTTTAACCGACCCCCGAACCTATAACTCTCCAGCTTGCATTTGCATTGCATTGTGGGTATTTCAATCTTTATCCCTTCCTTTGGGCAAATCAAAGTTCGGTTGCAAATGAATAAGATTCAAACTAATTAATAGTTTGGTATCCAAATTCCACCGCGATAGGTATATGCTTTCAAAATAAGGATTCGTCGTTAATGTCTATCTTTCTGTATTCTGAGTAAGAAAAATCTCCAAGTTCATTTATGTGTAAGTTAAGATGAGTACGTGCACATTCCAACAACCATAATCTTGTATTGGAGATTGATTATTACTATTAATAAAAAGAACGATTAATATTACATGGAAATTTTAAAATGGCTTGATATCATTTTTGGTCATGTATCTTAACTTTGGGGTTCATTTTGGTCCCTTAACTTAAAAATGATACATATTGATCCCTTAACTTAAAACTGGCCAATATTGGTCCCTTAACTCATCAAAATGTTCCATATAAGTTCTTTTTGTCCTAATAGCGACGGAAAAATTTAAAAGTCACTCGCTAAATTCGTCGCTAATTAGACAAAAAAGACTAATATGGAACGTTTTGAAGAGTTAAGGGACCAATATAGACATTTTTAAAGTTAATGGACTAAAATGAACCTCGAGGTTAAGATATAGTACAAAAAAAGATTTTAAACCTTTAAATATATAAGTAAATAGAAATAAAATATTTTTACAAACAATTTAAAAGAATAGGAGAGAGTATTAAAGTTGCTCAAAATTTTATTGATATTTTCAAAAAATGAAAAGCAGAAATTCAAAATTTGTCACTAGAATCATCTCAAAAGATAAAGTTTTATAGTAAAAATAAGTTTTATAGTAAAAATTCAGAATATATCACTAAATTTCATAATCATTCACTAAAATTTAAAATTTGTCCCTAAAACACAAAAGATGAAAAATTATATTCAAGTTATAAATATTAAAATTTTATATTTTACAAATAATTATTTCCAACCCTATGATATTAATTTTCTAGTAAAATCCAAAAACAATATAGGAAAATTATAACTACATTAATTAATATATATTTTATCAAATAAAATTATTCTTTCAAAAAGTTGCAATCCTTTCAAAATCTTCTCAACACACGAGAATTATCTTGTAGATAAATGTAGAGATCTATACGTCAGATGCATCTAATGACTCTTTGCGATCCGCGCCTAACAAATAGTAGTTCGTTATTTTCTTTCCATTATATATATATATATATATATATATATATATATATATATATATATATATATATATATATATATATATATATATATATATATATATATATATATATATATATATATATATATATATATATATATATATATATATATATATATATATATATATATATATATATATATATATATATATATATATATATATATATATATATATATATATATATATATATATATATATATATATATATATATATATATATATATATATATATATATATATATATATATATATATATATATATTGTTGTAAATATTAAACTGTAAATAGTAATTAGTAGTATTAGTAATGAGGCCCATTAGTCAAACCCATTAGGTTTTCTATTCTCTCTTATTTAAAGCATGTAGTTGCAACATTGTAAAGAGAACTTTTAATTCTATCAGTGAAATATTTTACAATATGGTATCTCAGCTCCTGTTTTTTAGGGGTCTCGCTTCCGCATAAACCCTAGCCGCCGTTGTAACGGTGTTTTTTTTTCTTTTTTTCGCTGCCGGTCATCCTTGCAGTTTTTTTTGGGTGTTTGGATCATTGCTGTTTTTTCATTCTATTGCAGTTCTATTGCAACCCTACTGCTTGTTTTTTGGTTTCCTTGTATTTTTTCTTTGTGATTCAATACATATCTGCTGTTTGTTCCTCTCGATTGTCCCTTCAATGGCCGAGATTATTAACCAACAACCACCTCCGCCTCCACCTCCCACAAATCCACCAGTCCCATTTAATGCTAAGGATTTTGTCGTTCAAAAAGGTTACTGGCTTACCGGAAAAAATTATTTTCAATGGTCTCAGTTCATCAGACACACTCTAAAATGTTGTGACATGCTAGATCATATTGAAGGCAATCCTCCTCTGGTTACTGCTCCTAATTTCTCTTCCTGGGATAAAGATGATTCTGCTATTATTACTTGGCTTTGTAACTCCATATCTCCAGAAATTAGTAGAAATTGCATGTATCTCTCAAGTGCAAAGGCAGTTTGGGATTATCTTCGTCGAAGTTATTCCATGAAACAAGATATGTCTGCTTGTTATGATTTAAAGAGGAAAATATTCAACACTAAGCAGGGAAGTCTTTCGGTCAACGATTACTTTGGAGTTCTCAATGGTTTTTGGATTGAGTTGGATCAATATCAGAATTTGAAGATGGAGTGCAGCAAGGATACTGCCACCTTGAATACTGTTGTTGAGCGGGATAGGATCTTTGATTTCTTAGCCGGCCTTAATGCTGAATTTGACCCCATTCGGGTGCAGATTTTGGGTAAGGAAAAATTTCCTGATCTTAATGAAGTTTTTTACACTGTTCGTAGTGAGGAGACCCGTCGTCAAACTATGCTTCATGAACAGCCCCCGGATGTGTCAGCACTAGTAGCTAGAAAAACAACAAGACAAGGACCACCATCGTCATCATCTAAGAATGGTCGTGACAAATTCTATTGTGAGCATTGCAACCGATCAGGGCATACAAAGGATAGGTGTTTCAAACTACATGGAAGGGAACAGGTTCTTAGCCGAGGAGGTAGTTCTCGCAACATGCACCAGCATCAGGCACATGTTGTCACACATGCCCATGATACTGACAGATCTGAAAAAGAGGGAACTGATCTTTCCTCCTTCAGCCAGAATGACGTGGAACGGTTGAAGTCTATGCTTGACTCCATGAGTAAGCCTTCTGGTTCTGGGTCTCTAGCAGTTACCGGTAAGAGTTTGTGTTCCCGATCTTTTACTGTTTGTGGTAATATCCCTAAGAATGCGTGGATTCTTGACTCTGGTGCTACTAATCATATGACATTTGATTCCACATTATTATGCTCTTATACCACACCTTCGAGTATTCCTTATATCACTGTTGCTGATGGCTCTCAGGCTTGTGTTGTTGGCACTGGAAATATTGACTTGCAACCTCCATTTCAATTGCAATCCGTGCTTCATGTTCCCACACTTTCCCACAATTTGATTTCCATCCATAAGCTTACCCGTGATCTAAATTGTAAAGTAACGTTTTTTATGTCCCATTGTATTTTTCAGGACCTTACCACGGGGAAGACGATTGGAATTGCTAAGGAAAAGGAAGGGTTATACTACTTCTCTGATGACCATCCAAAGGTGTTGTCCTCCTGTCTCCAGTCTCAGTCTTCCTCTTCAGCCTCACACATTTGGCTTCAGCACAAGCGTCTCGGTCACCCTCCATTTTATATCATTAAGTCTATGTTTCCGTCATTGTTTTTAAACCATTCTGTTGAGTCTTTTAAGTGTGATGTTTGTCAATTGGCAAAACACAATCGTGTAACTTTTCCTTCCAGTTTTAATAAAAGTGCTGAACCTTTTGATGTGATTCATTCTGATGTTTGGGGACCTGCCCCTACCTCTAATATTTTTGGTGCAAAATGGTTTGTTTCATTTATTGATGACTGTACTCGGGTAACTTGGATTTTCTTGATGAATACTAAATCCGAAGTACCACAAATATTTATCCAATTTTATAATATGGTACAAACACAATTTGGGAAATGTATAAAAAGAGTTCGTTCTGACAATGGTAAAGAATATGTCAATCATACCTTCTCCAACTTCACTAGTAAACATGGCATTCTTCATGAATTCACATGTGTTGACACCCCACAACAAAACGGTGTCGCAGAAAGAAAAAACCGTCATTTACTTGAAGTTGCTCGATCTCTCCTGTTTCAAATGTCTGTTCCCACCTCTTATTGGGGGGAGGCAGTTCTTACTGCTGCCTATCTGATTAATCGGGTCCCATCTCGAGTGTTAGGTAATATTAGTCCTGCTCAATTTATGCTCTCACGTTTTCCCTCTGTTCCTATCTTACATAATCTTGAGTCTCGCGTGTTTGGTTGTGTTGCTTTTGTTCATGTTCACAAACAATATCGCAACAAGTTGGATCCCCGTGCTGTCAGATGTATCTTTCTGGGTTATGCACCCAATAAAAGAGGGTACAAATGTTATCATCCTCCGAGTCGGAAATTCTTTGTCTCCAAAGATGTCACCTTTCATGAAAATGTGTCATACTTCACTCATTCTCAGTCTCAGGGGGAGAACATGAGTGACTTAGAGTCTGAGTCCGAGTTTCTGATCCTTGGTCCTAGCCTCCCGAGAACACCTGTCAGTGTTCCCTCTCTTGAACCCGAGTTGTCACCTAGTTTGAGTTTGAGTCCTAGTTCAACACTTGAATCTGAGTCAGTAATTGTTCCTGGTCCTTCAATGCCTTATGTTCCACAGGAATCAGCACCTTCAGCACCAACTCTAGTATATCAGAGAAGAAGTAAATCTGACCTTCTCCAGAAACAAATTCAATCGTCTGAACCGGAGGTAAGTACTGAAAATGATTCCTCAAATGATGATTGTTCTATTTCTGATACTTGTGACACTAATCCAGTTGATTTACCCATTGCTTTGAGGAAGGATAAAAGATCTTGTCCCTCCTTATATCGACACCCTATCTCTCAATATGTCTCCACTAAACATCTTTCCACACAATATCAAAGTTTTATTGCAGCTGTTGATTCTGTGAAAATCCCATTATCAGTTGAAGAAGCATTGCAAAATAGAAATTGGGTCCAAGCTATGGATGAGGAAATGAGAGCACTTGAAAAAAATGGTACTTGGGAGATTATTGAAAGGCAAAGAGACAAAAAGCCGGTTGGATGCAGATGGATCTATACCGTAAAGTATAAATCTGATGGCACACTTGATCGGTACAAGGCAAGACTAGTGGCAAAAGGTTATACTCAGACATATGGTATTGATTATGAGGAGACATTTGCCCCAGTGGCAAAAATGAACACTGTTCGAATTTTACTATCTCTTGCTGCTTCATGTGGATGGGAATTGCAACAGTTTGATGTTAAAAATGCATTCTTGCATGGAGACTTAGAGGAAGAAGTGTATATGGAGATTCCACCGGGTGTTGGCATAAAAAATGAAGCTAACAAGGTGTGTAAATTGAAGAAAGCCTTATATGGACTAAAGCAGTCCCCTCGGGCATGGTTTGGAAGATTCACAAAGGCAATGGTGTGTTTGGGCTATAAGCAAAGTCAAGGAGACCACACTTTATTTTTTAAACATTCACAGGAAGGAAAATTGACTGTACTTCTTGTTTATGTTGATGATATTGTTACAGGAGATGATTTGACTGAGAGACATTTGCTCAAAGAGAAATTATCGGCAGAGTTTGAGATGAAAGACCTTGGACAACTCAAGTATTTCTTGGGAATTGAGGTAGCCTACTCAAAGCAAGGCATCTTTATCTCTCAAAGGAAGTATGTTCTTGATCTTTTGCAGGAAACTGGCAAACTTGGATGCAAACCTGCAAGTGTTCCCATTGAACAAAATCACAGGATAAGCTTTGAGGAGGAAAGTGACAAAGTTGACAAGGGTCAATATCAGAGATTAGTGGGAAAATTGATTTACTTGGCACACACTAGACCAGATTTAGCATATGCAGTCAGTGTGGTGAGCCAATTCATGCATGATCCGAGGGTGAGACATTTGCAGGCTGTAGACCGCGTCCTACAATATCTTAAAGCAACTCCAGGGAGAGGACTTTTGTTTAAAAGAGGTGAGAATTTAGCTATGAAGACTTACACTGATGCAGATTATGCCGGCTCAGTGAGTGATAGAAGATCTACGTCAGGCTATTGTACTTTTCTATGTGGTAACCTTGTAGCTTGGAAGAGTAAGAAGCAAAGTGTAGTTGCTCGATCAAGCGCCGAGGCAGAATTTAGAGCTATGGCACTAGGAATTTGTGAACTATTGTGGATGAAACAAGTTCTAGAAGACTTGAAGATACAGTGTGAAGGCCCTATGAAATTGTTTTATGACAATAAATCGGCTATTAGTATTGCTCATAATCCTGTTCAGCATGACAGGACTAAACACATTGAGATTGACCGACATTTTATCAAAGAGAAGTTGGATAGTGGGCTGATAACTACATCTTACGTTCCTTCTGGGCATCAGCTCGCAGATGTGTTAACAAAAGGCTTACCAACAGAAAGATTCAAACAACTTACTTGCAAGCTGGGAATGATAGATATCCATTCACCAGCTTGAGGGGGAGTGTTGTAAATATTAGACTGTAAATAGTAATTAGTAGTATTAGTAATGAGGCCCATTAGTCAAACCCATTAGGTTTTCTATTCTCTCTTATTTAAAGCATGTAGTTGCAACATTGTAAAGAGAACTTTTAATTATATCAGTGAAATATTTTACAATATATATATATATATATATATATATATATATATATATATATATATATATATATATATATATATATATATATATATATATATATATATATATATATATATATATATATATATATATATATATATATATATATATATATATATATATATATATATATATATTGTTAAATGAGATTTAATAATTCAAGTGATGTAACTAATTAACACGGGGTGTAACCGATTATAATAAGATAAAAATCACTTATGAGTTGAAGAAATTAGAGTTGCATCGTGGGTGTAATTGGTTAACGTAACCATGTAAGTGGTTACCACTGAAAGGTATTACTTTTGTAGCTGCTGTAATCAAATACAATTTTTGTGTAACCAATTACAGGTTCATAAATTCTATTTTTTTTCCAGATATTTGCATATGTTACATGTATCCTAATCATTATGTAATGTTTGTGTAAATGTCTTGGAGGCATCCTCATCAATGTTAATGCAAAAATACATTTTCACCCTCAATTATCTCTCTCTCTCTCTCTCTCTCTCTCTCTCTCTCTCTCTCTCTCTCTCTCTCTCTCAATTCCTCTGTCCCTTTCCACACTTTAATTTCTCTATTTTTCACCAATCTTATGATTCCAAGTTCTAACATTTGACATCAAGAGTCTAGTTTTGATCCACTAACACCTAATGCGCAGTATGAATTATGTCTCCAATGAAAGAATACTTGCAAACCTACACATTCTTTATGCGAAGAGTTACGAGAAATTGTGTAAACAAATGAAAGTGTTGTTTGGCTACCAAGATGTTCTTAAAGTGATCAAGAACGAGGTGAATCCTCCTGTCGAAGGTACAACGAATTCACAACAAGAAACACATAAGGAAGAGAAGAAGAAATATTTCAAGACGCTATTTTTTATCCATCAATGTATGGATGGTGATAACTTTGAAAAAGTTGGTGATTACGAATCAGTAAAGCAAGCATGAGAAATCTTAGAGAAGGCATACGCATGGATAACTAGGCGAAGGCGGTGAGGTTACAAACTCACGAATGTCAAGTTGAATTGATTCAAATGGAGGAAAAGGAGACGATCAACAATTTCATAACAAGAATCATTCGATTAGTGAATCAAGTGAAACCATATGGATAAACAATCATTAAGCAGTATGTTACCACAAAAATCATGTGCTCTTGTTGATGCGGTAAAGCAGCAAGCAAAAAATATTAAGTACCCAGTTTTGTCGTCTCCACAGGGATTAGTGCGATATGAACGCCGTTCAATGATTTCTACATTTCTAAGCTTAACTTCAAAAGTTTAGATTTAAAAGGTTCAGGGAACCATAAATAAAAACAGAAAATATAAAATAAAGACTGAAATATAAACGGAGCCTTGTTGGGATTGGATTTCATCAATTGATAACACATGCATTCTTCTGATCAAATTAAACACAGCGCAATCATTCGTCTAATATCCTCACGTATCACTCACGACAAAGCTTATCTCTAACGCGGCGTTGAGAGAAAAACCATGTTGTCTCATTGGTGATCTCTCACCCAACAAAAACACAACACAGAGCATTAAGATCTGATACTCACGCAAATGCTAAGCCTAAAACTATCTCTAGCATTTAGGACCTAACAGGTAATCATCCTAGATCCAGATCTAAAAGTATATTTCTATCATGATTCAAATCAAAGATTAACAGGTAAACAAGAATGAAACCCATATCAGATAAACAATTGTTTTGCATAAAATACAATAATCAGAATACGTACACACGCTTAACCCTTTTTACATGTATTCATCTAATCCGCCAAATGGTTGTGAACATCGTTCTTCATCACTATTATCACATACCCACACAATATCATATTGATCCTACCTATGCTACCCATGCTACTTAATCAACACAACACCATAGAGGATAAAATGAATATCAACTTCAAAACCATGTCAAAAGTTTGTTCATTGATAGAAGAAAATATGAGATCAAAGATGTGAAAAGGTTTTGTCAAGACCCACAAATACATAAACAAAGATAATCAATCAATAGAGAATCCAAACTAGTTCACAAACATAAATTAGATGAAATACATAAGGTATCAAAAGATTACAATCCAAACCCCAACAAGAGATCGAAGATCTTACCTTCTCCCCCTTAGGGTTTTGTGTTTCTCTCTCTAGAAGAAATGAAGAAAAATAAGTTATGATGTCTAGAATGGGAAAAATACAAGTTATCACCTAAAAAAGCAAGAAAATCACTTAAATACACATTCAGGATCTGTCACGTTCGCCTAGCGAACAACTAACTTTTGGTACTTTCAGATCTGTCCAATTTTGGGCTCGTTCGCTACCTGTTTGCCTAGTGAGCAAGCTAGCGAGTTATTCGCTACCTGTTGGCCTAGCGAGCAAGATAGCGAGTTATTCTCTACCTGTTCGCTAACTGCTCGCCTAGCGAGCATGACAACATTTTGGTGGTTTTGCATGTTGTCTTGGTTTCCTTGCCCATTTCTTGTGTCTTACTTTTCACTTGTTTTGTACCTAATTCCTGCACAATAACACACAAATCAAAGGTACCAAGAGATTTTCTCATAATGTTGCAAACCAACCAAAATAAGAGTGGTTTTCAACACTTTCTTGACGAAATTGAGTGAAAGATGCCAACTTTTGATAGATCGAATAAGTGAAATTTGGCATCTAACAGTTCTTTAACGCCAAGATTTGACAATATGGTTGTAGCGATTTAGGAGTCGAAGGATCTTACATCGATGAGTAAAGAGGAGTTGCAAAGCTCTCTTGAGGCTCATGAGCAAAAGATGAAAGTGAGAAATAGTTATAACACTACTACAAATAACGCTTTTCATGACGAAGCTTTCACCTCAAACTATAGAAAACTGAGGTATAAAGCCAAGGTACGCTATTTTTTATTATTTTAAAAAACATAAATTCCATCTGTTTTACTTAAAATCGGGGTGAAAAAATAACTCAGTACAAGCTTTAATCCCAAATATTGCAGTTTATGATTCTATTTGTTTATAAGTGTAAACAAAATATTCTAACCCTTCAGTTTTCAATTTAATTGAGGTATAAGATAATAAGATTTTACTATAAAAACACTCGTTAAATTTTTTAAACCCTAATCCTTACCAATAAGAAGTTGGCCCAAACTCGTAAGTATCATTCTTTGGGATGAATTGCAAGACAAAAAAAACTTCAATGTTCTTTAATCTTGAACATTTTTCTTTCCTTGCTATCCATCCCAACATAATGGTGTTGATGTTGTCGTTGTTAAAGAAGGGAGCTCAAATTTTGAACAGTACTCAGCTGATAGGTTGCAAGTGTAGGAAATCATTCATGCTTAAACAAAGAATGAAGTTTAACTAACAAAGAAGAGAGCTCAACCTTTGAAGAGTACTCAATTGATAGATTGCAAGTGCAGAAAATCATTCTTGTTACAAAAAAAATTTGTTTTAATGGATATGCAACAAAATTTGGATATCATTGAAGATTTGTTGCAAACAATGTATTTTAATATTCTGCACAAGCAATGTATTTAAAAAAAAGAATTATGCACCTCAATTTTATTTACCGAGGTGATAGTTAAAAGGAGACGATATAAACCTCGGTTTTATAGTAAAACAAGGTGGTTAATAATCATATTTTACTATAAAAGCACTCGTTAAACAAATCTTGTGGATGGATTGCAAGTCCAGAAAATAAAATTTCTCATAGGTAAGCAGATCTCTAGCATCTTGCATGGGACCTGGACATGTAAAACAAAAATTTACCCCCGTTTTACTACATTCACCGTCCTTAAACAAATCTTTGTCGTTCATTTAATATTTATCAACGCTCAAAAATCTGCCTAGTGATCCGCGTGAAACCTAAGGGACATCCGTTATAAAATCACGTTGAATATTGAAAATCTAACCTAAATGAAACATGAAGCGCTTGAAACATAAAGACGTTTGGAAAAGTTCTTAAGGTGGAATGGAAGAGCATAAAATTACTTGGCTTTAAGGTTGGTTTTTTTAAATATTTATTTGAGCATTAAATCATATATTTGAATATTCATTTTATTTATCTAACCCTTATTTTGTTTTGCTTCAGAAACAAATCCATGCAAGATCCATAGAAAATAATCTTGCACCCAATATTTGATCTTCCCCAAGATTCAATAATTCGAAGATCTAAGATCTAGATCTTTGGGGAATTTGATTTTTACCTTGTAATATTTTGTGTAAGCAATGTAATTCTTTGTGTAAACAATGTAATATTCTTGATAAACAATGTAATATTCTAGGTAAACAATGTAACAATTAAAAAAAAGAAATAATCTTACCTCTCGGTTTTCAAGATAAACCGAGATGAAAGATACGCTAGTTTTGGAAATAATAAAAGTATTGTTGTTGGGTTTCAAACCCATGTGCATTTAACTTTATTTATCAGTTTTAATTTCGTCGAGGTGATAAATGGCGAGTTTTCATATCACCCTTCATTACCTCGCTTCTATACCTGAGGTATTATGCATTTCACATCCGAAGTAAGAAGTGATTTTTGTAGTAGTCTAAGGTAAATGAGGAGATCGTTTTGTAAGCTCGCTTCAAAGAGAAGGACAAGAAATCGAAAGGAAAATGGCCTATGAGGAGTAAAAGGCATTTTCATAATTTTGGTAGAAGAGAGTCCTAAAGTTCCAATAATTAGACTTGTCAAATAGGTGAGAGCAGTTGCAACAAAAATGATGATCAAGGTAACTTTAGAGGTGAAAAAAGATGTTTGACAGAAGTAAGGAGCGATGCTTTAAGTGTCAAAGTTTTAGTAATTTTGCAAGAGAATGCAATGTGAACAAGAAGGAACCCCAAAGAGATGAAGCTAAGGTTTCAAGAAAAAAGCTTGATGAGGAGAATACACCTTTAGTCATAATCAGAAGGCGAATATAGCACCAACAATTCGAAGATCTAAGATAGGCTATAACCGGTTACGTAAAAGTTGTAACCGGTTACATGCAGAAGAAAATGTTATGCTGACTATGAGAGAAGGATTCTAGTATAGTGAATAATGGTATTTGGACTCAGATGTTCTACTTATATGACGGGTAGGAAGGATTGGTTTGTTAAAATCAATCATGCCATGAAGAATAAAGTGAAGTTCACGGATGATACCACTCCAGCGGTCGATGGGATCAGTGATGTTTCGATCATGAGAATAGATGATGGACATTTCATGATCAATGATGTGTTATACATTCTAGAAATCAAACGTAACCTTCTAAGTGTTGGCCAATTGCTTGAGAAGGGTTACAATATTCACATGGAAAATAAGGTGTTGCACGTTATGAATGTAAACAGGGTTTTGGTCCTTAAAGCTTATGTGGTTGCCAATAAAACCTTCAAGGTTGAGATGAAGGTTATGGAGCATAGATATCTTGCTACATCAGTAATTCGACAATAGTGGATATGGCACTATCGTCTTAGGCATCTCAATTTTCGAGATCTTAAAGACTTGCAAAATAATGAAATGGTAACGGGGTGGCCATTGATCAACATATCGGCTGAAATTTGTGAAGAATATGTGTAAGCAAAGCAACATAAAGGTAAATACAACAAGTATGCAGGTTGTAAAACAAAGAATCACCTTGAGGTGGTGTATTCGGGTGTATGTCGATCAATGCAAGTAAATTTCATTGGTGGAAATATATATATTTTGTTACACTCATCGACGATCATAGTAGAAAGCTATAGACATACCTAATCAAGAGAGATGATGAGGTATTTAAAGTGTTTAAGAAGTTCAAGTCTATGGTTAATAGGCAAAACGATCACATGCTCAAAGTTCTCAAAATGGACGATGGAGGCGAATATGTCTCAAAATACTTTGAGATATTTTGTGATAAAGAATGGATATTACATAAGGTTGTACCACCTTATACACCACATCAAAATGGTGTTGTCGAAAGAAAGAATTGATTGATCATGAACATGGTAAGAAACATGTTAAAGTGGAAGAACTTGATGAAAGAGTAATGGGGAGAAGCGGTATCCACAGTTGCCTATTTGTTGAATAGGTGTCCAACAAAGAAACTTGAGAAGGTAACACCCGAGGAAGCATGGTTGGGATTCAGACCGAGTATGAACCATTTAAGAGTTTTTGGTTTCGTAGCATATCGACATGTTCCGAGCCAACTTTGAAAAAAACTTAATGATAATGAAGAAATGATGATACTTGTAGGGTATCACTCCATTGGTGGATAAAAGTTGTTTGATTCAAAAAAGTGAGGGTTATAATCAGTCGAGACATCATTTTTGAAGGGATAAAGCAACTGCAGCAGCCTGTAACCGATTACATAAAAGTTGTAACCGGTTACAGCTTTAAAAATTTAGATTATGCATAATTTGGAAGTGTATAAATTCTTGTTGTCGAAGCCTAATTTAAAGATAATGTGAGAATATCAACAAGGCAAATAAAATTTCCTCAAATACTCTAAGATTGTGAGTTGTTCCGAAATAACAAAGTCAATGATGTTGGTGATTTTGTTCATTTTGCACTTATGGATCCAAATCCGTTAAAATGGAAGAGGCTTTAAGTGATCCAAAATGGATTTGTGCTATGAAGAAAGAGATATAATCTATTGAGAATAACAATACTTAGGAGTTAGTTGATCTACTGGAGAGGAAGAAGCCAATTGGTGTGAGATGAGTGTTCAAAGTGAAGGCAAATCTCAAGGGTGAAATAATTAAGCATAAGGCTAAATTAGTTACAAAGGTATTCTTATAAAGAAAAGGAATAGACTTTGAAGAGGTATTTGAACCAGTTGCTAGGATTGAAACCATTAGGCTAGTTATTGGTGTTGTGAAGAACAATAATTGACCCATCTATCAAATGGACGTCAAATCTGCATTTTTTAACAGACCACTTGAAGAAGAAGTGTATGTAGAATAACCCCTAGTTTTGTTATAAGAAACCAAAAGCTAAAGTTATACAAGTTGAAGAAAGCGTTATATGATTTGAAGCAAGATCCAAGAGCTTGATACAAAAGGATATATGGTTTCTTAAAGGAGGTTGGCTTCAAGAAATGTGTATCTAAGCATGACGTGTATGTGAAGAAGGATACAAGTGAAAGAGTGATTATCCTTTGTCTATATGTAGACGGCTTGTTGATAATGGGCAGCAATGGAAAATGTATTTATAAGTTCAAGAGTGAACTTATAAAAGAGTTTGAGATGACCAACCTTGGCCTCATGACATACTTCCTTGGCATTGAGTTCCATAAGTCCAAAAGGGGATTGCTAATGCACCAAAGAAAGTATGAAATTGAGATATTAAATAAGTTTAAAATGGAGCATTGTAATACTGCCATTATTCCAGCTGAATCAAAGTTATAATTTTCAAAGAATGAGGATGAGTAAGATGTCAATCCAACTTAGTATAGGAGGCTGATTGGATCCTTGCATTACTTGAGCAATACACGTCCGAACTTGGCATTTAGTGTTGGTATTGTGAGTATATTCTTGAAGAGATCGAAGATATCTCACTTGGAAATATCAAAAGGATCCTAAGATATGTCAAAATATCAATTGGTTGTGGAATTCTCTTTCCCGTAATGAATACAAGTAAACAATATGATTTGCTCAGTTTTATCGATTCCAATTGGTGCGTAAATAAAGATGATTGAAAGTCTACAACTGGATACATATTTATGTTCGAAGGAAAACCAATATCTTGGTGTTCAAAGAAGGAACCGGTAGTTTCACTCTCGTATTGTAAGGTCGAATACATTGTCGTTTCGTTATGTGGGTGCCAAGTCATTTGGCTAATGAACCTATTGAAGGAGTTGGGCAACAATGAGGGTGAGGCTGTTACACTCCTGGTTGATAATGTTTACGCGATTAATCTTGATAAGAACCCAATTGCACATGCGAGGAGCAAGAACATTGAAATGAGGTTTCACTACTTGAGAGAACTTGTTAGTGATGGAAATTTAAGATTGGGATATTGTAGAAGTGAATACCAAATGGCTTATTTGTTGACTAAGGGAGTCACAAATGATGTGTTCAAGAGGTTGAATATGAACATGGGCGTGTAAGACTTGGAGTACTTGAATTAAGGGGGTGTGTTAAATGAAATTTGATAATTCAAGTACTATAACCAGTTAACATGAAGGTGTTACAGGTTACAGTAAGGAAAAAATCACTTATGAGATAAAGAAATTAGAGTTGCATCATGGTCGTAACCGGTTACCACTGAAAGGAATTATTTTTGTAGCAGTTGTAATCAGTTACAAGTTTAGCGTAACCGGTTAAAGGTTTGTAAATTCTATTTTTTTTTCTTTCAGATATTTGCCTATGTGACATGTATCCCTATCAACGTATAATTTTTGTATAAATGCCTTGGAGGCATCCTCATCAATGTTAATTCAAAAATACATTCTCACCCTTAATTATATCTCTTTCAATTCCTATCTCCCTCTCCACACTCTAATTTATCCATTTTTCATCAATCTTATGGTTCTAAGTTTAACATATAGCGGGCCAGTTCAGGTACTTAGTTTAGATTTCAATATTAAATTCACTTTTCTCTCTGTCGCTACTCAAAAAATGCATCGCGCAACGACGTGGAGGCGAAAAAGAAAGGACAGAAGAGTCGCCACCGAACTTTATTTATCCCATGAGGGGAAAGGAAAATATCGAGAAAAACTTAAGAAAGAAATGGATAAGATGGTCTCACGACCAAGAACGAATTCGGAAGCCGGTTATGCGAGGGGAAGGTATTAGCACCCCTCGCATCCATCGTACTCGACCAAGAAGGAATTTGTGGGAAGAGGTGTGGAAAGAGATAGGTGATGGATAAAGTCGCGTCTTCATATTGAAAGACGAGTATTGAGACCACCCACACTACAGTGAGCATCCCTACACTCAGAGAGGAAGAAGTCTACACTCAATCCTCTCTCTTTAGTTCGATATGAAGAGAAATCGATTGCTTTATGGAAGAGATTTGAAAATGGACTCGGTACGGGACCGAGGTTTTTAGGAGAAAAGGGATTGAAAACGTACAAGCGTCTTCGTATTGAAAGACGAGTGTCGAAACCACCCACACTACAGTGAGCATCCCAACACTCGGAGAGGAAGAAGTCTACACTTAATTCTCTCTTTTTAATTCAATACAAAGAGATATTGATTTCTTTATTGAAGAGTTTTTTAAAATGGCACTCGGTACGGGACCGAGGTTTTAGGAGGGGAAGGTTCTATCCAGACCTAATGAAAGATGAAAACAAAAGCATATCTTAACGAAGAAAGGGGTACATATTAATAAAGATGGAAAGGGATCTTAACAAAGATGAGGTTTCATAGGGCTTACAAGATGACATGTATACTTACAGGCATCAATGCCTAAACAAATAATGTCACAATAATTGTAAGTTTAAAAACTTCATGGGGATTTTAAATGAAACAATCATGATGCTTACAAGAAAAAAACAATTACAATCACATACACAAAGTATTGACAAACAAAAGCTCACATCAAGCACAACAACAAACTTAAGAAAAATGAATAAATTTTTTTGAATGATTAGGAGGGTAAAAACCCTAATAGAAGCATGAAATTTTTTTTTTGCAAAGTGTTTTAAAAAATGAAAATTCTTAGGATATTAAAATACCATGTGAAAATATGCAAAAGTACAAGATCAATGCAAAAAGAATCAATAAAAAATAATAAATATTGATGAAGTTATGATTTTTGGAAATTTTAATGACAATTAAATAAAAACAAAGGTTTTTAGTAATTAAAAAAGAGAGGGGGCGCTTGGTGGGTGTTGAACCCACCACCTTTGGGTTACCAGTTCAAAACTTGGCCAACTCAACTAGAGGCGCGCGTGTGAAATTTGAAGGCAAGAGATGGAAAAATAGTGAAAACATGGAAAATATGGAAAATAAGCAAAAAGGTTGATCTCCACATGGATCGAACCCAGGACATGTAGCAAGGCAAGGCGTGTGAAAGTTAAGGCATAACCACTGGGGTGGCGATACATCCAAGTATTATGCTACCCCAAATAAAACATATACTTGAAAAAGCTGGTATTCTGGGCCAAGGCAAGCAAGCAAGAACAAGGCATGGCAAGCAATCAATCATGGAAACGGTTACATCATAACTCTCTCAAAACTCAACCATTTTTGACAAAATTTAGGTCTAACTTGTGTGAAGTTTGACAAGGAACACAATGGCAATATTAGTTTTCCAAGATAGTGTGCACAAATTAAAACCCGATAGCAGTTGCAAATGGAAGTTTGTGATATGCATTTTGAAAGCCACAACTCAAAACAGAAGTGCTTATGATCAGATGAAGGTATGCACGACTTTCAAATACATTATTCATGGATTCTAGATGCATAGATCACTCACAAATAATTCCAAACATAATCTGTCATGCAAGTTGCAAGGTGAAGCTTTGGAAATGCAATATGACAGCCACAACTCAAAACAGAAGTAATTATGACCAAGTGAAGGTATGCACAAGTTTCAAATACCTTATTCATGGATTCTACATGCAAAGATCAATCACAAACAGCTTTAAACAAAAACTGGTTTGCAAGTGGTAAGAATGGAACAAAAATACTTGATATGCTGTTTTGGAAAATGAGAATCAATTCATGATACAACATACATGCTCTACTCAATCAACACTTATTAAATGATTCTTACATGTCAAAACATGAACTCAAACAGGTTTTCAAGAAAGATCAGTCAAAACAGATAAATCAAAAGAGGTGAACACCTCCAAACAGAAGCTGGCAGCAAGACTTCCCTTTGGTCAAAACCAAACATTCAACAAGCATGAATACACAAACAAATTGTACTATGGCTAGTTGGTCTAGACAAACATGCTATCAAACATGATCAAATGATTTTGCATAGGTCAAACAGAAACAACATAAGCTGCAACCAGGTCTTTTTGGTCATCACCACACCAAATCAACATCATAGTTTAAAACATGCCTACAAATGAAGGTTAAAACCACATGGTAATGAACATAGACAGTTCTAATAAGAAATTACATTTTTAGCAGCAACTGGTACAAGATAACAATTAGCATCAAACAAAACATGTTCTTGGTTTATAAACAGCAAAAGAGCAAGGTTTGGCAGTTGTTAGAATCAAAAGATTACATGGCAATGGTTCAAGAATTTTGACAGTTTATGCAGCAAGTATGGATTTGTCAAAAAAAACATATCAAACAAGTATGCATACACATTAAGACAACTTGACCTTAAACAAAATATCCTATCAAACTAAACATGGTGATTGGTTTTGCATAGCAAACATAAAAACAGAAGCAGCAGCCAGTCTTGGTCATTACAATACCAAGTCAAAACACATCAATCAATTCATGCCTTGCACTGAAAGTTACAACTACATGGTGATGAACACAAACAAGTTTAGCATAAAAACCTAGTTCTAGCATGCTAATTAGCACAAACAATATGTTCTGTTTACAAACAGCAAGGATCAACAAAATTGGCAAGGGTTGGAAACAACGCATAGCAGCATGGCAGTGGTTTAGACAGTTTATGTAGCAAATGTGTATTTTTAACATGACTATGCCTACAATCACCAACTAGCCCTAATACTCCTAATGCACATGACAATTAGCAAGCGTATGGCAGTTTGGAGTTACAAACAGAAGAGCATGGTATGTTTGATGCAAACAATCAAAACATGGATCAATGATGCTTACAAGCCATTTTCAAGACAGAATGCAAACATGATTCATAAATCAACAGAACATACATATAGGCTATCACAAATGACTACAAAACCAGATATAAACAAATTATGCTTGCAAACACAACCCTATTATAATGCCTAAGTGATGACAACTATTGATGCACAAATGATAAAGTCACTCTATCCACCAATAAGATGTACATGAAAACCACATATCTCATGTTAACAAATATAGACCAAACACTAAGCAATAGTTTAGGCTATCTCAGATATTCACTTATCATGACAGTGGCAAGTATCAGAATATCAAGGCATATAGCATGATGATTACTAACATTAAGACAGCATAACAAGGCATGGTCATCAACAAGCTTCAAAAAGTCACAAGAGCCATCCTAGGTCCAACAACACCAAACAACTTACAAGCATACTCAAAATATGCTATAAACCAAGTTTGAACACAAAGAAGATCCAGAAATACACTAGCATTGAAAATGGTATATGAGTTGAAAAATGCACATGAGTGAAAAATGGCCAAAACAGAAATGTAGCAGAACCATAACCAAACCAGTTTCAAATGATATCAACACCACATGAATCACACATATAAGGGCCTTTAAATAAAAATTCTAACAAACATATTCATTATTCAAAAATGTTGTTGCAACAGAAACAATCCAACAATATTCACAAACTGAACAACATCAAACTTTAAAACAGTTGCAAGCCAACTTTCACATGTTCATACATGAAACTTAAGAGAAACTCAAGGTTTAGCATATAGAAATAAAACATGGTATGATGATCATAAAAGCAATATACATTAATGAGCAAACAAGCAAAATATGACATATTCAAACATGAACTGCATTGTATTCAAAACACATTGTAACCACTAATGCACATCAACCACATTCATGACAATTTAAAGAAGGATAGTAACTACCAACCTCTTGTAGACCTCCAAGCAAGTTTGTGTAGTATGGAAAACCTTGAAGCCTCCAAATAAGATCCAATCCAATGCCTTGATGAAGATGACAGCTTTGCTTGCACTTGAAGTAAACAAGTGAACCCTTAGGACAAAACTCAAAGTAAGTGATGATGATGGTATTTTAGGTTATGGATAGTTGGTACATAATAAGCCTAAGGTGTTTAGAGGTTTACAATGATCAAAACAGGCCTGAGCAGTGATTTGGCAGATTTTGTATGTGAAGTCAAACTTTCCTTGGATGAAAGTTGACTTTTTGGAATATGAGGATTTTGACTGGTTTAAGAGTTTTAACACCTCCCACACATCATTTGTGGATTGTGTGGATGGTTTGTGGTGATTTTGAGTGGGTGAAAATGGTTTTGGAAGATGTTTTGCTCAAGGCAGATTTTTGAGGTATTTTGGGATGGTTTTCTTCACTTGTAAGAAAATGCAAGATAGGATGAGAGCAATGGTTTTCTCTTGGGTTTTAGAGTGGTCTGGTGTACCTCTTAACCTAGATGAAACCTCTATTTATAGGCAAGGAGAGGCTTGAGGAAGATTGGTACTTTGGCATCTTTGGAGGGAGATTTGTGATGAAATCTCATTCAAGATTGTGGACAGCTGCCAATTCAGGCTCTTGGCTCAAGTTTATGCATAAATAAAGTGGTGAGGATGACATAGAAGTGACTGAAGTATGGCTAGGGAGTAGGAGAACTGCAGCTGCAAGATTTCTTCCATAAAGTTTCTCTTTCCTCATTTCTTTCATTAAAATAATGACAAATTGCCTCCAACTTACCAAATTCATCAAATCCCTCAATTTTATGCATATCAACTCATCATACTCTCTAATTATTAGATATAAACATGATCCAATGGCTGAGAATGGTTCAAGTGATCAAAAAGTGAGTTTGTGAAAAAAATGGAAATGTTGAACTCAAGTGTTGAAACCTCAACTTGTTGGATTCATAACTCTCAACTCATAAGGGCTATGGAGGATTCCTAGTACATTTTGAAAAGCTCTCATGAAGCTCTAAAACTTTCATATTTTCATGATCTTCAGATTCCCAATGGAACTAGGTCAAAATTCCACTCAAAGTTGCTAAAAAACATGCCTAAAAAGGCCAATAACTTAGAATAAGTTATTTTTCCCTCTTGTAATGACTTTGGCTATAACTCCAAATCTATGCATTTTCTGCTCATGGACCACTGTGGGACTTTTGTAGGACTTTTCAAGAGCTTTCCAATGAGCTTTAAACCAACTCAATTGGATGTGTGGTTAGGAGTTACGATCTTGCCCCTTTCAAAACCCTAATTTCCCGATTTTTTGATTACTCCTCCATCCTTGATCCAATGGTCATGAAACTTCATGGATAGGTGTAATATGGCATTAGGAACATTTTTGCTTCACACTTTGAGGTCAAATTCTTTATGGTTGAAGAGTTGACTTTTTGGTCAACGAAACGATCGACCGATGACTACTGAGTCGACTATTGACGTTCCGGGTCTTCTGAGGCCTTGAAACTTATTGAGTAGACTTCACTAAGCCATATGAACTTCATGGACCATGATCCCACCATTGGAGCACCATTTAAATCAAAAGACAAATTACATTTGACTTTTTTCCCAAATCTCCCGATTTTCAATTGACTGATCAATTGAAGCTCTTCTGATTAAAATTGATGGTCAATCTCCCATCCTCACACACCTTAGGACACATGGAAGGCCATGGAAACAAGTCTTGCCCTTGAAAACAAAATTATCCTGATTAAAATTGAAACCCTAATTTCTCCCTTTTTGCCTGAGCATTGTGCAGATGAACTGGGTGATCATTCCAACTCCACTAAGTCCTCTGAGGTACCCAACAAGATCCTACCTCATGCACACACCAATGAAAAAAAATCTCAAAATTTATTGACAACCCTCTGATGGTTTGTACTGTCGCGGTGAAAATCGGATACCAAACTATTGATTAGTTTGAATCTTTAATTCATTTTGCAACCGAACTTTGATTTGTCCAAAGGAAGGGATAAATATCAAAATTCCCACAATGCAATGCAAATGCAAGGTTTAAAGAGTTATAGGTTCGAGTGTTGGTTAAACTTGGGGAATGTGCTAGCATCCTAAGGTTCTGTAGTACTCTACAGGAACCTCTTGTTTTATGTTGTTTATTGCTAAATGTTTATCTGCTTAAAAGTTGAAAGACCTAGGGGTTTATTTCTAAGTATACTCGATAAGATATCGCATCTTATGCCTACATATCCTTACGGGAGTGGAATCAGAGTATTTGTAGTTCCCCTAAAGGGTTTGAGGAGCTCTTTGACTGTGGTCAAAGTTCCTACGGGTTTAGGGTAGCTGGTTGATTGATTTTAGGAGAAGGAGATGAGTTGTCATTTTAAGGGAGATTTAAACGCCACAGGTTGTAGGAAAATAGTCTTTGCATCGTCTTAAGAGAAGGGCTCAAGTACTCAGATATTGATCGACGATGTGCGCCTCTATCTCTCTTAAGGAAAAGTCCCTACGGTATTGATTGTATTGATGTGGGGTGGAGATTCTATCTCACTTAAGATGATTAACATCTATTTCTCTGTTGTGTTTGGATATTTTATATTGAGTTGATTGTTTGTTTCTATGTTGTAAAGTAAAGACAAAGGTCCTCCTATGGGGTAGGATATGTCCTAAAAGATCGACTTGAATGAGATCAAGGATCATGTAGGAGAATGATGCAAATGATGTGCACTACACACAATTGTTGAATCATGTGTAGGTTTTTCCTTTGGACGGAATGCGATGCGAGAAAGGTAAATTGCGATAATATTAAATTGCATAAAGTAAAGCCATACACACGCATGAAAGCGCTAAGGTGTAGGTGAGTGAATTGTGAAAGTGTAAGGTGCACGAATGAATTGGATTTACGATGTTGATTGATTTTAAGCGGATTGCTTAAAGGAAATTATATTAGATTAGATGAATTGATTTTACGAGGAAAAATATATTATTGGTGAGATTGACTTACGAGGAAATGGATTGATTTTAAGGAAGATGTTAAATTGATTATATTAGTTTAGTAAAGAGTTTAGGCTTTTAAGAAAAAGGTTAAATTTTGGGAGATTAATTTTGGGTGAATTTGATTTAGGAAATTAATTGACTATTTTAAAAAAGATTAATTTTGAGAAATTACTTAGGGGAAATATGTGAGATTAGTTTTTTATTTTTATTGTAAAAGTAAAGGTTATTATCAAAGTTAAATTAATTAGAAAAAATGTTTTAATTATTATCTAAAAAAAACAAGCTAATTATAAAATAGTTTTGGTTTTCATTTGTTTTAACAAGCTAGTTATTATGAAATAGATTAATTAGAAATGCAAATGGTTTAGTTATTAATAAGATAAGTTAATTTAAGAAAAGTTTTGCTGAATAATTATTGTTATAAAAAAGATATTATAAAGGTTGATTAGTAAATTGGTTAATGAAAATATAAACAGGTTAATTAAGTAAAACAGAGGATTAAGAGACTAAACAAGGTTAGTGGGCAGATGGATCCTGTGTGTGCGAGGGTGTACGATTTACGGTGTGCCCGCGTTGTAGAATGTGTGATCTGATCCGTTGGAGATCGTGCGGTGATGATGAAGGGTGCATCATATGTGTACGTGGGTGTGTCGTGTGTGATTATCAAATTACAACAGATTAACAAAATAGAATGAAAACCCTAAAATCCCTTTCCCCCAAATCGCCGTCGTCCTCTCATCTCCTCTCGGCTCTTCGATTTCCCCTTCTTCTCCTGTCTCCGTTCACCTTCCTCGACTCCATTCTCCCCTATTTCTTCGATTTGCATTCTTTTTCCCTTCACGAGGTGCTGAAATAAAACATGAACAAATTAAAAAGCTCAAAAGGTCAGAAACAAGGAAAATGACGATTACGGCGGTGATTCATGGTGCGGGTTGGATGGTGGTTGATCGGCGACGGAAATAGGCGAACTCCAGTGTTGATGCGAACGGATTTGAGGAAGCTCCGAGATCGAAGATAAGTTTTTTTCTGATTTGTACGACCTTCAGTTTAGGGTTTGGTTTTGGGACATTTTGTGGTTGTTTGTGCGTACGGTGCGTGTATGTATTGTGTATATCCCCCTTTCTATGTGACTTTGCACCTCCTTTTATAGTTGTAGATCCTTGATTGCTGATTGAATGAGTCCAATGAATTCATGATTTCTTTCCAAACTCATATGAGCGAAAATAATTACTGAAAATCTGATGAAGTTTCCTTCCTTCTTGGTATCGACCTGTCTAGTCTTGTCTTGGAATGAATTTATGGCTTTGTCAATGTTAATTCGGAAGGTTTTAATTACTGTCTAATTGTTGTTCCTTTATTGTGGATCAGTGATTGATGAAACTGCCATATCCAGCTTATTCTGTTTGATCGTGTTTGAAGAGCAATTTTTCCCATCTTTGTCAATCGCATGAGGTCCTTTACCAGTTTCAGTTACTTTGTGAAGAAGCCATGAGAACAACTTTTCCTTAGCCTGCGTGTAAAACATTTGCATCTTCAACATGTATTTCGATATGTCCATCTCTCCTGTTGGCTCTTCATTGTTTACAGGGTTCAGTAAGTAGATTCGTCTTCTTTTACTTGCAGCGGTGGGCTTCGTTCATTCAAATCAAACGTTTGTGGGACGCTGCTTTGGTGAGGATATTGGTTCTTACGTGTTTTCTGTGTGACTGCTTTTAATTTCTTTTCAAATGTTTTGACAGTGGCTGGTTTTAATTTCTTTTCAAATGTTTTGACAGTGGATGGTTTTTGCAACCTTTAATGAAAGCTCCAGACAATAGTTGGAATTTCCTGAGGGGCCACCGAGTTAAAAATAGAGGCAAAGAACATAGTCAATGATGGTGATAACGACCTTGAAACTGATCTAGCGAGACTAACAGGATAGGAGAAACCATGACTGATGCACCTCTTTCCAGCGAGTGAGTATTACTCATGAGTAGTTATTATTGACATGAAGCATACTGTCACAAACATCTTTGACATGTTCTTTAATTTTATTCTTGTAGAAACTCTGGTTTAGACTTTGTTGCATATGTGGAGAGTTTATGACATGTGCAAGCAAGTTCCACCTTAGGCTCAAACATACTGCTCAGATATCAGTTTTGACTGTCTTATCATCTGTATGGCCAGGCAGAAATCTCTACTGCGAGCAGGTGGTGTTTTGATGAATAGAATACAAACTGGTAGAATGGAACATAGGTGAGACTAACCAAACCCAATTTCGTGTATATCATATAAAAAGCAAGGTGACAGCAACTAGGAAAGTTCCAGCAATTCTATTGCAAATGAAAGCTTTGAAGAAAGTTGGGGCTGATAAACAAGAAGATGAGGAGATAACAGGCGAAAACTAAAAGGCGGCTACAAGCGGGTTGTTGCGGTAATGCTTACATCAGTCCTTCATACCAAAGAAACAAGCGGATTCTGAAAGAGTGCCGAGCTCGGGAGATTTTTCCCTTATGATTGACTTCCTCTTCCTTCTTATTCTTATTTTTTAGAATTAAAAATTGCGGTTTAGTTACTTATTAACTTTGTCTTGTTGGTAGCATCCCGGACCTGGTTTAATCGTGGTGGTCTTGTACTTTTCAACGGTCTGCTTCATCGCAGGGTAATTGGGATTCACAAATTGATCCATACGGCTGCGACACATGAGTCACGGTTTTGGCATGCGAGAGAGCAAAAAGCAATGGAGCAAGGGAAGTTCTGCATCTTGATATAGTATGCTCCCATGGTGTGTAAACTAGGATTGTTTGAAATTAATAATGGACCTGAATTCCTCTTGTAATTTCTTGGTTTAATATTATGCTTGGTAATATGCTCACGGACGTATTTATACGCTTTTATTTGTGTTCATACATTCTGGTTACAACTCATAGATTTGGCTGTATGGTACTACAAAGTTGGCATCAATGCGAGCGGTGCTGACGACGTACGCGGAAGTGAACTTCTGAGAGCTGGCATGGCTTTGAATGGTTTCTGCATCAAAGTTTGAGCGTGGGACACAGGCTGCTAGCGGTATATCATGCTACAAGGGTTATCATTTTGTCCTCCTACACTTTTATGCAATGGCTAATGTATTTAGTTTGATTGAATTCATATTTTTATGATTGAATTTCCTGAACATTTCCTCTGGAGGTGACGACAATTTTTATTTGAAACAGTTTTAGAACAATGGCTGCCTATGGCTTTCAACTCTGATCAAAAGCTCGAAGCTGCTTCCGTCTTGACGCATGGATCCTTGCTATGGCTATATACGGAAACGGCATAGTGCATTTCTGAGTGATTTTCCAATCCAAACTTTAATTATGGTAACACAGAGGAGCTTGAGGTTATGATAACACAAAGGCTTCACCAGACGGATGTTATCAGGACAAGTCAATCTATCCAGATATAAAGGATATTCTTTAGCTTACCTTTAGACTTTAAATTCTTTTGTAATTTAAAGTATGAGCACACACTTGAGTCATTATAAGGATTCATGATGATGTAATGAGGTTGGATACAGCCTTGCAAGAAATCTCCTCGTATTAAAATTGTCTGGGATACTTGAGTGACTTAAAAAAAGTAATGTATGTTTTCTTCAAATAGCTTGTTTGTTCAAATTAATGAAGGGATATTTATAATACTCATTCTTTACAGTGTTAAAACCATAAACGCATCAACCCGCAGTCCTTGTCTATTTTAACCCTCGTAGGCCTATCCTGCTTAATTCATACCAAGATATTAATACCTCTTGCGATAGGTCTATTTCATTGGACTTTGAATGGTATCTTATTAAACTTGAATTAGTGAAGCATGGTGCCACCCCCACGACAAATCTCTTTGACTTTGTAATTTGAATGAAAAAGAAACTTCCTTGACGTTATAAGAAATCCATAGGCCAAAATATATTAATTACACATGTGAACTTCAAACCCTTGGTTTATAAGAAAGCGGACATACTTCTGACTTTCATGAGATAAAGCCAGAAAGTTCATCCAAGCTATCTTTAAAGTACTGATCCAAGAGTGGCCCCCTAGAAGGAATAATTTGCAAGAACGCACACTATCTCCACTTGGAAATTAACATCTTCGCGTAAACCTGCGCAAAATTGGTTAGTGATGATAAACACGCACACAAAGGTAAAAGATAGCATGTAAGAAAGCAAACAAAAGAGGTGAGATCTTAAGGTCAAAAATTAGGGTGCGACAGATGCCCCTATTTAAGTTACTTCTATCCGGAGATATGGAGATTGAAATCTTCGTCTCAACGAGATAGGAGGAACTTAAATACAAACATTGCACGAATATTTGGCCATAAGAAGCCACCTAATGCAAATGATATGCAATGTTATGAAATGCAAGACACAGGGTCCCGTGGGGAAATGATGCCACAGGGGAGAAATCAGACACAACGCACGAGATGAACAGGTTGAACAAAGGAGACTCCATAGGGAAAGATTGGCAATCACAAGGTATCTGTAAATATGCTGTGCAGATCTTATGAGAAAATCCATTGGAGGAACCTAACTGTATAGGTCAAAATGTAATGATTTCAAGATATCATCTGGAGAAGTCTACTGCCGAGACTTGTAAATTTAATTGAGAATACTTTTGCCAAAGTATCTACTATTAAAATTTGTAGGGAATCTGCTGCCGAGATTCTGTGTTGATGCTGCTGGAGATATACTTCTGACGAAGTCTTCTGGAAATCTACTGCCGAGATTAACCAGGAAATAAAATATGAATACCTGCTGCCGAGGTCTTCTGGAAATCTACTGCCGAGATTATCCAGGAAAAGGGATGTCTTTGAATAAATGTTCGAAAGGATGTAGAACCTCCCCGAGCGTCATGGTTGGGAACCATGAGCTGGTCTCAGTCTCTGCCCGAAATGATGAAAAATCGTGAGAGCATCTTCACAGGGGATTGTAGATTTTGTAGTTTGTAGAGTCATGGTAGATTGTAGATGTTGATATAGATGTTGTTGTAGATCTTTCGGCTGTAAGCCATAATGTACTGAAGGTTGAAAAACTTCACCGGGGATCTTCAGGAGAGATGCGAGCCGGTTGAATTGTAAAGTATGTCTTCTCGAATAAAGAGAGACTAATGTGATAAACTTCCTCGATTTCTCTGGGGAGATGTCGCCTAATGGAGATAAAATTGTGTGATGAATTCGCTGGGGAATACATTCCTGAGGAGCATCCTTGCTGTGTGAATTCTCAAATAAAGAGAAACATCTGTAAGGTTTTCCATTTACCGAGTCGATGATCACTGGGGATGGACAAACTTTCTTGAGGAGACTGTCATTTGTCATTTTGAATAAGATCTTGATCAAAACGAGTTGCTCAAATAAAGAGGTTGCTTATAATCTGGATGCAAATTGTCGAGGAAATCTTCAATAGTTATCTTCATAAAAACTTCTTAGGGAGCCGAGTGCAAAATAAATGCACATTGAATCCAATATTCAAAAGTTGGAGATGTCCACAATGTGATTGCCAAGGACCGAAGTTCAATTCAGGAAATAACTGAAGAGAAACTGTCAAGCAAGACTCGACCATTGAGACATGAACTCAATTGGGAAGTACTAAAATAACCATCTTCCATGAGGATCGAACTCTGTGGGGAAATATAAATATTATGCTCTTTCTGTTTAGGGTTGACGACTCTAATTGGAAGGAGAAGACACGCCCAACCACTCGGGGATAACCACGACCAAAGCGACAGAATAAACAAATGTAAAGATGCAAAATGCATATGCCATGCTATCTATCTATATGTTATGCGTATGCTATGCTGAAAAAACAAACAACAAGAGGGAACCAGAGATGAAGTCAACATCTCGAAGCAAACATCCGACCAATCTTCAAAGGTAGAAAGTACCACTGAGGATAGGCGGAGAACAGGATACGGGATCACAATCCTGCTTCAGGGCTTCAAAAAACTTCTCTTGGGGAATGGAGAACATTCCACTTGGAGTATAACATCTTGATCTTGCTGAAGAAATTGCCAAGGCAATCTTAGTTATCATGTTGAAGATGAGAATAAAGATCTACCAGGGGTGGATCAAACTCATGAATTGGAGAACTCCATGGATAAAATAAATATCCGTTGTTGGAGAAAAAATGGCGTTGTAAAAAAAAATCCACTGGGGAGTGAAATGCGTCCACTTCACTGGGAATGTAAAGTTAGGCAAATCACTGAGAATTCTCAGGTCATCAACTGGAGATTTCCTGTATTGAAAGCTTCATCGGAGAAGTGTCATGTTCACCTGGAGTAAAATTTATCGGGTACATGAATGAAGAATGTTGCGTGTTGAGGAAAAGTAATGGTAGTCGCCATTTGAATAATAGGTGTTGTGAATGGATAAGATAATCTTCGCTTCTCAGATGCCCCAAGTCAAATGGTTATGAGAAGAATTCGTCCTAAGAGGATTTTACAGAAAACATGGCGTCCCACTGCCCCACTGTTTTCAAACTCTTAGAGAGATTCGCCAAATCTTGACGTAACTGGCCCTGATTGGTGGTATTATGACCGAGTCTTTAAACATAGCTCCCTAGGCGAAGTCAAACTTGTACAGAACAAACCATTTGGAAAAAAAACTTGCCCCAGTTTAGCAGAGTCTTCAATTTTCAAATAGAACAAGCTCATTGCTGATGTCTATACGTAAACTTTCTAAGATATCTGTTGCACCCCAAATTTTGACCCCTTAGATCCTCATCATCATTGTAGGATCATATTCATTTGATTAACTAACCTTAATCCAATTCAAGTTTATCTCTGTCAAGATGCAGATGAGTTAGGGTTCCGTACCGTCAAAATCGAAACTTCGAAGGTTTGATCAAATCAATGTTTTGGATTGATCCAACTTCAAACAAGATCAAGAATACAACATTGGGTCAAGTATGAATCCAATTTGAGGTGGTCACCCGGGGTTCGAGAACAGTGCAATTTGAGACACCCGATTAGGGCTTTTGACTGGAAAAAGTAAACTGTAGTTTGACTTTTGATTCAAAGAGTATTTCAATGATGGGATCAAGGTCCATTAAGCTCCTATGGCTTAGTAAAGTCCGTCCAAAGAGTTTCAAGTCCTCAGGATGTCTGGATCACCAACGGGCGACTCGGTAGCACCGATCGATCGAAAAGTTGACCAAAAAGTCAACTCTCCAACAATAAGGAATTTGACTTCAAGGTGTGAATGAAAAATATTCCTTATATCATATTACACCTCCCCATAAAATTTCATGACCATTGGATCAAGGGTTAGGAAGTAATTGCAAAAATCGGGAATTCGGGTTTCGAAAGGGGCAAAGCCATAACTCCTCAACCACACATCCAATTGAAGTGGTTCTAGGATTGTTTGAAAGGTCTTGACAAACCCTAAAAAAGTCCCATATTCAAAAAATGCATGGAATTGGAGTTATAGCAAAAATCGTTTTTCTAGTACAAAACACTTAGAGAAATTTCACCAAATTCTGGCCATACAATTCCTAGTTTCAGCCAACTTCAAGGGGATTTTCAACCAAGATTCACATAGATTTGGAACTTCTGGTAAACATGAAAGTTATAGAGCTACACAAGGGCTTTCTAAAAAGTACAAGAACTCCCCAAGGAGATTTATGAGCTAGGAGTTATGGTGCATTGAAGTTGGGTCTGCCACACTTGAAATTACCAATTCAACATTTTTCAAAATTCAGAATTAATCAACATGGGCTACACTCAGCCATTGGGCTTTGATCCTTTCTGATATTAGGAGGCTTGGATGATGCAAACACCAGAAAAAAATGAAGAATTGGAGAGTTTGTTCAACTTGGAGCAAGTGGACATTATAATAATCATTTAAAGGCCATGAAAGAGAAACTTTTCTCCTACATTATGACAGCAACAATCCCCTATCAGTATGGACTCTCTCCAATCACCTCAGCCCATCTTTCCAACTGCCATTGGCTTGCATAGAGCCTTGGAGCTGATGTGAAGGTGGCTGCTACAAAGATATTGGCAAGATTCACTTCAAAAACTTCATAATTTCCCTCCAAAAGTAGTAAGTACCAAGCTGCCCTCATCCTTGGTTTCCCTATAAATAGAGGCCTCACCCTCACTTCCAATACACCTCAGAGCTATTCACAAGATAAAAGTATCATAGCTCTCCTTCTCATTCCCTCTTTACTTGTAAGTGAAGAAAAGTTCAAAAACACCAAAATTGGTCATTTTGCAACTTTCACACCATTTTCATTTCTAACAGTTCCAACACTCCCACAACCATCCATACACCTTCTAAATAACATATAGAAGGTTTATGATACATCAAACCATAAAAAAAAACCCAAAAAATCAAAAAGTCAACTTTCTCCTCACCATACTTTGACCAAAAGCTACAAAAATCACCATATCTCGTTCTACTCATTTCTTTGGCATCCTAAGAGCTCTAACACTTTGCATATGTTGTGTCTCAACTGTTCAAATTGCTAGGAGTCATCAACAACTCACATTTCTTCCATTTGTACCAAAGTTGCATTTTTCTCAAAATTGCAAGTTCAAGGCAATAAGGGATTTCAGCACCTCTGGTTTTCTAGGAGTAATTTGGCTTGCTTTGAGTTCATCACCACAGGTATGTGATGTCTATACCATGCTCATTCATTACCATGTCATAATATCTCACCTTGGTATTTTTGTTTAGAAGCTTATTATCATGATTGTAGCATGTACACATCTCAATACCAAAACTGTGGAGAATGGAAGTTTTGTGGATTCTAATCTATGTGTTATCATGTTTGTGTGTGTAATACATGTTTGCTTGTTTCATTTTGAAAAGTGCCCTGTCATTGTCAAAAACCTCAAAACAGTATGCACACCCCATTAAGTCATGGTTCACTTGCATCAAAAGCTGTTGGAAAAACCACAAAGATGTTGACTTGTTTTGGTTACTGTTGCACCCCAAAATTTGACCAACATGTATTTACCCATCAAGTGTTTGAAAGTTGATATCTTCACCAGAAAGTTCAAGAGATCCTCAGAAGAATTGGTTGAAACCAAGGTTGTGTGCTTCATAGCTTGAGAGTTATGAGAGCTCCTCAGATGATTCTGAGACTTTGAGAGTGAACTTGAAGATTTGAGAAAGCCTATGAGATGTCTTGAAAGTCATCATGAAGCCCAGAGAAGTCATTGTGCAAGGATTTAGAAGATTCATCCATGGATGGTAGAACTAGGGTTTTGACTGGGTCGACCCTAGGATAACTGAAGATTTTGAGAGGGTTGAGACCTAATCCAAGGGCCATGAGATCATGGAATGATGTATGGAGATGTTATAAAGATGATTCCTAGACCAACTCATCATGATTGAGGAGTTTGAGAAGTTTCAAGTTAGGGTTTCCAAGGATTGTCAGTGAAAAAACCCTAATTTGATCCCTATCTTCCAGACAGTTTTAGCTCAAGATGTGATTGATATATCATCTTCCCCACAACATGAATGTTGTAGAGTTTGTTCTTAGATTTAATTTGAGTGGTGGAAGTCCTTGATAGGAGTTGTATAGCTCAAGTTATGGTTTTGACAAATTACAGGTCAGCAGAGGTGTGTGAATCTGGGTCCTTGAAAGGCACCCAACTTGCAGACAACTTTTTCCCTAGTAGGATGATTCCTATGATTTCTTGGTCAACATGAATGTTTAAGAGCATCTTATTAGCTTTCTATAGAGTACTAGAAGTCCTTGATAGGATTTGTAGAACTCAACTTATGGTTTGAACAAGACAGGGGTATTTTGGTCATTTGGCAGTTATAGGTCATTTTAAGCAAAGGCCATATCTCCTATTTCCAAGCCTCAAATGGAAAAACTCAAAACATGAAAGTTGTTCAAAATGGGAGTTTAAGTCTAGAAAAGTGGTCATGAGTTATTGGAAGAGCTTGTAGCAAGGATTTACAAGATTGGGTAAAAATGACCTAAAAATGGCTTATAAGTTTAAAAAGTTGAAATTGAATTTTGGTTTAGGAGATGTAAAAATCCAAAATGGGTCATCCAATATGTCATTTTGACTCCAAACAATATTTTAAAAACAATGGTTCAAGTAGAATTTTGATTTGAAGCTTAGAAATGGGGGTTACTTTGTAATTCTCATTCTTGCATAATAAGGCAACTTGATAAAGCTTCACCAAAGGCAAGGAAATGCATGTTTTTCACTCATTCTTTCTCAATATCTCTTGTAAGGAGATTTTAAAGTCAATTTGGCAAGCCTAAGGCATGAGATAATGGATATCCAATGTATCATTTCATGAGAAGTTCTAAAACTTTCCAAATGATTCCACAAGTTTCTAGATGTATCTAGATCATTCTTTTGATTGCTATATGAAGAGTGAATCACAATTTAGCCAGGGTTGGTGATAATTGTTGGTGAGTGGTGAGGTTAGAGTGTGGAAAAGTGAGATTCTTCCATTTGCATTTCCATAACAAACTCTCTTTCTCTTCCATCTTCATTCATTTCTCCTCCACAAACACACTACTCTGATCTTTAGGAGCAATTGCATACCAAATTGAAGGCAGATCCATGGAAGTTTGAAGCTGTTTTGAAGAATTTGCAAGAAGTGCATATTGAGATCAAACACAAGATTCAAGCCTTGTTCATCCATCCTTTTGCATACAGAATTCATATCTGCCATTGGAGATCAATCAGGGAAGCTTGCAGGCACTGAATTGTAGTGAAACCATATCCACCATTAAAGTTTGACAGGTTGGTGAGTTCAATCGTATCACCTTACTTATATGCATTCCATCATAGTTCTAGGTTTAGACTGGTTAAGCTAGGGTAGAGGACTATATTCTGAGGATTAGAGGAAGGTCTATGAAGTTTCATGGCAGGGTGTTGATTCTTGGAAGAACAAGAACAAGCTGTTCAGTGAGTGTTAGCATGCATGGTATAGTTCAGAATGATTAGGGTAGCGTGTAGAACAAGATTATATCAATGGATTTGAGTTGCATCAAGATTGATAGCAGAGGAAAGAATTGAAACCCTAATGTTGGATCTCTCTGTTAGGATGATTCAAGGGGTTTCAGGGACAATTATTGATGGCATCGTGTTCTGGGTGACTAATAGTACAACTTTGCTTTTGGAAGCTCGTGAATTCATGGAGAAATGGAGGAGCACGATCAAGTTGGAATCCTTGCATGGGGTTAGGGTTTCTGCAAACCCTAGGGTTCATTTGGGGACGATGAAGTCCCACCGTTGGATGATCCCTAATGCTTGACTAATTCAGTCCATCGCACGGCCACGATTCAAATTGGTAAACGGAGGGAAGACTGAAGCGCATGAAACGCAGCGTACAACTAATCCAAACGCACCGTTTTGATTGAGTAATAAACCTGGGCCTCAGCAAATGTTTCTATCCGCACCTCCCCCATTCCTGGCCCAATCAGAATGAACTGGGGCGCCCTACTTTTGACACCCCCTCCCCTTTATTTCTTATATTCTTTTATTTTAATTTCTTTTAATTCTTTGCATATTCAAAAAATCATAAAAAATCCAAAAATTAACATTTTTCATTTCTTCTTTTTTTCACATATTCATGAGTTTGTCTAGAAAATTAATAAAAAATAAAATTCCATTTTATTTTTCTTTTAATATTTTTTAGCATATTTTCTTGTAAATAGTATTTTTAATTGATTTTGTTTGATACTTGATTTTGTACAATTTGTTTTAGGACTTTCCCTTAGGATTCTTGAGCCATTCTTTTTGGCATAGTTAGGTATTGAACCCTAGTTTCATGTAGGATTTAATTCTCAATTTGTAGATTAAAATTTGATGTAGTTTGATTGTTTGACATTTAGGTGTTCAAATTAGGGTTTTAGGTTGTATAAATAGACTTGAACAACTTTGTTTTGGGGTTTATAGGCCAAATTAGTGTATGGGGAATATATGGGTTAAGGGTAAGTATGTATAGAATCCCCTAGAATTTTGCTAGAATATTGTATGGTGTTTTAGTATTTTTCATTGATTGTTGAATGTATGGATAGTATGTGTGTTGCTTAAAGGCATAAGTTGTATTGTTGTGTTTGTTTTTCTTCTCCTTTGAGTGTGTGAGCTTTGAAGATTGAGTTGAAGACCTTATGGATCATCATGGAAGCTTTGAAGACCTTGCAGAGGAGTTTAGCATAACTTTTGTTTGTTTTGCTTATAGGTTTACAGGTGCATAGGCAGAGCCCTAGATAGGATACTTCCATTCAATAAACAAGGAGTGTTTTGTTCACCTCCTTCCTTCTCTATGACATAAAGTCCCTTAAGGGTATTCACCTCTCTCCTTTGGAGGGATTAGTGACCTTGCCCTATAAGGTAGAACTTTGAGAGAGCCTTTCCTTTGATGTTAAGCCCTCAATGGCATCCTTTGGAAGTCAGTGAGCACTGTAACATCCTCACCTCATCTTGTTGACTGGATCTTGTTTGCTGGAGTGTTTGAGCCATTGAAGATAGAAGCTGAAGCTTTGAAGAGGATGATTCCTTGAAGGTTATTGAAGTCTGAAGACTTTGTGAAGGTCAAGTTGATGCTTGAAGATCCCTGAAGATAGTAAAGCCTGAAGGTGGAGCTGATCAAGAAGCTGAAGCTTAAGGGAGAAGATGAGTTGATACTCATGTTGTAGGGTTGATACCTGGAAAGCAAGTGATCTCTGAAGTCTGAAGACTGAGTAGCTGCTAGAGGAGCTGAGGCTTTCTTATGTTTTTCTCTTCTGTATTGTTTGTTTTGTTTGATTTGTCTGTTGCATTAGACTAAGTGCATCTAGAATAAGTTCAGTTTAAGAGCATGAGTGCATCTACTTGTATTGTTATTGCTTGGCTTTGCTTGCGGGTATTCGGTAGAGCCCAGCTCCCTTGCCCATGTGTTTATTTTTGCTTGATAGCATGATTTCATTTCTGTTATCTGTATGATTGCAGTTTACTGTTTAGTGCTTGATAGCATGTTGTTTATCCTTCAGTATGGTTACTGTTATTTCATGACTGGCTTGAGGTCGAGACGAGCTTGTGGAGGCTGAGGCCCCACACACATTTCCTCCCTCACTTGCATTGCATGCATTTTACTGTTAAAGCTGATGCTTTTGTCTGTTTTGGCGTATCATTGACATGATCCCTTAGGACTCACATTTCCTTTGATAAGGATTTGATGATAGACTTTTAGGTTGAAACCTATGTATGACAACATCTAGGAGTTCCCTGTTTAAACCTCAACCATAGGATGAATCCATGGCATGACAACAGTAGGACTTGATAGTCTCCCTCCTAGCTGGGTCTGTTCTCTTCTCATCTCAAAGCAGTTTAAGATACAGTAATCATGAATGATTTCTTTCGTACGTTACGAGCCTTAAGCTATCTGAGAAAGGATTGTGGGAGAGTCTCTTTTCCATAGTCTGGATGTTTAGTATGGTACCCTTTGGGTGACATGCGACGCATTCACTCTCAGGTCATAGTCTCTAGTGCGGTTGAAATCGCAAATACAATAAAAAAAACACTTCTTTCAGGAAATAAGCTGTAGTTTCCCGAACTACGTGAGCTCTGATCTCTCATGCCTGTTGAGAGTACGTAGGCACAAGATGGCGAAGTCTTGGCGAGCAACCTTCCCCACCTTCACCCGTAGTTAGGCCGAACTACGTTGACTCTGATTTCTCATTCTCTGATGAGAATACGTAGGCATAAGTGCGACGCTTTGGCGAGTCATTTTTCTTTTCTTTTTCAGCCAGCCTTGATAGGTAGATAGAATACAACCAACCCATCCAAGTAAACAAACAAGCGAGGATCCCGTCGAGTACGACGGACGTGAGGGGTGCTAATACCTTCCCCTTGCGTAACCGACTCCCGAACCCAGACAATGGTTGTGATGACCTTGTCTTACCCTTATTCGTTAGGTTTTTCCGATCGTTTCCTTTCCCGCTCTGAGGGATAAATAACGAAAGGTGGCGACTCTTCTGTCATGCCGGCACCTTATTTTCGCGCAAGCGACAGCTACCACTTGGCTTGATATTTGTTTGTTTTGATGATAAATACTGATATTTGATTATGAGCATCTTTCAAGACATAAACTTGACCAACCTTTCTGCTAGCAGCCCAGGATACCTTGCCTTTTCATTTTTTTGAGTGATCATTAATATCCCTGCATTGTGCTCATGATAACTTGTTTGTGTCATGTGATCTGTTGGAATGTTAATATCACTGCATTAACTTGTTTGTGTTATGTGGTCTGCTGGAATGTTAACATCACTGTATTATGAATAAAGTTTCAAAACCTTTTCATCCTAGCCTTTTCCTGCTACTGCATCTTTTATGACAACACAAAACCAATAGCAGTTGCATTATCTCTTTTTGCATAGAACATTGCATGTCTGATCTGGTCATTCAAGCATGTTCTAAAATGTATTTGAAGTGCGCCCACATAGTTACTTTAGTTGATTTGCACATAAAGCTCAAATTCACATGTTTACCATAAATGCTGCAAAATTCATCAAATCATCCAAATACCTCTTCTTGTCACAGACTGTTTTTACATCAAATTCATTTGGGAATGCTTTACATTTGTCATTTATGAGCTGTTAACATAATTTGTTGCCCAAAAAACTGGTTGCCTTAAGTTTTGATCTTTTCAAAAGTGCATTTCTTTAAAAACAAGCAACTATCATGACTTCTTTGTATAGATTTATTTCTCATCAAAACTTCTTTGCCAACACTTCATACTAGTTGTTTAGAGGATGATTGTATATTTGTTTGGTGACAAAGCTAACTATTCTAAAATATTCACCATAGAATGCAATTTTCAAAAGAACACCTCCTCAACTTCATATGCCATTTTTTTACATGAGAGTGTTTCTACTTAAAATCACCTTTTGAACACATCATAACAAACATTTATGAAATGATGCCATCCTCATTAGGAGTCAAAACTGATCATCTCTTACTTTTCATTTCAATATGCAAATTTTCACCAGAGTCTTGTATTTTACATGTCAAATCCATAATCTGTTGGTGTTGGGCTTGTTTGAATGTTTTAGAATCATGTTTACCACTTACATGCGCTGTATGTATGTGTATTTTGATGTGAGCACAATTGAAACAAACTGCCATAGCATGTTCATACTAAATCACAAAAGCCACTCACATTACCATTTTGTACCTAAGTTGATTTTTTGACCAAAGCCACATTATGTACACCTCATGTTCATCATTTTGAAATTGTTAGCATCATTACTTCACATAAAAACACCCTTTCATGAAATCTCACTCTTCAAATGCTAATTTTTTCACAAAATGACACATCACACACCAATCTTGTGCATCAGTTTGTTTTGAATTGAAATACTTGATCTAACATCTCATACTTGTCATTCATGATGTGGTTGCATGATTACATGAAGCTGAAACTGCCTGAACACAAATCACACACTAAAAATGCATTTTTCACAAACACACAAAGTCACTCTTACTACTACTTTTTGCATCAAACTGTTTTTCACTCAAAATCACCTCATGAACACTTCATAATTAGCATCCTTGAGCTGTTCACATCATCACACAATCAAAACACACATCATCCCAAGATCCATGTTTCAAAATGCACTTTCCTTCACTATTTTGCATTTCATATTACATGTGTATATTCTGTTGGATTTCAGAGAGTTTGAGTTGATAGCATCATTATATATCATGTTTGAATCTTGTATGAATGCTTGGCCTGACTTGAAAGTATTTGAATTTGTTTGAAAATCACAAAATGCATCACATAACACTAATACACACCAGCTATCGAATTTTCTTGCACAGTGAGAATTTTCGAAAACTGAGATTACCATCTTCTTCCTTATTCAATTCTACCCAATTTCCATGTAAATTTTGTGTCGATCCGATTAACGGTTAGGAAGTTACGTACCAAAACGTATTTGCCTTGTTTTATGTTTTTTGCCCAAGTGAACTCATTCTACCCTTATTTATTTATGGGGGTGGCTTTGTACTTGGATGTACAGCCACCCCAGTGGTAACCAACTTACTCTTAAACACACCTTTCGCTAGCATGTCATGGGTTCGATCCGGGTGGAGGTCGAATCCATTTTGTTTATTTTTTAGAATTCATGATTTCAATTAATTTCTTTATTCTCTTCCATTACTATCCAACACGCGCGCAGTGCCCTAGTGGTTATTATGGGTGTTGATGAGCACAAGAGCTTGGGTTCAACTCCCAGCTTGACCCTTTCTTTTTATTTTATTTGTTATTTGTTTTATTAAACAACCTCAACTTCAAAAATTCATAACTCACTCATTTTTAATCATTTTGAACCTATTCTTTTTGCATTATGTTTGTCTTGATGCCTACTTTCATGTGATATTTTTTAATTCCATGTTTGTTCAAATATTCATGCCCTTTGGTTGCTTGCAAATTATCTTTGTATTGAGATCGTTATCTCCCGTATGTAGATGAATTTCTTTTTCACCATGACCATTCATGTTAAGATATTTATTCATTCTCACTTATTTTATGTTAGTAAACACGTTAGGGCTATTTACTTTGGTTGTTACCATAAAAAAATCTCATTTCATCTGTGTTTACTTTAAAGTGCGATCCGTCGTTACGATTCTTGCTCGATTACTGGCCTTGATTGTCATCCATACATTTTCACTTATGACATGCTCCTTTATTGGTTGTCACCATGCTTTCATCATCCCTACCTGATTAAGTAATTTCCTTTTCTTAATTCCTCCTAAATTACGAGGTTAAACTAATTTAATTGTGTGAGATTGTTATCTATGCATATTTGTTGTTACACTTTGAGTTTACAACTTGGTTACTTTCAAATTGTTATTTGTTTGCATGGTTGTTACCTTCATCATGCTCTCAATCTTTGTCAAGATATGCCTACATCTTTGTAATATGCTTACCATATTTGGTTGTAACAATCCTGCTTACCTAAAAGTACTTGCTCATTGTAATGTGTTTATTCATCCTTGATTATAATCATGTCTTCTATATGTTTGAATATTTTTGCTTTGTTAAGTATTTTCTTCCCCAAGTTATGGAACTTTTTAGTTCTCATCCAAGTTGCCTCCTCTCCTTCCTTCCAAAGGAAAAGTCTCTCCATTGACCCTTTGTGTCATGGATAGCTCATTACCTCTCTTGACTTTGTAAAGTCATCTTGAACCTTAGTTAGGTTAGAACCCATAAGCCATTAGACTTTGCTTAAGTCTAAAAGACCCACCTTTACTAGGAGTGTTCTTCAACTAGAACCCTAGGTTAGAGTTTGTTAACTCTATATAAGAATCATAGTAGTGATTACTTACTTCCCCCTTTGAGAGTTTAACATAGATCTAGAGAGTTTTGTTAAACTCTACACAAACATTGTGATGTTTGTTCCCCCCCTTTGACCTTGATCATAATCAAGTGTTCTTCAACCCTAGTGAGGTGAACTACGATTGCTCTGATTCTATCCTAGTTAGGATACGTAGGCAGAGGACGCGATGTCTTTGCGAGCAAATTTAGAAACTATCTTTAGGTTTTAACCTTCACCCTTTACCTAACCTCAAACCTTAGCAAACATTTCCAAACTTAGCATGCAAACAAACAAAAGGTTCCTGTAGAGTACTACAGATGTTTAGGATGTGAAATACCTACCCTATGCATAACCAACCCCCGATCCCCGAATCTCTTAGCGTTGTCGTTACATCGCGAAAAGGGTTCTTTCTTTCTTTAGACCTTTCCTTTGGATAAATTAAAGACCGGTTGTGAATTTAAGAATTAAAGATTCAAGTTAATCAATAGCTTGATATCACGATTCTCACCGCAACAGAAATGGCGACTTCACTGGGGAGACTTAAACTTGAGGGTTTAGCCTATTTTGTTTGATTGTATGCTATATTTGTGAATATTTGCTTACATGTGTATTTGTCAATATATTTGTTTAACTGTTGGATAATTGGGTGCTTTGAGTGGTGAGACGGTCCTATACCCGGACTTGAGTGCACTTATGATAGGATGGTGGTATATTCAAGAAGGCTTATAGGGAGTTGATTCCCGACCAAGCTAACTTGAGAAACCACCGCTTAGTGTAGGCCCTCTTGAAAGTTTAGTATTGTTTATCGAGTATTCGTGAAAACAATGCTACTTTCGATGAAGGAGCCCGTGACACTGTGGACCTTTAGAATACATTTCCCCCTACTTCGGCCTTATTAGGACGTAGTGCGATGGCTTCAAGGAAGTATTTCCGAAGTAGTTGATACGCGATACTACACTCAGACGAGATTCTCTTGAGAATATTATCGATTACCAAGTAATTTGGGAAGTTGATAATATTCGAAAGATGGGTTGATGACTCTGGGAACTTTGTAGAACCCGTTCGGTAGGTACAATCAATCCATAGTACAAATCTTTGGGGATGGGTAGACCCTTGAACTCATGCTTGTCCTTAACCTTAATTTTGTGTTGTGTATGCATCTTGCTTGTGTTTGTGCATTCATGTCATCATGTCATCATATGGTTTCATGGAACTAAGACTTTGTTGTTTGTAAACATCAGAGGTCTTCATGAACAGTGAAAGAAAGAAGACTTTGAAGTACACTTACAAGGGTTTTAACCTAGAGGATTTGAAAAGGTTGAGCACCTTAGTGACAGATCCAGAGGGATTTCAAAGCCGATATGGGAAGTTGTTGCTACTCTTGAAGATAAAGATGGATAGTGGACTTCTTTCTACTCTCCTCCAGTTTTATGACCCACTTTACCACTGTTTTACATTCCCTGATTATCAGCTAGTGCCCACGCTAGAAGAATATTCTCAGTTAATTGGATTGCCTATTCTTGAAGATTCTCCTTTTCCGATTGTAGAGAAGGACCCTAAAGAGCAGGACATTGCCAAAGCTACACGTTTGGGAGTGGTTGATATAAAAAAGAATCTGATTACAAAAGGGGGAGTCTTTGGGTTAAAAGTAGAATTCTTGGTTGGGAAAGCTCAGTATTACGCAGATCATTTAAGCATGGATGCATTCGAGGCTATCCTTGCCTTACTCCTCTATGGTATATTCTTGTTTCCAAGCTTTGAGAATTTTGTGGACCTCAATGCCATCAAAATTTTCTTGAAGAAGAATCTTGTGCCTACCTTGTTAGCAGACACGTACCATTCTGTTCATTTGAGGAACTTCCAGAATGGAGGAATGATCACTTGTTGCGCTCCTTTATTGTACAAGTGGTTCACTTCACACTTACCCAAAGCCAACGCTTTTTGGGATCCAAAGAAAGGATGGTGGTCACAAAAGATCATGGCTCTTACCCATTCCGATATTGATTGGTATAGTCGTGATTATGATGGGACAATGATTATTGACAGTTGTGGGGAATTTGGCAATGTACCTCTCCTCAGCATTAATGGAGGGATCAACTACAATCCAATACTCGCCCGTCGACAATTGGGATACCCTCTAAAGGACAAACCCAAAAGTGTTCAAGTGGAAAGCATCTTCTTCAAAGAAGGGGAAGATAGTCAAGGATTAAAAGAGAAAATTCTAGAAGCTTGTAAGCATCTACACAAGAAAGGAAAGAAAGATCTTGGAAAACTCAACTGTGTTTCTTTGGAACCTTACCTCCAATGGGTTCGGAAAAGAGCCGTCACACTAAGGATGCCATATCCTAAGCAAGAGCCTATGGCCTTGAAGGAAGAACGCCTGTTGGTCTTCATATCTGAAGAAGAAAAGTTGAAAATTGCTTTGGTCAAAGCACAGCAAACTGAAGAAGCTTGGAAGCACAAGTATCAAATAGTCGTTGAAGAAAACGCGGAGCTCCAAAGACAACTCCAGTTGAAAGATGAAGAAATCCTCTCTTGTAAGAAGAGGAAAGCACTAGAAGAACCCTACGAACCTCAGTCTAATCCATGGAAGATAATTGTGGACATACTCATCTTCGAGAAGACTCAGATGGAAAGAAAGATCGAGAAGCTCAACCTCAGGCTGCTAGGGGAACCTTGATAGGATTCACTTAGTTGTTATTTAAAACTCTTGTAAGAGGAAACAATGTTTTGTAATCTGTTTTGTTAATGAAATGACGACTTCTGATGTTCGAAAATATCTGAGTTCCATGACAATCATTTGCATTTGCATTTGCACTTCTTCTAACCATTCAAGGAAATTCATCTTTTTCTTTGCAGGCAACAACATGGTAAGAAGAGACATGCTTCGAGTCCCGGATCTGAGATTGGGCCGTCTAAGAATGTTAACCAGACTTGTCCGAAACCCTGCTGCTTTCATAGTCAAATATGGGGACCTATTGCCATTGATAAGCACTCCGATCAATGAGCCCATGTTGCAAGCCTTGGTGGAATTCTATCATACAACTTACCACTGCTTTGTGTTTCCAGATTTTCAGTTACTCCCGACCCTTGAAGAGTACAATGCTTACTTAAAGATCCCATGGACTTTTACACTCCCTTATGGAAAACCAAAGAAGAGGGACTTAGCTAAAGCCCTGCATATCAAGCTGGAAGACTTACCACCAATGAGGGCGAAAGGAGGGTGGTATGGAATGGATGCCGGACCTCTAATGGAGATGGCCGAGTATCACTATGAAAACAGAAACCTGGGCATTTTTGAGGCGATTCTGGCACTACTAATATATGGACTGTATCTGTTCCCAAGCAGTTACGATTTCATCAGCGAAGAAGCAATCTGCCTCTTCATCCTCAAAAATTCGGTCAACACAATACTGGCTGATACTTATGTAGTCATTCGCCGTTTCGCCTTGTATGATTGTGGATGATTCTCATGCTGTCTTGCACTACTCGACCGATGGTTCACTTCTCATCTGCCAAGGACCCATATCCTTTGGAGGCTTCCTACCAAAAGCGCATGGGTTTCTAAACTTGTCACTCTCAGACACCATGATATCACATAGTATGACACCAACATCGGTGACCAAGTCATGATTTCCAGCTACGGAGATTTCCCCAATGTGCCTCTCATTGGGATAGAAGGGGTGATCACTTATAATCCTATTCTTGCTCGGCGACAACATGGGTATCCTACCGGGCCAGAGCCTGAACCAGAACTGTTGAGGCCTCGCTTCCGTGAGACAGGTCGCAACCAAGAACTAGAAGAAAATTCTCAATATGCTCAAAGAGATCCACACCTCATGGGCCCAACTCCAATGGAGAATGCAAGCTGTTTAACCACCAGGGGGTACCTGCTATGGTCAAAGGAAATTGCCTTAATCATGTTCTACACTCATGACTATGAGATAACCATGGAACCTGAGGTCCCCGCAACTAGGAAAGAGCTAAGATACGCTTTGGTCAAAGCACAAAGAGAAAACGAAGACATGTGGGAGATTATCCGCCAGGATCAAGTTCATGTCAGAGTCCAAGAAGGAGAAGGGTCGTCTTGCTAGATTGATCTTTGTTTCACCATTTCCCTGCTTTCCCTAAAAAAGGATTAAAATCCTGCTTGTTGCATTTACTTTCATTGTAAGAAAAGTCTTGCTTTTTAGCAAAGGCCACTCTATTGTAATAGATTTTCAGCTATCAAATGAAAAAAACGCTTTTTAAAGCATGTCGTTACATGTTGGTCTAACTTTCTTTTGTTTGTAAACGAAAATTTTGAGTTTCATTGAATGGTTTATGCATCCGCATTTGCATTTGCATGACATCCTACATCAGTCCTGCATTTGGGGTTCCGCAGCTCATCCTTTGTTCTTGTCCAGAGAGGAGATAAGGAGTCACGCTGAGTACCCACAGATACAACACACGGTCCCAAGCTCAAAAGAAGATGGCAGATAACGACCAAGGGTTCGATCAAATGGATAATGACATTGAAGGGATCAAAGGGGACGTCAACCAGATCATGGAAGTCCTCAACGTAATCAAAGCAAAAATGGATACGCAACCTACAGTGATCTCCGAAGTTGCCACAGCAGCAGCCAATGTCATAATAGCTCCTGTTACTTCAGCAGAGTTTCCCTATGGCATGTCCCGGGATTTTGTGCCACCTTTCAACAACATGCAGTCTTCAGATCTCAATCCTTTGTTCGACACAACAATCAGAAACCCTATTTTCACTCCAGCAGGTGGACCTACCACAGTACGACCAGTTTTCGCCAATCAACAGCCAATCTTTGATATACCCGATGGGTCTGAAGCTGAGGACAAAAAACACGAAAAGTTAAGAGTGAAGATGGACATCATGGCCAAAAGGATGAGGCCCATTGAAGGAAATCATGTCTTTGGATCTGATGCCAAGGATCTATGTCTAGTATCTGGATTGGTGTTTCCTCAGAAATTTAAAATGCCAATCTTCGATAAATATGAGGGGACCACTTGTCCTAAAGAGCACCTAATCAGGTACTGTAGGCGGATGGCTCCGCATATTGAAAATGATAAACTGTTAGTTCACTGTTTCCAAGATAGTCTTAAAGGGGCTTCGGCCAAGTGGTATCTTGGTTTAGATCAAGCCAAAATCCACAGTTTCCAAGACCTTTCAGATGCTTTTATTCAACAGTACAAGTACAACATGGACCTAGCTCCCGACCGCCGTCAGCTTCTCAGCATGACGCAGAAAAATAATGAAACCTTCAAGGAGTATGCGCAAAGATGGCGCGGAACTGCAACACAAGTAGAGCCTCCCCTTACTGAGAAGGAGTTGGCAGACTGGTTTGTGGATACAGTTCGACCAGAATTCTATGAACGTTTGATCAGCAACGTTACAACAAATTTCTCTGATATTGTGGCAGTGGGAGTCAAGGTGGGAGCAAGTTTAAAGAGTGGAAAAGTGACCACTCCAAATGTTACCTCAAGCGCCAGCACGGCAAAGAAGCCAGTTAGCACGTTCCACAAAAAGAAGGAGGGAGAGGTGAGTACAATCACATATGGAAAGAAAGTACAAAGTTCACGAAGCCATCACTCACAGTACCAACCATCATATATAGCGACAGTGACCCCGGTTTTTCAACCTTCTTCACAGCATGGTCCCCAACCTGGGGCGTTCAGCAATCAACACCAGTATCAGTCTGGCAGTCAGCAACATTATTGCACCAATAATCAACAACAATACTAGCAGCCACAGGGTCAACAACCTCAGAACAGGGCCCCGAGGGCAAATTATCAAGCAAATAGGCCAAAGATACAGCCTATTCCAATGAGTTACACCGACCTGTTTCCCATGCTAATAGAAAGAGGGTTGGTTAAAACAAGAAAATTGGGTGCTCCACCTAATCCACTCCTATTTTATTACGATGCAAATGCTCGCTGCCCATTTCATGAGAATGCTCCAGGCCACGATCTCGAAGGTTGCTTCGCCCTTCAGCACCTAGTTCGTGAACTTATTGAAAAGAGAATTCTATCCTTCGAAGATAATCCGCCCAACGTTAAGAGCAACCCTCTTCCAAATCATGGTGGAGTCAACGCTATTACTGAAGAAGGGGAGGGGTCAGAAGACAAGAAAGTTACTACTATTGGTGAGATCAAAGTGCCACTAGCGGACCTACACAAACGCCTCGCTCAGGCATGGTCACTCAAGACATCTCACGAAGATTGCAAAGAATGTATGCTAAATCCTGAGGGTTGTGACGCTGCGAAAAAAGACATTCGGGCCATGATTGAACAGGGAATGATAGAAATTGCCCACCGGAAAAAGGAAGAAGATGTGGCAGTCATCGAGACTGTGTTTAACATACCAGGGGAGCCCAACAAAGGAACCGTATTTAGAGATGATAACAGTAACAAAAACTACATGAACGTTCAACCAGTATTTCGCGATGATGCACCCCCGAAATTCGGGAGGGGACAGACTAGGTTTGAGCCGAGGGGAGGATCTAAGCCTCACCCAAGAGCCGTGACACAAAAACAAGACTATTCGTGGTGTGAAGGAATTTTCAAAGAAAATAAACCAGTAAGTGTGGCCAACATTTCCAGTGGAAGAAAAATGACCCGGAGTGGTTGTGTCTATCAGCCTCGAACATACAAAGAGGCTCCTCCGCCAGCAATTTCTGTTCAAAAGACGCCTGTTTCTCAGAAGCCTGTTCCAGAGACAACCACCGCCAAAGAACCTTTAGTTAGAGGAAAAGAAAATCTCAAGAACGATGAAGAGGAATTCTTGAAAATCATTCGACGAAGCGATTATAGGGTGGTGGACCAATTAAACCAAACACCCTCCAAGATCTCTGTCATGGCTTTGCTTTTAAGCTCTCCAGCACACCGCCAGGCTTTGCTCAAAATCCTGACACAGGCCCACGTCACTAAAGATATTACACTGGGGCGGTTTGACTCCGTTGTAGCAAATATCACTGCCTGCAACACTTTGAGCTTTGATGATAATGACCTGACAGCTGAGAAGCGTAAGCACAATCGTGCCTTGCATGTGTCAGTCAAGTGTGAAAAGGATACAATGTCCCGAGTTCTTGTTGACACGGGATCAACACACAATGTAATGCCTAAAAGGACTTTGGCCAAGCTGGCATATCAAGGTGCTACCATGAGACCAACCTCTCTTGTAGTCAAGGCATTTAACAGGTCCAGGAGAACTGTGATAGGAGAAGTTGATCTTCCTATCCTAATTGGACCACAAATCTTCGAAGTCACCTTCCAGGTGATGGAAATAAATCCGGTCTACAGTTGCCTATTGGGAAGACCATGGATTCATACAGCTGGCGCTGTCACTTCCACTATCCACCAAAAAATGAAGTTTGTTGTGAATGACCAGCTAGTCATTGTCCATGGAGAAGAAGACTTAATGGTGAGCAACTTGTCATCTTTCCGGTATATTGAGGCTGATGAAGACTCCCTCGAGATAGCCTTTCAAGCACTAGAAATAGCTCACGCTGTTCTAGTTGATGAATCAGACATAACCCAAGGGCCATCATTTACCTCTGCTCAAAGTATTAAGGCAGCACTGAAAGCTGGAGTCCTACTGGGATGGGGAGAGGTCATCAAAGTCAATGCTCGAGCTAAGAATGATCAACAAGGGTTGGGTTACAAACCAACTCCGGAAGGCGAGCCAGAAGAAAGCACCATGAAGAAGAAGTCCTTAAAAGAGATATTCACCAGTGGCGGTGTGCAAGTCAATGCCATTATTGCTGAAGATGAGGATGGTAATCTGGATCATCTAATAACTAGAGGAGGAGCAGCATTGCACAATTGGGAGGCTGTGGAAGTTCCCATCTTTTTACCTTTAGAGTAATTCACTCTGCTTGTTAGCTTTGTGTTTTTTATTAAATTTTTTTTTCCTGGTCTTGCCCAAGGCCTGCGAATTATTTTGTATCGGGCCACTTTGCAAAAATTGAAAATCATTAATGAAAAAGTGTTTTTGTTAAAACTCTTGTTATTTGTTTTGCGCATCACTTTCACTCTTTTTGAAAAAATGGCAATCTCTTTTGAAAAAAATAAAAACAACCCTTCATCTGCATGTCTGTGTGTGTGTGCCTGATTGTTCCTAAATAAAACATGCAGAATACCCCCACCAACCACAGAATCCTATGACCATTCGGTTCCTTCTACTAGCGGTTCATTTGTCTTTCAAGCTGAAGAAGAGAACGGAGAAGAGTTAGAAGTCCCAGAAGAGTTAAAGAGAATGGCTGAATACGAAGATGATTATATCCAACCCCATAAAGAGCAGACGGAAGTCATCAACTTGGGGTCAGAGGGGGACAAAAGAGAAGTCAAGATTGGGGCATCATTAAGGCCCGAAATCAAAGACAAGCTGATAACAATCCTCAGAGATTTTGTTGACGTATTTGCTTGGTCCTACCAAGATATGCCAGGGTTGGATACTGATATTGTCATGCACAAGCTCCCATTGAAGCCAGAATGTCCTCCGGTCAAACAAAAGCTTCGTAGGTCGAGACCAGACATGGCGCTTAAAATCCGAGATGAGGTCAAAAAGCAAATAGATGTCGGCTTTCTAGCAGTATCCAAGTATCCAGAATGGGTGGCAAACATTGTACCGGTCCCGAAGAAGGATGGCAAGGTCAGGATGTGCGTCGACTACATGGATCTAAATAAAGCAAGTCCGAAGGATGATTTCCCGCTACCACATATTGACACTTTGGTGGATAACACAGCAAGCTTTGTAGTGTTCTCGTTTATGGACGGATTTTCTAGTTATAACCAGATAAAAATGGATCCAGTTGACATGGAGAAAACAACTTTCGTCACACCATGGGGCACCTATTGTTATAAGGTAATGCCTTTTGGTTTGAAGAATGCAGGGGCAAAGTATCAGAGAGCTATGGTCACACTCTTTCATGATATGATGCACAAAGAAATCGAGGTGTACGTGGACGATATGATTGCAAAATCCCAAAGTGAAGAAGACCACTTGGATCATCTACTGAAGCTATTCAAGAGACTCCGAAAGTATCAATTGAGACTAAATCCAGCAAAATGTACCTTCGGAGTTTGCTTAGGCAAGTTACTTGGTTTCATCGTTAGTCAGCGAGGAATTGAAGTAGACCCCGACAAGGTTAAAGCAATCCAGGAGATGCCTGCTCCCAAAACGGAGAAACAAGTCAGAGGCTTCCTCGGACGTTTGAATTACATCTCCAGGTTCATCTCTAATTTGACCCCCACCTGCACACCAATTTTCAAGTTGTTACGAAAAGATCAAACAGTGGTATGGAATGAAAACTGTCAGGCCGCATTCGAGAAAATCAAGCAGTACTTGCAAGAGCCTCCAGTGTTGATTCCTCCAGTACCTGGAAGGCCTTTGTTCATGTATATGACGGTGCTAGAAGATTCAATGGGCTGTGTCTTGGGCTAGACTGATGAGTCAGGGAAGAAAGAACACGCAATCTATTATCTAAGCAAGAAGTTCACTGATTGCGAGATTCGTTACTCTCCCCTGGAAAAAGCTTGTTGTGCGTTAGCATGGGCTGCCAAACGTCTGAGGCAATACATGATTTGTCACACTACGATGCTGATTTCTAAGATGGACCATATCAAATACATCTTTGAAAAGCCAGCTCAAACAGGAAGATTAGCCCGATGGCATATGCTCTTATCAGAGTACGATATCCAATATGTTGCTCAAAAATCTATCAAAGGAAGTGTCTTGTCAGAACACCTCACAGAGCATCCTATGGAGAATTATCAACCACTCAAGTTCGATTTTCCTGATGAAGATGTGATGTATATTCAGCGCACGAAACCAGAGCCTGGTCCAGAGGAAGGTCCCGAGCCGGGATCCCGTTGGGAGATGATGTTCGATGGAGCGTCAAACAAAAATGGACATGGCATCGGAGCTGTTCCGAAAAATCCAACTGGAGGATACACTGCGGTCACAGCCCGACTTTGTTTCTCATGTACAAACAACATAGCGGAGTATGAAGCCTGCATCCTAGGATTGGAGGCTGCCATTGACCTCCGTATCAAAATCTTGGAAGTAATTGGTGATTCTGCTTTGGTGATATACCAACTCAAAGGAGAATGGGAAACCAGGGATGAAAAATTGATTCCTTATAAGACCCACATCTTAGAGATGGCTGAATATTTTGATGAAATTACCTTCAAGCACGTACCAAGAGCAGAAAATCACATTGCCGATGCGTTAGCTATGATGGCATCAATGTGGAAAGTCCAGTTTGTCAATGAGGCACCTCTGATCCGCATCGAAAGAAGGACGATACCCGCATACGTCATGGCAATAGACGAAGAATCTGAGGAGAAGCCATGGTTTTATGATATCAAGAATTTCCTTCAAAACCAAGAGTATCCCTCTAACGCGTCCACAATCGACAAAAGAGCATTACGAAGGTTGTCATCTAAATTCTTCATCAGCAACGACATCTTGTACAAGAGAAAGCATGACATGGTCTTACTCCGATGCGTCGATGAAAACGAGGCGAACCTCATAATGACCGAAGTACACGAAGGAACCTTCGGCACCCATGCAAATGGCCACGCCATGGCTAAGAAAATCTTAAGAGCGGGTTACTTCTGGTTAACTTTGGAGACAGATTGCATACTCTTTGCTCGAAAGTGTCATAAATGTCAAGTTTATGCTGATAAAGTGCATGTCCCTCCACATCCTCTCAATGTGATGACATCACCTTGGCCTTTTGCAATGTGGGGCATAGATATGATCGGAGCGATAAAGCCAAAAGCTTCTAACGGCCATTGCTTCATCCTTGTTGCAATCGATTATTTCACCAAATGGGTGGAAGCAGCGTCATATGCAAATGTGATGAAGCAAGTGGTTGCACGCTTCATTAAAAAGGAGATCGTCTGCCAATATGGTATCCCTAACCAGATCATCACTGACAACAGGTCGAATCTGAACAACAAAACAATGAAGGAACTTTGTGACGATTTTAAGATCAAACATCACAACTCGTCCCCTTACAGACCTAAGATGAATGGTGCAGTTGAAGCTACAAACAAAAACATCAAAAAGATAATACAAAAAATGGTCGTAACTTACAAAGATTGGCATGAGATGTTACCATTTACTTTGCACGGATACCGAACATCAGTACACACTTCGACAGGGGCAACTCCCTTTTCCTTAGTGTACGGGATGGACGTTGTGCTACCCATTGAAGTCAAAATACCTTCCTTGAAGATCTTGGTGGAAGCAAAGCTGGATGAAGACGAGTGGATAAAAGAAAGATTCGATTCGTTGAATCTCATTGACGAGAAAAGAATGACGACCATGTGCCACATTCAAATCTATCAACAAAGGATGACCCGGGCGTTCAACAAGAAGGTTCGTCCCAAAGAGTATAGGGAAGGAGAGCTTATGCTTAGAAAAATCCTACCAACACAAAAAGATATGCGTGGCAAGTGGATGCCCAACTATGACGGCCCTTTCGTTGTGAAGACTGTTTTCTCCGGAGGATCTTTGATTCTCGAAACTATGGATGGTGAACCACTCAAGTATCCCATCAACTCAGACACAGTAAGAAAATACTACGCCTGAAACAAAATACATAGAAGAAGGATTCCAGTGCCTCGACAAGATGAAAACCCAATGTTTGAAAGTTGACAGACGCTGGGGAGGAGTCCTGTGCAGAATATTAGAAGAAAGGTCAACGCCTGTTGTTCTCGTCAGAAGCAGCAAAGCAAGTGAACTGGCAGTCGGAAGGACCGGATTATTATGGGATTCTGTAACCTTTTCTGTTGCCATTTTTCAAAACTTATAAAATTCCCAAGGCTTTGCCTTTTGTAAAGTTCTTGTCTATCAATAAAATCAGTTTTTTGGCCAAATCATTGTTATGATCTGCTATTTTTGTTATGCAATTTCATTTATTTGTTAATAAGAATTTTCATGAAAGCAAAGTGTTTTGAAGAACTTAAGTCTTGTTTTAAAAAGAAAACACAATTTGACAAAATGACTGAAAAGTTCTAGAGGTAATATGATGATATTACATAGTTCTCGAAGTTGTGAAAATTGCTGTTACCTTTGACCGAGATAAATGTGTCCGACATCAATTCTAGCTCTTAAGCTAAGACTTCTTCTCTGCAGAATTACGAAGATATTACTGAGAAAAGATTGTTATCTGCACCAAAGAAGGAAGTGTCGCCTGACTTGAGGCATTTTGAAACTCAGCGTGACGAGTTCTCTCTTTATTTGGTTTTCCTTTGTTCCTACGGGTCGTTCTGCGTCTTGCATACAACATCATGCCAGCATACACATTTGTTTGCATTCCCGCCGTCGAGATCCTTTGGTCGTTACTTTTATCTTTGTTTTGTTGTTACAAGTTCGCTTCAAAGTTGACATCCTGGGGTTTCCTTATCTGCTTTGGGAACCTAGTGGTGACTAGCAATGTCTAATTTACACAAACAGGGGGTTATTACCAACTTTCACCTTCGATTTGGTCATCACCAACAAACTTTGAAAGACTAGTGGTCACTAGCACATGTTCAGAACTAATTACGTTCGGTACAGTAATTCGGTCGTCACCAACTATTTTTTAAACCCAGTTGATACTGATTCTCTTATAAAGCAAACCAATTGTTATTGGAGTCCCTCTGATCCAGTTTTCACCAATTTGGCTAAAAATCTAGTGGTTACTAGTATTGCCCTCTAAAAAAAAACCAATGATCATTAACATTGGAGTTGGTCGTCACCAAAATTCCCTAAAAGTCCAATGATTATTGTCATCACCTTCAAATCCAATTGTCATTGGTACCCCTTGATTCAGTTATTACCAATCTCTATAAGTCTAGAGGTCACTAGCCTTGCTTGGAA